>OY856187.1:336911043-337198543 GCA_963693315.1 Diogma glabrata
ATATATATATATATATTAGACTGGTCGTTAAAAACTAAATTTTCTGAGACGCCCCCTAGAAAAATTTTTTGTGGTCAAAAAACCACAACGGCATTTTTTTTTTTTTTTAAATCAAAAGAACACGTGCCGCAAAATCGTCGAAGTTGATTTTTTGAAAAATTCGTAGATTTTTTCTAATATCTCATAAAATATGCAGATGTCAAAAAAAATTACATAATAATTTTTGAAGGAAATTTAATTCTCTACAAAAAAGGTCCATGTCTTTTTTTCCCGAAAACGTATAGTTTCCATGATATTTTGAAAATGAACTTGTAAGTTTTCGTAATTTTTAAAAAACATATAAAATAAAGATGACGAAAAAGTCCTAATTTTCTTCTTATGCTATAGAATGAAATGTACAAAAAATAATCGTGACAAAATAAATCAATATTAGTACTTTTTCGTCGAAATTTTCATCATTTGGTTTTACGAGTTTCGAAGAATTTCAAGTTTTATTTCAAAATATCATCAGATATATAGGTTTTAGGAAAAAAATGACTTGGACCTTTTTTGTAGAAAATTAAATTTCCTGCAAAAATGATTAAGTGATTTTTTTTGACATCTGCATATTTTATTAGGGGGTGTCTCGCAAAATTTAGTTTTTAACGACCAGTCTAATATATATATATATATATATATATATATATATATATATATATATATATATATATATATATATATATATATATATATATATATATATATATATATATATATATATATATATATATATATATATATATATATATATATATATATATATATATATATGTATATATATATATATATATATATATATATATATATATATATATATATATATATATATATATATATATATATATATATATGTATATATATATATATATATATATATATATATATATATATATATATATATATATATATATATATATATATATATATATATATATATATATATATATATATATATATATATATATATATATATATATATATATATATATATATATATATATATATATATTTATATATATAAATTTTGTTTTTTTTTGTTTTTTCGTCTCCGCTTATCATATATAGTCGTTTGGCACAAACATTTTTCTGAAATTCCGAGATGAAGTCCATTGCAATAGGTAGATTTTTATATGAAATCTACCTAAAAAACAGACATTGACAGAGCGAGAGCAGCAAAACTTTCTACCATGTCCATTTCTGACAAAAGTTTTTACAGTGCCATTAATTCTTCAAAGTCTGTTACCAACTCTTTTTTTTCCTATTGTTGAGGGTGATTTAATCGTCACTGACCTAGCGAGAAAAACCACATTGTTCGCGGAACGCTTTGCTGTGATGTTTTAAAAACCCCTAAAGAAGAACCAAATATCCAGTCTTCAGGACTTAATATGAAAGATCTTTATTTCAACCCCAAAATTTGCAAAAAAATCTTAAGGGAGCTAACTACCAGCAAAGTCTCTGGTCGAACATCATTCCTCCTATTATTCTAACAACATTTTCAAAAGAACTTGCACCTACTCTTACCAAAATTTTCTACAAATCCTATATATCTGATATTTCTCTTTCATGCTGGAAGTTAGCCAATGTCTAGCTCATCCCCAAAACGAAACAAAATATGATATTTCAAATTAAAGACCGCAATACCCTTGGTCTCAGTCCTATCTAAAATATATGAGCATTATATTAATACACAGCAGCAATGCCAGATCGGGGTGATTTTTAACCGTTTATGGGATATTTCATTTAAAACAGGAAAGCGGGCAAAAACTTGGCAAGTGCGGGCTTTTTCACAATTAATTGTAGAAGCGTTTTAAATTTTAAACTTATTTGAAATGATTGCAACAACTATTTTTTTACTATGCTTCCAGAACGATGTTGATTACTCAATAATTTTGTTTAAATGAATCTGCCATTCATCGCCTTTATAGTATACAGTAAAATCGATAAAATTTGAGTCTTCAGATGTTGATGTTCTGATATTTCTTAGGGAAATAGAAACAAACGTTTCGAAAATCCCAAAAGCAATAACATATTTCTTAGTTTCAGGAATATTTTTACACTACGACACGAAAAATAAAATCACCTGCAACTATGATACAAGATGGCTCCTCTCTATGCATATTGAACATATTAAAAAAATGGGATGTTTGGTATCAATATTTCAATTATACATATTGCAACTTTCAAATTTTTGGCAAACCTCGAAATGAAGGCATATTTACTTCTTTTAAAAAATGTCTTTCTATTCGCAATTTTGATAGATTTAATGCTCTATTTCATAGAATTTCTATCCGCAAACAATTGACGAACCCATTTTATGTGCTATTTTTTCGTTTTGGTTCCTCTTCGTCCATCAATAATTCACAACCACTTACAATTGCTTCGGCAGCAATTAAACAACACTTAACTGTGTTCGTCCAATAATTCATTTAGTTCATTTCATCCAATAATTATAATTGTAAAAAGGGCAAAAATACAATTTATTGTTTTTGTGAAAGTGCACATAAAATAATGACAGCACGACAACAACTGGTAGTGAATGCTTTTCTACTTGTTCGGTACAAGTTCCAACACCGAATTATCGAAATTTGTATTCTTTTGTAAAATGTGCAATATCGATATTTCGGTGTCGGAACTTGTACCGAACAAGTAGAAAAGAATTCCCTTTGAGCTTTTTTCATTATTATCGTTTGACAGACACAGCAATACCATATACAGACCTATGTGAAATATTGCAAAAACTGCAACTATTATTGCAATAAGTTTTTGGCTATAATAAATTTGCATAGTGTAAACAGTAAAATATTCATTGCATAAAAATATGGTAATGAAGCCACTGCAAACCATTGCAACGAGTTCGCAATGACCATTGCCGCAATAATATTGCACGAAAATCCGTGTAGTGTAAAACTATTGCCAGATACATTGCTCATTGCAGTGATTGTTCATTACACAACTTTGCAATACTCTAAAGGTGGCTTTAAAGATTAAAGGGTACAAGCAAACTGTTTTAGTATATTACTAACTTGGGTAGATTGTATTTCTAAACCGAAAAATTTTATCTGGAGAATATTTTATGTAACAACTAACAAATATTATTTTATTTTCTCCAAACAATGTAAACTAAAAACCAAAAAAATTCACAATAAAAATTGCATGAATGTAATCACAGATAAAGGTAACGTTAACATTTTCGCAATATTTATACTTGAATTGGGATTTAAGAACAATTATATTGACCACTAAAAGTAAATAAACAAAAAAAAATAGAATATTTCAAAAATATTAAAACTAGCAAAATGCAAAAATCATCGGACTACAGAGACCAAGAACATAACCTAAACTTTAAACTTTGGTTTGTTTTTTTGTTTCAATTTTATTGTGCAAATTGCAATTTTAATGGTTTCTGTTTGGAATGTGAAATGAACGACAACAAATTTTTAGTGTTAAATTCAACATAAACTATAAACGCTAGCTGCATCGGACTACAGAGAATGAGAGATAGAAATACAAGATATTTTCATATTTTTATTTTGATTTATGAATTTGTGTTCAACAAGTGATTTGTTTACTATATTGGCATTTGGGCAAAGACTAAAGATTTTTGATATTACTAAGCGTCTGCTGAAAATATTTTCACAATATAGTCACACACATGTCGACCCCACAACCCCATTTTTCACAATCGTTTTAATGTACACCTCTGCAAAAGCAATAGTAAGTGAACCAAATGTAATACATAATCGGTAATACATAATCGTCTCCTTTGTTGGATATTACTGCATAACGTTTGCAATAACGTTTCTATATGTGCTCTGAGCTTTCACAGTCTTGTGATGTGATGTAAAAGGTGTGTTAAATTTCACCGAAAGAACTGAATAAACTGAAAAACAACAACAAGTGCATTCAATTTTTCAGTTGTTCTGCTTCAGTTGCTTCAGTCAAATTGAACTGGCTTTAGTTGTGAACTAATGCTAACTGAAACTGTTTAATGGAACACAAAAGTTGAAAGTGTAGCATGCACTATTTGGTCTGTACAGCCTCATTCGAATTTAGTTGTGGGGTGTTGCAAAATGATATCATTCTGATCAAAATAGATAAGGCTTAACACTAGAAGCTGATGTTGAGGATAAGGCTGTTAATCCATCTGGTCTTGTATTATCTGTCATTAAGTTCTGTGCAATGCACATTTTATGATTAATTATATGTTTTCGTCGGTTGCTATGCACATCTTATGAGTATTCATTTATTTTTGTCGGTTGCACATGTACATTTCAAGCGATCAAATTTGAATATCCTTGAGGTTGTAGGAGGTTATAGAGATTTGCGTAATAAATCAGCACGCACGAAGACATGCGATCAAGACTCGAGAGTTTTGAAAACGAAAATTCTGGACAATTGTGTCTTGAAGCATGGATGGGACAACGGTCGTTGAAATTTTGTTTCAATTGAGTAACAAAGTCAGATTGAGGAATGAAAGTGAAGTTCTCGCTAAAGAATTCACCAGGGAGACGTATGTTAGTACCGTAGAGTAACTCAGTCGATGAAGATTTGCAAATTTTTGTAAGGATTTGTAAACCTAATAAAATTGACTGTAATACTCGTGTCCTACTCGTGACCTACTCGTCGTAGGTTTGATAACAGAATAAGCTGTTTTAGTAGTTTGCGATCGTAAGCGCTGTATTTCTATAGCAACTCGTCATCAAATTTCACAAAAAAGAAACTGACTGGTGTCCAACAATCGTTAATTTTCTATTAGACAATGGTGCTACATTGGTGCTACAATGGTGCTACAGCAAGTGCCACATTGAAAGCGTTGACCATCACGGCAAGCAGGGCAGAATGTGAGGGATAGACAAGAGTTGTTGCCTCACTGAGTTGCCACTTGCAAAGATCAAAGGTTTGAATGGCGTCTTCGGACCATTGATTGACACGTTAGTCATTCTTTTTTTCCCATTTAGTCAATCGTTGAGTGTGGCTTGAATTCCACTGGCTAGGGGTATAAATCTGCCGTAGAAATTGAGCATACCAACAAAACGGCGAAGTTGCTTAACCGTTTTGGGGCGTTTATGCGATTTGTCGCGATTTGTCACTCATTCAAGTGCTGGCTTATGCCATTTGCATCAATATGCTGTCTAAGGAAGTCAACGTTGGTTTTAGCAAAATTGTATTTATCAACGTTGAAAATGAGATCGGCGTCGGAATGACAGTGTTAAACACAGTGTTGAGATGTTTGAGGTGCTCCTCGAGGATTTTAAAAACAATGAGAAGGTCATCTATATAAATGAACACTAATTTAAGGCCTCGTAGAAGGAAATGCATCAACCGTTGAAAAGATTGTGCAACCCGAAAGTCGTTCGAGCAAACTTGAAGAGTCCGAACGGAGCAAAGATTGCTGTTTTCGTGTTTGTCAATTGGAATCTGATGATACGCCCGGACGAGGTTTGTTGTGGAAAAAAATTTGCATTCATGGAGCGATTGGGAGAAATTCTAAATATAGGGAATTGGACATTTGATATCTAGAATTATAGATGGTTGAGGAAGTGGAGATTTTGGCAAGAGTGGACAAAAAGATTAATCGATCGATGTGGCGTCAAATTTCAATGTCCACTAGGAGATCCTATTTGTTCAGGAAACCAGTTTTAAGAAAAGGGATGGTATTTTGACATCGGTGATAACAAAGGTCTAACAAAGCAAACGTGTGAGACCAATGTTTAGAGTTAGAGCTCTCGTACCATAGCAGCGTAGAGAGTGAAAGCTGATTTCCCAGAGAGACTTCCTTCTGTTGTTGCGGGGAGAACTGACACATCAGCCCCTGTGTCAACCAAGAATTGTTGACGAGAGTTGATATCAAATATCAGAAGACGGAGTTTGGAGAAGCTATCATCACACGCCACCTCGTGTGTTGAGCTTAGGATTTTTTTGAAGATCCGGCATAGAAGCGATAGAATTTACATTCGAGGTTACATTTGCGGGCGTTATTTCCGAAACAGTGATGGGAATAGCACATACTTTCGTACATTTAAATGAGCGTCTTGGACTGAGGTCGGGCGGGTGATCTACTAGGGCAATTGGGTCGCTTGTAGTCGTTGCATAAATGCACAAGTCGCGACCAACAAAGTTTCCAAAATAATTCAAATCTCCATACACATTTGTATTTCATTGCACATTTTTAAGGATTGAAAAGCCAAAATAAAAAATACTACGGTAATAAATATAAAAAAATTATATTTTTTCAACTTCTAATTTAATTAAAAGAGAAAAATCACCTGTTTCGGATCACGTTGAAGTCACCAGTTTTAGTAGTGGCAGAGTGGTCCTAGAGATGATGACCGATTGTGGAGAGCCCGCCAGCCAGATGTGCGATGAAGAAGTGGAGATGTCTGTGGGATGAATACTGATGCTGGAGCTGATATGTGCGGTTCAAATCTCTACAAAAAACTCTACAAAATTAATTTGAAATAATTAATTAACATAATTAATCATGTCGTTTAAGCGGCAGTTTCCTTGTGAAATAGTTGATTTCATTGTAATTATTGATGACGTTTCAATTCACCATCTAATTTCTATAAACTTGTCAATTGAATGGTTCAGTTAATAAAAGCGTGTATAACACAAGGTATTGAATTTGTTTTACTGACGACTAGCGTTCGATACCATCAAGAAATACGTAAATTTTTTTCTTATTAAAAATCTTAACGTTTAATTAGAAGAATCCAAAACTGGTTTCAGAATAGTAAAATTCTTATTATTCATCCAGTTATTTGAGTTCAACTACTCACAAGTTTTCATACAAAAAGTTATCAATAATGCTTTTTTCGATAAATCTTGTCCTAGGATTGTTAAATCTTAAATATATAACGTCCATTGACTTATACTCAGTTTTATCGCAATCAACGGTATTTTATCCATTTTCTTTCAGGATCCAACCAATAGATTTAATAATTTGTCTGTATATACGTGCTGGTATGCAGTAACAAGAATCACTTCCAATATTTGTAATACTTATTTTATAATTCCGGAAAAACGAACATAAACCTAATATTAATATTTTACCTTATTTAAATTATAATCAAACTATTCTTTTTAACATAAATAAAACCACCGATAAACAATTCAAACGAAGTCTAGTTTTTCTACTTTTTTATATCATGGCGTGGTTATTGAATAGCAAAAAATTAATGGGGAATGACATTAAATTATTTAAAACGATAAATATAATGGCGCTGATAAGTCCAGTCTGAATTACGTGACATTTCTTTTTTGACCAACTTTTCTTTCTTAAGATAACTTTTCTTTTTTTTTCTACCAGAGTTGAACTATTTTGAATTATGGTGGTTTACAGCGATAGAAAATAGAAATAAATGTTCAAACTAACACGCATAAGTAAACTATCTACATTATTTTTTTTGGAACTGAAAGCTATCACTACAGCTTAAAGGAGTCTAAGGAATTAATTGAATTGTTTAATCAAAAGATTATATAAACAACCTAAGAATACTGACAGGTATTCCTACAGGACACTCTAGATTAAGAAAATAACTCAATAATATTGCACCATATGCGGTGGAAGAGAGAGATCAATGTAGATTCTGTCTGTTTAGGGAAGAGACCCCATTCCATCTTCACAAATATTGTGGTGCTTTGATTTACATAAGGATGTATCATCTGTGGTAGTATTATATGGACGGACAGGATCAGCATACACTTAACCCTCTATATATCCTGAAGTTCCTAAAGAAGCTGGATTGGAGGGTTGGTCTAACTTGGTACTAAGCAAAAAGTAGATAGGTGGAGTACAGTTTAACATTTTAGTTGCAGTACAGCATATCATCACCACTAATCTAATCTAATCTAATTTAAATATTGTCATTAAAGAAACTGACTAACACCTTATATCAAGATTTTTTTTTCAAAACAGAATTATTTCAAATTGGTTGAACTATATTTAATTTTTACATAAACATAACATATGCGGTTGCTTCAACTATCACCGTTGTGTTCCTACAAATCATTTAATGTAACAAAATTTGTTTTCTAATAAAACTAAATTATGCAAGTGGGCATGGGAAATGAACTAACTGTCAACGAAATCATCGGTGAACAAATCATCCTCGCACTTGCTATAATCATTTTTATTTTGTATGAATTTTAGCAATTCAAAACCATTTTTCATTTTCTCTTATAAAATCTTCTTAAAATTTGTTTGTGTGAATAGAGGTTGCACCGTCACTCATCAGAGACACCACAGTTCAAAATCCTAGTATCTCACACAATTTAGTTATCATCCAAACCCACTCAATCAACATTAAAATATGTTTCATCATCGTCTCTGTGCTGTTGCAGTAAAGTGAGGAACCTGGAGAAATACATAATCGATCCGATAAGTTAGCAAAAATAGGATTGAATCACGATTTATCTGCTGATGCTTTTGCTCGTAGCCCCAATTGTTATCAATTGCACTAGCACGTGTTGAGATATAGTCCCGAAAAGGTCTTGGTCTGCAGACGAAACTTTATTCTAAGCAACTCTTGATGGTGGCGCCGCTTACGGTCATGCTAAACACATTCAATTGTAGCTTTTTTACTTATTTTTCCAACTGTCCAGTTTCGTTACTATGTTAATTTCTATTAACATTCTCTTTATTTAATCAATTATTAAATTTATTAATTTAATAAAAATGTTTTATTTTCTAACAACTTATTTAAAAAATATAAATCGGACCGGTTTCAAATATAAATATTTATCTTTAGTGAAAAATTTATATTTAGCTCTTTATTGATATTAGGTGAAAAACACGTGAAATCAGCAAAAAACATGCAATTTGGGAAATGAGGATTTAATTTTGTATATTTAGGTAGTGGAATTCATTGACATCAATAAAAAAAAAATTTCTGCGTTTTTAGTTTTTTTTACCCTGTTTTAAGATACAGGGTGATGAAAAATCAAAAAATTGCTCGACCCTGGTGTATTGAAATGGCTCTACAGTCATACAGTCAAAACTCCTGAACTGATTTTAATGTTATATAGCTCGAAATGTGGGTATTGAACAGAGCTCATACTATATGACCTTGAACACTTTCTTTTAGAAAAATTACGGTAAAAAATTCAAATTCGATTTTCTAGAAATGCGTATTTTTTAAATGTTTGATTTTTTAATATGTGAAAGGTACATATGTTACTAACATTTCATAAAAAATTCAGGAGGGGAAAATTTTTTGTTTTTTTTTGTCAATTTTATTGCAACACGCCTTAAAATTTTTCATCATAAAAAAAGTGGAGTTAAAATATGCACAGTTTTTTTTTGGATTTACATATATGTTTTTATAACAAATTTTTAATTTTAACTCAAAATAAATATTTTACACATTTTTATCATTTATTTAATTCTACATTAATAAATTCCGTAGAGTTAGAATAACGTCTAGCTAAGATTGATATTTGTAGGAATGTATCAGTGTTATCCTCGGGTTCCAGGAATTGTTTTTAAATTGGCATATCTATCAGCTAGTTGATTTCGTTTTGCAAACAAAGAAATCCCTCTGCATTCTGTAACTATATGACAGTGGTGAGTGAGTGATCTCGACAGTTTGACTGTTTGCAGGCATAATGGATTTGATTTCATCCGAACACAGATATTTATGAAAAACAACGAGATCAGAAAAAATTAACAATTCGTTTAGCATGCTTTTGAACAGAGTCTAAAAGAGCCATTATAGTAACAAATGCAGCCCCCCAAACTAGGTAGCAATACTCGGCATAATGCGGCCTGTTAACGATTTGCAAAATTATAATTGGTCTTTAATGGTAAAAAGGTTCCCCATCCCTGGTTTAGACTCATATTATACTTTTCCCTAGTTTCTATTTTTTGTTCACCTAGGTGTAGTGAAAATATTGTTTTTGTTTTATGGAGAAAAATTGACTTTTAGTTAATTTTTAATCACAATATATGTTTTGTTGACTCTCAAAAAATAAAGCTGGGCAATTTTAGTCCAGAGTTAGTCCATTACTTAATATTCGATATAGTATATTTTATCACAGCAAATATTATATTATTTTTAACACAAAAATATATATTATGTGTACCTTAATTACCAGATAAGATTATAGCTTAGATCAGAGAATATTGTGGTCGTCTTCAACGTCTTCAACTAACTACTCCTTGGTGAACTGTACCTCCTCGTTACCTGGTTAGAGCAGTTCTGATCTGATGGTGTTGGAGGAACAGTAAAAAAAAAGCAGCTAGAGCGATTCTTAAGAAAGAATACGACAAAGTTATATCAACACCTCTGGAGTTATATAACTGGGCAGCAGCTCCAAGCAATTTTCAAGATAACATGCACTTTTTCTATGTAACGGAGGCAGGTTACATTGCAAAACGAAATCAACTAGCTAATAGATACGCCAATTTAAAAACAATTGGAACCCGAGGATATCACTCATACATTCCTCCAAATGATGGATCAATCTTAACTAGACGTTATTCTAACTCTACGGAATTGAGGAATGTAATTAAATATATGATAAAAAATGTGTAAAATATTTATTTTGAGTTAAAAGTAAAAATTTATTATAAAAACATATATGTAAATCTCAAAAAACTGTTCATTTTTTAACTCCACTCCAAAACAACAAAAAATTTTCCCCTCCTGAATTTTTTATAAAATGTTAGTAACATATGTACCTTTCACATATTAAAAAATCAAAAATTCAAAAAATACGCATATCTAGAAAATCGAATTTGAATTTTTTACCGTAATTTTTCTAAAAGAAAATGTTAATGGTCATATAATGTCAATTATTATTTTGATTAGCTCTGTTCAATACCTACATTTTGAGCTATATAACATTAAAATCAGTCCAGTAGTTTTGACTGTAGAGCCATTTCAATACACCAGGGTCGAGCAATTTCTTGATTTTTAATCACCCTGTATCTTAAGACAAGGTTAAAAAAAAATTAAAAACGCAGAAATTTTTTTTATTGATGTCAACGAATTCCACTACCTAAATATACAAAATTAAAACCTCATTTCCAGACTTTGCTGATTTCACGTGTTTTTCACCATTATTCAATATTATGTTTTATTACTTTTAACTTGAAGATGTGTAATTCATTTTTTTATCATTTTCATTAACTTCTTGTATGGTCGAGTAACTCAAACAAATTTGTGTTTCTCATATGCCCGACTAGATCAATTTTTAGAGGATATGACTATTACTCTCGGGTTTGGGTTCAATTATATCAATAGTTTTATCCGTTTTTATTGTTATCAAATCATTTATGCGAGGATTGGTAAGAATGATTCAGCTTGCAATCTGAACTTCGTTAAAATTAGTTAATAGTTCTAATTAATAGTTGATAAACAAAACTGTTTTGTCGAGAAAAGAAAAACAAAAAACAAAGAAATGTAAACAGAATGAGGCAGGTTATTAAAATAGCGCAGATGGATTAGATTTGTAATGGGTGAAGAATGCAATTCGAGTTAACAGTTAAAAACTGTCAATCTAATTTTGTTGAAAGTTGGAATAACATTTGTACCGAACGGCTTTATATTTTTGAAACATAGCCCAAACGATAGACATGTTTATATTCATATATGATGCCATACATCAACTGACATTAAAATATAAATGTAAATGTTTTTATTTATTTTGATATCTTAATGCAAGCAATAGTTTCGTTTATACAAAACCTAAAATTAAAAATCAAATTCCTACAAATTCATCAGAGAATGATGAATCTGCTCCTTAAATAATTACAATTTACTATTGTAGCTTCTTTATTTTTTTTAATGTAGAAAACAAAATGAAATTGAAGAAAATCTTAAGAAAAATATCTCTTTATTGTCTAAAACGAAAAATAACAATGTTCAGTGTCCCATAGCTATCTTCCTTAACATGAGAAATATTCTCAAAGTCCCAAATGTCATCAAGATTCTTCACCGCATTCAATGTATATATGCAGAATGTAGTATAGAGAAAACATACCCTATTTTGTATGATATAAGATTGTAATTCTTTTTATTCTTTAAAGAGCATAAGAAAATTGTCTTTTATTTTATTTGGATTAGTTGAGGTTAAAAGATTTTAATTTGTTTCTTCATTTATTTAGTTTATTTTTATAATTTATTGTAATTTAAATAGACAAAACGTTTGTTTGGAATTGATAAAAGATGAATGATGAACTACAGTTTGATCCACATTAAGTCTCACGATGCTATAAGACTCTGGATTCGATTTCATTGAGTTTTTGCATCTATTAACAAAAGATTATGAATCATAAATCTAATTTAACCAATTCATTGTGCAATAATTCTTTTTTGATTTAAATAATTTCAAAAGAATATTACGAATAAAACTATTATAAATACATTTGATTTTCCATTATTTTAATTATTCTTTAAATAAACTAATATTGCAATTCCAACAAAATCATCTGTCAGTTGTATTCGTTTTAGTTTAAAGAATTTATTTGTTTACATTCATATCTCAATATTCGTTCAATAATTGGATCAAAATTAGATATTTTATAGTTGGCACGGTGGATTAGTAAATAAATTGAATAATTTTGTATGAGTGTGTTGATAATGAAATAATCATTTCTAGATTTGTTTGGATAAAAAATAGTGTATCGTGAAACTTATCGAAAACGCAGTTCAACTTTTGTCTTATGAAGACAATTCAGTTGTCAATATTTTTTTGACGAAGATGCTTATAGACTCAGCTACCGAAAGTGTGCCGAAAACTACAAATTCAATTCATTGTAGACAAACGTTTTATTTACATAAATGAATTTTATTTATTTCTTGTTATTTATCGGCATTGTTTTGATGAAAGGTATAGTAACGAAATTAGAGTAGATTTCATTAAGTTGTATTAAAAAAATTATTGTATACAAATCTCCCTTAGTTGGTTGACTAGTGCTATGAGTTTTTCTGGACGAAAAATAATTTCGTGGAATATATGTTGTATCACAGTTTAGATAAGTTCTTAGCTAAGGCTAACCCGTCAAATAGTTTTTTAATTTAAAAAATGGAGAATTCAAACAGCCGATTAGATCAGAATAGATTAATGAAATACATACAAATATAGAACTTACAGAAATATCATTATCCTGAAATTCAGACCCGTATAAAATTCCTGAGCACTTCCACACAACCGACTACAGTAAAAATTCTTTCATTTTTTTCATAAAAACGAACGGCATCGAAAGGATAGTATGGAAAAGGAAAGGAAAGATAATATAGTGACTATTATAAAGTACAATATAATAAAAAAACATTGTTCTGGCAAAAACTCTTTGGAGCAAATGGTTCCACTATATTCTATAACAATACAAAACACCTGAATAGATATTTGAAGATAACAAAAACAGAATAATACGCAACAAGAAATTGCAGTTACTTAAAAAGAAAATAATATAAAAATACGTAGTCTATAATAGTATATATAAAAATACAAATTAAAACGGGTGGATTTCTCACATATGTGTGAACTTTTAAAGATCGTATTATTATGTTTTCGTTTTTTAAAGTGAATTTGTTTTCTAGAACTTTGGAGATATATTGCTACTTTTTCGTCAAGTTTATAAAAAGTCGTTTTAGGGGCAGTTGGCCCAGTTTAAAAACTACCAATGACATAAGTGAGTTTCAGATTAGCGGTTGCACAAGCTAGTCGTAATAGAATTCATAATATTTTTATTATAAAATTTGAGTTAACTTATATCTGTTTATTTATTAGAAGAATTATGGCAAACAGCTCAGTTCATACCCCAAAAAATTATACAATTCAAAGATTATAAACTCGTAAATTATAAAAACACATATAAAAATAAATATACACATATATAGAAACTAATATAAAATATAAAAATGCAAGAAAAAAAAATAAACAAAGGAATATAGAAATAGATACATATACAAAAATAGTATATAATAGAAAAAAATAATTAAATAAAACAATAGTGATAGTAAAAACATAAAAATATATAGTTAATTATAAAATAGTAATTGTAATATAAAAATATTAATCCAGAAATAACAAAATAATAATAATAATATAGAATAAAACTTCAAGTACATTATCAGTTCATTACGCACATGTTTATTTGTATTAAATAAAAATTAAAGATTATAGAGAGCATGCTAGACGATCACAGTGTCCATTAAATATAAATAAAATAATTTAACTTCATATAAAAAAAAGTCAGACAAGTGCGAATAAAATTCGCTCGCCAAGGGTTCCGTGCATATGAAAATTTTGCACTTTTTTGACAATAACTCAAAAACTGTGCACCGCAAAATTCTAAAAAAAATTTTAAAATTTCTAAACTATCTGCTTTTTCAAATGACGCCCACATTAGCTTGGGTCAAAAAAGGTTTTTTTTACCCTCTCCACCCCCGTCCCCATTTCGCTATAATTTTTATTCAAAATTTACCAAACTTTTGTGATTTTTTTCAAATTTTTCTGTCAATCAGTGTCGAAACGAAATAAATATAATCATGAGTTTGTGATACTTTTCTATATTTTCCATAAAAAACTTACTAATTTTTCTATCATTCCCAAAAAATGCAAATAAAATGCAAATAAAGTGGAAATAAAATGAAAATAAAGTGCATTTTACTAAAATTTCTTTCTGCATTTTAGTTGCATTTGTTCTGCATTTTAGTTGCACTTTATTTACATTTTTTGGCATTTTTTTTGCATTTAATTTTAATTTTTTTTTTTAATTAGTTAGACATGTTTAGCACACTAAATATGAAATATTCATTACTCAGACTCTTGGAGTATCCGAAGATACCATGTCAACTAGAAAGGAAGGAGATGGGGAAAATGAAAGGAAAATTTATTTAATTAAAACAATATTTTCCATTCTCTCGCATTTTTTCAGCTAATGGCTGAAAAAGAGCGAGAAAAGGAAATCAACTGTACAAAACTTACCTGTAACAATACTTGCCTACCTTAACAATACTTACTTACCTTAACAATACTTACCTACATTGTATTGTAATAATAAATAAATAAATAAATTAGTTTAAAATAATTTAATACTAATTTTGTTTTAAATGGCGATTGACATTTTCTTTAAATGTCTGAGGGGCAAATTCATCGGGAAATTCGAAGGCGGGCAATGAGTTCCATAATTTGTCCACTCTATTTAAGTAATCGTTCTGGAAGGATATAGTTCTACATCGAGATGGACTTGATGGAAGGATATTTTGTATTATTTTGTATTATTGTTTGCACTTTAATAACATTTTAAAGTGCAACTAAAGTGCACATAAAATGTAAATAAAATGGAAACAAAGTGCAAATAAAGTGCAAAGAAAATGCACATAAAGTACAAATCAAATAGAAATATAGGACAAAAAAGAAGTGCAGAAAAGTGCAAAAAAATGTAAATAAAGTGCAAATCAAATGCAGAAAAAATTCTAATAATATGCAAATAAAGTGCAAATTAAGTGCAAATGAAGTGGAAATAAAATGCAAATAAAGTACAAATAATGTGCAAATAAAGTGCAGAAAAATGAAAAAAAAGTAAATAAAATGGAAATAAAAGGCAGAGAATATTCCAATAAAATATAAATAATGCAAAAATAAAATGCAAATAAAGTGGAAATAAGATGCAAATAAAGTACAAATAAAGTGCAAATAAAGTACTAATAAAATGCAGAAAACATGCAAATAAAATGTAAATAAAGAGCAAATAAAATACAATTGTTTTGCTATTTTATCGTATATGCCTTTCGTATCTAGCTTAAGTTTATTGTTTTTTACATAGTTATAGTTGTTGTTGAATTTTTTTTATAAAATACAAACAAAATATTACAAAAAACATTAAAAAAGTTATATGGGATTTGTTGCATTAAATTTCTAGAACAATACTTTGTGTGAATTCATAGAATGGGGAACATTTCTATTCTAATTAACATCCTAAGTCACGATTGTATAGTCATTATTGATTGTTTCCAATCAATGTGAAATCAATGGCTGACACTTGGTCAATTTGTAGTTCTATATGTATTAACATTAGACTACATTAAGGGAATTTCAATTTTATTTTGGATTTTTGAGATCAATTAAACTAAAGTAAGTAAAGAAGTAATTGGAATATTTTCAATTCAAAGGTATGGTTTTGAAGTTTCTCAGAAAAAAACTACAATTCACATTTTTTACGTGTTTCGGATCGGATTCGAACCTACCCTCGTCAGTGCCCGGCTCGAATCTTTGGGCAGACACGCTATCGATTACGCCGTTGAGGCGATGACAATTTCAAAGTTGAAACTTCTTCATCACTTATTTATTTTACTTAAGTTGAATTTTTCCACTGTCATTAGACACCATATTATGGAAATGCTTTTACATTATATGGGATTTGTTGCATTAAATTTCTAGAACAATACTTTGTGTGAATTCATAGAATGGGGAACATTTCTATTCTAATTAACATCCTAAGTCACGATTGTATAGTCATTATTGATTGTTTCCAATCAATGTGAAATCAATGGCTGACACTTGGTCAATTTGTAGTTCTATATGTATTAACATTAGACTACATTAAGGGAATTTCAATTTTATTTTGGATTTTTGAGATCAATTAAACTAAAGTAAGTAAAGAAGTAATTGGAATATTTTCAATTCAAAGGTATGGTTTTGAAGTTTCTCAGAAAAAAACTACAATTCACATTTTTTACGTGTTTCGGATCGGATTCGAACCTACCCTCGTCAGTGCCCGGCTCGAATCTTTGGGCAGACACGCTATCGATTACGCCGTTGAGGCGATGACAATTTCAAAGTTGAAACTTCTTCATCACTTATTTATTTTACTTAAGTTGAATTTTTCCACTGTCATTAGACACCATATTATGGAAATGCTTTTACATTATATGGGATTTGTTGCATTAAATTTCTAGAACAATACTTTGTGTGAATTCATAGAATGGGGAACATTTCTATTCTAATTAACATCCTAAGTCACGATTGTATAGTCATTATTGATTGTTTCCAATCGATGTGAAATCAATGGCTGACACTTGGTCAATTTGTAGTTCTATATGTATTAACATTAGACTACATTAAGGGAATTTCAATTTTATTTTGGATTTTTGAGATCAATTAAACTAAAGTAAGTAAAGAAGTAATTGGAATATTTTCAATTCAAAGGTATGGTTTTGAAGTTTCTCAGAAAAAAACTACAATTCACATTTTTTACGTGTTTCGGATCGGATTCGAACCTACCCTCGTCAGTGCCCGGCTCGAATCTTTGGGCAGACACGCTATCGATTACGCCGTTGAGGCGATGACAATTTCAAAGTTGAAACTTCTTCATCACTTATTTATTTTACTTAAGTTGAATTTTTCCACTGTCATTAGACACCATATTATGGAAATGCTTTTACATTATATGGGATTTGTTGCATTAAATTTCTAGAACAATACTTTGTGTGAATTCATAGAATGGGGAACATTTCTATTCTAATTAACATCCTAAGTCACGATTGTATAGTCATTATTGATTGTTTCCAATCAATGTGAAATCAATGGCTGACACTTGGTCAATTTGTAGTTCTATATGTATTAACATTAGACTACATTAAGGGAATTTCAATTTTATTTTGGATTTTTGAGATTGATGGTGTCTTGGTGGTTTTGATGGTGTCTAATGACAGTGGAAAAATTCAACTTAAGTAAAATAAATAAGTGATGAAGAAGTTTCAACTTTGAAATTGTCATCGCCTCAACGGCGTAATCGATAGCGTGTCTGCCCAAAGATTCGAGCCGGGCACTGACGAGGGTAGGTTCGAATCCGATCCGAAACACGTAAAAAATGTGAATTGTAGTTTTTTTCTGAGAAACTTCAAAACCATACCTTTGAATTGAAAATATTCCAATTACTTCTTTACTTACTTTAGTTTAATTGATCTCAAAAATCCAAAATTAAAAAAGTTATTTTAGAATTCAATACAGTCAAATAAATTGTTTTATTATATAGCGTCCATTTCAAAATCTTTGCGCAACAGAACAAAATTGATAGTTATTTATCTATTCTGATAAACATAATAACGCACACAGTTTTGGCTGTAAAAAAAGAATAAACCTATGGTTATTGTAGTCGTTTAGTTTATCTGAATATAAAAAATATGAATATATATAGTATGATTCAGTCCATTTTCAAATCTCAACTTAGGGATGCTATTGTTATTTTGACGGCTATGTTTTTAAATGTGGCATATTCTAAATGCAAAACATGCATAATGCAAATCTCAAAATTGACATTTTTCCTAAAGCGATTGCAAGATAAAGGTATCGTTGTCTTCACCAATAGGCGCCTCGTTTGTTCAATAACGCTAAGATTTTCTCGAGTTTTGTTTGTAAAGAACAAATTGGATTTACCTGGAATATTCTCGTTATTAATTAAAATTGTATTTAAGAAATAAATTCCTTTCGTAGAACAAATGAAATTTAAATTAGACTGCGATAGTGTAAACAGTTTGAATTGGAAAGCGATTATATTAAGTGAATAATTAATTGTTAAAGAAACGCTGTGTCGTGAACATTAAACCGTGTAAATAAAAACAAAGGGAAGTTTTAGTTTTAAATAAAGTTTTCAGTATTATTGAATAGAAATATTTTGTGTATTATTTTGGACGCTGGATTTGTACTGGAATTTTTTAGAATACATCGTTTGAGTTTCTGAAATTGTTGAAGAAATATTGTTTTGAAACATGTTGGAAGAAAAAGTGTTGAAGACTTAATCAAATGGGTTGTTTTTTCTTACTAATCATCATTGATCAAATCCAGAAAGAGATTTGTGAACTACGTTTATCGAATTGAGAGTAGCTCAATTCAAAAAATGTTAGAAAACATAACAGTTTCTTTAATATTGAAAATTTCTTGCATTCTTACGAGTAGAACTAGAAATTTTTGTTTAAAATTTTGGTCTGCTAGTAATTCAATATATACATTTCATCTGCAAATAATAGAAAATCAATAAAATTGGTTAATTGCCAATTTAAATTTTTACACAATATTGCCAGAAGATTTTGGTTTAAATTTTTTAATGAAATATTTTGAAAATATATTTTTATTAGAGTTGTTATTTGAAATGCATTACGTTAAGTTGTCAGGTGTGTTGATTGGGTTTTCCCAAAAATTAAATATTATTTGTTCACTTTATTTTTTTAAATTTTTTTTTAAACGCTGAACATTTTTTTAAAATGATTTTAATTGCATGTTGATTGATTTATTTACAAAAACAAAAACGAAAGAAAAAAGCGCTATTTCAGAGGTACAGCTACTAATAGCGTTTACTACTAATAGCGTTTTCGATTCTACAAAAAAATGTTACTTCTTTTTGCACATTTTTTCTGTTCAATTCTCGAAAAAACGTTGACCGGAAAAAATTTGCGTTTTCTTTTCTCCATTTGGATGCAAGTTTCAAATATTTTGGAGGCAACCATTTTGCATTTTTTGACTTTTTCTCAAGAGATGGTGCAAGATGGTTGCCTTGTTTAATATATACATATATTATATAAAATAAGAAAAAACATATTTTTAATGATATATTTTTCTTAAATAAAAATAATTAAATATTGTGAAAATAATAATATACATTGAAAAATTGAATTCCTTTATTTTGTTAAACAAATTTGACAGATCTAAAAAGTGTGACTTTTTTCTGTTCGATTCTTAAGTATTTTAAGCGCAAAACTGAAAAAATAAATGCAAAACTACAAAAAAACTGCAAAACTGAAATAGTTTTGCCCGCTCTGGGGTCAAAACTTAAATCGAGAAACGAACACGCTATAACAAATCGAAAAATCTGACACAATTCTCAACTCAATTTTTTTTTAAATATTGTTGGTCACAGGTGAATCACAGTATTTTATTACAAAACTCTACCCTGACATAGAACCATTTATTTCCTTGTTTCGAAATAAAAGAATATAAAAGTTGAATATTTCAATTTTTATCATATTCAAGTGTTTTTAAATTTTCATTTTTCCACCTTTTCGTACTGTATTTGAATATAAAGTATCTTCTTCATTCTATTTAACAACCTCGTCTACAATACACTTCTTTACCTTAGATTGTTGTTTTTTGTACAATTTTTATTTTTATCAAGATTAACTCTTTTTTTATATTTTACTTATTTTAACTCGACAGGTTTCCCAAGAGAATTTTTAACCCTTGTTGTAGTCAAAGCCAATAGAAATTTAACTAAGAGTGTTGGAATTTCGATATATGTGTACTTCGTTTTGTTGAAAGCAAAAAATAACAATAATCTCAATAAAAATAAAATAAAAAAAAAGAAGCAGAAAAAACTTTGTGGTCGAATAAAATCAAATCGAACGAGTCTTTGAATATCTTAAATAAAAAAAAATCGAGAATTTTACGATTTGGGAATAATGTTTATTTATTTGGTGATATTGTATGTAAAAAAGTAAAGTGGAGTAAAAAAATGTTGTCATAGCCTGACATAGAGACTGCTTAGTGCTTTATGCCATCCTCATATTCAAGAGCTGAAGACGTTTTTGAAAAAGTAGTCTTGAATGGTCTGCTTTATGGAAATCTTCTATCCCTAGATTGTTTGATTCTAACATGCCACTTCGGAGCCCTAAGAGCCAACCATTCTCCTATATTGTGAGGGACTATTTTATCACCCTCACGGCAAAACCGGCATGTTGAATTATTTTCTACCCGAAGTCGTACCATATGTTTGTTCACATGATGGTGAGATGGTGACGTGTTAGTAGTCCTACCATTAGCTTGCAGTTGGACTGGTACAGATTTAAAAGAAAGTCAGTGCTTGCCGGTTCAATTCTGGAGTTAACATCTCGGATATCTTGCAGCTTTCTGTGTCCTTCTTTTGGGCGTTGCTGGATCACAAGATTACCTGTTCGACTGGCGATCTTATTTTGCTTTTCAAAATAGCTGGCCTTGTGGAGCTCTTTTCTATTTCATTAGCTTTATCGTTTCCAAAATTCCCACTACGTACTTTTGTCCATGTCAGTGATAAGATATTTGAACCCGAGATAATTCAAAGACCTAGAACATTCTTGCACTATTTTATACTTAAAAGTGTTGCTTCCAGAACTTTTAGAGCAGCCTAGCTATCAGCAAAAATATTAATGACCTTCCCATACCAGTTAAGCTCCGTCGCTCACATTGATGCTGCATTTATGGCGAACATCTCATCCTAAAAGACTATGCAGTATTTGCCAAATGAAAATTGCAGCCCAAGAGCTTCATTTCTGAAGTAAACCACAGCTGCTGCACCATTTGTAGAAAAAAATTCATCTAGGCAGATGTCCAACGTATTGACCGGACAGCTCAATAGCAAATTATCTACAAACTAGTCCACTTTCGGAGGAATTACAACTCTATACTGCTTTCAAAAAGCAAACCTTGGTACCACTTTAAGTTTTTTCATCGCACACTATCTTGGAGTGTTATTGAAGCCGCTTCTGACATCACAATTATTGACTGTAAATCTTGAAGTAATTGTTGACAACCATGTGATCAATCTGTAAACAACGTTTCATGGTTTGATGATTGTACATGCCATCCTTTCATCAGCCTTATAAGGCACTAATGATATCAATTATGATTATACGCTTTGATGATAATTGCTATTATTTAACGCCCAGCAATGTTGATGGTTTATTATTTATTATTATAATTTTATGCCTAGCACGACAGTAAAGATGCCACTAAGTATTATTAAACGCCTAGCACGGCAATGGTTAATAAACGCCCAGCATGGCAATGTTGACTATAGTGATTATTATTTTACGCCTAGCATGGCAATGAAGCTCACATTTAGTATTAGTAAACGCCAAGCATGGCAATGGTTAATACACGCTTGGCATAGAAACAGTTGATATGGTTTGTATGCCCTATAAGGAACAAAATTAAAACCCATTATGGTAATTTTTTTTATTAGAAGAAAATGAAACTTAACTTGGTTTATAAAACTACAAACTATTGCTCGCGTCTATAATTGTTATTACATAAAAGTAAACCATAATATTCAACAAACTATACACTAGAATCTTTTCTTCACAAAGGTTATAACAATAAGAAGGTTAAATATAATAATTATTATCAGAAACCAAAAACTCTAACCACAAAAAACCACATTCAACAAGAAATATCATTAAATCTCGAATGCCAGGCCCATCATCTCATCGACAACACGACGAACCAAAACTAGTATAATAGATACAGCTTAAAATTTACTACGTTCACATATAGATGGCGGTAATAGCACTATAAAAAATTTAGCAAATTCAAATATCGGATTGACAGCCGACATTTACAGTCGCAGGGAAAGAGAACTATTTATAATAAAATATTGTTTAATATAAATAATTTTCTTTTTATTTTAATAACTTTAATATTTTATATTATTGATATTATTATTTTTTAAATTCATCGTTCAGGCGTGAACAGTTATTATATATTGTATGTAGAGTAAAGTTTTTTAGTTTTCTTATGTTTGTAAACGCTGTTTATTCAAATACAGAGGCGTAGCTAGGGGCGGGGGGCGGGGGGGGGGGGGGGGGGGCGGTCCGCCCCGGGTGTCACCCGTTTTGGGGTGACACCTGAACGTAAAAAACTTAAACAAACCATCACAATGTTTTCAATGATAAATCACTTCGAAACCGTTTTGGGGTGACACCCGAACGTAAAAAACATAAACAAACCATCACAATGTTTTCAACGATAAATCACTTCGAAACCGTTTTGGGGTGACACCTGAACGTAAACAACTTAAACAAACCATCACAATGTTTTCAATGATAAATCACTTCGAAACCGTTTTGGGGTGACACCCGAACGTAAAAAACTTAAACAAACCATCACAATGTTTTCAACGATAAATCACTTCGAAACCGTTTTGGGGTGACACCCGAAAGTAAACAACTTGAACAAACCATCACAATGTTTTCAACGATAAATCACTTAGAAACCATTTTAACCAGGTTATCCATATAATTTTAATTTATAAATTGTAATAACTTATAAACGTGTCCTATAAATGTGTTATTGGTTCAAAAAGAATCTATTCTACTTTTTAAAGTTTTTGAGTTATTACGTGAAATAAAATTTTAACAATATTAATCGAATCAATCGTTGAGCATTGAATCCCATCACCACAATTACTCAATAGCTTTGAATATTCCTACAGATACCATATTGACCGTTTTTTACGATATATTATTTAGTATGCAAGCATGATTATTTAATGACCAGGTCTGGAAACACATATGCTGAATAATGTATAGGAAAAGTGGTTTACGTCGATAATGTGGCACCCTTTGTCGATAGGATGGCACCTTTGAGTTACAATGTCTCTATTCCAAAATTATTTCTAAAATATCCGCTTAACCTTACTACCTAATATATGTTTTACATTTCAAACAAATTAATTGCAAACACCTAAGGAAACTAACAAACAATCAAATTACCGTGTTTGTAAATGATCTCAAAATAATTTTTTTTCCTTTATCTTGAAACTCAAAGAATAAATTGAAATAGATCGTTTTTCAATGGACACAAAAATAATTACTGTAGAATAAAATGGCAGTTATGCCATTACTGCAGTTTTGCAAATTTTTGTAGGTTGATACATACTCATACTGTTTGTTTTCAGTTTTATATATTTATATATTTGAATTAAATGAAAGTTTATCATTTAAAATTACATTTTGTTGGGTTTTAAATCCCTTGGAAATTTCAAACTCATCAAGTAATTCTTTTAAAGATCCTTGGCTACATAAATGTAAAGCCTTCAATTTTTTTTTAAAAGTGGTGTAGCTATTGTTATTAACTATGTAAATGGTTTGCAAAAATAAACTTTAAATTTTGTTTATTTTTCTTCTTAGGCAGGTATTCCTTAAATCAGTCTTTAAAACATTTTCCGGTTTTCCCGATGTAAAATTTTTCACAAAAATCACATTCAATTTTGTAAATTATTGAGCATGATTCTAATTGAATATTTAATTTTGGTTTCAATTCTTTATATAAAATATCTTTTAGGATTTCATACTTATATTTTTTTAAATAGTTCCTTATAATATTAGGCTATGATTTGTATATTCCATTTTATCAAATATTATTTAATATAAGTTGTTACAAGGAAATTTAAATAAATTAATTTTCTTGGCGGTGTATTTAGTCGTTAACACAGTGTACTTATTATGAAATATGTACCTATTATGTATCCTACAAATATATTTAGAATTAGTGCTTTGCTGATACCTATACTATAATTAAAAATATTTTTTTTAGATTTCGTTTAGCAAATATCCCTAAAAAATAAATATGCCACGAGGAGTTCATACTTTTTAAAGAAAAAGTTGGTTCCGGCAGAGAAAGACCAAATCAATAAATATGTTACAAAACCCGATGATATCCAAGGTTCATCAAAAGAAACTGATTATCACGTTGATGCAACGAATGTTTCAGAGAATATTGGCTCATTTTCGGAAAGTAACAGCAACAATACAGAATTAGTAATGATAACCTATGATGACGAATTAGAAAGGAATAATGAAAATGACAGTGATAATGCCGCTAATGCTTCTACTATCGAAGACAGTATTTGCATGGGTGAATCACTTCAGGACTTAAGAGATGTATCACATTGGAATATACTCGTCTCTGGTAATGTTCGCATTGAAATCATAAAAAAAGAAAGTGAACATTTTCAAAATAGAGAAGGGTCGTTTGTTACTGTATCTAGACACGGGTTAGACATAAAAGGTGATGTTCGCCATCTTTCTAAAGAATGGTTTTATAAAATGATGAATAATGGTGAAAAAATTCTACGGCCATGGATTGTTTATTCTCCTGTAAATAACAACTTGCGTCCTGTATTGCTTCTGTTGTCGTGTATTTGCTGTCACCAATAATAATAATACAAAATCAACATTTACTACTGGATATCAGAAGCGGTGGAAACTAAATCCCAAAGTGGCCGAGCATGAAACTTCAAATGAACATCTGGAGAATTTTGAAAGAGGAAAACTTTGGAAATGAAGTTAAAAATTCATAAAACGATACGAGACGCAGCCTTGCAATTAATATATAATAAAAAACAGAAGTGGAAACATCTTTTATCAAGATTATTGGATATAACTTTGTTTTTATCTAAACAAAACCCAGCATTTCATGGACATGATGAAGGACAAAGTTCTTCAAATAAAGGCAATTTCTTAGAACTAACCAAACGATTGTCAAAGTATGATGTAGTGTTAAAAGAACACATTTCTAATTTGGAGCATGGTAAATCACCAAAAGTATCATATTTGTCACCAGATATACAAAATGAGTTCATAAATGTTTTAGCGATCCACGTAAAGTTTAAGCTTGTCAACGAAATTAAATCGGTTAAATATTTTGGAATTATGTTTGATAGCACACCTGACATTTCACATATTGATCAAATGTCAGAAGTGATTCGTTATGTGAAAATTGATGGTAGTAAAGTGGAAATCAAGGAAGTATTCCTTGGATTTTTTCCTTTACGTGGAAGAAAACCGCTGATTTAAGCGATGAAATTCTTACACTGAAAAAAAAAATTGAAGTAATGATAACCTCATCTCGAAGATGGCAGTTTATTATTCATGCAAAGAAAAGATATTTACAAACAATTTCACCGTGATTGGAACAACTACTCAGTACTCAGTAACATTTTCCTGATAACAGAATGAGGTGTAATTAAAATATAAAGTGCTATCCAATATAACAGTAGTTGAATAAAGTTAATAACTATTTCCATGAAAACATATTTCTTTGGCCTTATATCATGAATTTTTCATTTTAAAATTTAAGTATTTGAGATTAATTGAACTATATTTTATTTTCACATAAATATTTCATGTGATTGTCTCAACTGCAACGACTTATCATTGTACGGTTGTTGAATCAATCTCGTATTTCGATTCGCCATATCTGCCCGCACGGTGAGGTTGAGACAACTGCATTTCGATTGGAAATAGGACATGTTTTTTTCATTGTAAAATCTTGAAAATGATGGTATAGATGTTATGAATTGTCGCTCCCAAAGGTTATGATAATGCAGCTGTTATGAGTAGTATACATGGAGAAGTGCAAGCTATTATTAAAGCAAAAAATAACAAAGCAATTTTTGTGGGCTGCAAAGATTAAAAAAAAATTATAAATTACGTTTATCGGCTTTTTATTATTATTGACAGTTTTTATTTTTGGGGTGACACCACAATATCCGCCCCGGGTGCCACCCATGCTAGCTACGCCACTGTTCAAATAATATTTGTTCGATTCCAGAAACCAAACAGAAATAAGTTGTCAACTATAAGAATTTTTTTAAACTCATAATTTGTTTGGCCATTAAATATCTCAAAAAGCAATCACTACTTGGATGAAGCCGCAAACGACTAAGAATTTGTTAAATTAATTAAAAATCAGTGAACCAAGAAACATGATTCCGATTAGTGGGTGCTTTGTTTAGTATAAATGCAATATTTTTCTAATTTTAGATATTTGATGCAAAATTTCGATCATCTACGATACGAAACAGGCAGGGTGACCAGACGTCCTCTTTTAAGAGGACATGTCCTCTTTTGAAACCAAAAAAATGTGTCCGATATCTTTTTTCGAAATAATGCTTTTTGTCTTCTTGTTGTCCATACGTTAAACATATATTGTCAAACATCTTAGGTATTTAATTTTTCTTATGAATTAAGTTTTCCTTATTATACTTTTATTGTGCTGGTAATACTGTCAGCGAGCAAGCGTACTAGAAAAATCTTTTTCTAATGAAATTTGAGCAACTTTTTGTTGCTAATTTTGATTATTAGCAATTAGCACAATGTTTTGAAATGTAGATAACCTTATTCTCTATTATTCATAAGGCAAAAGTCACGATCTCGAAAATATTTAGCAAAAGCCTGAATACAGTCAGGGCGTGATCAGGGGTAGAAAAGGCAAGCCCTATTAGGGCAACCTAATGCGAGCCTGAATTAGAATACCCATTTAGGGTTCATTTTATTTGAATAAATCCGGCCCTGATTTGGTTTTTCGTATTTGATCCCGGATTTGAGTTGGACAATCTGATCAGGGCTTGATACGAAATTCCTTCCTAGGATTTTTCCTCTATTTATTTTATATAGCTAACTTGATCAGGGCCTGATCTGACTATCCCAATCAGGGCTTGATTGGGCACAAGCATTACACCCCCTGATCATGCCCAATTGAACTAAGACAAAAATGATCAGAGCCCTAACAAATTTCTGCTCAGGATATATTTAGCTTTTTCATTGAGTAAAAAGTATTTGCAAAAGAAATTTATTTTTCTCAAAATAATTTTTACACAAACTTGGATGAATAAAATCTTTATGCACAATATGCATGCTCAGATAGTATATGTAATTTTCTTTTCTCAGCTGGGCAATAAAGAGAACCTTTGCTGATGAGTTGTAAAAATATTGACCACACCCTCTCTCCCAATAAAAGCTTGTCCATTTTTTGTAATGCTCGATCTGGTTACCCTACATGATTCGATTCAGTAAATTTTCTTCACCTTGAAAAGTAATATTGGTTGGATCAAGCTTTTAATAATGGAAGATTTAGCTCAAGACAGTATTTTCAATTGCCGACTTTATTTTAGTTCTAAAAATTTATTTTCTACATGACATAGAGGAAGTTTGCATTCAACCTCATACTCAAACCGTACGCGTTTGTGTTTTTTATTGACTCGTGGGGTTGGTGTTTGTATTCTGAACGTTGCAATGAATACTGGACCTGCTAGTGATCTCACCAACAGGAAGCAATCGAAGGAATACGTGCCAATCGAGGTTTTCTTCCAACTAGCTTCAGCCAAGTGTGTCCGAAAAGTAATTTATCAAAGTTTAGTACAAATAATCAGATATGCACGGAAATGAGACTGTGTAAACGCAATTATATAAGCAAACAAAGAACAGGGACTCTGACGACCTCAAAGGCCAAAGAAACATGTACATAACTACAAGCATTACATAGAAAAAAGATTAAATAAAGGTTTCACTCTTCCCATAATTGGATCGAATTGAACTGCTCATGTCCACGTTAATACGACACCTACTAAATAACGACCAGATCTTATTCCCACAATAACAATAAAAATATTGCGCCTTTTGTCCGAGCGATTTTTGCATAAGAATAATCAAACAAATACAACTCAATCGTTGCTACTAATGTATAGTTGGTCGTATTGCTAGTTTTATTATGATTTTGTTCAAACTTCACACACTAATGGCATCGCACGCACACAGTTAGAGTAATATAATAAAGTATCAATAATCATCAAAATAAATTTATATTTGCAATGATGTTATGATTCAAGCAAAGCAAATCAAAAGTTCGTATTTAACGATATTCACGAATTGACTTACAAACACATAAGATTTTTTTTTCCAAGTAAATTTTTTATTTTTTCATTTAACTACAAGGAAATATCAATTTTTTCTAAGATTTTAGTTTTTAACTAACTACACTAAAAATTTGATTTTTTTTTGGAAAATTCACGAAAACAAGAGAGCATTATATCCAATCAATAATTCTCATCGACTGCCTCTTAGATTACAAAATGTTCAAGCACAAATCTCAAAAAAATTTTTAAATCAAAAACATATCAAAAATGAGACAGCAATCGATTAAAACAAAATCACGGCTGGGTTGAGAAAGGTAAGAAATAAAAAAAACTATTAGTTGTATTTTCATGCAAAAGAAAGTTTTCAGGATAGATGAATTTTGTTTTTTCTTTCTTTTGGGGACAATAGGCTCGTAACAACATTAGAGACGAAAAAGAAAATAGGAAGTGCACGAAAATAATATGCGTATCAAAATTGTTATGATTATCTAGTGTTTTTTTCTCAAATATTTAAACGTAACAAAACGTAACTGAGTTAAATTATTTGCAGCTTAATAACTTTTTGTGGGTTAAAATCAACACACATGATCATGTTTTCTTAATGAATTGATGTTTCGTTATATACCAAACTGAATCTTTTTTTATTAGGGAAAACTTGTGGTAGAATAGATTAAAGTTTCTCAAATTAAGGTAATTTGGGTAAAAAAAATTTCACTCCATACCAATTGCTCCATGCTTATAAGTCCTATATTCATCCCTGTATGGAGTACTGTTGTCAAGTTTGGGGTTCTGCTTCTGTTTCCATCTTGGCCCTCTTGGATTCTGTTCAAAAGCGGGATATACGAATTGTGGGTGACCGAGATTTGACATCAAAACTTGATTCCCTACAACATCGTCGCACTGTTGCTGACCTCGTTGTTTTCTACAAATAGCATACTTATTCTTACTCGGCAATCAGCTAGCGCAACTAGTCAAACGGTCGAGATCCCATACTGGCAGATCGCAGAAAGATTTATTTTTCCGAACTGCATACAAATGGAATAGTTTGCCGGAATCCATAGTCTCAGGTGGTTTCAATCCGAAGAGGTTTAAAAAAGCGATCATCAACACCTTAGAGCGCAAGTTGTTGTGGGATCTACGTCCTAAAAGGTATTTATGTGTTGTTGTGACACATATTGTAAACCCTATAACACAACACTTTTTATTTAAAAGAAAATAATAAAGAAAAAAGCCTTTTGTCCTTAAATTAAATTTATAGTTGATGTTCGACTATTCCTGGTACGTTATTTTTATATTTTCCTTTTTAGACCTTCGTGAAAATCCGAGACGGTCCGAGTCACCTACTCTCATGTTTATTGTTGTTGTTGATATTGGCAAACAGTTAATATCCATTGCTAAGAAGTGAATTTCACGAACTTAAAAAATCTATTTCAAAAATACAATATTGTATTTTGTGGATTTGAGTATGTTATCATTTGTATGAATATTGTAAAACCAAAATGTTTCCCAAATATAAGTGTACTAAAAATAATATAAATGTACAACGTTTTTATGTAATTTCACTCAAAATGTTGCTACTCACAACTTCAACACTATATTACTAACTAACTCACTAATTGGCACAACAGGAAGAGGGGCATTTTAAAATGATTTTATGGCGAAATTAATGATGTTGCACACAGTATGGCTTTCACATATCTGATTGTTTCACGTGGGATAGTATCATTTGTCTAGGGTTTAAATACATCTTCAGCCCAAGTATCGCAACAAAATATTTGTGTGTGATGTAATATTAAAAAAAAAACTTGGGCGCTCTAGAGGTATCAAATCGAGATCGCGCTAACGTCGCGATTACAATTGATATCTTAGAATAACATTTTTTTGCTATAGCGTTTAGAATTCACAATAATCTAATCTAATAATAATAATAACAAAAATAATTAAACTTACTTAAATGTTATCGTGATCTTCGGTGGCTTCTCTGTTCCAATAAAACTTACTGGAATACATTTACGCCTTTTCAAACATATAAAGGCGGTGGAAGCAAAGAAAACTTTTTTGTTGGCTTGATAGTATTGAAGTAATTTTATTCCATTTTATCCTTTATTCCAGCCTTCCGGTATACCAGCGCTTTATATTTGTTAGATAGCAGACGTCGCATGAATTTCTTTTTTTCTTTTTAGGTGTCTGCTTCACTAACAATGAACAATGAACGTTTATCATTTAAAAGACATCAAAACTTAGAACAATCCTTAATATAACCTAATTTCGTTTTGTTGTGTGCCCGGATATAACATATTTCACGGGTGGGTTGTTCCCTCTATTGAACCCATTGATGAAACAGTGTTTATAAATAGAAATTGTACAAAGAATGGGTAACCAAATATTGAATCCTATTAGATTCTAAAATATGACATGGGCTGATATTTAATGACAGGATGAAGGAAATAAAAATAAAATACTTTTTGAATGAAACTTGCAGGCAAAAAACTAAAATGTGGTTCCCAATAAGCCAGGTAGCATATATTTCTTGCTCATTTGACACACAATCTTTCTCAATTGACTAAATCCCTTTTATAGAGTTATTTGAAGCCCCATTACTTCGAACAAGTAATAACGTATCACCATTAGTTAACTTATATATCAATAGTCGGGCTGGGTGATAGCCGTATCCGCGAGGTACTAGCCGTGGTCGAAAATTTAGAAAAAAGTTAACAGTCAGTTTTGAATTTTTTCTTCAATCCAATTAGAATCAAAAAGGGATTTTGTGTTCTTTATTAAAAAGTTTCCAGTCAACACCAGTTTGAAAGGAAAAGGTTCTGAAACAATGGGTACATTAATATTTTACTTACACGGCGGCAGAAAGTAAATACAATACTAAATATGCAAACACCACTTTATCATACGACTATATATATTGCATTTTTTATTTAATCGTTTTTTTGGATTCGAAATATCACGTGAAAATTCAAAAATAATAATAATAATATAAATAATCATAAAGGGGTTGATCTGTGTACATTTTCTTTCCTTTGCGGGTTTTTATTTTTATGTATTTTGAGTGAATTTCTATTGAAATGGATTAGAGATAAAGATAAGAAATAATTGGAATTTTACTTTATATTCAATTTATTCATTTATTTATTATTTTTGATGTATTTTATATAAAGACATATATACTCATGTCAAAAACTTATTTGCATACTCGAAATTGACGAAATTGTTAGAATTTTTCATGGATACTTTGGTGAATCAGTTGGGGATGAAAAAACATTGAACACATAATGGCTAAATCTAAACAGACATGATTAAATTTAAATACAACTTCCGTGGTAGCATCTCCTACAAAGTAATAAGCAGTAATTTATGTGACGTAAAATATGTTAATTTTCTAAACTCCAAAGTGTTCTAGTTTTATTAATCTTCAAACACAAATCCATTTAATACCAAAAAAATGTCGTTCGTCCATTAAATTATAATTAATTTCTCTAAATTTCAATATTTAATATCAAAAAAATTAAAATGTGTGTGGTATAATGTTGTAATTGTTAATGATGTCGTTTAATTGAATTTTAACGGAAAATTTCAATTACAATATTGTGCCAACAGAGTATAAAAAAAAATAATAAATTGCATTTTCTATTAAAAAATCATTTAAAATAATTTCACTTTCAGGTTGAGTAGTTTTGTTGTTGCACTTGTATTATGAGTTAAATTTAGAATAATTGATATTATGGAAATTTTTAATTTGTAGTACTATTTTTCTATGTAAATAATTATGTGTTAAGTTTCAATTAAAATTGTTTTTCAGAATAAAATGCTAATTAATTATATTTTAAGAATGATTTTATAATGAATCGTTTGTTTTGTTTTTGGAAGAAAAATAAAACGATTTATACAACTTAAAATTGGCAACAAATACGAATGAATTATATTAGGTGAAACATAATATTTAGTTTTGTTCAAAACAATGGCACCCTGTTGCTTATATCAACAATCAACAATAATTATATTCATAGGGCAATGACATATCTATTTACAACGAATAATTATAACATAAATTAATTTAATTAAAAAACAAACAATTTGTATCATTTAGATTAAAAAAAACTAAATAAAAATTTTAAGGTCATATAATGTGATGGTCGTTTGTTGAACGGGCGGCGTCGAAAGTCTGAGTATTTAAAGTATTTTAAAAAAATGCTCCACTACTTCATTCTGTTTTCCGAATATAAAAGTTTTAGTTAATTTTTAGTTAAATTTTTGGCACGGAAAATAGTTTCAAACTACCTCTCAGGTGAAAATTAAAATTGTTTTAAAGAAAATGTAGTTGTTGATTGATTGAATTGTATTTCGAAATTTAAATTTGTTGTAAGATTCACAATTTCAGTTTTTAAACGTTTCTACAGAAAATGTAAGATTTATAAAGTTGGGTATCATTTGGAAAGTAAGTACCAGGTTAGGTATCAGGTTATCATAAAATATCTGAAAAATGTTTCAGTATTTTATGCTAATTTAAGAACATGTTGATTTAAGTATGAAGTAAGCAAATAATAATATCTCCTCTTAGGGCCTCTAAAGTCATTAAAGTACACCTGCAGACATGTTAATTTTTCACTGTTAAACATCTAATTTTATTCTTGAACGTTAAAAAATATTGGCCTGCTTAAGGCGATGTACCCCATTCTTGAATCAATGTTTTTAAACAACTTCCGTAAAAATCCAGAATACTTAAAGTTTGAAATTTGAAGTATTATTTAATTTATTATAGATTTCAAACAAGTTTTTTGCCTTTCATAACCTTTTACTTCGGTCTGAAAGACCTAAGTATTACATTCATGAGCCAAAGGTGAAATTCTTACCCCTACTTTTTTTAGCATATCTCGACGTTTTAGGACCTACTGATTCCAAAAAAAGCAAAAAAAATGTTTGTCTGTCTGCCGGCTGGCCTAAAAATAGGTTTACTCAATAGGAAGAGCCGAAAGGACAATGTGTTCGATAACTGTACTGGAAGTGTGTCAAAAAAATTGTGGTGTGTCAATACAAGGAAATTTGTATATTTTTTTCTAAAAAAACGTTCATTTTAAGTGATTACGAATAGAAACATTGAGTTTGAAGAAATTTTGATGGTCGGGACTGGTATGTGAAACCAAAAACTAGAATATTGCACTATAAGTTTGTCACAAAAATGTTGTCAAGTGTGTCAAAAGAAAGATTTTGGTTTATTATTTTACCCAATTTTTTGGAAAAAAAATAAAATTTATTATTTGTATGATATGAAACTTTATTATTATTTTTGAGAATTATGGCATTATAAGTTTGTCAAAAAAATGTTGCCAAGTGTGTCAAAAGAAAGAGTTTGATTTATTTTTATACCCAATTTTTTGGAAAAAATAAAATTAATTATTTGTATGAAATGAAATTTTATTATTATTGAGAATTATGGCATTATAAGTTTGTAAAAAAAATATTTTCAATTTTGTCAAAAAAATGATTTAATTTATTTTTATAGCCAATTTTTTGGAAAAAAAAAATTTAGCTGTTTGTATGACGTAACATGGAAATTTTTGAATTTGTTATAGTTTTTGAAATATTTTTGGAATTTTGAAAAAAGTTTGTATTATTGATTTTGTAAGAATTTTTGAAATATTTTTAGAATTTTGAAAAATTTTAAATTTTTGATTTTATTATAATTTTTGGGATTTCGAAAAAAGTTTCAATTTTTGATATTGTTATAATTTTTGCAATATTTTTAGAATTCTGGAAAAAGTTTGAATTTTTGAATTTTTAAGAATTTTAAAAACATGTTTCGAATATAGAAAAAGTTTGAATTTTTGATTTTGTTCTAATTTTTGGAATATTTTTGGTATTCTGAAAAAAATATCAATTTTTGTATTGTTATAATTTTTGCAATATTTTCGAAATTTTTGAAAAAAGTTTAATCTTTGATTTTGTAATAATTTTTGGAATATCTTTAGAATTTTGAAAGAAGTATGAATTTGTGATTTTGTAATATTTTCTCGAAACGCTAAATGGAGAGGTTTTTGAGTAGTTTGCTGATTGTATCATCTTTTCACCAAATTATGTTAATTTATGATCTGTTTTAATTTTCCGGCAACGTATTGATGTTTCGTGTTAGTTTTGTAATAAATTTTTAAACAGAGATAAAAAAATACATGTACTTTAACAAAAAGTTATGTTTGATATATGTACATCGCTGTCCAAAACTAAAAACAATGTCCTCATAAAAGTTTTATGCCGAAAACTATATCAAAATCCTTAACCAAAACCGAAGTCTTGATATCTCAGAGCTTGAGATTTTAGCCCCTCCATATTTTTATATTGAAATTTTTTCAAATATTTTCTATTAGTCCAATTTTTTTAAACCTATAGCTCAAATTAAATAAATTTAGCCGAATTACTAGTAAATTGTTTTTGTGAAATTGGTAGTTCAATTTGTGTAGTGAAATTATTACAACTGCAGAAAATTAAGTAGAAACACTTATTTGTTAGAAACGTGTGACGTTTAATTTATGAAATTTTAGTCAAATTAATTTAGAATAAAAGAATTTAAAAAGAAAAAAATTATGTGTTTGTTGAATTCGTAGTCAAAATTTATACGGAAAATTTGTTTAGTGGATCCAAGTGTAGTATAAGTGTAGTTACGCTAGCATAATTTTTGCGGTAAAATTTTAAAATATTTGCTCCATCAAAAGTGTGGCAATATGTATATTGTAGGAAAGGTCTTGAGTAGTAGATGTGTCGAAAAATACTTTTTTTTGAATTTTGACGATTTTTTCAGAAAAAATGGCAACAATGTGATAATTGTGTTTTTTGAGTTTTTTGTTCGGTTATTTTGTTTTTTTTTCAAGTTATTTGTTTCACAATTCAAAATCTATATCTATCTATATATAAATACGCAAGCATAATTTTTGCGGTACAATTTTAAAATATTTGCTCCATCAAAAGTGTGGCAATATGTATATTGTAGGAAAGGTCTTGAGTAGTAGATGTGTCGAAAAATACTTTTTTTTGAATTTTGACGATTTTTTCAGAAAAAATGGCCAAAATGTGATGATTGTGTTTTTTGAGTTTTTTGTTCGGTCATTTTTTTTTTTTAAGTTATTTGTTTTACAATTCAAAATCTATATCTATCTATAAATAAATACGCAAGCATAATTTTTGGGTACAATTTTAAAATATTTGCTCCATCAAAAGTGTGGCAAAATGTATATTGTAGGAAAGGTATTGAGTAGTAGATGTGTCGAAAAATACTTTTTTTTTGAATTTTGACGATTTTTTCAGAAAAAATGGCCAAAATGTGATAACTGTGTTTTTTGGGTTTTTTGTTCGGTTATTTTGTTTTTTTTCAAGTTATTTGTTTCACAATTCAAAATCTATATCTATCTATATATAAATACGCAAGCAATATTTTTGCGGTACAATTTTAAAATATTTGCTCCATCAAAAGTGTGGCAATATGTATATTGTCAAGACCTTTCCTTGAGTAGTAGGTGTGTCGGAAAATACTTTTTTTTGAATTTTGACGATTTTTTCAGAAAAAATGGCAAAAATGTGATAATTGTGTTTTTTGAGTTTCTTGTTCGGTCATTTTTTTTTTTTTTTTAAGTTATTTGTTTCACAATTCAAAATCTATATCTATCTATATATAAATACGCAAGCAATATGTTTGCGGTACAATTTTAAAATATTTGCTCCATCAAAAGTATGGCAATATGTATATCGTAAGATATGTCTTTGGTAGGATATGTCAGCTATTTGGTTGGGAGGTCTATTTACAATTTCTATTTACAATGGCCGAATTTCGGCCACTGGGCGATTCCTAGTTAGAAAAAAATTTATAACTTAGCATAGCAAATTTAAAATATGTACAAAAAAAATAAGAAAAATTGTTTTAGTGTGTATACAACAGTGTGTTGTAGTTTTAGTGTGTATACAACACACACAGTAGACCAAATTTGTTAGTAAAATGTGTATAGTAAAAAAAAAATTTAAAAAAAAACTTTAAAAAAATTTTATGTTTTTGTTAGTGTAGTCCAAATGATGAAAAAAACGTATAATTAGAAAAATTTTTACTTGTTTGTATCGTAAGTTAACATTTCATGTTTATAACAATATGGTTTTCAAATTGAAATTAAAGTTTTATTATTTTTTTATTGAGGTTATTTGCCGACATTCGTTTTATTACATCATTCTATATATTTCCTACAAATTCAATAATTGCCAACATTAATTTTGATTCGGTATGTAATATAGTTGTAAGAAAATTCGACGGTTGTCGATATCAGTCTTTGATATTCAATTTATAAATTCAACGATCGCCTACATCAGCTCCTACCACAGTTATTATACTCATAACATCCACCAGTAGCGTGGGTTGTTTACACATCATTGAAGAATAACCTGGGTTGTTTGCTGATCATCGAAGACGTATTGCTTAGTATGATTGACTTTAAAAGGAAAGTAGGATCAGGAGGAATGGGCGGGTGATATGTTAGTAATTTATTAAATGTAGTAATAATTGTGGTGGTATTGGTGAGGATGTGATGATGTTGGCTTCTTAGGCCTTTGGGGTCATCAGAGTCCCTTTTTTGTTTAACTTTGTTTTCTTCTTGACTATACAGTCTCTTTTGCGTGCATATCTGTTCATTTGTGCTGGATAAGGGGGGTCTGCTTAAGGTCTGCTTAGTACTTACTGCTGTTCACTGCTTACTGCTATTGCTTTCACAAAGAAACGAGTCTTAATTTATTTCTTTATCTGGGCCTTAAAAATTTAAGAAAACAGCGACGTCACCTGATCACGTGATCAAGAAATATGCCACTAACTGGATTATTTGCAACCTTAATTTAGGTTTGTTCGTGCAAATTTTTCTACAAATTTTTATTTTTGAAGAAAAACATGTTCTGGACCGATTTGTGAAAACATGACCATATTTGATTTTCCTGAAATTTGACATACAAGTAGTATGGACAAAATTAAAATACAACTTATTATTTTAAAATACATAGTTTTATAATATGGGGCACCCCAGCATCTATGAAAATTTTACCGATCCAAAGTAACTTGGAAATTAAATTTCTCAAGAACGGCTATGCCGATTTCATCAAAATTTAGTTTGTTTGTTAGGTGATTAGTTAATCATTAGAAATAAAAATAAAATAAACTTTTTTTAAATTAATTTTAAAATTAAACTATTAAAATTTTTTTTTAAAGATGACGCTAGGGTCAAACAACAATTAAATTTTAATTTTTTTTAAATACTTCTATTTATCCTTCAAAATATGTCATATTAACAAATAGGTGTTTTTTCGTTTTCTTGAGATATTTAATTTTAAAAATTTTCTGCCCTACTAAAAGGTTATTTATATACCAAGGGTGTAAAGTTATTCATTTTAACCGGAATGAGAATTTGTTGCCTGAGATGTTAGTCGAGGGTAACAACTCGCTAGAGCTGAAATTAACTGTTCACCTGGGGTATATACAACATTTTTTATACTTCCTACAAGAGAGCGTAAAGTAATAGACGATAAAAAAGATATGTTTTACGCAAATCTAATGGTGTTATTACACACAAAATAAATTCAGTTCCCATAATCAACTTTTCTGTTACCATAATCTAAAAAGTTGATGAAAAATATTTTGTATAAGAAAAAGGGGCATAGCATGCGCGAGATAGATATAAAAACTACAGGAAAAGGTAGCTATTAGCAACTGACTTTTTAAAAAACCAAATAAGGTTTACCAATTAACTGCTAGAAAATTGTCAGATGATTTCTTCTGCAAATTCAACCGGTTTTAAACCTATTATCACATGTAATTTTCATATTAAATTCATAATAAAAATTATATTATATTAGGTATAAAATGATTAAATACATATTTTCAAGATTTGAATGTAAAAATTTTACGTTTTCTTTACTTATTTTCGATTCACCTTTTTTTTGATATCTTAGTGCATTTTCTTATTGTACAAGCTATAACGATTGCTCTATATATATATTGGTCGCCATTTTTTTGTTTCATTTACTTTTGCATTATATAGTTTATTTATAATTTGTTTTCCACTAATTTAGATGTAATCGATTATTTAATACAATATTAATACTAAATAACTAATGATTTTTTTGAAAATTGTTGTTTAAAAATTATTATTGCTTCGTAAAATTATTTTTATTTTCTTGCAGTTGTTGATCTTTTCGCCATCTAAAGCCAATAAAAAATAAATACTATCATCTGAAAAGTTGATGATAGCAACTGAATTTAATTTGTGTACAATAGCACCATAAGTAAGCGTAAAATAGTTAATTATTGACAAGGAGTATAAAAATTCTATTTTGCATCATTTTTTCGAACAATTTCTATTAACAAAAAATTTATAACACTGAAATTTTAGACACAAAACACACACAAAAATAGCAAACTGGACAGACACCAAAAAGTTTCCTATACAAAATAGATTTAAACTTATACCACCTTAATCACTCATGTTGTGGACCCCAAACCGTTAAAAACTTTTTGAACCGATCACTATATTATTTAAACCGATAACTGGTAACCATAGTCTTTGAACCGACAACGGTAAGTGAAATTGTTTAAAGTACATATTTATAAAATGGATAACTATTTAGTAAATGTAAACCACATGCAAATCCCGCATGGAGGGATCAGTTTTTATTGTTTTGAAATTTTTTTTTATTTTTGATCTACGGGTGTGAAAACCCCGCGTACTTCAGTTCCTGCTATTGACATACGAGTTGACGTGAGATATTACACACCACTGGCAATAGCAGTGAGATATCACTAGACAATGTGACATATTAGGGGTGGTTGCGGATGAACTGTATTCAGTCAACGGTAGCACCCTCAATCTCAGCTGTTAAATAATCCTTGATGATGAGACGCTATTGCTTCCTTGGAGAAACGAGCCTTCATATAATTATGTGTGGGCTTTAATCTTTAAGAAAGAGAGTGCGTCACAGGATCAAGGAATATGCAACCGGCTGGAAAGATTTATGTCCATCAACACCTTTGAACGTATGTTGTTGTGGGACCTAATTGCCTTAAAAGGTTTTTATGGGTTATTGTGACACATACTGTAATCCCTACTACACAACACATTTTATTAAAAAAAAACTACTTCGGTCTGAAAGACCTAGGTATTACATTCATGAGCCAAAAGGGAAATCATTACTTACGACATCTAGAAAACAGCTAGAGGGATATTAACAATTTTTTTCTAAAAAAAAGGTATACTCAATGGACAGGTCTGAAAGGGCGCTGTGTTCGATAAGTGTACCGTAAGTGTGTCAAAAAAAAACATTAAGTGGGTCAAAAATAGCAAATTTTTATATTTTTGGCTTAAAAAACGTTCATTTTAAGTGATTACTAGAAACATTGAATTTGAAGAGATCATGATGTTAGGGAGTGGTATGTGAGATTAAAAACTAGATTATTGCGTTAGAAGTTGGTCAAAAAAATATGGTCAAGTGTGTCAAAAGAAAGATTTTTATTTATTTTTTTACCCAATTTTTTGGAAAAAATAAAATAATTTATTTGTATGACAAGAAATTTTATTATTATTATTAAGAATTATGGCATTATAAATTTGTCAACAAAATGTTGTCAAGTGTGTCAAAAGAATGATTTTTGTTTATTTTTTTACCCAATGTTTTGGGAAAAAATAAAATTATTTATTTGTATGACATGAAATTTTATTATGATTATAGAAAATTATAAGTTTCTCAAATGTAATTGAACATGAAGCTGGACGTGGAAATTTTCGTTATAGTTTTTGAAATATTTTTGGAATTTTGAAAAAAGTTTGTATATTAGATTTTGTAATGATTTTTGCAATATCTTTAGAATTTTGGGAAAAAACTGAATTTTTGAATTTTATTTATATATTTAGAATTTTGAAAAAAGTTTTAATTTTTGATGTTGTAAGAATTTTTGCAATATTTTTAAAATTTTGAAAAATTTTAAATTTTTGATTTTATTATAATTTTTGGGATTTCGAAAAAAGTTTCAATTTTTGATATTGTTATAATTTTTGCAATATTTTTAGAATTTTGGAAGAAGTTTGAATTTTTGGAATATTATTGGAATTTAGAAAAAGTTTAAATATTTGATTTTATTCTAATTTTTGGAATATTTTTGGCATTTTGAAAAAAGTTTCAATATTTGATTTTTTTATAATTTTTGCAGTAGTTTTAGAATTTTTGAAAACAGTTTTATATTTGATTTTGTAATAATTTTTTGAATATTTTTAGAATTTTGAAAAAATTTTGATTTTATTTAATTTTCACAATATCTTTGGAATTTCAAAGAAATATGAATTTTTTTCGAGTAGTATGCTGATTGTTTCATCTTTTTACTAAATTATGTTAATCTGTTATAATTTTCCGGCAACGTTTTGACGTTTCGTGTTATTTTTGTAATAAATTTCTAAACAGAGATAAAAAATACATTTACTTTAACAAAGAGTTTTATGTTTGATATACATCGCTGGCCAAAACAAATAATGTACTCATAAAAGTGTTCTAACGAATCTCGTCTTTATATCTCCAGAACTGTGAGATTTCAGCCCCCCCCTTTCAAATGAAATAGGGCTTAGATCAGGATAAATAAGGCAGACTCTTATAATGAAATCTTATATAATTTCTGATAGAGGCCGGATACAATTAAATAAAACAACCCCTAGATAGGTATTTCGTATCACGCTCTGATCATATTGGCCAACTAGCGGTCCTCAACCAAATAAGGAACTGATATATTCAAATAAGTTTAACCCAACAAGGGTATTCTAGATCAACAATTGCTTGCTCTTGCCGGACTGATCAGGTGCCGATCATGCTATTTGTCAAACATAGCTAAAAAATAAAAACAACACTTTAATATTTTTTATTATCCTAACGATTATCGAAGTGGAATGGAAATCGAAAATGGTCGGAAGCACATCATCGGTACCTTGATTGGATTTTTCATTCATAAACAATATTAATAATTTTGACGATTGTCAAACTTATACAGTGGTGAACCTCAATATATTTCCTCATATATTGGAAAAATGTTATTCACGGTAGAGTCTGTCTGCCGCTCACCGCTAACAAACAACAATAAATAATTGGAAATTGCGGAACTGGAGACAGAATCATGAAAAATAGAGCAAGACTACTATATATAATAATGTTTTTTATAAACAAATTTACTATGACAATAAATGTCAGTTATGGGTTTGAAGATTTGTTGCGAATTTATACATATCAAAACTAAGTCTGAAACCAAAATAGTTTTCAACTTCGTATTTATTGTATTGTGTTATAATTAATTTAAGTTAAAATATTAATTTTATGTCGATTTAATAAGTTTACTACCGTTGACTGGGGAAACAAAGGGCAACGAAATAAATTTCAAACATAAACAAAAAACAAGTTTTTGTGAATATATAAAACTAGATAAAATAAAATGCTAATTACAATCAATTAATAATATTTCTACACATTTTCTATTAAAATGTCAATTTTGTTGTCAAGTCTCGTTAAAATTTCTACCCAATATAAAACCGACCCGTCAAAAATTGTTATACTTCAAAACAAGAAAATCATTTAAAATTTCACAAATTTATTACAACCATCAAGATAAACCACCAAACCCGTAAATATAAAAAAAATATTTAAATTTATTCGAATTTTATTCGAAAATTGCTTTAAAAACAAAATATTATTAGTTTCAAGAAAAATTATTACATATCAAAAAAATTTAATGGATATTCGTTTTATATTTTTTAACGGTAAATGTGCCTTCATTTTAGTAACATTTTATTTTATGATTATTTGACCGTGGCCTAAGCAAACATTATTATCGGAAAAACATATTCGTTTTTTTCCTCTAAACATTGTACACTGTGTCGTATATGTATGTATTTATATTTTTTTATTATATTGTGAATCCTTTTAAAATATTTACTATTATTGTATTCTATCGATAAAACTGGGTGATGTAAACAGCATAGGTATTTTATTATGTATATTTATATGATAAATAAAGGGATGTGAACTTTTATGTATCATCTTTTAATTACATGTGCAGGCACATATTTTGTATTTGTGACAATATAAATATTAAAGTTGTTCTATTAGATAACAGGTGGGCTATTTACAGTTGAAAGAACAAAATATTAAGGATTTTAATTAAAGTTCAATTGATTACAAAAAAGTTGAATAATAAATGGATATTAAAACTAAATAATGTTAAAAATAAAATATAAAAATTATGAATTTTTTTTATCTGCTCAGTTTCATTCGTAACGTACAAAATAATGATGGGAACAATCGAATGATTTCAACAATCGAATAAATAGTAGTCGCCATGTTGTAACAATCGAATAATTATTCGAAGTGTTATTTTGTCGTCAACAAAGTAGAACACACCACCCCTAGGGTCACAAAACTAAAAAACTCGTTGGATTTTGACCACTTCATTTTTCTATTTAAAAAAAAAACTTAATAATAAAAAAATTATGTTTCTATTAGGTAAGGATGAATATGTCTATATGCGTATTTTCAGTATTGAGTTAAACGATCTAACTACATTTTTTAAAAATTAATATCACATGGGTTTTCAGTATTTTATTCTAGCTTGTTTGGTTAGCACTTTCAAAGTTTAAGTGTAATGGATGAGGCCATTTTATCAGTCCCCAATGGAGAAACACTAGACAATTTTAAATTTAGAGTTTTAAGAACTCAGAAGTATAGCTAAAAATACTTTCTGCTGTGGTTCATTGGCACTTTTGTAAAAATCAATAAACTTATTTTGTAAGCCAGTTACTCATAAAAAGTACTGTATTGTAATAAAACAAGTTTGGCTACTTTTGCTTGACGAATCAATCATTACATTAGTGAAAACAACAAATTTTGATCTTTTATTGCCACTATGATGTCTTCCAATATTTTAGGACCCAAAACATTCTCAACTTTGCTTCCGCCTTCGTTCTAACAGTCTAGAAGGTGGCCTAAGTGAGAATCCAGAAGATGGCCTAACAAGGTAAATATACATAAAGTAAGAGTAAAATTATAAAAAAAACTTTGTCTTCTTTATTTTTTCCATTAAGCTTATTAAATCAGTTATCTGCGTAAAGTAACAACAGATTAACATTATGTGATTTGTCCATTTTATTCATTTGAAAAACATTTATATTGAATATGTACTTGTTTACAGTGAAGACCTTGCCTGCTTATCTATTCGTAAACTAATCAGCAGCTAATTCGTGTAAGATTACTTTCATCACAAATGGCTATAATTAATCTTTTGGTACAGTGGTAAGGGTATCCTATCTTAAACCTATAAATCCTACAATCGTTATAGATAAATTTCATAAAACAATATTTCAAAAAAATCTTCAGCAAACACTTTGAGTTTCACACTTTAATGTCTTGATACCTGTTACATCTTAAGTTAATTAAATCAACAGTCATAACTCAACAATAATCAAACTACCAATATAACTACCAATAATCTAAAACCAATATATTCAACAGACAAGTTTGTTTAATTTCTCCTACTTAATGAAATCCCAAAATGTTAAGATTTAACAATAAACTAAAAATTCTAATTAAAATCCTCGTTTTAATTCTGAATAATATTTTTGTCAAAATCAATAAATCCAATTTTTTCAATAACAAAAAAATTAATTTATTTACAACGGAAAAATATATTTAAACGTAAATAAACAACGGATATATAAAATTCTTCTATTCCTTTTCCAAAAGTAATAGTGAATTCTTTTCTACCTGTTCGGTACAAGTTCCAACACAGAATTATAGAAATTTGTATTCTTTTGTAAAAAGTGCAATACAAAAAAAACAAATTGCGATAATTCAGAGTCGGAACTTGTACCGAACAAGTAGAAAAGAATTCACTATAATTCATTCACTACCAAGAAAAAATTCATATTTAAATATAAATAAACAACGCGCATACATATACTTTTACAAATTTACAATAGTCATTAAATTATTTTACTCCTTTATCTCAAAAAACGAAACAAAATGTTTTACTATAATCTATTTATCACAAATTGAAGTATCCTCAAAAACAAAACACAAAATAAAATTTTTCTTCAAATACTTTTTCATTAATGTAATATTTTTTATTTCATTGTTATTGTACTACTATACATATAAATATATAAAGTCGATGTTTTAACAACTCGTTTTTAGGACCTAAATTGTTATTTAATTAATTGTTGAATCACTAATTTCCAAATGAATGATAAACAAAACAGAACTACCAAGTACCTACGCCTATTATAAAAAATAATGTAAAATTATCATCCCTTGATATTATTAGGATATTATTGTTCTATTTATAATTTTTCCAAATAATAACTCACAATTTTTTCAGCAAAATAGTTTTTTGTAGGGATTAAAAGACAAAGATACACAAACAAATATTTATCAATAATATATATAAAATAATTCTTCAATTATTCCTTTTAAATTTTGATAAAATATTAAATAACTATAGCTCAAAGCTTTTTAGATTTTTCATTGTATAGTTGAAGTATTTTCAGAAACATTTTGCAAATAATTTTTTAAATCAAGAAAAGAAAACTACCTACAGGACCTAGTTCAACTATTTTTCAACCTATCGATAACTATTTATTCGATTGTTCCATTCAATTACTAATAAAAAAATAGTTATTCAAATAAAAACACTTCGAATAAAAAAACCTTTCGAATAAAAAAAATAGTAGTAAAAACACTTCGGAAAATAACACTTCGAATAAAAAAACCTTTCGAATAACAAAACTAGTAGTAAAAACACTCCGAATAAAAAAACACTTCGAATACAAAAACCTTTCGAATAACAAAAATAGTTGTACAAACACTTCGAATAAAAAAATTAGTAATGAAAACACTTCGAATAAAAAAACTAGTAATGAAAACACTTCGAATAAAAAAACTAGTAATGAAAACACTTCGAATAAAAAAACTAGTAATGAAAACACTTCGAATAACAAAACTAGTAACTATTTTTATTCGAATGAATTTTTTATTCGGTGTCTGTTATGAACAATCGAATAATTCGAAATGTTTCAACAATCGAATAATTCGATTGTTTTTATTCGATTGTTCCCATCACTAGTACAAAACATTAAAATACAATTTTGATTAAGAAAAGTTTAAATTTACTTTACACATCAGATTGGTATTTGGTAGTTTTTCACATATTGGCGCATATATAATATATATTGATTAATATTAATTACTCCTTTCACTATTATATTTTTAAAATGTAAATTATGGAAGGGCTGAAATCTCAAGCTCTGAGATATCAAGACTTCGGTCTGGGGTCTGGATTTTGCTATATTTTTCGGCAAAAAACTATTATGAGGACATTGTTTTTAGTTTTGGGCAGCGATGTTTATTAAACATAAAACTCTTTGTTAACGTACAAGTATTTGTTTATCTCTGTTTAGAAATTTATTACAAAACTAACACGAAACATCAAAACGTTGGTTAAAAATTTTAACAGATCATAAATTAATATAATTTAGTGAAAAGATGATACAATCAGCAAACTACTCAAAAACCTTTCCATTTAGTTAGCGTTTCGAGAAAATATTACAAAATCAAAAATTCATTTTTTTTTTCAAAATTCCAAAAGTATTGTAAAAATTAAATAAAATCAAAAATTTAAGCTTATTTTAAAATTCTAAAAATATTCCAAAAATTATTACGAATAAAAGGTAAAATAAAACTTTTTTCGAAAAATTCAAAAATATTGCAAATATTATAACAAAATTGAAACTTTTTCAAAAATTCTTAAAAGCTTTAGCATTTAGAAAAAGTTTAAATTTTTTATTTTGTAAGAATTTTTGGAATATTTTTAGAATTTAGAAAAAAGTTTCAATATTTGGTTTTGTTATAAGTTTTGGAATATTGAAAAAAGTTTGTATTTTTGATTTCGTTATAATTTTTACAATAAAATTATAACGAAATCAAAAATACAAACTTTTTTCAATATTCCAAAACTTATAACAAAACCAAATATTGAAACTTTTTTCTAAATTCTAAAAATATTCCAAAAATTCTTACAAAATAAAAAATTTAAACTTTTTCTAAATGCTAAAAATATTGCAAAAATTCAATATTCATAAATTCAAACTTTTTCCATAATTCTAAAAATATTGCAAAAATTAGAACAATATCAAAAATTGAAACTTTTTATCAAAATTCTAAAAATAAATATAAAATTTCAAAATTCACAAACTCAAAAATTCTATTTTTTTCAAAATTCTAAAGATAATGTAAAAATTTCAACAAAATTAAAACTACAAACTTTTTTCGAAATTAAAACATATTCCAAAAATTATAATAAAAATTATAATAAAAAGTTAAGCTTTTTCAAAATTCTAAAAATATTCCAAAAATTCTTACAAAATTAATAATTCTTTTCAAATTTTTTTCAAAATTCTAAAAATATTGCAAAAATTTTAACAAAATTAAAAATACAAATTTTTTTTGAAATTAAAAAATATTACAAAAATTGTAATAAAAGCAAAACTTAAACTTTTTCAAAATTCTAAAAATATTCCAAAAATTATAACAAAATCTAGGCATAAGTTAATTGTTGCTGATTGAAACATTTGATGGTTTTAAATTGGTACATGACTAATCCCAATAATGTAGAATTTGGCATGGATTTTAGGTTACTATTGTATATTAATTATTATTTATATTATTTGGTGGCATCATTTCGGATCTTTAGAGTTTTTTGAAGTTGTAGAAATACTCGAGGGTTTACATTAACAGCAACAGGCTTGAGCTATGTGATTACCAGCATAAAAAATTATATGAGCACATGGTGTAAAATAAGCTAATGTTGCATGTGTTTCTTCAGAGCCTACTTGCCTTTCAACCTTCGATTCGCTTCACCTAATAGTTACCCCGTGCATCCAGCATTTGTAGAGTCGAGGATTAAGTTTATAGAATTTACGTAATGAAGTTAGATGAAACAAATAAAGGCGCCTAGCAAAGGTGTCAATATTAATATTTTTTATATTAATACTGACGCAAATATCAACAGTCAATATGAAATATTGACCGGCGGCAATCCTAATACCAGCATAGGTCTGCATTTGGTTATTATTCAAAAGTTTGAAGTGTTTGGTTTTGTACAGCGTGAAGTCATTTAATTGATTGTTACAATAATCAATTGCTACGAAGCTATCTAGCCCAAATAAGTTCATTTATCTAAAAAACTTTTTTCTATGTAAATCAATGCATTCAATACAACTGATCGTCTTTTTTATTCATATTTTCATCTTCGCCCTGTCCGGAATGTTATTTTTTTTTTATTTGCTATCTCATTTTGTATGCTGTTGGTTCCTAAAATTTTCTTGATATTTAGTTGGATTGTTGGTAATTGAGTAGGTAATTGTAAAGTTGTAATTAATTAAAAAAATTAAATGGAAAAAAAATGTATGTGTTTGTGTGCAAAATTCCTTGGTTTTTATTAGAAGAGAATTATATTTGTTTTATGTTTCGTTAATGATAGTGAGTAAAAAGAAATTAATCATCAATCAGCCGGTCAAAAAAATAGTGAAATTTGATTCATTTTGAAACTAATTTAGATTTAAAGCAGTAGTATGTTTTGATTATAACCCCATAATTCTCATTTTAATTTATCGGTAATTAAGAGTAAATAGTCATGTTAACATTTGTGTGTCCCCGACAGGTTAAAACTCAACCTAATTTACGACAGACAGTTCTTGAAGATCCAAAAAAAAAAATGATAGTTTGAAAACTACAAATATTAGTTTTAAATTCATATTTTTTTTATAAAAATTTATTAAAAAAAAAGTCAGACAAGTGCGAATAAACAAGTGTTCCGTGAATGTAAAAGAACACAATATCAAAAATTATTGACAAAAAGTTGTGTTGTAATGTCTTTATATTTCCAGACCATAGACCAGGGTTCGCAACTAAATTTTACTGTCGTGCCAAAACAATTTTTTTTTTAATAATTGATATTTTCGCGTGCCAATCCAATTATGAAATAGTACATTTTGCTACAAGAGATGAAAATTCTACAAGAGTTGCTTGGAAAATCTACAAGAATTGCTACAAGAGTTGCTTTTAAAGTTTCTAGTTTAGAAGTTCTTGTCGTATTTTCCCAAATGTAGCACAAGGCAAAGAAATTAACAGCCGGGCATCGGAATTAATATCTGTAGTCTCATCAACTGCCAATGCAAACACTTCAACCGCATAAAGATCAGATTTTAACTGTTTAGAAATATTTTCACGTATTTTATAATTCTATCTATTACTGTATTTGCACTTAACTGCATACTTTGGCTACGGATGAGAATTTTATTTTTGCTTTCAAAATCTTCGAAAATTGTTTCACCACAACTTAAAATATTTGATTTAATAAATCCGTAAATGCTTTGCCATGTTTGGCAATATTTATTGCTACTTTAAAACTTACGTCAGTAACATTATTAGAAGATTTAGTATATTTAGTAATTTTATTTGATTGCGTTTCATGTACATAAACCTTTTTTGAAACATGATTTGTATTAAATTAAATGATCAATAAATGGCACATTTTCAGTAGTTTTTTTTCCGGGAAAACATCTATTATATGAGAAGGAATTTCGGTATATTATTTAGTAATATATTACTGTAGTAATATTACTGTAGTATTTCATAATTGATAGTTATTATTATGAACAAAGTATGAAGGTGGTAGAAACAAACCGTCGTTCACAAAAATTTACCTCATAAGAATACATAAGAATTATCTCTGCAGCTCATCAGAATGCAAAAAATTCCTGCGGAAAACCTTTTAAAAATGATTTTCTATAATTGCAAAAAAGGATGTGGTGCATTATGTATCTGTCGAAAAGTTGGACTTATTTGCAACGCAACTTGTAGTGAATGCTCCGGAAATATCATAATAGTGCTTTGATTTTAAATCAAAAAAATTAAGGAGATTGACAGTGATTATAGATCTCACGAGGATTCAATGTGCTAAAAATAATGAAAAAACATTTAAATTTAATGTAGTTAAATTAAAAAAAGAAAAGAAATTTGTCCTGTAATAACTTTTTTTAATGTAATTATAATAGTGGGTGGCTTATAATGGTTGAGATATGTGTGATTGTGATCTTAATTACGATCTGTTAAGAATTCATTTGTAGTTAAATAAGTTTTGACAATAAGGGGCAATTTTGTACTAGAGAGAGGGAAGATATTGAAATGGAGGGTGTGTTGAGTTAAGGTCCAAATTTTCAGGCAATTCGATGTTGATTCAAAGAATTAGGCAGGTCCCTACTATTTTTACCGTCTTTTACTGGACTAGCAGTAACATTTAACGTATTGACTTTGTTTGGTGAACTACTTAAAGTGTTTTTTATATTATTTTTGATGATTGAAAAAAAATAATATTTGGCGTATTACAAAATATCTGGAAAAAATCTTTTCTTTATTATGATTCCTAAAACGCGAATTTAAGGACAATTTTGGACACACTTTCAGAATGTTTGCCGTGCCAGATAAATTTTAAACCGTGCCAAGTCTGGCACGCGTGCCACGTATTTGCAATCACTGCCATAGACGCATAACAAAATATATGTTTAATCGTAAATGTCAATAGTAAATTACAATCAAATCTACATTGATCAAAAATGACTCAAAAAATGTTACTTTAGGTTAAATCTCATCCATAGATGTTTATGGTAACTCAAGAAAAATTCAATTACACCAACTTGTAAATGGTTTAAATTTGATTATATTTTCGGTCAATCAAGTGTTGAAATTTAGGGGGGTGGAGAGGTTACATACTAAAAACATTTTTTTTCAATAACACAAAAACTGTGCACCGCTAAGTTCTAAAAAAATTGTAATGTTTCTTAAATTAAGAGCTCCTTCATATGACACCCCACTCGCTTGGGTTAAAAATGTTTTTTTTACTCTCCCCACACCCATCCCCTAAACATACAGAAATATAGTTATTTGAGACTTCGCTATGATTTTCATTCAAAATTTACAAATTTTCCTGTCTCTGTGAATTTTTTCAAATTTTTCTGTCAATCATCGTCGAAACGTAGGGAGCGAAATGATCTGAATTTTGCATTTTTTGAGAATACCTCAACAGCTGTGCATCACAATGTTCTAAAAAAAAAATTGCAATGATTTCTAAAAAGAACACCTTTTCAAATGACACTCGCTTGGGTCAAAAAATGTTTTTTTTCACCCTTTCTACCCCCGTCCCCTAAACACACAGATATATAATTATTTGAGACTTCGCTATAGTTTTCGTACAAAATTTACTAAATTTTCTAGCTCTGTGAATTTTTTCCAATTTTTATGTCAATCAGTGTCGAAACGTAGGGGGAGGAACGGTCTGAATTTTGCACATTTTTGTCCATAACTCAAAAACTGTGCACCGCAAAATTCTAAAACAAATTGCAAGGAATTTTAAATATGATGCTCTTTCAAATGACATCCCACACGCTTGGGTCAAAAAAGATTTTTTTAACCTCTTTACCCCGGTCCCCTAAACACACAGAGATATAATTATTTGAGACTTCGGTATAATTTTCATACAAAATTTACTAAATTTCTTAGCTCTGTGAAATTTTACAAATTTTTATGTCAATCAGTGTCGAAACGTAGGAGGGGGACGGTTTGAATTTTACACTTTTTGTCCATAACTCAAAAACTGTGCACCGCAAAATTCTAAAACAATGTGCAACGAATTTTAAATATGGTGCTCTTCCAAATGACACAACACTCGCTTGGGCCAAAAAAGATTTTTTTTACCCTCTCTACCCCTGTCCCCTAAACACACAGAAATATAATTATTTGAGACCTCGCTATAATTTTCATACAAAATTTACTAAATTTCCTAACTCTTTGAATTTTTACAAATTTTTCTGTCAATCAGTGTCGAAACGTTGGGGGGCTGGAACAGTCTGAAAGTTGCACTTTTTTAAAAATAACTCAAAAACTGTCCATCGCAAAATTCTAAAAAATTGAAATTTTTTCTAAATAAAGAGCTCTTTCAAATGACACCCTCCTTGACCACATTTTAAATAGTGTTTTTACCCCTCCAAATTTCCACCCCCATAATAAATCTAATTATGGGAATATGACACTTTTATATATTTTTTATAAAAAACGTACTAATTTTTCTATCATTCCAAATACATTTGAAAATTTTTGATCGGTTAGGTTCGGAGCTAATCGAGGTAAGCAAACACGAAAAAAACGTCATTATTCAAAATTATACAAAAAATGGTGAGGTATAAAATTTCAAAATAAATTTTTAAGGAATACTGAAATGAAGCCCTTTCATATGATACCCTACTTGAATCTATAAAAAAATATATTTTCTCAAAGGTATTTTCTCAAAGGGGTACGATCCCTGTAAACCAAACGAAACTCACTTTAGTTTTATTTGTATCCGTCATTTCATGTGGACAGATTAGTTTTATAAGCACCTCAAATTTCAAGTCCATAGCATTTATAGTTTACGAGGTAATCGATTTTAGGAGGGCCCGGCGTGCTTCGCTACGCTTATAAATAAAGTTTTTGCGTAGACATTTTGTTGACGAAGGAGTAATGATTTCAAAAAGTGGTAATGAGAAATGCTAGCATATAATTTTTAATTTTTCTTTTTAAATATATGAATGAAAAATAATCAGAACTCTAGCTGATCAGTTCGGATATATGAAAAATTAGCGATCAAATAAGTTTTCAAGTAAGCTTATTTGATCTCTAACTTATTTGATCACTAATTTTTCATATATCCGAACTGATCAGCTAGAGTTCTGATTATTTTTCATTCATTTATTTAATAAGAAAAATTAAAAATTATATGCTAGCATTTCTCATTACCACTTTTTGAAATCATTGCTCCTACGTCAACAAAATGTCTACGCAAAAACTTTATTTATAAGCGTAGCCAAGCAAGCCGGGCCCTCCTAGTATATATAATCTGAATATTTTCATAAAAATCAACCCATCTAATTTTAGTGAAATTTTAAATTTAAATGAACCATTATCGTATCGTTTGGCTCTCTCAAATCTAGGATGGATTTTTGTTTATGTTTTTGTAATCATTTTAATTTTATTATATGAAAGTATATGAGAGTATAGTATATGAAAAGGAATGAAAAAGAAACAGGAATTATATGTCATCAAATTATAACAAAAACATGGGATCCGATTGTAATTAAAAAATTAACAGCAATTTCTGAAAAAATAGCACAAACTGATTTAACGATTTCATGGTAATTATTTTCATTCGATTGGACGGTTATTTATTCGGTAAGGAAAACTTAACTTTTTTTCTACGTGAAAATGTCTGAATCTGTTTTACCATTGGCTACAAATTATTAATAGAAATTTATTGTAGCCAAAAGGTGTGAAATTAGAATAATACGATTAAATTGATTTTTTTTTGTTCTTTTTCAGATGGCTAGCTCTATAACAACATTTCTTTTAGTTTTAATTCAATTTGATGGCCGTGGCCCATTTCTCAAAAATGCCGATGAAATTGAAATTTTGACGTTTCTCGCTGAAACATTTTATTTTGTTTTGCTTTATTTTCTTCTACAAAAATTTAATTACGAAAAAATAATTATTGGAAAACAAATATTATTTGAATTTCAACACAATCTGTCAAAATTTACTCAAGTACGATAGCAGAGTAAATTGAAATTTTTTAGTCGATTTGCAGATTCAATTTCAATTTCAATTTCATCGAGAAATGGGCCACAGCCGATGTAACTGATTAATTCGAAATTAATTGTACTAAAAACTTATAATTGTACTAAAAACTTTCAAATCTAACAAACTTCATATCATTTCTTCGAAATGTCATTGTCACCTGCATAAAAAACATGTTATAGATGTAATTGGGAATAAATTCCATTTTTCTGTGCTTAATCCAAAAAGAAACAATATTGTTTGTATTTGTGTCGTATAGTTGAAAAAATATAAAATTTTAATTTATAGTGTTTAGACGTAATTAATGGAATTTCAATTAGAATAAAATGACAATGCTAGAAGGGACATTAAGTAAATGGACAAATGTTACGAAAGGTTGGCAATATCGATGGTTTGTTTCAGACGAAAATGCTGGATTATTGTCTTATTACACGGTGAGTTGTCATATTAATTGTTTTTGTTGATATTTGAGTTAGATTTATTTATTATAAAAGAGTATAAAATACTATATAATTATAATAAAAAAAACAAGAATGAAAAGACGTGGACAATTAAATTTCATTCAGGGGAGGCCGTTAAATTCAAAAATACATTTTAATTCGTCTATAACTTTTTTATTTATGATCCGAAAAATCCCAAAAATCTTTAAAATCTAAGTTACACTAATATCAGTTAGCAGTGAAAATTTGAAATTAATCAAAATTCGAATAAAAAAGCCTTAGGCTGTACAAAGTTTTTTTAGCGTATTAATACTTATATAAGATAATGTGAAAAACTCGTTTTACTCTCACCAATAGTGTTCCGTATAAAACACTTTACATGTAAAGTTTAAATTTGCAGTTCCAAATAGAAATTTAAGGAGTGTTTTTTTTTTTCTAATAAAATGTGATGTGTAGTAGGTATTACAATATGTGTCACAACAACACATAAAAACCTTTTAAGACCAAGGTCCCACAACAACATGCGTTCTAAGGATGTTAATGGACGCAAATCTGTTTTTTTTTGTTTTTTTAATATTTTTTGTTAAATAATAGACAACTAAACTATAAATCCTATCACATATAAAATATGACATAGGCCAATATTTCGTGATAGGATAGGGAAAATAAAATAAAATAAGAGATAAAAAGCAAATTTGTTTTAAAAATTTGCAGGAACAAAACTAAAATTGGTTTGCCAATAGTCCAGCTAATGGCATAATCCTTGATTATGGGACGCAGTATATTTTTCAATGATTAAAGCTCAGATATATAGTTATATGAAAGCTCGTTTCTTCGAGCAATTAAATCAAATTTTAGTGAAATGTGTGGCCGTGTGGGGATATGTAAATAAATCAGATAAATTAGTGTTTTAATTGCAATTTCAAATGGTCATAAACCTTCATAACAAAAAAAAATAGATAAAATTGTGTTGTGTTCGTGCACTTTAATTTTTGTGTGTTTTATTTATTCTATTAAAAGTAAAATTTTAAGAAGAAAAACAACATTTCAAACAAAATTCAATATACAGTTAAACCAATATATTCAATATACAGTTAAACCTATGTTTCTTGCTTGTGATTATTTTGAATAATTTGAGTGAATGTTTTTTCATACGTTATCTGCACGTAGTGTTTTTTTAAGGTTATTACATTGAGAAAAATAAAGCTCGTCGTCCTCATTTTTGTTTTTTTGAAAGTATAACGGGCCATCAGTTATTATATTTCTAACGAATTCAACAATTGTTCTACATTATTTAATATATTACCAACAACTTAAATAATTGCTGACAGTCATTTTTGTTACATCATTTAAAATATTTGTAATATATCCATCGTATGCTTAATTTGGTGAAGATGATCTGTTTATTAGGTTTTCGAAGGAATGAAGATTTGGATCCGGGGGTGAGCAATATTCAATCATGGGGTGAGTAACATTTTTTAAATGTAAAAGTTGCAGTTATATTGGTGTTGGAATGCTGATATGCTCGGTTTCTTCAGCCATTGTGTTGATCAGAGTCCCTGCTCTTTGTTTTGCCTATTTAATTCCGTTTATACAGTCTCTTTTGCATGCATACTTGATTATTTGTACTGACCTGGAGGATATTACTGTTGGAACACACGTGACTGAAGCTCGTCGGATTACAATTCTTTGTCAGGCACGTAGTCCCTCAATTGTTTTCTGCTAGTGAATTACTAGCTGGTCCAGTGTTCATTACACTCTAATTTGATTATACATCATGACCTTAACCATTCAACTTCACCAATGCTAATTTTTGATTTTGCATCCAACTAACCAAATAAATACTAAACACGCGAAAACGTGGCTTTGTTCACATCAGCATATTCGAATTCATAAAATTTAAAGTTCTCATTTCAATTTCAAGCCTGGCTGGGTTCACGTGTAAAATCATTAAAAATCATTTTATCTTTTATTTTAAATAAGCTATAAAACCTTAATAAATCCACCTTCTATGTGACAGGATGAAACAAAATGCCATATACTCGAATATAGAAACTTTTTGTTGTTAACAAAAACAATTGTTTTTATCGTTATCAATAAAAAAAATTGATAATGAAAAGTTAAAAGGCAACAACCAATTTCCATTTCAATTTTTTATTTAAAGAAAATATAAAAACGAAAGGAAATAAATAGATGTTTCACGTCAGTCATCATGATGGCGTCTTACTAATGTATATTTTCGAAAAGTAATACGTAATGGTCAACCAACCATCAATTTATTTTTATTAGTATTTTAAAGGACTGATTTTATGTAGGGAAAAAAGTAAATGGAACGAATGAATGGCAAATGTAATGTAGGCTGATAAACGTAATTTCTTATTCGTCGTTGTGGTTTTTTTCTTGCCGCATTAATTTAGTTCTTGCACTTAAAGTTTTAAATGTTGATGAAAATATATTTATCGTTAGAAGCAGCATCATTCAGATTATTTAAAGATTGACTAGAAATCTCCTCATGCACAGTCTTCGTAAGCATTCTCTCTTCCACGATAAACAGCATTAGTACGAAAAATTCTTGAAAATGTAAAGTAACATAAATTCAACATCTTTATTATCAATTTACCAATATTCAAATTTTGTCCTTTAATATTTCAATTTACTTTTGTTTACAAACTATCTGTTATAGGAATATATAAAAAAGCAAATACAACAAAAAATTGCCAGATTCATTACAATTGAAATTTGTAAACAAAGAAAAACAGAAATAAAATTAAAAAAATTTTATCTTCAAAAAATTTAAATAAAATTTTATGTTTTTTAACTTCTTCCAAGTACACAATAATCTAAGAACACATAGGTGTCATCTGTAATTCATGACAAATTTTATTATAAAATAAAAGGAATAGAGTCTCAGTGGCGCCTTTTTCCATTTTTTTTGTTATATTTTTATTTTTAAAATTTGCATGAATTTAATTTGCATATTTATACCTAAACAATTCTGATATTTTCCGTATATCAATTCCAATTTTCCAGGAAAATTTAAATGAGAAAGATTTTTTTTTGTTTACTTCTCTGTAGAAGACAATGATACCTATAGATGAAAAATGTTAAAATCAGAGAAAAAAAGAATTGTGGTGGAAATGGTTTAAAAAAAAGTTTTATTGTTTTATTTTCTTTATGAATTTTTCTTTCTTTCAATCAAAAAAGAATGGGATAGTGACTTCGTAAAGTAAAAAAAAACTAATCAAATCAAATGAAAGATCAGAAATTACATGCTAAGTTATTTTCTTAAAAACAAAAATTTGATAAAAACTGAATAACAATCAACAAATTACAGTATGTATACCCGCTTCAGCATTCTTATACAAGATCTTCATTTTAGTGCTCCTACTTCCCCACATTTTTTTTTAGAAATCTACATAAGTAGGTTGTTGAGTTGGTTTGGTTGTAAATGAAATTATTTGTTCAGTATTCTGTTTGTGACTTTTTATTTAAAATAAAATTTAAATAATATTGTTAAACGAGACAAGAAAGTTGTATTTCAAGAACAGAACAATACTTCTGGTTTGTTTTAAAGAGATGTTCCTTAGTATTATGACAAGAAAAGGTAAATTAAAATGAGTTGTTCAGTTTTGCTGTTTGAATAGAAACAAATTGTTCGAATGAATTAACATTACGAGTTTTCAAGAAATGTTGTAGTTTTGACATTTCACTTATGATTATACTTTTTTTATTAATTTTTGTTAACGAAATTGTTGTGGTTAAATTTTACGTTGCCTTCAATGTTAATGATGTTAGAATCCTTTTTTGAGTTATTAATCCAATCACCTGCATGGTTTAGCATTTTGCATCATTTTGACGAATTTTTGTTGTGGTATTTGTTTTTCAAAATAATTTGTGAAAAGTTCATCGGAAACACACAATGTCCATATACCAAATCCGCCGGACCTTTTAGATCTTCTTTTATCGCTACTCGAAGTCCTAATAAAATAATGGGAAACTCGATAGTCCCAGTTAATACTATCTTTCACGCGTATTGATGCCTTTAAACGCCTGTTCAGACATTGTACTAAACCATTAGCTCTTGGACAGTAGGATGTTGTACGAGTTAGTTCGTGAAATAGTCGAGATTTGAATTGTAATCCTCGATCTGTTGTTATCTCTTTCGGGACCCCAAATTTAGAAACGTATTTTGAGATGAATGTGTTGGCTATTGTTGCTGTATGCCTGTCTCATATGCATCTCGCTATCTTGTGAATCTATCCACGATAGTTAACAGGTACATAAAATCTTCGGATAGGGTAGAGGACCAACTATGTTCATGTGGACATGCTCGAATCTTTGGTTCGGAATCTCAAATTTTCCCTACTCGGATTTCATGTGTTTTTGAACCTTGGATTTCTAATATGTTACACATTCTATCACCCAAAAATGAATATCTTTGTTTATATTAGGCCAAAAAAATTTTAAGGTAATCAACTTTTGAATGCCTCTAATCCCGGGATGCGAAATATCGTGTAACGATTGGCATACAGATTTACAAAGTGTATATAGGGTAAGGTTGTTTACTACCCGTTAACGTATAACGTAAGGTTGTTTACTACCCGTTAAAAGTTTGCACCATCATTTTAGGCTAGATATAGGTAGGTATGTCCAACAGTAACAATTTGAAATTCGCGGTTTTGTTATTTTAAAATTCCTTTGGGCATTATAAAGTGGTTTCAATGTGTAACTGGTTTTATCAATGGCTGCTGATGCGTCACTATTCATTCTCGGTAATGTGTCAATCATTTTGATATACCAAATATCTGAAGTGAGTTACGAAACGCAATTTTAATTATGAGATTGTCTTGGATTGCACTCAGTGTTTGAGGAAATAGCCTTCACGAGGGCTTTGTGATCGGTAAATATCGCTAAATAGATATATGATATAATTTGTGAGTACAGTACATTTAGTATTTTATTTCGGCATCCGACATTTTTTGAAAAAGAAACTAAGTGGTTACCAGTTTCTACCTTTAAGTCTCTGTTGTAGAACAGCTCCGACTGCAACGCTAGATGCATCTGCTGGAATACTGAGTTCAGCCGTTCCAGCTGAATCGCCAGCATTGTTACGTTTGCCAAACAAACAATTTTCGACTTTCCATTTTTTTGGCAACTCTGCGATATGTTATAGATATACGGTGATATTAGGTGCAAATCGGTGGTAGTAATTAACCATACCAAATTGAGTCTGCCGAATGCTATTTGGTGTCGGAAACTGTTTTATAACTTAAACTCTGTCGCGGAAAGATAAAATGCCATTTTAAGATACCTCGTGGCTCAAGAAATCGAGTTTAGCTATCGTTAATCGTTAATTATCGTTAATCCATATTCCGATAGTCTCTCAAAAATTATGCGAAGATGAGCCCGATTTTCTTCTGCATTTCTGCTGAAAAATAAAACATCATCAAAGTAAATAAACGCAAATTCCAACCCATTAAACACTCTTTGCATGAATCGTTGAAAAGGTTGTATGGAATTTCTCAATCCGGGCATTTTTACGCATTCAAATTAACCAAATGAGGTTATTAGGACAATTTTAGATTTACCTTCTTCTGCAATAGGTATATGATGGAATGCCTGTACAAGGTCTGTCTTTGAAAAAATAGCGGAACCGTACAAATGGCATGAACAATTTTGTACATGTGGTATTATGCATCGATCGGGAATCGTTAAAGGATTCAACTACCGATCTCCCCATGGTCTCCAGGAATTTTCATTTTCTTCGCCACCATATGCAGGATAGGACGCTTGGGATGATGAGGGTCGACAAATACATAAGCTGGCCATACAGTTAATGCTTGTTTGGATCGAAACGCCTAGGTCTGGAAAATGGTAATCTACTAGTTGTTGTAAAGTAGTGTCGTACTTTATGTGAAACTGACAAATCGTACCGTGGATTTTGTGTTATATTAGGAAAAGCCCGAAAAATAGATGTGAGTTCGTTTTCATCCACAATATTAACTTTAATATTTATAGGGCCTCAGTTCGAAAATAACCTTAATTTTCAGCTAGTGACGTTTTAACGTATTTACCTACAATTAGTACTGCGTATTATCAACTTGTTCAACGTATTTTTATACAGCTTTTATCATCATTGTTAACTTATACAACGTTTTTGATATACAAATTGTTACATCGTATTTTCAACGTGTTCCACCTATTAATATACAAATTTTTACATCGTATTTTCAACGTATTCAACGTATTAATACACAATATTGACCTCGTATTTTCAACTTACTCACCGTATTTATTTACAAGATTTACCTCATCAATATTATTCCACGTATTTATGTACAACTGTTCCATCGTATTTGCAACTTATTTAACGTATTTATATACAATTGTTACAATGCATTTGCAACTTATTCAACGTATTTATATAGAATTGTTACATTGCATTTGCAACTTATTCAACGTATTTTTATGCAGCTTGTATCATAATCGTTAACTTATATAACGTATTTACATACAATTTGTACATCGTATTATCAACTTATTCATCGTATTTTTCTACGTATTAATTTACCATATTTACATCATATTATCACCTTGCCATCAATCGCTGAGTTATTGCAGCGCAGCGCCACTCCCACAAATTGATACAATATCATTTATGCAGTTATTTTCTCCAAACATATTTTACCTGTGGGATTGTTGAAGGCTGATGGAGGGCTGAGATAATAAGACTTGGAGACCAGGAGGATATAATCATGGGGTGAGTGAAATTCAATTTTTTTTTCTTTTTTTTCCCCTTTTTTATTCTTGTAGTTTAGGGGTGTGAATGAACGTGAATGAGTGTGTATGTGAGCGTATGTGAGTGAGTGTGGGGGTTGAACGTGCTGACCGCGGTTCTTTCACAAAAAGGGGTCGCCAGAGTCTCATTTTCTCACTTGTATTTTTTTCCATTTCTGTAAATTCACGTAAATTGCGTACATTTCTGCATTTGTGCTGAAGCAGCAGGTTTTTAATATCTCAAATCCACGATTACTGAGCCTTAGTCGTTACGGCGTTAAAAAACTCTAGGTACGCATCCTGCTATGCCATTCTCATTGTTTCAATGAGAAAAGCTCTTCATTACAAATTGGCCAAAAATTACGAACATGATCGCCGCTGTACACTTATATAAATTTCAAATATGTTCTTGCCTCGCCGTTATTATTGTTTCTAAGTTTACAGTTAAAAGATCTCGATTGCTAAGCCGTAGAATTTACGAATAAAAATACCAAATATTGCTTGGTTGCGCCATTTCTTAAAAAATAAAAGATACAATTATGGTTCTTGTTGGTAATTGGTATTCAGCACAATAAAGGATTTTTTATTTATATATTTCCCTTGGTAATATTTTAAGTTAGATTTCATATAAGAATCTACTTATTGTAATCTCGGAACTTCGGGAAAATTTTGGTGCCAAACGACTATATATGATAAGGGGAGACGGAAAAACAAAAAAAAAAAATTTATAAATATATATACAAGGAGATTTTTTTTACCTGAAACTTTCAAATATCTCGAAAAATAAGCACTCTACGGAAAAAATGTCTATATACAAAATTTAAACATTCCGCACGGGAAACACATTAGTGCAAAAAAATAGTCCCCCACCCCCTCTCTTTGTAGGTGGGCGGGGGTAACTTTGAATCTAAAATAGAAACCCCAATTTTTTATTGCAGATACGGATTTTACGGCTAAAAGTACGTACGATTTAACTAAAAAAATTTGTTCGATTCATGATAGGCCGGCCGGCCAGATCACCAGATCTTACTTCGCCAGATTTCTTTTTGTGGGGCTATCTCAAAGAGAAAGTTTACAAACAAGAACCAACAACACGTGAGAATATGATTGGGCGAATCAAAAATGCTTGTGCCGAAATTCAAGCAAACACACATCTCTGTTGTGTACACAGTCATTTGAAGAGCGGATTAATAAGTGCATTGAAGTCAAAGGCCATCATTTTGAACACTTATTTTAAGCTAAAATTTATTTATTCACCAGCCATTTACATTAATAAACTTTTTACAATGAAAACGTGATATTTTTTATTTCAAATGTATTACAAAATCGTAGGCATATGTTAGTAAAAGAAATCGAAAAAATTGAATCTCGTCGATTACAGCGCCATCTATCATGAATCGAACAAATTTTTTTTAGTCAAATCGTACGTACTTTTAGCCGTAGAATCCGTATCTGCAATAAAAATTGGGGTTCCTATTTTAGATTCAAAGTTACCCCCACCCACCTACAAAGAGAGGGGGTGGGGGACTTTTTTTTTGCACTAATGTGTTTCCCCCGCGGAATGATTAAATTTTGAATATGGACATTTTTTTCCGTAGAGTGCTTATTTTTCGAGATATTTGAAAGTTTCAGGTTAAAAAAATCACCCGATATATATATATATATATATATATATATATATATATATATATATATATATATATATATATATATATGTATATATATGGATATATATATATGTATATATATATATATATATATATATATATATATATATATATATATATATATATATATATATATATATATATATATATATATATATATATATATTATATATATATATATATATATATATATATATTATATATATATATATATATATATATATACTATATATATATATATATATATGTATATATATATATATATATATATATATATATATATATATATATATATATATATATATATATATATATATATATATATATATATATTATATATATATATTTTTTCTTTATAGATTTTTAAACGACCAAGTGTTTATTTATTCAATGATTTTAATACGAGCTTTTGGTCTAATATTATTTTATTTATTATAACATAAGTCAATATTTCGGCTACGCCATCATCACGGACCTAAAAACAATTTTAAAAACCTTAATTCTATACATTTTATATCACAGATATTAGTGTAAAAATAACATTCCTACGATTTTAACATTTAACCTTAAACTTAACCTCTAACATAAAAATACAATAAAATTCATGACTTACATTAATGTTATTCTAATAAATCACAGATCTTTTTATTATAATACGCTAACATAAATTGGTTAAAACCTCGTCAAAAATTTACTAACTATGTTAAACATTTAATTAAATTAATTATAAGTTTCTAAAAATTGAGCTACACAAAACAATTTGTATCAACACAACAAGTAACAATACTAAAGTACCGAACAATTAATAAATTATCTATAATAAAAAAAAAAACAATATAAAAAAATAAAACTTGTATTTTGTTATTATTTGTGCTGAATCAAAGTTAAGCTTTTTTAAAATTTGTATTTTGAATTTTTGGTACGTAGTGATTAAGTTTCTGTACGACATATTGAGATTCCTAAGATCTGTTCTTGTATTCACCGTTGTAGTCTCGTTCACCAAATGTGACCAGCTTCCTTGAATTCTCTCTTGAATTTGTTTTTATCCCGATCTATGATTACAGTACGGGTAAAATCAAATTCATGAGTGGTTTCATCTTTTTGGTTAATGACATGCTGGTTAATAGCAGTTTTATTTGGATTTACGTGTCTTAGTTTATAGTCACTCCTGTGTTGTGTAAGTCTGTCCGTTAGTGTTTGTTGTGTTTGGCCTATGTATATTTTATTGCATGAACATGGTATCTTATAAACTATGTTATGTGTGGTTTCAAGTTTGTTGATGCCTTTCAGTTTTGTGAAATGTTTCTTTAACGTGTTGTATGGTTTGTTAGCAATAAGTATGTTGGGTGTTCTTCTTAAGAAATGCCTTTTTATGGTATCTGTAAGCTGAGGAATATACGTAAGAGATGTTCTAATATTAGTAGGTGGTGTTTGTGTGTTCGTTGTTATTGTTGTTGTAGTTTGTTGGTTGTTATTAGGTGGTTTATTTTTTATAAGATTTATGCTACTGTTAATAATATTATTTATAATGGGTAAAGGATAGTTATTTTTTATGAGGATGTCTTTAGCTATTGTTGTGTTTTTGTTCCAGTGTTTCTCGTGGCTTAGATTAGAATTCTTTTAACGTATGCGGATGCTACATTTAACTTCATATTTTTCGGATGTGCAGATAAAAAATTAAGTATTCGGTTCGATGAGGTGTCTTTATTATACCAATCTGTTGTGATTTTATTCTTTTCACGTGTAAGTTTTAAATCTAGAAAAGTTATTTGATTTTCTTTCTCAGTTTCTAGAGTGAAAGTAATATTTGGGTGAAAATTGTTGAAAATACTCAGAGTGTGTTGTATTTCAGTCTCTGGATTGCCATAATGATATCGTCAACATATTTTTTTTTATAAACGAAGGCTGCCGTTCAAGTTGATTAAGTGAGTCTTGGAAAAGTTTTTCCAAAACAATATCTGCCAAAACCGAAGAAAGAGGATTTCCCATGGCCAGACCTTTAATTTGATGGTAATACTGATTGTTGAAGCTGAAATAACTGTTTTCTTTAGTGCAATACTCTAATATGGTTAGAAAATCCATCTTAGATATATTCACCGAGTTTATAATTTCATTCATCTATCTCCTATCACCTCTATAGCTGTGTCAATAGGTATGTTTGTGAATAAGGACACTGCATCGAATGACACTAAGACATCTTCATCTCGTACTTCTTGTGTATTTATGTATTCTTTAAATGTTATAGAGTTTTGAACGTTAAATTGGCTATCTTGTGTTAGTTTTCTCAGTATTGTGTTACAGTATTGTGATAAGTAGTAGCAAGGAGAATCTATTGTTGATACTATGGGACGAAGCGGATGACCGGTTTTATGCAGTTTTGGTAATCCGTATATTTTGGGAGTCACTGGGTATTTTACTATTAGTTTTTTAGCTTGTTTCTCTTCCATTATATTCTTATTTATTATAATTCGGTCTACTAAAATTTTGCATCTATTGTTTAGGTAGTGGGTGGGATCTTTTCTTAGTTTAACGTATGTTGTTGTATCACTCAGGAGATTATTCATTTTGTTGTTGTAGTCTTCTTTGTATAAAATTACCGTTTTATTGCTTTTGTCCGAGTCCGTTACGTATATGTTCGGGTTGTTTAATAGAAATTGTTTGGTTTGTTTGTGTGCTTTATGTAAAAAGGCATCAATATATGTGAGTGGTTTATCGGTTTGTGTGATATATTGTTTGATATTCTGTGTGATCATAGTTCTGTCCTCTTGTGCTATGTTTTCGTTTTCATATCCATGAAGGATATTTTCAACTTCGGCCATAACTGTTAGAATTGGGCATTCTGTTCTTTTAGTAGGAACGGCAAACTTAGAACCGAAACTCAGCAAAGTCTCGACGTCAGTTGGAATGATGGTCTCTGTGAGGTTCTCGATACATTGTTTGTCCACATAGAAAGTAGGCAAGTACTTCTGGTTTGCGCATAATTTGTTGTATTTTTGTATTAGGTTATTCTTTTTAATGTGTGTGTACTTTTTAATTTCTAAGGTCAGGTTACGGAAGAAATGGTTTTGGTCTATCGAGGTTAAGAACTGTAAAATATTTACTTGTGTTGCGTTTATAAGCCGGTTAATTGTTTTGTTGGTATCGATACAAATTTTAATCTCTAGGTTTATATAATCCCTGCTTAATTTACGTTTGACTTTATTAATTTGATTGTGCCTAGTTGATGTTTGTTCTTCCATTGTTTTAAACATATTCTTTATTTTGTCTTCAATAAACTTTGGTGTGATGCCGGTTTTTCTACATCTAAGTAAATATGTTTTCCTGCTTTTGTTGTTAATAAGTTTCATATTGTTTGTTATATGTTGTTTTAATATCGTAGTTTTGTCATCGCTATATCTTTCAATGTTGATGTTATAGAAAGATTTTAAAAAATTGTTATACGCTTCCATTCTTATTCTTAATGCTCAAATTTTATATATGTTTTCTTTATAGATTTTTAAACGACCAAGTGTTATTTATTCAATGATTTTAATACGAGCTTTTGGTCTAATATTATTTTATTTTATTATAACATAAGTCAATATTTCGGCTACGCCATCATCACGGACCTATAAACAATTTTAAAAACCTTAATTCTATACATTTTATATCACAGATATTAGTGTAAAAATAACATTCCTACGATTTTAACATTTAACCTTAAACTTAACCTCTAACATAAAAATACAATAAAATTCATGACTTACATTAATACTATTCTAATAAATCACAGATCTTTTTATTATAATACGCTAACATAAATTGGTTAGGAGATAGATAGGAGATAGATGGAATGAAATTATAAACTCGGTGAATATATCTAAGATGGATTTTCTAACCATATTAGAGTATTGCACTAAAGAAAACAGTTATTTCAGCTTCAACAATCAGTATTACCATCAAATTAAAGGTCTGGCCATGGGAAATCCTCTTTCTCCGGTTTTGGCAGATATTGTTTTGGAAAAACTTTTCCAAGACTCACTTAATCAACTTGAACGGCAGCCTTCGTTTATAAAAAAAAATATGTTGACGATATCATTATGGCAATCCCAGAGACTGAAATACAACACACTCTGAGTATTTTCAACAATTTTCACCCAAATATTACTTTCACTCTAGAAACTGAGAAAGAAAATCAAATAACTTTTCTAGATTTAAAACTTACACGTGAAAAGAATAAAATCACAACAGATTGGTATAATAAAGACACCTCATCGAACCGAATACTTAATTTTTTATCTGCACATCCGAAAAATATGAAGTTAAATGTAGCATCCGCATACGTTAAAAGAATTCTTAATCTAAGCCACGAGAAACACTGGAACAAAAACACAACAATAGCTAAAGACATCCTCATAAAAAATAACTATCCTTTACCCATTATAAATAATATTATTAACAGTAGCATAAATCTTATAAAAAATAAACCACCTAATAACAACCAACAAACTACAACAACAATAACAACGAACACACAAACACCACCTACTAATATTAGAACATCTCTTACGTATATTCCTCAGCTTACAGATACCATAAAAAGGCATTTCTTAAGAAGAACACCCAACATACTTATTGCTAACAAACCATACAACACGTTAAAGAAACATTTCACAAAACTGAAAGGCATCAACAAACTTGAAACCACACATAACATAGTTTATAAGATACCATGTTCATGCAATAAAATATACATAGGCCAAACACAACAAACACTAACGGACAGACTTACACAACACAGGAGTGACTATAAACTAAGACACGTAAATCCAAATAAAACTGCTATTAACCAGCATGTCATTAACCAAAAAGATGAAACCACTCATGAATTTGATTTTACCCGTACTGTAATCATAGATCGGGATAAAAACAAATTCAAGAGAGAATTCAAGGAAGCTGGTCACATTTGGTTGAACGAGACTACAACGGTGAATACAAGAACAGATCTTAGGAATCTCAATATGTCGTACAGAAACTTAATCACTACGTACCAAAAAATTCAAAATACAAATTTTAAAAAAGCTTAACTTTGATTCAGCACAAATAATAACAAAATACAAGTTTTATTTTTTTATATTGTTTTTTTTTTTTATTATAGATAATTTATTAATTGTTCGGTACTTTAGTATTGTTACTTGTTGTGTTGATACAAATTGTTTTGTGTAGCTCAATTTTTTAGAAACTTATAATTAATTTAATTAAATGTTTAACATAGTTAGTAAATTTTTGACGAGATTTTAACCAATTTATGTTAGCGTATTATAATAAAAAGATCTGTGATTTATTAGAATAACATTAATGTAAGTCATGAATTTTATTGTATTTTTATGTTAGAGGTTAAGTTTAAGGTTAAATGTTAAAATCGTAGGAATGTTATTTTTACACTAATATCTGTGATATAAAATGTATAGAATTAAGGTTTTTAAAATTGTTTTTAGGTCCGTGATGATGGCGTAGCCGAAATATTGACTTATGTTATAATAAAATAAAATAATATTAGACCAAAAGCTCGTATTAAAATCATTGAATAAATAAACACTTGGTCGTTTAAAAATCTATAAAGAAAATATATATATATATATATATATATATATATATATATATATATATATATATATATATATATATATATATATATATATATATATATATATATATATATATATATATATATATATATACATATATATATATATATATATATATATATATATATATATATATATATATATATATATATATATATATATATAAATATATATATATATATATATATATATATATATATATATATATATATATATATATATATATATATATATATATATATATATATATATATATATATATATATACATATATATATCCATATATATACATATATATATATATATATATATATATATATATATATATATATATATATATATATATATATATATATATATATATATATATACCGGGTGATTTTTTTAACCTGAAACTTTCAAATATCTCGAAAAATAAGCACTCTACGGAAAAAATGTCCATATTCAAAATTTAATCATTCCGCGGAGGAAACACATTAGTGCAAAAAAAAGTCCCCCACCCCCTCTCTTTGTAGGTGGGTGGGGGTAACTTTGAATCTAAAATAGGAACCCCAATTTTTTATTGCAGATACGGATTCTACGGCTAAAAGTACGTACGATTTGACTAAAAAAAATTTGTTCGATTCATGATAGATGGCGCTGTAATCGACGAGATTCAATTTTTTCGATTTCTTTTACTAACATATGCCTACGATTTTGTAATACATTTGAAATAAAAAATATCACGTTTTCATTGTAAAAAGTTTATTAATGTAAATGGCTGGTGAATAAATAAATTTTAGCTTAAAATAAGTGTTCAAAATGATGGCCTTTGACTTCAATGCACTTATTAATCCGCTCTTCAAATGACTGTGTACACAACAGAGATGTGTGTTTGCTTGAATTTCGGCACAAGCATTTTTGATTCGCCCAATCATATTCTCACGTGTTGTTGGTTCTTGTTTGTAAACTTTCTCTTTGAGATAGCCCCACAAAAAGAAATCTGGCGAAGTAAGATCTGGTGATCTGGCCGGCCGGCCTATCATGAATCGAACAAAATTTTTTAGTTAAATCGTACGTACTTTTAGCCGTAAAATCCGTATCTGCAATAAAAAATTGGGGTTTCTATTTTAGATGCAAAGTTACCCCCGCCCACCTACAAAGAGAGGGGGTGGGGGACTATTTTTTTGCACTAATGTGTTTCCCGTGCGGAATGATTAAATTTTGTATATAGACATTTTTTCCGTAGAGTGCTTATTTTTCGAGATATTTGAAAGTTTCAGGTAAAAAAATCTCCTTGTATATATATTTATAAATTTTTTTTTTTGTTTTTCCGTCTCCCCTTATCATATATAGTCGTTTGGCACCAAAATTTTCCCGAAGTTCCGAGATTACAATAAGTAGATTCTTATATGAAATCTAACTTAAAATATTACCAAGGGAAATATATAAATAAAAAATCCTTTATTGTGCTGAATACCAATTACCAACAAGAACCATAATTGTATCTTTTATTTTTTAAGAAATGGCGCAACCAAGCAATATTTGGTATTTTTATTCGTAAATTCTACGGCTTAGCAATCGAGATCTTTTAACTGTAAACTTAGAAACAATAATAACGGCGAGGCAAGAACATATTTGAAATTTATATAAGTGTACAGCGGCGATCATGTTCGTAATTTTTGGCCAATTTGTAATGAAGAGCTTTTCTCATTGAAACAATGAGAATGGCATAGCAGGATGCGTACCTAGAGTTTTTTAACGCCGTAACGACTAAGGCTCAGTCATCGTGGATTTGAGATATTAAAAACCTGCTGCTTCAGCACAAATGCAGAAATGTACGCAATTTACGTGAATTTACAGAAATGGAAAAAAATACAAGTGAGAAAATGAGACTCTGGCGACCCCTTTTTGTGAAAGAACCGCGGTCAGCACGTTCAACCCCCACACTCACTCACATACGCTCACATACACACTCATTCACGTTCATTCACACCCCTAAACTACAAGAATAAAAAAGGGGAAAAAAAAGAAAAAAAAATTGAATTTCACTCACCCCATGATTATATCCTCCTGGTCTCCAAGACTTATTATCTCAGCCCTCCATCAGCCTTCAACAATCCCACAGGTAAAATATGTTTGGAGAAAATAACTGCATAAATGATATTGTATCAATTTGTGGGAGTGGCGCTGCGCTGCAATAACTCAGCGATTGATGGCAAGGTGATAATATGATGTAAATATGGTAAATTAATACGTAGAAAAATACGATGAATAAGTTGATAATACGATGTACAAATTGTATGTAAATACGTTATATAAGTTAACGATTATGATACAAGCTGCATAAAAATACGTTGAATAAGTTGCAAATGCAATGTAACAATTCTATATAAATACGTTGAATAAGTTGCAAATGCAATGTAACAATTGTATATAAATACGTTAAATAAGTTGCAAATACGATGGAACAGTTGTACATAAATACGTGGAATAATATTGATGAGGTAAATCTTGTAAATAAATACGGTGAGTAAGTTGAAAATACGAGGTCAATATTGTGTATTAATACGTTGAATACGTTGAAAATACGATGTAAAAATTTGTATATTAATAGGTGGAACACGTTGAAAATACGATGTAACAATTTGTATATCAAAAACGTTGTATAAGTTAACAATGATGATAAAAGCTGTATAAAAATACGTTGAACAAGTTGATAATACGCAGTACTAATTGTAGGTAAATACGTTAAAACGTCACTAGCTGAAAATTAAGGTTATTTTCGAACTGAGGCCCTATAAATATTAAAGTTAATATTCTGGATGAAAACGAACTCACATCTATTTTTCGGGCTTTTCCTAATATAACACAAAATCCACGGTACGATTTGTCAGTTTCACATAAAGTACGACACTACTTTACAACAACTGGTAGATTACCATTTTCCAGACCTAGGCGTTTCGATCCAAACAAGCATTAACTGTATGGCCAGCTTATGTATTTGTCGACCCTCATCATCCCAAGCGTCCTATCCTGCATATGGTGGCGAAGAAAATGAAAATTCCTGGAGACCATGGGGAGATCGGTAGTTGAATCCTTTAACGATTCCCGATCGATGCATAATACCACATGTACAAAATTGTTCATGCCATTTGTACGGTTCCGCTATTTTTTCAAAGACAGACCTTGTACAGGCATTCCATCATATACCTATTGCAGAAGAAGGTAAATCTAAAATTGTCCTAATAACCTCATTTGGTTAATTTGAATGCGTAAAAATGCCCGGATTGAGAAATTCCATACAATCTTTTCAACGATTCATGCAAAGAGTGTTTAATGGGTTGGAATTTGCGTTTATTTACTTTGATGATGTTTTATTTTTCAGCAGAAATGCAGAAGAAAATCGGGCTCATCTTCGCATAATTTTTGAGAGACTATCGGAATATGGATTAACGATAATTAACGATTAACGATAGCTAAACTCGATTTCTTGAGCCACGAGGTATCTTAAAATGGCATTTTATCTTTCCGCGACAGAGTTTAAGTTATAAAACAGTTTCCGACACCAAATAGCATTCGGCAGACTCAATTTGGTATGGTTAATTACTACCACAGATTCGCACCGCACATATATATATATATATATATATATATATATATATATATATATATATATATATATATATATATATATATATATATATATATATATATATATATATATATATATATATTTATATATATATATATATCTATATATATATATATATATATATATATATATATATATATATATATATATATATATATATATATATATATATATATATATATATATATATATATATATATATATATATATATATATATATATATATATATATATATATATATATATATATATTTTTATACCCTTAAGTGATAAGGGGGCCCCGCCCCAAATATTTTTTGTATTTTTAAGATAAAATTTTTTATTTTTATTTTTCTATGATTTGACATTAAAAAATACATATAACTCTTATTTTTCCTTCTTTTACCACCAACCTCCATTTTTTAATTGCGATATTAGTACTGGTATACTCTTCAATTACTCCTCCGAAACGGCCTGACTGATTTCCTTGAAATTTTATGTGTATATACGGTAGGTTTAAGAATCGGCCGTAAACTATTTTTTATACCCTTAAGTGATAAGAGGGGCCCCCCCCCCCCAAATTTTTTTTGTATTTTTTAGACAAAATTTTTATTTTTTTATGATTTGACATTACAAAATACATATAATCCTTAATTTTCCCCCTTCTACCACCAACCTCCATGTTTTAATTGCGATATTAGTCCTGGAATACTCTTCAATTCTCAGTAGTCGATAACTGATCAATCTATTAACCTATCTATCTACATATCTATATTTGATAAATAAAAATGTAAATGTTCGTTGGTTCAAAATAGGCAATCTAGGAATGTACTGCATCGATTCTCTTGAAATGTGGACACAATGTTGCATTCAAATAAAGAAAGGTTATTATATAGTGTTTTTTAGCGATATTTGTTTTATATAGGAATGTAAGCTGTCAACAAGCATAAGTATCCCTCACCTGCATTAATCTCAATTCAATCTTTTTATGGTCGAGTTTCACTTAAAGACTTAATTTAATAGATTAGTTATGTATGGGTGATCACCCATATATTGTTTTGTCCAATTTATCAACCATATTGGTTGATTACCGATTAATTGTAAAACCACTCCAGTGTCCAGTGTTATTGTATAACCAGTGTGTTGATGGTTGTTAATGACTTTTTATAACAACACTTTGACCTAAATGGAAGTAGTGCTAACCACTAGACCATTCAACACATATATACATACACAAAAAAAACAAAATTAAAAAAAAAAGATTAAATTATACCAGCCTGTTAATGGTTTAAATTGAAACACACACTATCAGTCGAAATAAAATTACACATTATCAATTTTTTTTTTTAATAAAAAGTGTTGTGTAGTAGGAATTATAAAATGTGTCACAACAACACAAAGATACCTTTTAAGACCTAGGCTTCACAACCACATGCGTTCTGATGTGATAGTGAACACTTTTTTTAAACCTCTGCGGATTGCAACCACCTGAGACTAAGGATTCCGGCAAACTATTCCATTTGTATGCAGTTCGGACAAAGAACTCTTTCTGCAATCTGCCAGTATGACAGCGCGGGATCTCGACCGTTTGACTGCTTGCGATAGCCGAGTGAGACGGGGGTAAGAACAAGTTGGAGGCATGATGCTGCTGGTTTCATCTGAGCACTATTGATGACGATATTTGTAAAAAAAACGAGACCAGCAACAGTGCGACGATGTTGTAGGGAATCAAGTTTTGATGTCAAATCTCGATCACCCACAATTCGTATAGCCCGCTTTTGAACAGAGACCAAGAGGGCCAAGATGAAAACGGAAGCAGCACCCCCAAACTTGACAACAGTACTCCATACAGGGACGAATATAGGACTTAAAAACATTGGTAGGGAGTGAACATTTTTTGCATCTATTTAGGAGGCCGAGTTTTCTAGTTTGAACAAATATTCAAATATAAATTACATTTCTACGTTACATTTTAATTATATTTTTTTGCAAGTGTATTAGGTAGATTTCATATAAAAATCTACCTATTGTAATTTAAGCGGCGTTTAAAAATATATGCGGTACTAGAAAAGAAATTTTTTTTCTTGAAAAATCGGATAAACAGACGAAAAAATTTAAATTTAAAGGTTTAGTCGATTCGTGTTATTTCAAAACATTTCGTGCATAAAGAAATTTTTTTTCCCAAATCTCGTGCTATTTCAAATTCGTGTATAAATTTGTGCAAAAACAGAACTGAGTGTATAACATTTATGGATATAATTTTAAGTTAAACGATAGCTAATTTTTACACTAAAAACTGTACTATTTTTTATACATCTTTCTGTTTCCAAATTTACAATAGAATTGACTAAATAGAATTTTTGTATTAATTCTTATGTCGATAACTACAACTGAAAAGTTAGAACAGAATGGTGGGTGCCACGTAACTGGCACGTAACAAATGCGGTAGAAAGCCGTCAGACATAATTTATTTTAAACGTAGTGGTATATCAAAACTTTATAAATATATTTTACATAAACATATTTTAATATATTGGTTTTCATATTTCACAATAGCCAACAAATATGTTCTCATAAATGTTTTTATCAACGTGTTCCAATTTGTAATGGTTTGTTTCATAAAACCTACACATTTGATCTATTAAAATGTAAATTTTAACCCAGTTGCATGCAATATGATAAAAATTTATATAAATATATATATAGCAGAATAATTTATTTTCTTTATTCATTTAATATTCTAATCCATTTCACTTTTCCCATTCAAATGAATTCATTTCAATCAAAAGGATACCAAAACATATAAAAAATATGTTTACGGAAAATATATGGAAAACAAAGTTGTATTTATTTGATTCCTTATTATTAGAATATTATTAGCATTTATTTTCGGTATTTTTGTTTATTTATTTTTATTTTTATATTTTCCAGGATGATACGACGAGGATGCAATATAAAATATACACAAAACCAAAAGGAAAATGAAAAAGAAATCATATTTTACAAATAAATATGTATTTTAGACAGATGTCGCCGCCTTGTATTATCGTGTCCATTTCATACAAAAAAAAAATTTGCCTGATAAATATATACATTTTTCCCCTTTTACAGATCCAATGTTATTTTTTATTTCCATTTTTCTGACCAAAACATCCATTCAATTTCCTTTTTTATTTTATGTTAGCATATGTAGTTTGATTGTTAGGGGCTTCTTAAGATTTTAATAGAGGCAAATATTAAAAATTAGGGATATAAAGTATATTTTTAGGTAGATCATTAGGTTTATGATATACTCGTGTAAGCAGAAAAAAGTATAAAACTTTGTATCTTATTGTGCTATAAAGTTGGTCACTATCACAGTGCTTACATTTGATGGCGGTTTGTTTTCCACGACCGCGCTCGCTACATCAATAATCGTTCTTAGCTTTAACCGCTTAGTTTATTAACAACCTAATTCGAAAATAAACTTAGTTTACCATCCACAACGTAACCCATTTCCAAACATAACAACAAATTGCTCGCAGATTTATTTTTATTTTTAGTAAAATTTTATTCATGAGGAAAAGAAAATCTTACCAATTTTCCTCTTTTCACCATGAATATAAACGAAAATAACAAAATAATATAAAAAATAAGACGATTTAGTTAGGTGATTGTTGATAAAATCATGAAAAATTTAAATGAATTATTTATGTTTTTATGTAAAAAGGTAGCGATGGAAATAAATGAAAATGTTGTTTGGTTCGTTTTTTTGTTGAAGTGCAAATGTTGAATTTTATTATAGACATGTTGTTGAAGTTAAAATTTATTTAATGGAATTAAATTGTTGAGATTATTTTTAAAAGTTTAAATAAGTCAATTGAGCTGTTCCGTTTAAGTTGTTTGTTATTCAGGATTCGTTCAGTGATTTTATAAGAGAGTATAATCTTTTATTAATTGGTTAATTTTGGTTTCAAACTTTCTTTTGGGTAAGCATAGACCAGTCTGTCCAGTTTTTAAGAATAAATAGAGAGATATGAAGGATGCGTGCTGACTAACCATGGAATACACTGTGCTGAAATCGCAATATGGTTTTCTGACTAGAGAAAAAAAACAGAACGGTTTAGTGAGTATGCCAAACAAGCATTGTTCTTCATTTGTTTGCAGTAAATGCTCTATTTAAAGGATAGAAAATACTGCAAATATTTCCATTAAAATAGTTAGGTTTATCTGAGCCACTGTATAAGTTCACTCAGGTGCTAACGTAACACGATTTGTAATTGTTCGAGCAGCATTTTGTTTTTAACATTTTGGCTGCTCCAAAGATTGTAAAAATATAACCAGAACGTAGGACAAAAATTGATTTCTCGGTTAACACTCCAAACAATTATTCCTACGGTTATTGAAAGAGGATAAGAGCCGTTGCAGTAGTTTGACTGAAAATGTAAACTCAGAATTTATGATGTCAATTACCAGTGATTGGAGGTAGACTAAATAAGTACAGGTGTGAAAAATAAATTGGTATTGTTGTACATATATTTGGAGATATATTTATTTGGAGATATATTTATTTGTTTATTCAACTGCAGTTTGTTTATTCAACTGAATTGTAAATATTGTGAAATTCTTATGGCATAATATCCAACTGATGTAAAATTGTGATATGTTTGAATACACAATTGTTCTAACAATATTTTGATTTTAGACAGTATTGTAAAAATTGGTAAACATAAAATAGTAACCGTAACCGTTTAGAGTTATGCAATACGAACTTCACATAATTATTCAGTTTCACAATTATGTTTTCGGGCATAGGACCCAGTACATATTCGTTTCTTATAAGCTTGTTATTTTGAAGAATATTGCTTATACGTTTTGTAAATTTGATATTCTTCGAAGGTGTCCATATATCAGCTTTAAGTCCATTAAATGCAATACATAATTTGAATTATTTTTATGATGTTTGCTGGACAAGGAACTGGAGGTTCCTTATACCTTTTGATGAAGTGCGTTCCTCTTTAGTCTATTTACAGTTTTTGGCATACAATTTTGTGTATACCTATTGATTTAAAGGTGTATCATGTCTAACTTTTAACCTGTTTTTATTTTATTTCTTGTTTTAATCATTGAGGAAGAAAGTGCGTGACATGATCAAGGAATATACCACTAGCTGGATTATTGGAATCGAATTTTAGTTTTTTTCCTGTAAATTTTTAAAACAACTTTGTTTTTACCTATTGTTTTATTTTAATTTTCTCTATCCTATTATAAAATATTGACTTATTTCGTATTTTATATGTGGAATGACTTTTTGTTTAGTAATCCTTTCTTTAAAAAATATATATAAAAACAACAAATAAAAAACAACGAATTGCGTCAATCGACATCTTAGAACGCATATTGTTGCGTTACGTATCTTGGTTTTAAAAGGTTTTATCTGTTGTCAAAAATAAATATATGTGTTGTCACACATTTTGTTAAAAACATATTTAATTAAATATATACACGAAAGACGGGGATATAATTACTGATAATATCACAGCAGATGAAAATGTAATACATATTTCGAAATATATTTAACATTTAAAGTTTAGTATCAACAAATAATACCTCACACGGTAAGAAAATTTAAGTTTTTAAAAATATTTAAAATAAATAATTTTTTAAAAAAGTTAAAATTTTGTTTTGTTTTTTAGAACACTAACATAGTGGTGGTTAAATTAATTGTTAAGTGGGTTGACCCTATTTCAATTTTCGCTCTAAATAAAGAATCAAAACCATTTAAAAAACAACTCCATAAAATTCTTACTCTATATCAAAACAGAAAAATCAAAGGCAAAAATATAAAACTCTATAAATCAATTTGTAATTTTACATTTTCTTTTTTGGATCTACTTCAGTAATACAAATGATGTCATTAATATATTAAAGAGATAATATGAAACTTTTATCAAAGTGTTCAATGTGAATGAGTTTGTGGTTTTTAATTTTCATGTTAATGTGTGTATTGATTTTTTGATGATATCTATAGAAAAAACTCTATAACGGATTGTATTTTATGAAGAAAATAATTGTTATGATCTTGTTTTTTTCTCATTCAACTGTATCTGTATTGGAGATCAACTGATGCAAATTCTGAATAATTAAGTGGAGTGTAAGTGACCAATTTATATAAAAAAAGAAACAAAAATAGAAAATGCTCGACAATCAAATAAAGGGCATTCTGTTCAATCAGGGCAGTTTTTGAAGTAAATTATTAGATTCATTAGTAGATGAATTATCAAATTTATTATAAAATTTATTTATGTGGAATGGAAATCAAAGCTAATTTTTATTATTGAAAATTAAATTATTTGTTGTTTAATTGTGATATAGCAGTTTGTTATTCATTTATTTTTAATCCAACCTACAAATGACTTGAAACTGTTAGGAAAATCAGTGTTCCACCAATTCTGTGCGAATACTACAATAGCTACATAATTGCAGACAAACATTATTTATGCACCCATTAAACATTTGAACTTAAAAATCAGCGACCTGCTTAGTTGCAAGAAACCTGATATCACTACGAGTCTATTTCTTGGTCAAAACCAGTGATATCAGATAAATAATTATAGCTTAAAGCAGTTTAAGCAGTTAACAGGACCATACATTTTTTTTTATAATTCGGTTAATCACTTAGGTTATAGACCTCTAATGCTTTATGCACGTGTTAACGATAGGAAAGGAAAGTTAAAAGGTTAGTGTTTAAGGACTTGGGGATAGGACTGGAGTGAAAGTGTTGATGTACTGCTGATTTAAAAGCTTGGAGATTGTATGCAGTGGAAAAAATATTTTTTGGTAATCGATCCCACCAGTATACAGAACGTGAAAGGAAAGAGCTATTATAGCTAGATGTTCTCACATATAGGACCTCTAATGTGTGTTTATGTGAATGCAAAGATTGTCTTGTGGTTCATGGAGATCTACATAATGGTGGTATTCAATCATTAACTTCTTTAGAGCATTTACCGTAGTAGTATCTGTAGAATAGTGTAAGAGCTCCAACCAATCTTCTATGATGCAGGGAATCCATACCCAATGTTATCATTGGATAATCGATCAGTTTCAAAGCACGTCTGTGAACTTTGTCAACAAAATTTAAAAGGCATCTGGTGCTGCAGCCCATAAATGGGAGTCGAATTCAAGAATCGTTCGTTTATTTGCCTAATAGATTGTAGCAATTTCAGATGGAGAGAAAAAGCTTTTACAGCGACGTAGGAAGCCAAGTCGTTAGGATCCCACCCAACAAACAATTTCTACCCGTTAAGCCTAGCGGTTGCAAAAAACCATCCCAGGACTAGCATTTCATCTATCATTTTCAACTATATTAGAAATTTTTGGGAATTTACTTATAATTTCTTAACGGTCGCTATTTTAGGGTTAAGAAACAGTAAAAAAACTATAATATAATACCGGTTGAAATGTGTTTGTGGAATAGCGGTGGGTTAACCTCCCTTATAAACTATCAACATTTTGCAGATAACCGCAACCATCATTCGTTTTGAGTTTATAAATCGTGAATTTCGGTTCATAATAATATTTATTTCAACAGTCTTTTGTTTACATAAATTTAACCTTTTAATTTTAGTTGTTTTGTTATGGACTAACTAACGGTTTCATGGTTGGTAAAATTTAACTAAAATAATAAGTTTTCAAACATCAGTCAAAAAACTGCAAGCAAACTATCGCATATAATCTCTGCTAAATTCTTGGTTTGGTAACCGTTTTTAATTCCACAGTTTAAAACCATTCTTTTGACGTTTAATGATATAAAATATAACATAGTAGATTCTTGTATGAGCTTAGAATGAAGGCAATTCTTCACGAGGATGAAGTTTCCCGAAACGAGCGTAGCGATTGGAGGGAATCATCCGAGTGAAGAATTGCCATCATCCTAAGCGAATACAAGATGCTATTTTATCCACGACTGCAAAATATTTCCTATAATTTGCAGTTTTCTGCTAAATTTTATAAACCTTAGTAATGAATATTTACTAATACATATATAAAAAAGTCAGACAAGTGCGAATAAAATTCGCTCGTCAAGGGTTCCGTGAATGTAAAGAAAACAATATCAAAATAATTTACATAAAGTTGTGTTGTAAAGGGTTTATATTGCCAGACCATAGACACATAAAAACTAAATGGTTCATCGTAAATATCAATAGTTAATGTCAATCTCATCTAAATTGATCGAAATGATATAAAAAATATTACTTTAGGTTAAATGATATCCATAGCTATTTATGGTAGCTAAGGAACGACTCAATTCTGTTAAACAACGACGAAATTTAGCGGTGAAGTGGTGTTAACGCTAAAAATAGGACTTTTTTGACAATAATTCAAAAACTGTGCATCGCAAGAATCTAAAATAATTGTAATGTTTCTTAATTTTAGTGTTCTTTCAAATGACACTCATGCGAGCCAAAAAAACATTTCTTTCACGATTTCCCCACTCCTATCCCCTAAACACGTAGAATTAAAACTACTTGAGGCTTCGCTATATTTTTCGTTAAGGGTTTATCAAATTTCCTATCTCTATGAATTTTTTCAAATTTTTCTGTCAATCAACGAAGAAACGTATAGGGGGGGGGACCAACTTTTTGTTGCACTTTTTTGAGAATAATTCAAAAACGGTGCATCGCAAAATTCTAAAAAAACTGTATTGTTTTTTAATTTTGGTGCTCTATCAAATGACATCCCACTCATGCGGGTCAAAAAACAATTTTTCACCCTTCCCCACTCCCATCCCCTAAACACATAGAAATAAAATCACTTGAAGCTTCGCTATATTTTTCGTGTTCCATAGAATTATAGGCTCATCGCTTTACTAAAATTTTCAGTTCTTTCTATAGCAACAATTTTTTTGTGTTAGATTACATAAGTTCGAAATTTAGGTCGGTGCTTGAAAAACAACGTATAATTTTAACAATATTTAAAATTAACAAAAGATCAATGTTTGACTTAAACAATAGCATATTAAACAAATATTAACCCTAAAATAATTGCAGGTTATCGAACTTACCATTCAATTAAAACTCAACATTTTCTAAAGTTATACAAGAAATTTAATAAACCAGTAATTATGAATGGATTACAAACGTGGATCTTAACACAAACTAACAAATCACATCAATCTGATTTGAACCTTGAGAATTTACGCCACCTTTTGGGCCCACTTATGGCATACAATACAATACAATATACAATAGATAGTAAAGGACCGTGATAATTTTGAAATAAAGTCTTCTTTCTTTTGGATAACTGGTTATATTCACTCTAAAAGAGTTGCAAAATTAAGAATTGCTCTAAGAATCAGTATAAAGGATGACATGACTAAAAATGTACACGCCAGTCCCACTCGATATTGCTATTCGGGTTAAAAAAGCTTTATTTCACCTTACCATTCCTACCCTTTCAAAACGATTAATAAATATTTGATTCACGGGGGGACGGTCTGAATTTTGAACATTTTTGATCATAACTCAAAAACATATAACACATAATCGCAAAATTCTAAAAAAAATTGCAATGATTTTTAAATTAGGTGCTCTTTCAAATGTCACTCCATTCGCTTGGGTCAAAAAAGTTTTTTTTTACCCTCTTTACCCGGTCCCCTAAACACTCAGAAATATAATTATTTGAGACTTCGGTATAATTTTCATACAAAATTTAGCAAATTTCCTAACTCTGTGAATTTTTTCCAATTTTTATGTCAATCAGTGTCGAAACGTAGGGGGGGGGGGGAACGGTTTAAATTTTGCACTTTTTTGTCCATAACTAAAAAACTGTGCACCGCAAAATTCTAAAAAAAACTGCAACGAATTTTAAATTAGGTGCTCTTTCAAATGACATCCCACTTGCTTGGGTCAAAAAAGTTTTTTTTTTACCCTCTTTACCCCGGTCCCCTAAACACTCAGAAATATAATTATTTGAGACTTCGGTATAATTTTCATACAAAATTTAGCAAATTTCCTAACTCTGTGAATTTTTCCAAATTTTTATGTCAATCAGTGTCGAAACGTAGGGGGGGGGGAACGGTTTAAATTTTGCACTTTTTTGTCCATAACTAAAAAACTGTGCACCGCAAAATTCTAAAACAAACTGCAACGAATTCTAAATTAGGTGCTCTTTCAAATGACACCCCACACGCTTGGGTCAAAAAAGTTTTTTTTTACCCTCCTTACACCGGTCCCCTAAACACACAGAAATATAATTATTTGAGACTTCGGTATAATTTTCATACAAAATTTACCAAATTTCTTAACTCTGTGAATTTTTCCAAATTTTTCTGTCAATCAGTGTCGAAACGAAGGGGGGGGGGGGGGGACGGTATGTTTTTGACAATAACTCAAAAACTGTGCATTGCAAAATTCTAAAAAAAATTGCAATGATTTCTAATTTAGGTGCTCTTTCAAATGACACCCCGTTTGACCACATTTTAAATAGTGTTTTTACCCCTCCTTCTTTCCACCCCCTTAATAAATCTAATTATGAGAATATGACACTTTTATATATTTTTTATTAAAACTGTACTAATTTTTCTATCATTCCAAATACATTTGAAAATTTTCGATCGGTTAGGTTTGGAGCTAATCGAGTTAAGAAAACACGAAAAAAACGTAATTATTCAGAATTATACAAAAAATGGTGAGGTGTAAAATTCCAAGATAAATTTTTAAGGAATACTGAAATAAAGCCCTTTCATATGATCCCCTACTTGAATCTATAAAAAAATGTATTTTCTCAAAGGTCTCACATCGAACCCCTGTAAACCAAACGAAAACCACTTTAGTTTTATTTGTATTCGTCATTTCATGTGGACAGATTAGTTTTATACGCACCTCAAATTTCAAGTCCATAGCATTTATAGTTTACGAGATAATCGATATAATGTGAAAAACTCGTTTTACTCTCACCAATAGTGTTCCGTATAAAAAACGGAACCCTAAAAATGAAATACATCAGAACATCATAGAAAAACATTTTCGTTAAATTTGCATGCAACATTTTCTGTGCGTAAGTCAATACTTTTTAATAAATGTGTAAACTAAAAATTTTCAGTAGGTTATCGAGTGAACCTTTTCTACAATCTACATAATAAAACAATATTTATAATACAATAATAAATCATTTATTGATATTTATCGTAACGTTGAAACAATTCGTTAAATTAATGCCTGGAATTGAATTTATATCAAATTACTTTGGTTATTCGATATTGAATTTATATCGAATGTATTATTCTGGACACTACTGTTTTCACCAGTTGTATTTATTAAAATTGAATCAGCAATATTTTTAGCTGTGTCATTTTTGTTTCGTATCGAATCATCGATGTACCCTTCTTCAACTGATGTGGACTTTCATCCACCATGTCTTTTTAGGGTTGTTATACCCCCACCAGCATCAACTAATATTGTTGCGGAAGATCTGCGAAATGTGTGTCCAGAATATTGTTCTAGATCGGGTAGTTCCAAAAAAAAGCAATTTCTTTGCCCATTTTATTAAACTTATTGATCTCGATTTTTCACTGTTACTATGCGACTTAGATGGCCGTTTAATTAAGTAATTTTTACAAATTTTGTAAAACTCTCCAGTGACTGTAAATTTTTTAGTAATTTTTGTCTTGGTTTCTGGTACATTTATCAGAAAAGCTGACCCAAGATCTAGTAAATCACAAGTTTTCATTGTGTACATATAATTACACCGACAAGCACCCATTACTCCCAATATTAAAGTAACCTAAATAATAAATAAATCGTTGTTTGTATATAATTTTTACAAAATATACATAGATAGTGTTTACCTTTGTTGCCAGGTATCTATCATCAGGTGCGTTAGTAAGGAAAACATTTATATTTTCTAAAACGAATCTGCTTGTTTTGCACTTTTCCATGCTAAAAAATATTGCGACGCTGATGCATAGGCTGACTTCACCACAGCTCTGGAAACATAGTGTTCTAGATATATAATGAGCTAATATCCATAAAATACTTTAATTAAAAGCTAACCAATATTATGGACTTCGTAGTTCTAATAATAAAAATATTAAAGCAGGCAGTAGTATCCCAACAAACATAAATTCGATTGTACGAGAAAAAGTAAAAAAATTTTTATCGGAAGTGACAAAGCGGAAGTTAGGATGCAGAACTGTTGTAAGCCGTACTAAATGTGTATGTACCAAATTTCATCCAACTCGAGTATCAGGTACAGAAGTTATTGAGCTTCCAAAATAACAGGTGCTTGGAGGACCCCCTACCACTTTGTTCACAATCGCTAAAAAAACTAATCAGTTCCTTGCCATACATATTTGCATCTTTTTGCAAAGTGTAATCAAAATTACTTAACGAACGATTGTTGTATGCATCCAACAAACATTGAAACAATAAACAGGTGTTCGGGAGGACCCCACCACTTATCCCAATATTGTCCAAAAACTAGTCAATTCTTTGTCAATAAAGTCTTTATCTTTTTTCAAAGTGCCATTAAAATTGATTAATGAATGAAATCTGTATGCTCCCAACAAACTTTAAAAACCAAGTGTGAAAAGTCAGCAGTTGTATGGTAGATCCAACGCCAGTTTGATCAATGTGTCCCAAAAGATGATAATTATATTCTTACACTAATTAAAACTTTTACATAAGTTTTATCATAATCACTTCATTATTGTAGGCTGTAGTGTGCATAAAGATACTGAAAAAACTGCCAACATTAAAAAATTTTTTTTTACCGGAAGTAAAAAACCGGAAGTTGGGATGCAGAATTTTTGTAAATCATACTAAATGCTTATGTACAAAGTTTCATCCAATTCGATTATCAGGTACAGATGTTATTGAGCTTTAAAAAAAAACAGGAGTATGGGACACCCCCCACCACTTTGTTCACTATCGCTCAAAAACTAATCAGTTCTTTGTCATACATGTTTGCATTTTTTTCCAAAGTGCTATCAAAATTGGTTCACGAACGAATGATGTGTGCTCCCAACAAACATTGAAAAAATGCTGACACAGTAAACAGGTGCTCGGGAGACCCCGTACCACTTATCCCAATATTGTAGAAAAACTAATTAGTTTCTTGTCATTTAAGTTTACATCTTTTTCCAAAGTGTCATTAGAATTGATTAATGAATGAAGTCTGTACGCTCCCAACAAACTTTAAAAACAAAGTGTGAAAAGTCAGCAGTTGTATGGTAGACCCCCCGCCACTTTGATCAATGTGTCCCAAAAGATGAGAATTATCTTCTTACACTAATTGGAACCCTATTCAATAAGTTTCATCATAATCACTTCATTATTGTAGGGACTCCAGGGACCCCCCCCTCCACTTTGTTCACTATCGCTCAAAAACTAATCAGTTCTTTGTCATACATGTTTGCGTCTTTTTCCAAAGTGTCATCAAAATTCATTCACGAATGAATGTTTTATGCTCCCAACAAACATAAAAACTTTGTGGAAAAACCCACCTGTTGTATGGTGGACCCCCCAACTCTTTATCCAATGTGCTCCAAAAGCTAATAAAATTTTTCTCATGTTATTTAAAAGCTTTTCGCAACGTTTCATGAAAATCGATCGGTAATTGTAGGCTACAGTAGGGATAAACACCTGAAAAAAAAACTTTTTAACCGGAAGTGACAAACCGGAAGTTGATATGCAGAAATATTGGAAACGTACTAAAACCTTATATACTAACTTTCAATAAGATCATAGCCCGGGATCAGAAGTTATTCAAGATTTAAACTTAGAGGTGTTCGGGAGACCCCCCGCCATTTTGTCCAAATTGGAATTGACAAATGAATATATACGCTCGTACAATGTTGTTTCGTATAAATTTAAAACAAATGAATATAAACATTTTATTGCGGTGCATGCACAATGATAAAACTTTTACTTATGAAATTTAAGTTTGTATGAAAATAATTTAAAAAAAAAATTTATTTTTGAAATACTTTTAACTCATCTTAATTTTTGCCTTATAAATTTCATTTCATTTCAAACATAACATTTTAAAGCATTGTTCTACTATTAAAAATTAATAACAAAAAACTGCCCAATTCTCATGATTAAAAGTTTTTTCATTGTGAATTCACGGTTAACTGTTAACTGTTAACTGTTTTTCCTATACAATTAACCTATACAATTAACTTTCCTACTGTTAACGGTTAACTGTTAAATGTTTTTTCCTATACAATTAAAGAAAAATTATATGTATGTCATTGAATGAAATTTATGGATTTTGTTAGGAAGAAAACTTAACGAACTATGGAATATTAACGATCGGTATATTCTACAACAAGTGAGAGAATGTCTAACATTACAATGGAAGACATATATGAAAAACATATATTCTATAGCAGTCGTGGATAATAGTAGATTCTTGTATGAGCTTAGAATGAAGGCAATTCTTCACGAGGATGAAGTTTCCCGGAACGAGCGTAGCGAGTGGAGGGAATCATCCGAGAGAAGAATTGCCTTCATCCTAAGCGAATACAAGATACTATTTTATCCACGAATACAAATATTTCAAATAATTTCATTCAAGTTTTCCTGTAAAAGTTTATATCGCCATATTGAATGAAATGAAAAACAAAGCAAAACATGTTTGTTTATTTTAGATTTTATATATGTATTGTTCTTGTTTCAACTGGTTTATATTACTATACCAACAAATAAAGTTTTTAATTTGTTAGGGGAATTTTTAATAAATAAAGTGTAATGAAATAAATAAAGAAGAATTTTATATATAAAAAGGAATGAATACAATTACAATGAAAGATATACGCATGGAAAGTATATATTCTTTAGTAGTCGTGGATAAACAAATTTCCCTTATATTCCAATGATTTTTTTCAACCGGTGTCATTATCTTGCGACGGCAAGTTTTATTTAAAATAAGTGTTATTTACATATATAATGCCGATGCCCTTATAAAAATCCCAAAGCTTAATTTATGGATGTCATAGTTATCAATGTTATTAATAATGTCCATAATGATAACGTAAACAGAGCAATCACATTTATTAAATTCATTAAAGCAACACAATTTGCAACATTTTGAAGATGTTGTTTTATTGATCGAGAATAATACTCATAATATGTATATAGCCTACAACAATTCTTGGTATCCAATGGAATACAAAAAGTAAAATAAATATAAAAATAAATATTTTCACGTTTCTTTTTCATTTGAATTTGTGTTTTATTTTCTTTGATTAAACTTTTTTATTTTCATTTTATCAACTAAATGGTTTATTAAACATTTTTCACCAAAAACTCATTACAACATTGAAAATAAATAAATAGAAAAAATTAGATATGACACTTCAAAAACAAATAATTTTATTTTCTATACAATAAACATTTACATATTTTTCAATTTCGATTTAATTTATTTTTTTATCATTTAATCTTTTAATTTAAAATTTATATATTGTTCGATTTAAATTTTACTAACTGACTCGATCCAAACAATTTGATCGTTTATATACCATATTATCCTCCATCTTCTGTTTCAAGTTTTCACCATGTAACAGCAATTTCCACTAATACAACCAATAATTTATACAAAACTTGTATTTTTAATTGAACTTGAGTTTATTTAAATCATAAAAAATGCACAGTGGTACAGATAAATGTCAATTGAAGAAAATTAATAAAATTAATATTAAATTTGAAAACTATTATTTTAGAATAAAACTTGAAAATAGTCCGTCGTTACCAGAGGTATTACATTTTTTTTGAATAGGCTTTTATATGAAGCGCACCATAATTTTTCGAGATATAAAGATAACTTTTACAATAAAATTTGATTCGCGCCTTACTTTTACACGTACAAATGCGCAACACGCCGAGAATAATTTCATTGATTTTCCATTAATATTTTCTCCTATTTAAATATGTCACTTTGAAAATAAAAATAACAATAAATTAAAACAAAATGTTTACAAAAACATCGAAAACTATGGATACTATGGATAAATAAAATTTAAAGTAAATTTTATCAAAAGCAAAAACCGTCAGCAAACTATTTTACTCACCGTCTATAGATTGACAATAAATTGTATCATTTAGTTTTTAGTGATACGCACAAAACGGCTCAATAACTGACGCACAAGTGTTTTTAGTACTGTTGGTTAACCATTATTTAACATTTATACAATTGCTAATCCATACCCATTTATCGTTGTGGGATGGTTATAAAACTAATTTAGTGGTTTGTTATTTACCGTATAGTTAAAATCGGTCGATCAGATAACATTTGGAGGAAAGAATATGATCATGCTATTTTAGTTTGTGATTGATATTAGTACCCAACAGCTTAAGCGTAGGCGACTTTATTATTGGTTGTATATAGTGAGGTTTTATGGGACAAAACGCACGTCTTCGTCTTCATAGCATTAAATGTCACAAGATTCCGTTAACCCCAATCCAGGATTAATTCAAGATCTACATCCAAAGAGTCAACTATTTTTCTACGATGACAATTAGTAGTTAGGCTAGATGGCTGTTTTTTAAAAGGAATGGAAGATAGTACTGTCGTCGGCAAAGCTATATATAGGGTTTGTGGTAATAGATAACAAATCGTTGATAAAGATCAGAAAAAGGGTTGGTGGTAGAACTGAATCCATATTGGCGGTTGTGGAGAAGATTGTTGTTTTCGAGAAATGCCATTAGTTTATAATTAATAATTTTTTCCATAACTTTAGCAAGTATCGAGGTCAATGAAATGGGACGATAGTTTGATGGCTCAGACTTGTTGTCCTTTTTCGGGACTGGTTGAACATTAGTCAGTTTCCACATTGATGGATAAAGACCCGAGCTTATGAATAAATGAAAGAGACTAATTAGTGGATAAACCAGGGTATTCGCGCAACGTTTTAGTACCATATAGGTAGTATACCGTCTGGACCAGCAGATTTGCTAAGATCTAGATTAAACAGTGTTGACCGGAAAATTCTTAGAAGAAAGTAAATTTTGTTCATTGATAATTGGATAGGTGTAATGTTCGGCGGATTTATACCGGAATCATTGACGACAGAGCCAGCAGCAAAGTTTGCCGCAAGTAGATCTGTTTTTGCTTTGATTTCCATTTCAGGCTTCTTTGGTTATCCATTAATGGTGGAATATGGCATTAACAGTGAAAAACTAATATTCAAAATAACACAGACCACTTAAGCTTAGGAAAAAAATATTTAGTTGAAGAAAATAAGATGATTCAGGCAAAGCAAACTTGAGTTTTTAAGAGCCTGTAGTAGATTACAGACCAGTACCATCGTTGCTTTTGATGAATAAAAATTATTATAAATTAAATCATAAAAATTGATTTAGTTAGTTTTCTACCACCTGAATGGTACAGCATTGTGTGCCTTTCTCGTCTTTAGTTAGAATGTTGTTATATACTCGGTCATCAATTTAACACCGCGTTCGGCGGTATCATTAACTACGTGCAAACTTTGGCGAACTAAGGTGGCATCGTCGAAATCCTTATTCGTTGACCATTGCAATGGGTCATGTAGCAAAAAACCAGTAGATACTCCAAATGGATTAAAAAAAATCTCTGGGTCGTAAAAGCCATTTCAACATTTTTTTCGTTTGTATGGTGAATATTATAACACATTTTGCTCAATATTTCTTCTGAAACGTTTTTGTCAATTGTTTTATAAGAAATGGCCGATTTGCTTATATTCAGATCCTGACTTTAGGTTGCTGTTCCATATGTGCATTTGAACCAGACTTTGACATACAATATGATCAGAAAACTGCAAAGGTCTCGAATTTTATTTAAATCTCCAACTGTAATATAATACTGATTGCGAAACATAAATAACTTCAGTAGATAAGTAGTTTTGGCCATCCAATGGCCGCGGCTTGTCAGACCTGGGTCTTTTTTAGACAAAAAAAGCTAGAGCTTCACATGTGTGTTGTAGAATTTTGTTTCCCATTTTTTGTCCGATGTTCCACTTCTGATCATTTTCGGATTAATTTTACCATCGTCCTATGCCTTCTGAAATTTGTTGAACAACGGAACATCGGGTGCTGTAGACTTTTCAAATTTGGGATCATATATACAATTCGTAGTTTAATCTCGTGTATGTGATTACGACTAGGAAACCGAATGGAGTTGTGGACATTTTTTTTTCTATAAGAATATACGCACCTTTTCTAGTCTTACTTGATGTCGTGCTATTTGATTAATAAAGCCTTGTTTCCATATATCCGTTCCTCTGATCCACCACCCCTCAAAATTCATTATTTTACACTGCGGAGTAAAATAATAAATTTTGATTGGTTTAATAAGTGGGAAAGCGAAAAAGTTGAATTAATTCAAACAAAGGCTAAATTTAACATAAAAAACAATTTTTTTCTGAATTTTCGAATATGTAAAAAGAAAAAATTCGATCAAAACGCTTTCCTATAAGACCGATTTCTACATATTTTGGCTTTGGTAAATCCAATTTTTACATAGAAATATTATAAAATTCGGGTGAAATCTACGTCATTGTGTTGGATAGATTTTATTTCGTGGTGTTTTTGTTTTTATTATTTTAATATTTTGTTTTGACCCTTTTTCTTGGAACCAGTGTACCCTTGTTTTGAAATATTTTGTATAGGGGTTTAATACAATTTTATTTTGTATTACGTTAGAAATTTTTGTATTTTTTTAGAATAAAATTGTTTACAATCTTTTTAAATTAAAAACTAATTTATTTTTATGTTTTTTACTAGGAAAAACAAAACAAACATTCCATGAGATGCACACCATCATGAATTTTACAGAAAAAACATTAAACTAATTGAATCGCGACCAGCGTATTACAAATGAGGAGATGAAGAAGACTGTGCAAGAGTTTTTGAAAAGATCATCCATAAGGAAGAACCGTCTTAAAAAAAAAATAATTATAATTTCTTGTCTAGTTTTGTTTTTATTTTTGATAACTTTGAGTAGCTTATGTATCACATCACCATTATTAGCTTATGTATCACCAAAAACCACTCAAAGATGTGTTTATTTTTATAATTATTGCAGGCCCCAATTGTACCCCATAAAAACACGAAAATTCTGACGAAATATAGTCACAAATTTGAGTGTACTAGGAAACCGTCTAATTGCTAATAAAATAAAGCAATAAAGTTCAACAGAATATATTTTTTACTGTAGAAAAAAAACGTGTTCTAGACCGAGTTGTGAAAACTTGACCATATTTGATTTTCCTGAAACTTGGCATATAAGTAGTATGGACAAAATGAAAAATAATGCTTGTTTTACAATTTTTTTAAAGTGCATGGTTTGAGCATAGGGGGCTCCCCAACAGGCATGGAAAATAAAAATTCTGCCAATCCGATGCAATTTTGAAATTAAATTGCTCAAAAACGGCTATACCGATTTCAGTAGAAAATCAAATTTTTTTTGTTTGATAGATGATTAGTTAGTCGTTTGAAAAAAAATTAATTAATATTTTTTGTAATTAATTTTTAAATACAAATATTATAAAAACTTTAGTTTAGGTAAACTATTATCGAATAATGATAAAAACTTAAGAATATGCTATAAAACGCACAAAAACGTGAGCAGAATCATCAAGAAACCAAGTGATACAGAAATGAAAAATCAACATGGTGTAGTATATACATTTCCTTGTGCAAGCTGCAATAGTGAATACATAGGACAGACAGGTCAGAAACTAGGTGCATGCATCATACAACATCAAAATGATGAAAAAGCAGGTAATAGACGAACAGGCAAAACAGCGGCCCCGCAGCATGGATCAAGGACACAAGTTTCAATATAAAAAAGCTGAAATTCTCATAAAGGAAGCTGACTGGAAGAAAAGACTAACGCTGGAATCCATAAATATTCATGTGAGAAGGAAAACATCCATCAACCTAAGATCAAATTTGGAATCACTGAACCCAGCATATGCACAAATCCTAAAACACGTAGGGAAACAACAAGTGCATATGAACTAGCCAGGTCATTTAAGCTAATTTTCACAATCAATAATATCAAAAAATCAATAAAGAATCATGCAGCAACGAAATTTTTAATTCAAACAAAGGTCAATGACCCGTACTCATTATACATAACTTTTATATAATTTTTATTTGTGATGATTGTCGTTAGTATATAAGATTTTTATTATTCTATTATTTTATTGTTTTATGACAAAGATAAAATCATGTATATAAGTAGAAGGAATTTGTAAATCAAATTAGTTCTAAGTTCTGTTCAGTGTATGTAAGTATATAGTTTGGAATTGTATAGTGTTAATGTTAACTTTGATTTTAATTATTTTTCATTTTTATTGTAAACCAAAAATACTGAAGAGGGTCCCAGTAAGGACCGAAATATATTTGATAAAATAATATAAAAAGAAATTTGTGATCTATAGTTTGGCATTTTATTTGTGGTTCAACTGCTTACTACCAATAGAAGCAAAGACGGTGAAAATAAATTATAAAAACTTTCTTAAAGATGGCGCTAGGGTCGAAGATCAATTGGAATTAAATTAATTTTTTTCCTGGAAATAGTTCTATCTTTATTCTAAACTATATTAAATTTACAAAGAGACATTAATATTTTTTCTTGAGATATTTAATTTTAAAGACTTTTAGTACGACTAAAATTCTAATTTTTCATCATTTTTTTAAACAATTTCCATTAACAAAAAATGTTAAATTCAATTAAATTTTTCAATCTTTTTTTTTTAATGTAGTTCTATCCTTGCTTTAAAATATATCAAATTTACAAAGAGGCATTAATTCGTGTTCTTGAGATATTTAATTTTAAATATTTTTAGTTCGTCTAAAATTCTAATTTTTCATTATTTTTTCGAACAATTTTTATCAACAAAAAATTTTAACCACTGAAGTTCGAAAAAATAATGAACAATTTGAATTAAGACGGAGTAAAAATTTTTAGTTTTATAGCCGTTCTTGAGCAATTTAATTTCAAAGTTACATCGGATTGGCAGAATTTTCATTTTTTTTATGCATGTTGGGGTGTCCCCTATGCTCAAATTATGCACTTTGAAAAAATTGTAAAATAAGTAGTATTTTTTATTTTGTCCATACTACTAATATGCAAAGTTTCAGAAAAATCAAAAATAGTCAAGTTCAAATCTCGACTTTTTCACCTGCGTAGATCACGTTTTTCATCTATAGTGGTTATTTCAGACTAAAATTGTATTAAAAGAACGTAAAATGTTCAATGAAATATAGTCACAGATTGCACTTATAGTATACTAAAAGACCGTAAAATTACTGATGAAATATAGTGAAAAAGAGATTTTCAGGTATACTAGGAGACAGTTAAATCTCTGATGAAAATGAGATAAAGATTAACAAAAGTCAGTCTTTATTAATATTTGATATAAACTCAATTTATAGAAAAAGCAAAGTTACCGAAATAGTCCTCGTTCGTCTACAATGAATGCCCCATTTGCTGACCGTTTTACAGTTACGTGTCCACTTCTGCCTGACATGGTCACAAGTTAACATTTAAGTAATTTTTTGGTCCCAATTGATAAAATTGTTTGTCGGGTAATTAGCCAGTGGGAGGGAAAAAATTAACAACTTGATATGTATTATGTTAGGTCATGTCTAATGTATAAATTCCACAGCTAAGGCTGAAGATATGCTACTGTTGACTGAATACAGCTCACAAATATTATTTTACCAGCATACAAAAATGAGACACTTGCATATCCAAAAGCTACTTTTTTTACCAATGATTTTTATTCACACTATAAACATAATTTAACTTAATTAACATATCTAAGTTTAATTCCAATAATTCATTTTTTGTGCGTTTTACTTTTCCACACTTCATGTTTGGCATTAAGAAGTTTAAACAAAAAAATTGAATTAAAATTACATTAGGTCAATTAGTAAGATTTAAATTATAATAGAAAAGCCATTTATATGTCATAATTTTGTTTATGTTATTTGCATTTGTATGAATTTAATAAAAAGAAAATGACATAATTTTCATTCTGGTTGAGTCATTTTCAAAAGTGTTGATTATAACAGTTATGCTTCTGAAATAATTATTCACTTTCTTAAATATTTTAAAAACAATAAATTCTAATTTTATCCACCACAAAAAATAATTAGCTAATTCTAATTTCACATTATTTCATATAGATAAAAATAGTTATATATGTATATAGACAGGAAATGAAGGTAGTTTTGCCATAATTAATATTATTACGTAGCTGACGTTTTAACGTCCAAATTTAAATAACATGAAAATTTAATAATAAATCTAAATTGAATACTTCTTTTAAATATTTTAGATCTTTCTTTTATTTTGTTTATTTTAATTTAAAAAGTTTTTACTTCTTTAGAAAATAAAAAATCTATTTGAAATAGTGTAAATTAAACGTGCATTTATCTTAAAATCGAAGAAAAATTACAGTGAAAAACGCATTTTATTTTGTTTATTTATTTTATTTGTCTTTAAAATTGAAATGAACACGAATTTTATTTCTATTTAAAAAATATTATTTTTTAATAAATAAATAATTTATTTTCTACTCAATTTCAGTGCTAAATAATTATTTTGTTATTTTTGTAATGTTATTTGTAGTTATTATTTTTGAACATTTGAAAAATTATGTAACATAATTTTGTTGAGTTACGTTGCGTAAATTATGATTGGAAAATTAATTATATTTCAGGGAAATTGTGACAAGCATCGTCATGAGATTTTAAATATTATGCATTCCAGATGCATAATATTAAAATCTTATTATGCATATTATTATTGCATTATTATGCATACTATTTCTCCAGAAAAATATTTGTTTAAAAACATCTATCACAGCACAAAATATAAAATATAGAGGTTGCAAGTTGTTAGGGCTTCAGTTTGAGAGAATAATTGAATATTTATTTTTTGTAAAAAACTAATCAGGTGAATTTTTTTTAGTTTCAGAAAATAAAGAAAAGAATTTTTTTTATCGACCATGACAAACTGGAAGTTGGGATATAACTGTTGGTAACCGTACTGAAAGCTTACGTACCGAGTTTCGTCAAAATAAACGACAGGACTTAAACTTGTTGATGTTTCATATAAATAGTTCTTTGGGAGACGCACTCTATCTTTTATTCCACTTTGTTACCCAAAAACTCTCCAGATCTGTAGATTAATGCAATACATTTTTATCCCAAAAATTTACTACCAATAATATAAATACCAATTTACTGATAATATTCTATTCGTTGACTGAAGTATTCTTTTTGTTCATTACTTAGGTCCGAAAGAAGTATTTTAAAAATCTCATACCTCCTTTTTGAGGGCACTTTTTGATCATAAGTAGTCGTTTTGGGTCATAAGGAGTCTAAATAAGCAAAAGCACGACGGAAACGCAAGCACTCCTGGCCCTATTTCAATAATGTTATGGTCGAGGCGGTGATCTGAAAAAATTTGTTGGTAAAATTGAACAAATGGTGGTGGGTTGATGCTTCCGAAAACCTGTTTGATTAGAACTTTAACAACTTTAGGTCAAGCCAATTGATTTTGATGAAACTCAGTGCTTAAGTCTTTAACGAGAGTCTTTAAATAATTTCGGGTAAAATTATACAAAATTTGTAGGTTATGTCGTAATTATTAGACACAACTGTTTTCGCCCAATGGGTATCTGCTATATTTTCTGAACTAGCTATTAGCAGTTTGGTTGGAAAATATTAGCTTATCTCAGTTGTAATTATTGAAAAAATGATGAAATGTGCGCAATTGCGTTCGACAACTAAAAAGCATTTTATAGTTTACACTTTTCGCGTAGGCTCTTGTCGTAATTCGTCGACTAACTTAGAGGTAATCAAAAGCAATTGATCAAATCTGCTATGCAACTTAATCAACAAGCTTATTGCGTACAACCTTCACCCTTTACCGTCAATACATTTCGGTATCTATAGACGAATTTTTTTATCTAATTTTAATTAATGTTAACAAAATATTGAAAATCAGTAGCTCAATATAAAGTTATGCAGATTAAAGTACATTGCACAAGTCGTTTCTTGTAACTATCGAAACCGATTTCCCATTATATGAATTGTTCAGTTAACTTATTTTTATTTTCTGATGAGAATTTGAGCACTTATTTTCCTTTCATGTTCCTCACTCGTAGTCTTTTTGGTAATTTTACTCAAAAATATATTAGAATTATATGAGACAATTTTTAGTTTACTCTAATGAGCTTCAGTTGACTTGCTCCCATATTTGAAAAACATTTACACATGTTGTGTTTCAACGCTCTTTACTTATTCACTATACCTTTATTTAGACCCAGCTGTCTCAATCAGCAGAGTATGAGACTCTTTATCTATAGGTTTGCCTTCTTTGCCCAGCTCAAATTTCTTTTCTTTTCTTAAAATTCTCAGGGAAAATCTGCTAGACCCACTTCTAGAAACGGAGAGAATAAGAGGAGGTGAGTTGGCTATTTGATTTGTTTTAATGAAAAAAAAAATGCAGTGGGAAATTAAATAGCAAGGAGAGAATTGTGGATTGGTGACTTACCCATCTTGAGGAGCTTTGTGGCGTTCTAGGCATGCTTGTTGGGTTGTTACAAATTTTTTTAAAATTTGTTTGTTCAAAGGTCGGTTGAGGGGACTTACGTCCTTACGTCCTACTGAGTTAAGGTGAGAATGGGTATGAAAAGGTGATGTCACAAGGACAACCAAACGCCGGACAATCGTGGTGCAGCAGACCCTCTTATTACATCATCCTACTATTGCGTTTGATAATTTATAAGATTAGTGTCACTATTTACTGCATATAATAATTTATTGTTAATGACACTAGTTGGGAATACACAACATTAAACACAATATTTTATATGTTATAAATTATATTTAAACACAAAATTTATAAATAAATATATAAGTACAACTTAATTTGAATTATCGCGTACGACTTTACATAATAATTGTAGGACCGCTTATTATGATATTGATATCTTAATTACAATTAAAATTAAAACTTGATGTGATAAAACATAACAATTAAAAACGGTTAAATTAAAACAGCTGATTCATATTTGCTTCTCTCAATCTTCGTTGTAATATACATACACACATATATATAATTTGATTAATTTGTTAGGGTCCTACACTACTATCTTTAAAGGGTAAAAAGTTTTAAGCGAAATAATTCCGCATGGAGTGGTACTACCATAATTGTAAATGAGCACAAACAAAAATTTGCCGATTGAGATTACAAAAATTTGACCTCTTTTAATTTCAAAAAAATAATTACTGATTAATTCCAGATCAAAAACTGAGCTCTCTAACAAAATTTCAATTAGTATGTGTGACGAACAAATATGATGGCAACTCATGATGGTTCTCATCATTATAGTTTTTAGTTTTGACCTCACACAACATAATTTTTTTGTTGCGACCACTGGGCTAATAAATAATTAGAACCTATAGTGCTACTAATGCTATCATCGAAAATTTTTCAAGGTGTGAGACACCCGAACTGTGTACAACAAAATGACGCCGGAACATAAGACCTAATTTTGTGAAAGTTGTAGACGTTTTTTGTAAACGAAATGTGTTTAATAATTTTTAAGTTGCAATAAAATAGGAAATCCTTTGTTGTCAGGTGTGGGATCTAGCTGAGACAAATCTTAAACAATCAGACAGTATTGAATAGGACTGGATTGTGGGGGGCTAGCGAGAGCTGCAGTCCTGCTAGTTATCACAGTTACTTAGAGCAGGTGATAATGTAATGAATACTGGACCTGTTAGTGGTGTCACTAACAAGATGCAATCAGAAGACTGCGTGCCAGCAAGGTTTTGTTAAAGCGAGCTTCAGCCATGTGTTCCCGAGAAATAATTATCCCCAGCTCAGTACACATAATCAAATATGCACAAATATGAGACTGTGTAAAAGGAGTTATATAAGCGAAAACAAAGAACAAGGATTTTGACGACCCAAACGACAGAAGAAACCGAGATAACCACACGCATACATCGTCCCCTTCACCTGTATTAATCTCATCAATTCACTCAAATTTTTATGGTCTAGTTCACTTGAAGACACAATTCAATCGATTAGTTTTATATGGGTGATCAGGCCATAGTTTTTCCAATTTATCAACTGTATTAGTTGACTATCGGTTAATTGGAAAGCCGGTGTGTTGATGGTGGTTATTTTTTTGCTTAAAATCATTTTGACCTAGATGGGGATTTGAAACCCGTTTCTCCGAGTTCGAAGTCCAGCGTCGTACCACTAGGCCATTCAACACCCCAACACACACAATAATAATATTACACAAGTGAAAATTTCTTTTGTGTCTTAAAGCAACAACTATAAATTAATTATATCAAATAAATATAACAGCATCTACCTCAAATACCAATTTGATTTGATTTCAATAAAACAGATTTAATCAGGTTTCTTAATAACAATTATGAAATCGTCGCGTTTTAGCAAGATTCTACACAATCAATTTAGTTTTCTAATTTTGTGTGTTTCGATTATTTACGAACTGCCTAATGATTTAATGCCGATCGCCAGTCTTTTAAATACAAAATGTTCATGTACATATAACAAAAAAAATTATGGATCAGCAACATATCAAAATGAGACAGCAATCGTTAAGAAAAAAAATCATTTAATTAGGGTCGGAAAAGCTATGAATAAAAACGACGATAGGTTGTAGTGATCGCGTTCATTCACGCAAAAGAAAGTTGTCCGGACAAATTGAATTTTACGGGGACAACAGTTTCAAAACAATAGCTGAAAATGAGGCTCAGCTAGATCGTTACTTGCTCTCAAAATTTTGTCCATCGGTCTTCGTGATAAAATTAGGAGAGCATAAAACTTTATGTAGTTCATGTAAGGCATCTAAGGGCTTTGGTTTGTGGTCGTAAAATGTCAATTTTTAACGCTTTATTTTTTGTTATAGTTACGTCCAAAAAAGTAAAAGACATATATATTTGTATAAATTATTTAAAATAAAATTTTTTATCAAAGCAACCTTTCAATTTCAAAATTTCATAATCCAATCATAACATTTGTTGTCGTAGTTACACAATTTGTTTGAAAAAACATTAAATATTTTGGTCAACGGTTTCTTGTTCAGCATATTGCAACGGTCATAATAAATCATAGCGAATTATAAAATTCTATTCAATTCAACATGAGTGAAGGCAGCTTGTACAAAATTACGAAATAATCAACAGAATACAAAAAAAAAACAATAATGATCATGAAACACATACAATTATTGCTTGTTCTTTTGATTGTTCTCTTTCTTGGAAAGATCAAACATATTTTTTTGTGGATTTGTTTTCTGTAATTTTTTTTACAGTTAGATCACAAATAAACATTATTTGTTAATTTATTAATGAAATATTCCGGATAAAAGAATAACGGTTGCTTGATCGATTTTTCTAGATTGTATGGTATTTAATACTTAAGTAGGTATGGTATTTTTAGGCAGAACGAATTAATTGTAAAAAAAATGTTCTACCAAGCATACACAATCGTGTTAGTAGAAGTCATTTTTAAAATAAATTGTGAATAAAGTTTTAAGGGTTATTTAAGAGATATTTTGTGTATTATTTTGGTCCCTGTGTTTATACTGGAAATTTCTACAATAAACCGTTGCAGCTTCGAAGCTGTTGGAAGAATATTCTAGATAGGAATATTGTTTTCTAATTGCTGTGTTGTTTTCCTGTTGTTAAACAATAAAGTTGTGGAATACTAAATAAAACCTGGTGTTTTAGCTTACTAATTAATGATCAAATCCAGGAAGAGATTTGAAAATTACATTCATCGAATATAGGATAAAGCCAATTCGGAGGCAGGTGGAAAAACGTAAAAATATTATTTCGAAATTTTTGCAAATTTTTAATTTTGTTTCAGATTAAACAATTTTTTTAGATATTTTGCTTGTGGCTAAAAAACAATAGTATATTTTGGATTTAATGTGGGTGAAAATCTCAAATAGTATAACAATTTGAAAAATTGAAAGACCAAACGAATGTGACTGGAAGACTATCTATACCAAAGTTTGTCTTAAATACATAAAAAAAAGTTTAAAATAACAAAAAGTGATTAATGCAAGTTTTGGCTTCCCGATATGGGAAGTTCATAATCATTTTTATTATATCTATATTATGTTTCAAGACTACATAGACTAAAGTGGCTTAACAATATTGATACCATTAACAAAAAAGGCTGTAGAGAAAACCTCTTCCCAAGAGGAACCAAATAAAATTTAAGCTCGCTTTAAACATTTGACTTATATACCTTATCAACAGCGATGTATAAAAAAACAGATATAAAGTTATAGAAAGTTATACTGACAAAAGAATTAAAAATACGGTTGATTCCAAACAATTCCAAGCATTGTAACTGTAAGAGATGCAGCAACAGCAAGCTTTAAATAGCATAAGTTTAATGTGTACTTGTGCCGGATAAAACTACGTCAGATTTAAACGTAAAGAGAATTGGAGTCTTCAGAGTCCCTGTTATCTCTTCTTTCTATTAATACCGTTTAATTTCCGTGTATTTCTGATCATTTGTACCGGTCTGGAAGAAATTACTTCTTGAACTCACAAAGCTGAAGCTCGCTGGAAAAGAAATCTCACTAGGCTCGCAGTCACCGGTCCGATTGCTTCCTGATAGTCTCCTGTTTGTGATCAACATTTGTGGACTTCATAGTGATGAAGAAAGCCCATCTATAGTATAGTTAAAACCAATCAAAAGGAGCACTAACCTCCAAAACGATCAAAATGTAATCCGAAAAAAATATTGATAACACACTACTAAGTTTATCAAAAATCCTTTCGATTGAGAACAATTATTTATTTACTTCATAAATATAATTAATTTCACAATATAATTAATTAATTAGGTTACATTTTAAATGAGTTGAAAGGTTTGTAAGTGTTGAAATAGTAAAACTTTTAAGATTTTTATTTTCATACACATCATATACATTCACGCACGTCAAACCATGTTGTAAACCCCTGTTTAAAACGAAAAATTATTTAATCATAACACAAATATTTTGATTTTTCCACAATTATACTAACCGACATGTTTTCTTCACCCCCGATAATATTCTAGAATCTTTCGCATCAAGCTCTTTCTTTTTGTTCACACACTCGTTAAATTGAATATTGTCATACCAAATGTTCTGCAAACCTATAGAATAAAATTCTAAATACCTAATTATTAAAATTGATTAGTTTTCATTTATAAATTTATTACCTTTCAAAAATTCACCTTGATTATTACATAAACTTTCCAATACTACATATTCCATTATTATTTCTTTAAGCACAGCAAACAATGAACTTTTTGCACAATCATCTGTAATATTTTGTATAATTGTTTCCTCACATAATGAATTTTTTAGTATAGAAGGACAGTTGGTTCTAATGGTTTCGTTTAAGGTTATTTCATCGACATTTTTCGATATTATTCTTACAAATCTGTTTATTGAAATATGGTCTTTGTAGGTGCAATTTCTAAGCCCAATTATACAATTCTAAGAAATATGCTCGAAATTATATTTGATATTAAGAAAAGAAATTTATGTATATAGTTACGTTTATTTCTATTTCACATGTTTGTTGGTCAAATTGAGTTAAATCACTGGTTATTTTATTAATAAAACTGAGACAAATAAATATTTTAAAATAAGTCATCCCACAGTTGCAAACTAGTTGAATGTGAATCGCAAACTGAATTCAATTATAAGATTATTTTTATTTACTCTCGATAAGAACGGAGGTCAAAGTCAAAGTTATAAGCAAAAAACAAGTAACATGCAACAAACCAAAACTCATAATAAATATTAGAGAATTCGTAAGCACATCAATTCTCACAAATTCCGTTTAAAGAACAAATTGAAATGAACATGGTTTTCTATCTAATTTTCTTGTTCAATCGATGTCTTTCTAGAAAGGATTGTACCAGCATATGTGAATGAGATAAATTGGAAGAAATAAGTCTTTCGGCTTTCCTTGTTGTTTGATATCTTGAACCAAAGTTATTATAAACATTTCGTGTTTGCCGTATAGTATGTTCGTGTTTGCCGTACAGGTATCGAAATAATGGTTTTTGTAGGTAATTTATATGCTTATTTTTAATAAAACTTATTTTGTGTTTAAACTTATACTATTGGTGACAGCGGTGGGATTGGTATACATGTTAAATTAATTTTGAGCATTCTAAAAATAAATGATATACTGCTTTTTATACGGATTTGAATCCAATGACAAAGATCTTAAAGTTTTCAAGGTCAGACGAATACAAACACAGTGATCCAGTTCAGGGTATACAAGAGTATAATTATTTCACCCAGACAAGAAATCGTGCTTGTATGTTGAAAGTTTTAAGTTATATGTGCTACATAAATGCAAATATAAATCAAAAGACTGTTCATCAAAGCGATAACATGACATAGCAGTTGGAGGCTTACAAAATAACATAAACAAAATTGCAAGTACTCCCAAAAAATCAGCAAATCTTTTCAAATAAGCATAAAGAAAATTCACAAAACATCATCATTAGTTTCAGATCATTGTTTTCATATTTAAATTTTCAATTTAAAAAAAAGCGGAAAAATATAATAAAATCTTATTATATTTCTTATATTGGAAAATCCGAGAAAAACCAGGTGTTTTTATTCACAAGTAATTTATTTTTTTTCTACTTTTCCTCATTTCATTGTAATATAAAATGAACATAAATGTTCTTTAAATAAACCCAACAAAACCAATATAAATGAAACAAACAAAAAAAAACACTGAAATGTTTTTTTTCATTTTGTGTTGTTTTTTGTTGTTCAGGAATACCAACTAAAGATAAAAAAAAATTTATATTCATATGAAGGTATTATATTTGATCGACAGCAATCAATATCATGAAAATGTACTACTACCCAAAACTTTTAAATGAAAAATGGTGGAAATGAAAAAAAATAAATGCAAATAACAAGTTAATAAAATAAAATTCGCGGATATTAATAAAAAAACAAAAAAAAGTTGAAATGAGAGGTAAACTCGTAATAAAAATGCAATCAATTATATTGTCATTTTGGTTTTGAGTGGAAAACTTTTGAGCTGATTTTTTTTATGATTTAAAAGTTTTATGAACATTTTTTTCAGTTGATTGTTAAATGATCTATTGTGTTTGTTAAACTAATGTTAGCTGTCATTTTAACAATGCGGTGTTAGATTTTAAATTTTTTGGATGGAACATGCAACAATTCTGATAATTAAACCAAATAGACTTTTTTAAACTCAGATGTGATTCGTAATGAAATATCAGTTTCTGGAACTAAAACCAGCGCAATTTACATTAAGCAGCAATTGAAACCTCACATATGCATTGTTTTTAATAGCTTAACCCACAACATTCTAGCTAAGGGGTAATTTTTAGATTCAACACTGTTTCCAATTGCCATAGATTGTTTGATTTTCAGTTGATTGAAAATATCCAAAATATTCTGATTTAGATTATTATATTTGGGTTGTCGATTGGTTCTCGATACCTTTTTGTTAGGAATTTTGTTAAGAAGTTTAGATATAATGAAAATGACTTCGATCTGAAAGACCTAAGTATTACATTCTCGAGCCAAAAGTGAAATTCTTACCCCCACTTTTTTGGCATTTCTCGACGTTCTAGGTCCTAAACCTACTGATTCTAAGCAAGCAAGAAAAAATGTTAGTATGTCTGCCGTCACAACCGACGAAATCTAGAAAACCGCTGGAAAGATTTAAAACATTTTTTTTTTCTAAAAATAGGTATGCTCAATGAAAAGAGTCAAAAGGACGATGTGGTTGATAACTGTACAGGAAGTGTGTCAAAAGAACCGTCAAGTGTGTCCAAACAAGGAAATTTTAAGTGAATGCGAATAGGAATGTTGAATTTGGAGAAATCTTGATGGTGATTGGTATCTGAGACCAAAAACTAGATTTTTGCATTATAAATTTGTCAAAAAAATGTTGTGAAGTGTGTCAAAAGAATGATTTTCATTTTTTCTACTCAAATTTTTGGTAAAAAATGAAATTAATAATTTGTTTGACAAGAAATGTTATCGAATATGAAATTGGACATGGAAATTTTTGATTTTGTTATAATTTTTGAAATCTTATTGGAATTTTGAAAAAAGCTTGTATTTCTGATTTTGTAAGAATTTTCGGAATATTTTTGGAGTTTTAAAAAAGTTTGAATTTTGATTTTGTTATAATTTTTCGAATATTTTAAGAATTTTGGAAAAATTTTGAATTATGGATTTTTGCTATATTTTTAAAATTTTGAAAAAATTTAAATTTTTATAATTTTAATTATAATTTTTATAATTTTGACAAAAATTTGTATATTTGATTTTGTTATAATTTTTGCAATTTTTTAAGAATATTGCAAAAAGTTTCAATTTTTGATTTTGATATATTTTTTGCAATATTTTTAGAATCTGGAAAAAAGTTTCAATCTTGGATTTTGAAATAATTTTTGGAACAGTTTTAGAATTTTGAAAAAAGTTTGAATTTTTGATTTTATTTTAATATTTAGAATATTTTTGGAATTGTGATAGAAATATGAATTTTTGATTTTGTAATATTTTCTTGAAATGCTAAATGTAGAGGTTTTTTGAGTAGTTTGCTGGGTATATCATATTTTCTCTATGTTATATTAATTTATGATCTGTTATAATTTTCCGGCAACGTATTAATATTTCGTGTTTGTTTTGTAATTAATTTCTTCAAACAGAGATAAAAAAATACTTGTACTTTAACAAAGAGTTATGTTTGATATATATCGCTGCCCAAAACTAAAAACCATGTCCTCATAAAAGTTTTTTGCCGAAAACCATGTCAAAATCCTTAACCCACACCGAAGTCTTGATATTTCTGATCTGAGATTTCAGCCACTTCATATTTTAAATTTAAATTGTGCTCGACAAATATGTCAACATATTTATAGGAAGTCTATCCGTTTGTTTAGAAAAATTTATGGATGCTGGATTTCTGTCGATCTACGTAGTTATCGTTTTATTTTGACTAATTTTGATAACACGGATGTTCAGAGCTTTTCTTGAGCATATTTTTTCAAATTTTTGTTAAACAAAAATTTGGGAATAAGAATAATAATAATAATTTCCAAAATAATAATAAACAAACATATGACCTTTTATAATAAACCGTTATACGCATTGTACTGGAATTTAATAATCTAAAATAATAAACCACATATGGCCTCTGGCCCAGGAAAATCTCAACAAATCTCTAAAAATTAATAATTCATTATTTTAAAGGAACACGAAACTAAAAAAAATTATTCGAATAAGAAAAATAACAAGTAAACCTAACTGAAAAAGTTGATTGCTGAAGGTAATCTTGTGGACCTACAATAGTCTGCAACTTCTCCGCCAATTTCAATACTGCACGGTTGATGATTTGACCAGCACAATTCAATTTGTTTAGTTTTTCAAATCATCCACTTCCAATTTTCAAACAATTTATAGTCGTGATTCAGAAAACAAAATTGTTTTTTTCCTTCCACAAAATTTCAACAAGATACACAGTAATTGTTTTATTTTTTGTATCTCAGTTAGCAAATTATAATAAAAAATTGCTTTTTTTCTCTATACTAATCTTTTTTTTATGTAGGAAATCTTAATTTTTTTTCACTGACCGATAAACTTTATAACCAAACAATCACTTTCACTCCACAGGTTTCCACCAAATATACAGAAAAAAGAGTTAATCCAAAATAGTTTAAACAATTTAATCCAAAGAAAAGTTTTTATTCTAATCATTATAATTTTTCAATATTTAACATTTAAATATTTAAAAAAATTTTAATTTGGTCAAGCTATTTGGGCAAGCCATATTTTTTCCTGATCCGGCCGGGAATGCAAGGACCTATGCCTCATCCACAGTACTAAATGCCATATCAGATGAAACTAGGGCAGGAATTAATAGGGTATTCCCTTCTGTCCCTATCAGAAATCGTGTATTAATTTTCAATTAAGGTATATAATAATTATTTATATTTGATTGTCACTAAATTTTCTAAGAAATTTCGAGCTGCGTCAAAACTATTGAAAAAATAAAAATATTAAATCCACGTATAACAGACATACAAAACGCTTTTTTATTATACTAATGATTGCCAAAATTTCCAAAAAATTGAAAAGGTCGTGTTTAAATTTCTTATTTTATCGGCGTTTTCCATTCCATTTTCCATCTACAGCTGGCTGCTTTATGTAGTTTAAGAGCGTAAAATCAGTTAAGTTTTTATTATGAAATAATATCACTAGTTTACAAGAAAAATCTCCCTAAATAAAACCCAACTTTTCCTATATATTTTGTCCTGCTAAACACGAATATCATACTCATTTTTATAGGTTAGCTCTCGTTTTTGAGATATTCGCGAAAAACCAATTTTTTCGGTTAACAAATAAGGTATTCCGGTTTTTGGATTGTATATTTTACAAAACAAACAAATTTAATATATTAATGAAACAAATGCATAGTAAAGATACTAACAAACATTTTGAGCTATTTTTTGAAAAAATCCATCGAGGATTCTCATAGTTATGCTCGAAAAAAGTTGAAAAAAATCAAAAATTTATGTTTTTTTTTAAATTTTTTTATATTCAACGCCATTAATTTTGAACAAACAATGATTGTAAATTTTTTTATTTTCTTGGAGCCTACATTTGATTCAATATTCTTTAAGTTTAAGTTAAAAAACACGAATTTTGGGGCAGGTTGCATCAAGTTATTCAGGTTTTCCCAAAAAAAGTCAAAACTCGAAATTTGGAAAATTTTTACTAAGAATAATTTAAATTCTGCAACATAGTTGATTTATATATGAGTTGTTATACAGATTTTCGAGTTGAAATTGCAAATTATGGTCAAAACCTGGTCTTAACACAACGTTAAAACGTTAAATGAACATTTTCTCTATTGTATCACCTTGAATGTGTTAAGTTGCAATTTGCAGTTGACTTAACTATTTTTCAGCATCCACGATTAATTTCCATTCACTTTTATGCCTAAGTAATGAAGGTACGCAATTCTTATATCTGGAGTGATTTTTTTAGCAGGATGTATTATGCAAATTCCACAAATAAAACAAAATGAATTTGAGCTATTTTTACACTTGAAACTTCTTGAGAAGCCATTTAAACAGATTTTACTTTACACTTTACTATTTTAAAAGAAGTCTTAACTGATGTTTGAAAACGACTGGACTTGTAAAATATTATGTACGATGCGGCACAAAAAAAAGGAAAAATACATAAACGCGGTTGAAATAAGGAAAACTCAAAATGGCTCGCAGTTTTTATTCGAAAATCTGTAAAACAACTCAAATTTAGACTTATGTTGCAGAATCTAAATAAATTCTTACTAAAAAAATGTTTTTCCAAATTTTTAGTTTTGCCTTTTTTGGGAAAACCTGAATAGCTTGGTACAACCTGCCCCAAAATTCGTGTTTTTTAACATAAAAGAAAGAAAATTGAATTGACCACGGGCTTCAAGAAATTAAAAAAATTTGCAATTATTGTTTGTTCAAAATGGAAAATTTTTAAAAAACGTAAATTTTTGATTTTTTTTTAACTTTTTTCGAATATAACTTCTAGAATTCCTTATGGATTTTTACAAAAATAGCTCAAATTGTTCGTTAGCGTCTTTACTTTGCATTTGTTTCATTAATACATTGACTTTGTTTGTTTTGTAAAATAAGCGATCCAAAAACCGGAATAACCTTTTTTTCACCGAAAAAATTGGTTTATCGCAAATATCTAAACAAGAGCTAACCTAAAAAAAAGAATATGATATTCATGTTCAGCAGGTCAAAATCTACAAGAAAGGTTGGGTTTTAGTCAGAGAGACAAGAAAAGATCAAAATTTGTAAACTAGTGTAACCTGCGTTATAGTTATAATACATAACCAATGTGAATTAAAATAAATCCATTTACAAGATTCATAAATAAAAATAAATATTACCACTCCCTTGCCTTTTGCGACAAATTACATCTCTAATTACAATCCAAATATGAAACTATCCAATGTGTATAATAATATTTCACTTAAAGTGTCTTAATATAATACCGTAGAACAATAATTTTTCTTAACTCTCCTATTTTTCTTACAGTAACACAGAACAAAAAAAACATCTAAAAACTGAAAAACGAAGGAAAAATACTTAACTTAGCGGAAAATTAAATAAATTTATTAATTACAGTTATAAATTGCACGTAATTTATTGTGATTTTTTTCGTAGCTTTAGAATTTTGTTTTTTAAAAATTACCTCATTCTGAAAACAATCCATCTTAAATTGAAGATTATTTTAAGAAAGCTTGAAAAAAAAAACTCAGAAAGGCGATCGATTGAGAATTTTGAAGTGGTAATGGACGAGAAAATGTAAATTTGCATTATAAGTTTATTGTTGTTGGACTGTGTAAGCTAAGGTTTGAAACTTTAGAAAACGATAAGAAAAACTTAAAACGATAAAACACTATTAAAACTTTAGATTTACGATTTTTGTTGTTATTATTGATTCTTTTGATTGTTAAATCGACTACCACAATTGTTAAATATTTAGCAACTGCAGATTGGAAACCAATTTTTCTGAAAATATTTCAAATAAATTACATAGTATAGTATATTCTCCTCCATCAAAGAATACTTTTTGTATTTATTTGAAAAGCAGAAATCAAAAGAAAAATTTTATAGTTTCTTTTATTATGATTGCATAAAAATACTATAATTTATTTTGCTTCTTTCAATTAGAAAAAATTAATGTTCTGTTTTCTGACGTTACACAAAATGAAGAATTTGTTTGAACATTTAAAAAGAATATTTTAATGAATTTCGGAAACTGTTTAAAAATATGTGTTTCATATTTAATTCCAACTTTAACTCATTTCAATATTATAAAGTCAATGCTTAGTTTAGTAACTTGACCAGCGGCCATGTAAATGGAAGTAATGAGTGTCAACCTAATGTTTTTGCTTTTTTCAGTCAAAAAATTATAATTCCAAAAGTGATTATTGTAGAATCTATTGCTATGGTGCAGACATATGCACAAATCAAAATCTTGAATTATTTTCAGATATTTTTAAGACAAAAATAGGACACTAAAGACAACGAACAATAACTAAAAAACCACCGTTTCGCTTTGAAAAAAATTGGTTCAAAATTTTTAACTTAAAATGACGCCCTGGAATACGTATCAAAACGGACGTAGGACTAAGTATCAGAAATCTGAAAAGTATAACTTGCATATTTAAATGATGGTTATTGATGTTCAGTTAACTATAGTTAACTTAACTAATTATTTGACCCTTACTCGAGATTAAATTTATCAAGTTTGGAATAGTGAGATATAAATAATTTTTTTTTTAATTTACGCAGCAATAACATACTGTCCGTCTGCCACCATAACATACCGCCCTGCTTGAACCATCTTATTCAGTATATCGTAAGCTTGCATGAAATCCCTATATGTATTGTTTTTGTTTTAAAATATGTATATAGTCATCCACATCCAAGGATGTTATCATGCTTAGTTACCAATCAAATACAACAATACATCATTTCGATCAACATTACATCATTTACCATTTAAGTACAACAATGCAGCAAATTCTTTAGGAGCAGATATTATTTTAATTCGTTTGCATACTATATCACCCGACAAACAATTTAATGAAATCAACACGAAGTTTTGACAATTTTTTAATATTTTTTGATATTGTTTTCATTTAGATAACATGTATAGATAATGCACAGTTAAAATTTAATATTTAATGCAGGCACAACAGTAACTAATTTTAGGACAGTAGTGGTGAGTGAAGGAGCACGAAATGAAAGGAAGTGGTATTGGAACGGGAAAGAAATGTTTAAGACTTTTAATGTGAGAGAGCTAATTGTTTTATATTAAGCTTAAAATTTTGAAGGTTGTAGCATAAAGCATAGGTATAAAGAGATCGTTCGTGAAAAAAAGACGAGACATATTGCTCAGTTCAGGCAAAGAATGGGTCAAGCGAGTGATCATGGAAGTTTATTGCTGGATGAACAATTCAATAGAACAAGCGTCGTGTGGGCTTTTAGTGCTTGTATCTCAGTTGAACATTTAATATAGTAGTTTTTGTAAAATACACAGAAAGCTCCTATATTCCGTCTATATGATCAAGGGTTTGGAAAAGGGTTGTTAGATTAGAATCATCAATTAGCTTGTATACCCGGCGTTGAGTTACATCGAATGCGACTAAATAATATAATTTTTTGGTTTGCCTTGTTTCATGTCGGCTTACGGATATTTAAATTTATTTTTTATAATATTAAGAAAATTATACAATATTATATGTAAGCTAAATAATTAAATTTTTTGATTTTGTAGCATTAAAAAACGGCACATAAAAGGACGCATCACTTATTTAATCCAATCACACACATATATTTCTAGTTTTTAATTTAAAAATATGACTGCTAGCTTTATTTGACGTAATGACGTTACCAAAAATATTAGTCTAGGAAAAATTCATAGCGTTTCAGAAGATCCTAATCATAAAAGTCATACATCAAATACTATCTATACCAATATTTAAAACCAATATTTATAAAAAAATTGATTTTATTTAGTTTTTATGCCCAAGAAATGGATGGTATAATTTTATACATGCATTAAAAAACACATATTTGATGTATTTTTCGCCGAGATACGGTAACGTCGTTATCAAAGTAGACCATAAAATATATTTTGTTGTTGTATTATTTCCAAGGGATTAAAATGTTTTTCAGAAGCGAATTGTTCATCCCACTTCCGTTTCCGATATCTGATAACAAAGGTTACTTTAAACGCTGCATTTTTTCGTCTAATTTAGCTTGGGATGAAAAATTTTCTAGTGCTAGAACGCTAATCACACCAAACAACATTTTCTTTGATGTGGCTTTATCAACTTTTTATTATTTGTTGTGAACTGGAGCAAGAGGAAAAAGAATTTAGACCGTTCTTGTCATTAAAGTGACTGTTTTCTAATTTCTAATATTCATATGGTTTTTCTTAATTTGCGGTGTCTTGTAAACACATCTGGCAGTATCGTAAAGTTCTTCCTGCGGTGCATTAGTGATGTCAATATCTTTTCCATTCAAAATAGTACTTACTGATCTGGCCAGGTGTTGTAGAGGGCTTCTGTAATGTCTGAAAAGGCAACGTTCTTTCCGTTCAATTTTGTCCTATAGGTGATCTTATTAGAGAATTTAATTTTTACAAAAATATGAAATTATCTATCAAACTTATCTATAATACTTCGCTTGGATGACATCTTCCCTCCTTACTGCGGGAATGAATATCGCCTTCACCTTTCTCAAAAGTTTTGGGATATGCTCACTGTCAAACTGTTTCTGAAGACGTATCCATTAGGTGAGGTAGAGTTTTTTTGCTAGATTTCTTGCACAACCCGCCCTCCTTTGTATGACTTTTGTAAGGATGTGTCATAGTGGCCTGCTTGGCCCAGTTGTCTTGGGTTGGTCTTTTATTTAATTTAATATTTGCGTTTCAATACACGTGCATTGATGTCACTTATGCTGATTCTTCGTAAATGTCCTTGTAAGTCGCATTTCTGAGTGAGGTCTTGATCTAATTACCGTCTATCATCTTGTACAGCCCTGTCGTTACATACGCTACAAATATTTCATAACGAAATTTTTCTTCATGTCTATAAGAAATATTTACGTAGTCTTTTTAAGACTTTAAAAGGTACATGTTGGAGTTAATCCAGTCTCAACTCGGTCTCCTTAAACGAACACATAGTCGCAGTCCATTAAATCCTTTAGAATGTATTTGTTATTTTGAGGGTGACACCGGTTATCCACGGTACGCTGTTGCCCATCAAGCGTCATAATTGATTAAACGGGATCCGTCGATGTCTCAGAAGGAGAATGCAGTTAAAGTTCACCAGGAACCTTGATTGTGTGCCGTGTTCGATATTGGCTGGAGTGCATTCGATGTCAGTTTTGACCGAATAACGTATACCGAAAAGAATTAGTTAAAACTCAGTGCTCCAATTCATAGTCTATTCTCTGGCGTAGAGAGATAGCGTATACCTTTCAGATGATGGTGGAAATGTTCCACCATAGCATTGGTCTGTGGATATTTAGTTGTGGTTTGTAACCTGTGTAAACCTAACAACTTGTTTAGTTCTTGAAATGTACTTTCAAACTGTGTTCCTTGATCAGTCGTAAGCTCCAGGGGCATACCAAGCCTAGCAACATAATAATCGAAAAACGCACGCACTATCGTAGATGTACACATAATCACTAGTGAAAGAGTTTTTGGTCATCTCGTAAATCTATCAATTATGGATAATATGTATGTGTAGACGTTAGACGGGAGTAACGGTCCGATGAGATCCATGTATGGATATGCTCAAATCTTCCAGCTGGCACGTCGAAACGACCCATTTCGGAACTCGTGTGGCATGATAATTTTGCTTTCTGGCAGGCAAGACATTATTTAGACCAATATCCTGTTTCCACATTTATAGAAAGTTTCTGGAATATTTGCAATGCAATGAAGGAGGAATGTATGGTACATTCTGATGTAGACGGAGCGGCAGTAGTCAGTGATTTGTGATCAGTAACGATCCCAAATTTTCTGCCTTCAATGAAATACGGAAATAATTTGATAGCAGAGTCGATTGCGAGTATTTTACGATCGAAATCAGAGTACTTGCCTACAGGAGGGGTACCTATATTTCTCTAAAACGGCACCCATTGTGATGTTGGCTACATCATTTGAGATGCAAAATTCACCATTGTCCATAGGGTGGGCAAGAAGTGTAATCGAAATTTTGACTTTAGTTTTATCCACATCTGCTGGCATTCTGGAGACCACGAAATTATTGTCTTTTTACCTTTTTTTGTACCAACAAAATTTGGGAATCACATCGTTCAGTTACCTGCAATCCGTGCAAGGACACCAGTTGTTGCTGTCGCATTTCAGTACTAAATGCAAAGGCGAAGAAACGCATGATACCAATCGCGTTTTTCCGTATAAAAGTTGACTCTCCGTAACAATTAGATGCACTACATTGTGTTTAATAGGTAAATCGGATATAAGTTCTTGAGTAAGGTTTGGATATGAATGGAGAAGTTCACCATACAACATCTTCCGTTGAGGTAAATAATCGAAATGTTGGTGAAAAGTTGGCAGATCAATCACGTTGAACACTAAAGATGTATTTGAGTTAATAATCCGCTTATTTCCTAAATCCACTATGATTCCAAACTTTAACAAAAAATCAGCACCTATTAAAGGTTACTGACGCAACAATAAATGCGTGGCAGAAGTCATGGCGAAAGCTTAGATCGATGCAGAATAATTAAACACCGGAGCAATGATTTCAGAACCATATGCGTTGTAGTAGATGATATTGCATGAATCCCGAGAAATTTAAGCTTAATTTTTGGTGATTTAACAAATAAACGATGATTTTATTGCGTCTCATTGTCCATCGGAATAACAGCGTAGCTGCCCGACTTATCATCATGTTTGTCGTCGTGACTGATACATGATTTGTTAAAAGAACTTTTTCTACGGCGAAGTCTTGCATCCACGTTGAAACGAAAAATAAAGTAGCATAATACCGACTTTTTAGGTGTATTGCTTGTGAACGACTTCGAATATGGTCGAATTCTAGAACGGTTCAGCGAACTACTTCAAAATCTTGAACGAGAACGATTAAATTGTTGCTTCAGTTCATCGATTGCTAAAGCAAGGCTATCCAGGTCCTTGGCACGCTGGCTCTACAAATCGATAATGTAGGTGGACGGTTATATTCCCAAATCTTATCGGCTATAGTGTCAAAAGTTTATCAATTGATTCAGACTCTTGAGCCACTACGATGGATCGAACACAGTCTAGTAGTCATTTAAGCTAAAGAATATTAGAGTCAAAGATCTCAATTATTTGGCTTGCTACTAAAAAAATTTTCATACCTAACAGCAAAACCAAATTATAATTTAACAGTCAAACACAGCGTGGTACACCATATTGATACCAATAAACACTTGCCTGCGTCAATACCACAAGCGACATACAATTCATCAAAAAGCTGCTTTCACTGAATTCGACTAGAGATCATGTCAACTGAACTTTGGGACCATGTGAAGATTATCCCAGGTTAAATGCGGTCACAATTCCTCATCATTATCCGATTCAACATATTCAAAATGTCTCTATGCAAATATATGGATGTATGACTGTTTTCAGAACTCACCATCCTATATATATAAACAGTTCCAAATGCTAATTTAGCGCAAACACTCTCGACTTTCACAGACACACCGAATGATAATACCTAATGATATTACCGAATACAGTCGCACCGAATGATAACACCGAATGATATTATGCGTTCTCAAAAACGAATTACTATTACGGCATTCCGAGCACCAACATCAATCAAATGAATTAAACATTTCATCGGAAATGATAAATTACTTTTACCAATTTATATCGAAACTAGCTTAAATGCTATCACCTAAACTATCGTGCTTAAACTATCGTGCACGCTACAAGTAATTCACACTTCATCCAGTCGGAGTTTCGCAGCCTTATACCCCTTGGAATCAGCTGAATTCATTTGTGGTATAATCCTGCTCTTATCATGTTTCGCGCTTTTATTTGTTAACTTTAACTCTATTTATGCCCGGCTAGCTCAGTCTTTTGAGTATGAGACGCTTTATCACTGGGTTTGGGTTTGATGCCCTACCTCTGTGGTAAGGTTATGCTATATGTTGTCAAGATAAATTCTGTCTTGTCCTTGCCCTGTAATTCTGTCCAGTCCTAATCCCTTATCAACAACAACCCGTAAGTGCACACCCGCATTTTAAAGGATATTTTATTTGCTCCAAAGATGAATAAAAATGAGCGTTTACTGTCTCCATTACAAACTTAAATTCAATTTTTTTAGAAAAAAGAAATCTGTTAAAAATTGTGATATTAACAGTATGTTCTTATTCGTTATTTGTATTTCTTTTCGTTATTTTTGAAACCTTAAACTTTGTTTGTTTAATAAACAGAAATGAATGAAGAGAAATATTAATTTTTGCAATTCCGAATCACAATTCAACGTATTTCGATATTGTCAACACTATCAAAAAGTGAGATTTTTCCGCACTGTTTTATTTTTCCGCACTGTTTTATTTTTCATAGAAAATTATCTCAATGCTAAGTTGATAATAGAAATATTTACTTATATTTTAATATGAATGTTGATTGTAAAAAATTTGGTTGCAGAATAATTTTGTTTAATTGTGTTTTCGGAATTGCAAAAAACGTTGTGTGCAACTCGTTGCACAAATTGATTTTTTCCGCACCATTACGACGCGTGCGGAAAAAATCAACTTTGTGCAACTAGATACACAAAGTACTATTTTAATTGCAAGCTTTGTTTTTATTATTTATATTTAATTCGGAACAGAATAAAAAGAGATGTTGATTCGTGGCAGTCGAGTTTGAGTGGTGAATTGAAAGATTGGATTTAGATTTTGCCGGTAATCATGTCGATTCTGATCTGTGAAGTAAAATGCAAAAAAGAAAAGCTAATTTTTATTCTATAATTAAATTAAATTAAAACTAAATTGATAGAAAATCAAACAAATGAACATGGAATTGTTATTATGTGTAAATTTAATTAATAATTGAGGTATTAACTATACAACCAATACGATGGATTGTTTGTTTTATATAATAAATTGTTGTGGAGAGTTGATCTGTGGGTCTGGTGGTATAATTATTTATGTGTTGAAGAGCAGATTAGGTTCAAACTGTAGATTTCATCTTCAAATTCCTCATAGTTTATAAAAATCTTAAAATTTCAAGTTCATTGAAACAGTTAATATTGTATATTTTAATTTTCAAAACCTCCTTATTGAGCCCACTCTTATTAAATAAAAAATAAAATTTCTTTCTAATTTTTATTTTTAAAATATTTTTGAATGCATTTCAGGTTATATGCAACCCATCTTCAGCAAACTCGATTTATTATTAAAAAAGAAAAAAGAATTTTCAATAAAACAATATAAAAAACAAAGCTAACAATATGAAAAAATTTAAAAAATAAAAACAAAGTCTAACAGGTTTAAAAACGGTTTGTAAATAAATTAAATAAATCGGAATTTATGTTGCCTTTATCAATGTTAATTGCATTGATGTCTTTATGAATATAAAGGGATTCAAAAGCATCAAATTTATTGTTGTCGAGCACCTCCTCTTCTTTACAGCAACTGTTTTAATTCTTTCATATTCTTTTTTATAATTTTTAATTGATAATGAAAGTCTAATAAGTTTATGTATCATTGAGTGGAAAACAGCTAATTTGTTTTGAACAGGACAGTGTGAATCTGATGTTATATATCGTCGCTTTAATAATGAAATGACGTATACGCAAAAGTATAGTTTCGAGATATTTGAGTTTAAAGTTTGATGTGCGCATGCATTTGCATGGACGTTAATTTATAATTTATTAATTTTTACCCCCAGTCATAAAATAATTCGAAAATGTAAAAACGTCAATTCAAAGATACCCTTATGGGGAATGCAGCGCACCTATTATATAAAAACAACGTATAAATAGCATACGTTGTTTCATTATTAAAGCGACGATATCTTAAGGTATTCGTATCTTTATGGTATATGGATATATCAATTTTATCATTCACTCTCTCTAACATAAAATCAAGAAAAACAATTTTACCTTCATTCTCAATTTCTTTTGTACATTTTATACTATCACATTGTGTGTTTATAGTATTCATTAATGTATCTATGTCAACATTTTTAACAATAGCAAAAACATCATCAACATAACGTAACCATATCCTCGGTAATTTTTGAGAATGTAACAAAAAAATTTCAAAACATGCCATAAACAATTCAGCTAATAAAGGCGATAAAGAATTACCCATTGCTGCAGCCAAATTCTGTAATTGTGAAGCGGTGAAGTGATAAGTTTTTCAATGAAAAGAAACGAAGAAATTTTTATCACTTCACCGCTTCACAGTTACAGAATTTGGCTGCTGTTCCATTTAAAATTTCATAAAATTCATTTTGATATTGAAAAAAATTTTGATCCATACAACAAATAGCAATTTCCATATAAACATTTAATTTTTCCAAAGGAGCATCACAATTATTCAAATGTTCATGTAGTGCATTCAAAGCATCTTGTACAGGTATTGATGGAAATAAAGAAACAACATCAAAGGAAACCATTATCTCATCATTTTCTAATTGGATATCTTTAATTTTATCAACAAACTCAAATGAATTCCTTATCGATAGGGTTTTAAATTTTGGTAGAATTTTAAGTTCTTTAACTAACCATTTTGCCATTTTTTCAAATGGTGCATTAATGTTACTAATAATTGGACGAACTTTATTTCCAAGCTTATGTAACTTTGGTAGACAATATAATTTTGGAACTTGTGGATTAGAAACTTTTAAACTGAATTTGAAATTATTACCAAAAACATTACTTATTTGCTTTCTATGTTGATGATGTTTTTGCTATTGTTAAAAATGTTGACATAGATACATTAATGAATACTAGACCACACAATGTGATAGTATAAAATTTACAAAAAAAATTGAGAATGAAGGTAAAATTGTTTTTCTTGATTTAATGTTAGAGAGAGTGAATGATAAAATTGATATATCCATATACCATAAAGATACGAATACCTTAAGATATATAACATCAGATTCACACTGTCCTGTTCAAAACAAATTAGCTGTTTTCCACTCAATGATACATAAACTTATTAGACTTCCATTATCAATTAAAAATTATAAAAAAGAATATGAAAGAATTAAAACAGTTGCTGTAAAAAATGGATATAATGATACAATGGTAGACCGGTTGGTATCCAAACATTCTACAAAAATTTCAAGATCTAATATGACAACACTATTTTCCCAGAATTCTCGTTTGTCAAACAATGAACAAAACAAACGTGTTTGTTTGACATATGCACCAAAAATAACTAATAAACTTAAAAAAGTTTTTAAAAAACATAAAATGGATATTGTTTTTTGTAATAAGGAACAGTTAAAACATAAATTAGGATCAACTAAAGATAAAACACATGATCATGATAAAGTTGGTATTTATGAACTATCATGTGGTGATTGTAACAAAAAATATTATGGGCAGACACGTAGGGGTTTAAATTAGCGTTTTAAAGAACATGCTGCATACATCAAAACAAACCAACCAAATAAATCTGCAATAGCAAAACATGTCTTGGAAAATCAACATTTAAATTTTTCTATCAATAATATGAAGTTGAAGAAGGAGGTGCTCGACAACAATAAATTGGATGCTTTTGAATCCCTTTATATTCATAAAGACATCAATGCAATTAACATTGATAAAGGCAACATAAATTCCGATTTATTTAATTTATTTACAAACCATTTTTAAACCTGTTAGACTTTGTTTTTATTTTTTAAATTTTTTCATATTGTTAGCTTTGTTTTTTATATTGTTTTATTGAAAATTCTTTTTTCTTTTTTAATAATAAATCGAGTTTGCTGAAGATGGGTTGCATATAACCTGAAATGCATTCAAAAATATTTTAAAAATAAAAATTAGAAAGAAATTTTATTTTTTATTTAATAAGAGTGGGCTCAATAAGGAGGTTTTGAAAATTAAAATATATATTTACGGAGTTCCACATGTTCAAGACTTATTTATAAATTATTTATGAAAAAATATAATTTATAAATATAATTAAGTTAATATTGTGTATGTCAGGTTAAATACCTCACTATGGAAATATAAATCTATCGAATTCCCAAATCTTATCATGTCAAACCGAAATTTATAAAAGTAAACATAGTTGACGCCACTCAATTAACCCACAAATTTATTAACCTTAACATTTTTTAGAAATATTATTACTCATAATTTATGAATCACAACTCATTTTAACATCTTATTCTATTCAATTACTTGTTTAATCATATTAGTTGTCTGTTTGTTTACAACACAATTAATACTCTATTCACAAAAAAAACGATGCAAGAAAAAATAAATTTCTAATTAAATAAATAAAAATTAAAAAACAGAGGAAAAACCGCCGACAAAACTATTAAAATAATTCATAAGATGTGACAAAAATTTTCAGTTTTCGTGTCATTTATTTGTTTTTCTTTTTAATTTAATGTCGTCTTATTTAAAATTATACTTTGTGTTCGAGTAAATCTCAAATATGTTTTTTTCTCTCTATAATTTCTAATGACAATCACCTTTGGTGACAGATGAAATTTTTTGAGGTTAAATGAAAGATCTATCTTTAACTTTTATTGAGGTAAAAGCTATAAAAAAATGAAGTGCTTGACATTTGAAGATGCGAAAATAAAAAGTGTGAAAAACTAATTCGGAAAATGTACATTATATCGGGTATCGCTAGCAACAATTAAACTAAAATTATTTTAAAAATATAAATTAAATCACAACATTAATGAATTGTAACGGAAATTACATTATGTTTACACAACAATTTTTTTTTTATTTTTAGTTTATTTTTCTTTTATTCTTTTTTTTTAAATATTTCGTTTTTTTTTTTGCAAAAAAACACGTTGAAAAACGGTTAAAAATTATTTTAAGTTTAATTAAGAAAACGTAAATTTTTTATTTTTATTATTTTGAAGTAAAATATTATTTTGGAAAAATTCCAAGACATGTTTAATGAACAAAAAAATTTTTTAAGAAAAATTATACATCTGTTTTCTTTATTCACCTTATTCTTTTACAACTTACATCCTTCAGAATTGTAATTTTGATTTCTAATTAATTTTAGTAATTGAATTTTGTAGAATCGGATTTGTTACGTTGAAAAAAAAATATTATATTTAAATCGTTGGTGAAAATGGAAATATAATGTGCAATTGTTATGGAATTGTTTAGCAATATGTGATTTAAAATTTTAATGTCGTTCGTGATGTTATTTTTATAGTTAGTTTATACCAATTTGAAAGAATTCTGTATAGAGTTTTCAACTGCTGGCTTGGACTGGTAATTTTTATCTAAATCAGTTATGTTGTTTGCTTACAAAAACGTACACACACCGCTTAATGCACACCCCATTTGGTGACTAACATTTATTTCAGGTTATGTGTTGAGGGAAATTTTCTAAAGTAGCAGGGTTGCTGTTAAGAGATTAAAATCAAAGCTGCGAAAGCATGGAATGTTTATCTTGTATGCTCTACATTTAAAACGAACACAAAATCTGAAAGTTTTTGTCCACAATGCAAAAGTTTTCATAAAAAAAGCGTTAATGAGTGAGACTTTTGAGCATCTTAAGATGCAAGACGAATTGTTCAAATTATAACTTAAAAAAACCCAATTCATAAAAATGTAATGTGACGCCGAAAAAAAATATTGTCGACGCTGATCGACGCATAGGCTATGTTAAAAAAGAAACGCCAGCTATGGCCCAGCACAACACTTGCAACGAGAAAAGTTTCGTTGTATAAAGAAAACAAAAAGATTAAGGAACGGAGTAACCATAGAAAAACAAATGAAAAGAAAAGAAAATCATTTAAAAGAAAAATAATTTTATAAAAATACAATTGAATTCGAATTTACAGTTTTAAAAAAAAATATATATGTGAAATGAAAACTCTAAAAGTAAGATTATAAAAAATTGTAATTGGTTTTAGGCATTTTTTATATAGAAAATTCATTATTGTAGGAAATTTAAAGCGCATCTATAATAGTACATTATGATGCTAGGACGTAAAGCTAAAGATTTTGGACGAATGTGGAGTTGGACCCACATTAAGTCCAAAATAGCTTACGTCCGTGCATCATATACTATTTTTATTTGCCGCAAGCAAAATATTTTAAGAATAGTACATTATGATGCTAGGACGTAAAGCTAAAGATTTTGGACGGATGTGGAGTTTGCAAATCGAGGCGCTAGCCGAGATTTGCACCCACATTAAGTCCAAAATAGCTTACGTCCGTGCATCATATACTATTTTTTATTCGCCACAAGCAAAATATTTTAAGAAAATTTGTTTACTCTAAATTAAAATTATAAATTTTCATAAATTTTAAAATAAAAATATGTGGAACAAGTAACCTTTGACAAAATATTTATTATTTTTTCCAAATTATTGTGTAGCTATGACAACAAATGATAACAACTATTTTAATTGGATAATGAAAATTTGAATTTGAGGGTTGCTTTGATAAAAATTTTTATTTTTCATAGAATTTAAACAAATACAAATGCTTTTTACTTTTTTGGACGTAGCTATGACAACAGAATAAATAGTTGAAAAGTGATACTTTAAAGCCGCAAATCATAGTAATAAAGTAAAACTTTTTTTATGTAGGCGAATAAAAAAATATATTGTGATCTTACCGGCACAATAAAGAAAATAATGATCTGCCAAAGTTTCTGAAGTTTTATTTCAACAACGAAAATCGGGAAAATAATCCCACCACATGTTATAAAAATTAAAAACATTTCTTTAAATTTCTTTTAAATTTCTTTTATCAAAAAGCAAAATGAAAACCAGATCAAAATTAGCCAAAAAAACAACATATAGTTGTAAAAGTTGTATAGGACCTGATATTCTGTCCATGGTAGCTTGCGACAAATGTAGCGAATGGCATCATTTTGCGTGTGTTGGTCTGACAGAAGCGATAGAGGAGGCTGACTGGCTATGTAAGAAGTGTATAGCATCGACGGAAACACAAGAAACAAAGTCGAATGAATTAATTACACCAATTAATCAGCAAAACCAACTCAACGACAACATATCGGTACACTCAAGAACATCCAGACGTTCATCAAATGTTTTAATATCATCATCGACAAGGTAGAGAAGAGAACTGGGATTTGAAAACTTTAGAAGAGACCCAGGTTTTGAAAAGAAAATGGCTGGCCGAACGTGAAAGAAAAGCGGTCGAACGTGAAGCCGAACGTAAAAAACGAGAAGCCGAACTTAAAAAACAAGATGAACATGCTCAACAGCGTTTGCAAGAAGAATTAAATTATAAAACCAAAACGAATGTATGTATTACTATAAGCAATGTATGATGATAGATTCAATGATACTGGAGAACACTGTGAAGAAACAATAGGACCAAAAATAGAATTAGCCAATGGTTGGAAGAATAAAAAAAACATGATAAATTTGAAAATATGGAAATAAAAAACTCAACAAGACAAGGGTTGACATATCCAAATGACAATGATTTAGATAAGTCCACAATTTCAAGTAACCATCATGGATTCGATACACACAATACGGTACGGTGAAGAAAATTGTGCAATCAAAGTCTCTACAGTTCACATCGATGCCATCGAAAATAAAAAGTAGCCTGCAGTTAAATTCGAATGAAGTTATAGCATATCCTAAATCTTCATGCATACCTTCAGAACCTAAAACTTCTCATCCACTAGAAGATCAACTTTCAAAATTTCTTCAACAAGAATCAAACCAAATTGTACCCCAACGAAATCTACAAATGAGTGAAGTTGAAGACGTAATCAGAACTGTGCTAACAGTTATTAAACAGAGAGAGGTTCTTCAACCAAATGTAGAGATGGAAGTTTCGCAACAACCAAATTGTCAGTCATTGGGACTTCTTCAGGAAAAACACCACCCAATTGTAAATAAACAACGTATACAAATTGGTGATCATGTAGAATTATCACGCGCTAACAGTACAGCTCGTAAGAATATGGGAAAAGATCTACCAATATATAGCGGATCAACAGAGGAATGGCCTTTATTTATAAGCTCATATGAACAAACAACCGAGCTGTGCAATTTCTCCAATGTTGAGAATTTAGAACGTTTGAGGAGAAGTCTAAAGGGAAACGCATTACAATCAGTTCGCAGTTTATTGCTGATGCCACAGAACGTCAGAACGTTCTACAAACCATCGAAAGGTTGCGGTCAAAATATGGACGCCATGAAATTCTGATATATACACTGCTAGATAAAGTAAAAAAGTTCCCAGCTCTGGCAATGGAAAAATTAACATCCTTAATAGAATACTCAGAGATAGTACAAGACTTATGTTCTACGATATTAGCTTCAGGAATGGAAGAGCATTTGAACAATCCAATGATACTTCGGGAGATGGTTGAAAAAATGTCAAATGATCTGAGGCTTCAGTGGGTAGATCATATTGAAAATATTGAAAGAAAAAATTTATCAATTTTTAATGACTGGATAGGAAAAATGGCTAGTAAGGCGATAAAAATAACATTTCCAGATAGGAAAGTTGTAAGAAAAGAGCAAAAGATTGATAAGAAGAAAAATTCTAATCAAGAAAAGAATAAATACCACGTAAATGTTCATCAAAATCAAGAAAATAAAAAAGATAGCAATGTAATGGTAACCTCAACTAAATAAAAAATATGCTACAGATGTGATGGAGAGTGCAAGTCGGTACTCGATTGTGATAAATTCAAGAAAAACTCCATTGAAAATAAATGGATTACAGTCAGATACAATAAGTTATATAGAGTATGTCTAAAATTACATATTAACCAAGCCTGTCCATTCTGGAAACCCTGAGGAAGAAATAATTGCAAGAAATCACATCACTAAATCTTACATATTGATGATTTCGATAAAGCTAAAACACAAGCTACCAATAAAAATGAAAAGAAGTCTTCAACATATACGAATGATCAAAATGTCGGCACTCATCATGGCAATGATCAAACCACATTGTTCAAAATATTGCCAGTAGTGATATATGGTCAAAACAAATATGTAAATAAAATACCTATGCCTACATTGATGATGGATCTTCAGCTACTCTAATAGACGAAGACTTATGCAAGGTGTAGGATGTTAAAGGAACTATTGAACCAGTATGCGTTACATGCACCAACGGCACGAAAAGAATTGAAGAAGGCTTTATGAATGTTCAATACGCATATCAGGTAGTAAGAAAGGTTGCAGAAAATATCATGTACCCATTCTTCGAACGGTTAATAAATTGGAACTACCAAAACATACCGTAAACATAGAAGCATTGATTTCACAATACCCATACCTTAAGAACACCCAGGTAAAATCAAATGAAAACGCGGTGCCAAAAATCTTGATTGGGTTAAAACAAGCAAAATTGGTGAACTCATTAAAATCCAGAGAAGGAGGATGGAATGACCCAGTAGCAATAAAAACTCGAATTGGCTGGGTCGTACATGGAAATTGTAAAAACATTGATGGTATCCAAGTCTCTACAGTAATAGTCAATAATCTTCATATATGTGAGTGTACGACAGATACAGACGATAATCTACACAAAATGGTAAAAGAGCATTTTCCTTTGGAAAGCATCGGAGTGTCAAAGAATACTGATATGTTGGAATCCAAAGATGACCAAAGAGCACGTCAAATACTGGAAGAAACAACCAAACGAGTCAATGATCGTTTTGAAGTAGGACTCCTTTGGAAATATGACCAGTTTGAGCTTCCAAATAGTTACGACATGACAGTACGAAAACTAGAGTGCTTGGAAAAAAGGTTACTCAAAGATCCAAAATTAGCTAACAATTTAAACCAGCAAATTCGTGATTATGAGACAAAAGGATACATCAGGAAATTATCAAATGATGAACTTCAAGCCATTTACCCTCGCGTATGGTATTTACCGGTTTTTCCAGGAACCAACATAAGCAAGCCTGAAAAGGTACGAATTGTATGGGATGCCGCAGCAAAAGTAAAAGATATTACGTTGAACTCTATGCTATTGAAAGGGCATGATGAAATGCCATCATTAGTTGCGGTTCTATTTAATTTCCGAGAAAAGAGAATCGCCATATGTGGAGTCATAACAGAAATGTTTCATCAGGTGAAAATTAGATATACATACGTCATGCAAGTACAGATGTAAATTTACCGGTAAAATATTTGTATGGTAATTTTACCGTAAAATTACCAGTAAGATTGGTAAAATTGGTAAAATAGGTAAAATATAAAACTGGATCAAAAAATTAAATTATGGTTGCATTTTTAACTAATTCAAAATGTACGACTATACCACAATCATTTCTATAGGTTATAAAAACATTAGATGCAGATCAAATATATTTTTATTGAGATAAATATGCTTAGACAAGCTATTATGCAGAGTATTTATAGACAGGAATATACATAATCAGCAATGGAAAATTCTTTTATATCTAAAACATGAACGCAAATCGGCTGTTGTTTACTTAGCAGTACATCTTGAAAACGGACAACACGTGTTTTGCACATCTACAAAAATGGAACAAATCCTGGACCAACTGGCTACAACGATGACACCTTTCTTCACTGTTATGTCGAAGTTATGTTTTTGTAAGGACAATACTATATTCGGAAATGTTTACGTATTAGTATTACACATGGAATGGAAATATAAAAACATTTGAACCGAGGGGGGGAGGGGGCACAAACTCAAAAAGTGAGTCTACAGAAAACCAAGCATATTCATTGAAACTTATTATATGTTCAAACTATAAGCGATGCATTCCAATCTAGATAAATGCTAATTTCATCGCATGTGGTTGGAAAATTAGCCCGGTTCAACGTTTTTCAGCATTGATAATTGTCAACGACATTAAATGTGTGATGTGTCACTTCAGATATGAAGCAGCCGACGATGGGATGGTTACATTTATTACGCGTGCAACAACCAAAATCTAATTCGTGCATTGTTTCATGGGAAAAATATAGAAGGCAAATGGCTAAAAAAATTTGTTTTCTCAAACTCGAAACCAAAATTTATAATGAAGGGCTGATAATGTTTCGTTGCGTTGTGTCTTCTTAACCGTTTGAGAATTCCATCGATCTGTCGATCTGCTGCTTCGTTTAAAGATTGATTGCAACGCGAACGAAATTACTTTCAAATTATTTCCAAATATTCTAACTTACTATAAGAATCACGATTTGTGAGAAAACGAACTATACTTGCGGCCATCAATAAAGACATCTATCTACGAGCTTCACAATATTATTCAATCCAACATTCAAAGCAAAGAAATAATACAGAAATTCGTCTACACTGCTATAGAGCCAAATGAAGCATTTTGTTTTTCCAACAGAATGTTTTTAATTCACTCGATCTGTCACAACACGTACTGCAATTGAAAAACAGTTCACCGCAGTGTACCGATGAAATGCATAAGATTTACTCTTTTATTCGTATTAATTGCTCGCCTCTGCATAAAGACATACTGCTGAGCCGAACTGCATATCATCTGAAATGAAATGTTGTGCTGGAATCAATAACCTTGGCTAGCGTCAATCTACAGCTGTTTAAAAAAGTGTTCAATACCTCAGATGCATTTTGGTCTAAGATCTAGGTTTTCAAAGGCATCTTGTTGTGATAAATATTCTTGTTGTGATAAATATTCTTGTTGTTGTAATAAATATTCTATAATTCCACAAAAAAGCACAAACTTTGATTTTTGTTAAACAAAATCTAATCAAATTTTACTGCAATTTTACCAATTTTACCAAGCCTAAGTAATACTACGTAATATTACCAATTTTACCGGTAATTTTACCATGGGTAATATTACCTTTACATCTGTACATGCAAGTAATGACATTTGGTTCCCCATGCTCACCAAGTTGCGCACAATATTTTAAAAACAAAAATGCAGACGAACTCAAAAGCCAATATCCCGAGGCAGAAAGCGCGATAAAGAAAAATCATTATGTGGATGATTTTTTACATAGCACAGCAACGGAGGCAGACGCAGCTCAAATTGCAAATGAAGTAAAGTTAATTCATCAGAAGGGTGAATTTCAGATCGGAAAATGGTTGTCGAATTCAAGAAATGTATTAAGTCAGATCGGCAAACATACTGATGACAGCCCTAAGAATTTAAATATCAGTCCAGAAATTGATTCAGAGAAAATTTTGGGAATGTGGTGGTGCATGAGATCAGACACACTCACGTACTTATTAAAGTTCAATACAACCGATAAAGACATTTTGTCAGGAGAACGAAAACCAACAAAACGAGAAGTTTTACGTACACTGATGTCAGCGTTCGATCCATTGGAAATGTTGGCCAATATCATGGTGTATTTAAAAATTCTACTGCAAGATGTATGGCGCTCATCAATAGACTGGGACGACCCTATTTCTGATCAACAATATACAGATTGGCTACTGTGGATAAAAGTGTTACCACAGGTAGAAGAGCTAAAAATACCTAGATGCTACCTACAAGATAACGCGTTCAGTGATTATGACGAGATACAGCTACATGTGTTTGTAGATGCCAGTGAAAAGGCATATTCAGCTGTAGCAGACGTACGTGTAATAAAAAACAATAAGGCTGAATGTGCATTCATTTAGCCAAAACAAAAGTAACGCCATTAAAACCCATTTCGATACCTCGTTTGGAGCTAGAAGCTGCGGTATTAGGAAGCCGATTTGGTAATAACATTTGCAATAGTCACTCAATTAACATTACCAATTGAAATTTTTGGACTGATCCCAAAACAATTATGTGCTGGTTGAATTCTGATCAACGAACATATAAGCAGTTTGTAGTATTCCGGATTAGCGAAATACTGGTGACAACTGATGTAATAGAGTGGAGATGGATACCGTCTAAATTAAATGGAGCAGATGAAGCAACAAAATGGCAAAATATCCCAGACATTTCATACGACAGCAGATGGTTTCAAGATCCGGAAATACTAAAGCAACACGAAGATCTTTGACCAGAAAATTTATCCAGTAAAGAAGTAACTGAAATTGAATTAAGAATTAACGTTAATATTGAAAGGGAAATTGATCAAAAAATTATAGATGTTTCAATATTTTCGACTTGATTTCGACTCGACTTTCTTCTTCTCAATTTAAGAGCAAATAAAGGAACTGAAGATCGTATTGTGGGACCGATATCGACAGAAGAATATAAACTAGCCGAGATTCAATTATGTCGAGAAACTCAGAAAAATGCATATATGGATGACATAAACAAAATACAAGCCAGGTCATCAATTAGCAAAAAAAGCAGACTATATAAGTTGTCGCCATATTTGGATGCAGATAATTTATTTAGAATACGCGGTCGTATTGATGGTATAGCAGATGTAAGTATTGATACAAAACGTCCCGTTATATTACCACCTGAGCACGATATAACTCGTTTGTTAATCCTACATTATCAAAACAGATATCATCATCACAACTATAACACAGTGATGGGGACCTATATTCGTCCCTGTATGGATTATTGTTGTCAAGTTTGGGGTGCTGCTTCTGTTTCCATCTTGGCCCTCTTGGACTCTGTTCAAAAGCAGGCTATACGAATTGTGGGTGATCGAACATTGACATCAAAACTTGATTCCCTACAACATCGTCGCACTGTTGCTGACCTCGTTGTTTTTTACAAATATCGTCATCAACAGTGCCCAGATGATATCAGCAGCATCATGCCTCAAAGTTACTCGTACCCCCGTTCCACTCGACAATCGGCTACCGCAACCAGTCAAACGGTCGAGAACCCAAGCTGCCATACTGGAAAGACTTCCTAGTCCGAACTGCATACAAATGGAATAGTTTGCCGGAATCCTTAGTCTCAGGTGACTTCAACCCGCAGAGGTTTAAAAAAAGCGTTCATCATGACCTTAGAAGGCCAGTTGTTGCGGGACCTAGGTCTTAAAAGTTATTTATGTGTTGTTGTGACACATATTGTAAACCCTATAACACAACACATTTTGTACAAAAAAAATGAAATAAATCAAAAATATTATATTTCAAAAATTAGAACCACTATAAAAAAAGTTCGCAAAACTTGCCAAAAATGCAAAAATATGACCGCCGAACCCCAACCTCCAGAAATGGCAGAACTACCGCAGTCACGTTTAGCATCATTTACTCGACCGTTTTTATATAGCGGCATAGATTATTTTGGTCCTATGTCAGTAACAAACGGAAGAAAAACTGCAAACGCTGGGGTGTACTGATCACATGTCAAACAACACGAGCCGTACATAAAGAACTTGCATATTCTCTTACTACAGACTCAAGTATATTAGCAATACGAAATTTCATAAACAGAAGAGGAGCAGCAAGAGAAATGAACAGCGACAACGGTACAAATCTACGTGGAGCTGAGAGAGAATTGAGAAAAGCGCTTCAAGTGATATATTAAAATAAGTTAACGCAAGAATTCACGGATGCAGAAAAGAAATGGAGATTCATTCCACCCGCTTCACCTCATATGGGAGGTGGTTGGGAGCGATTGGTTCAGTCGGAAAAAAAGACATTATATGCCATTAAACCAAATCGCAACCCGACTGATGAATTACTACATAGTATGCTGTGTGAAGTGGAAAACATAGTTAATTCTAGACCTTTTACACACATTCCGATAAGTGAAGACAACGAAGAGACAATTACACCGAACCACTTATTGTTGGGATCATCAAACGGAAATAAACCTATAGACAGTTCGACGATCAAGGGATATTATTACGCAAAAATTGTATGACTTCACAACAACTGGCCAGCTCCTTTAGGAAGAGATGGATTCGGGAATACCTACCCACTCTAACCCGAAGAACAAAATGGCATTAATATGTGAAGCCAATCCAGAAAAATAATATTGTAGTTATTGTCGAGGAAAACCTACCAAAAAATTGCTGGCCTAAAGGAAGAGTAATAAAAGTCCAAGTTGGTAATGACGGCCAGTTGAGAAGAGCTACAGTGCAGACGTCAATGGGAATTTATGAATGACCTGCTTTTTATATAGAAAATTCATTATTGCAGGAAATTTAAAGCATCTATAAAAATTTATTGTGATCTTACCGGCCCAATAAAGAAAATAATGATCAGCTAAAGTTTCTGAAGTTTTATTTCAACAACGAAAATCGGGATCATAATCCCACCACATGTTATAAAAATTAATAACAGGCTGTCTTCACCATAGCTCTAGAAACAAAATATTCTGGATACATAGTGAGCTTTTATCCATCAAATTATTCAATTTATGGCTAGCTATGTTATAGATTAAGCGTAGTTTTAATTATAAAAACTGTTACGAAGCTGTCGTTCCAGTAAAATTCATTTGTCCGCCAAACATTCTTTTGTATGAATCAGTGTGAGTCTTTTTGTTCATATCTTTCTTCACTCTGTTTGCAAAGATTTTCTTTTTCATCGATTATAATTTTATATATGTAGGTATATGTACTTGGATATTTGTTATTTTTAAGTCAGTCGAGGAGAATTATTGGACTGAGGATAGCTCTCAAGCTTTTTCGTTTGTTATTTTATTTTGGAATGCCAAAAACACAATCTTTTTGCTGGTTAATATAGAAAATTTCGTGATCAAAGACAGACGTCCGGTTCAAGCCGTTTCTAAAATAGAGAAAACCCTTGGGTTGAATAGGCTTTAAGGCGAAAATGACTCGCCATGATGTACAATCATTGAGTTTCAGTAGTGTTTACTCTGCCTCTCCTAACTACAGCTAGGTTATACCTACACTTTTCGCTTCACTAAATAATGTCTCCTTTTAGAGGGCAGTGAACGGAATCAATTTATAAGTTGCTTATTGACCAATTTGTCTTACACACGCAAGAGCTATTATTGCGTTACGTCCTATAGTTTGTTGAAGCAAATATTTGTTAAATAACAACTGTGCCGCCATACAAATGACGGTAGAATATATATGATCAGTGCCTATCTAGCAATGGCAATTAAAGCAATTAAAAGTATGTATGAAGGCAAGGATATATATATATATATATATATATATATATATATATATATATATATATATATATATATATATATATATATATATATATATATATATATATAACAGCTGTCAAGCCTTACAAATAGCGATCGATGCAAATATATTAACTAGCAAATGCTGCGTCGTACAACTGGCGATTGAGGAACTTATAAAAATAAAAATTGTTGCACCTTGCAAATGGCGAACGAATAGAGAACAAAGATGCATATTGTTTTGCCTATATATACAATGAAGACGTTTTTTTATTTTTTTTGAATAAATGAATCAAATCAACATTTTAAGCATTGAATCCCACCAACACTTAACTTTATAGGTTTGAATATCCCGATACGATGTTGACCGTTTTTTTTTTTACTTTACGTTCAGGAAAATTTAAAAAAAATAAAAATAATAGTTTCCTCCTCTTACTCCAAAAAGACACTTAGTTTTTAATAACTTAATTACATTCTAACATAATAATCTAAACAACATCAAACATAATAAGTGAAACCGATTTGACAAATAGTTTTGGCTTCTGACTACTTATAGTCGTATGAAGAAATATTTATGAAAATTAGTAACATTTTAACTGTAATTTGGCGTGTTAATATTTTCTTAATTTGTCAAGCATTTAATTAGAAAGAAATAAGACGAAGAATTAATTTATAATTCATTTGCATATTAAACATTTTTGTTTTATTATGTTTATTTTGTGTAATATGAATAAGATTTGTTGGTTGATTGTAAGATTAAAATTTACAGTTACAGTTGCGAATAACTTAAATTATTTTATGATTTTGTTTTAATTTAAAATTTTATTACTTTTTGTAAATTTTTAATTGAGATGTCGCCCCGGATAAATTAATAAATATATAATTCAGATTACTTTGTGCCAATTTTGTTAGAAGACGTTCACAATTTTGGCTTTTGATCGTTTAAAATTTTTTGACTTATGAGCCCTGACACAGCTCAACGTCCTTTCAATATCTACGAGATTGTTTCATGTATCTTAACACAATATCAAATACAGAATAGTAAAAGTAAGAGTAAAAGTTGAACCCAGATATTGCGAATTGGTGTCTTGTGGCCTTAGAACTATTTAGCTGAAACATAAAAATTGATATTAATTAATATTTAATTATTTTAATCAAAAGATACAAAGCTTACTAGTTTTTCCAATTTAAACAATCACCACCACCCTCACCAACTAAAACGATTCTTACCAGTGAGTTTATTTTTTACTAACAATGTGTGGATACCAGCACACGTTAGTTTTAGTCATCGTCTTTCAATAGCTAAGTATTTTGCCAAATCAAACTAAACTTATTTAATCTTGGCGAATTAGAAAGGAATAACAAGACTAAAAGACAAAAAAGAATGACAATTAACTAATGGTTTTGCCTTATGCAATTCAGAATTCAATTTCAACATTGACATGTGAGTAACAAATATTAGGTCGCCAATTACGTCAAAAAATAAAGCTTGTTTAATTCGAATTATTGCAGAACTAGAACTCCGGCAAAAAATTAGCGGTCAAGAAATATGTGATCGCAGAAAGTAAATGTGTTGTTATTGGCAAATTTACTGCTCGTCTTAAACAAGCAATTGAAAAAATCTAAAAATTGCTACAGTGTAGCTTACAATCAACATCAAACTGAGAACCACCATAGCCAAGATGAGGCCTCTTCGTCATTAAGGTGATAAATTCCTGACTACGCAAAGTAAAACATGATATGAATATCTCATAGGAACCCCATACCTTAATTCTGGATTACAGGCCGATACAGTGCTCTATTCTTAAATTTAATTTGGACGAGCAAGAGCATTTGAACTGACGGGTCCATTTCGAGTTGACCTTAAAACCAGAATATTCATATTTGAAGAAATTATCTAATGATTTGCTATTTTATTTCGGTTTAGGCCTTTAAATTAAAATAATCCATGTCAACAAACATAAAAGCATTTATGTTTGCTAAGGGTCCATCAAACAATTTGCAAAATTTTTTCAGTTAATTGCTTTGTTGCGTCTAGATTGTAGCAAATCTGCTGATCCGGACGGTATACCACCTGTACCTGTTCCTTTTTTCAGAACTTGTTGTACTAAAACGCTGCGCTAATACCCTGGTTTATCCACTAATTTTTTTCTTTCATTTATCCCTAGGCTCGGGTTACTATTCATCACTGTAGAATATGACTAATTTCCAACAAGTTCTGAAAAAAGGCAACAAGTCTGATCCATCAAACTATCGTTCCATTGTGTTATTCTCGATACTTGCCAAAGCTATGGGAAATTATGAATTATAAACTGATGGCATATATCGAAAAATATAATCTTCTCCACGACCGCCAGTATAAATTTGGTAAGACACGGTCTACTGGTGACGTCATGTCAGTCCTCACGGATAAATGGTGTAAAGCAATTCCTGATTTTGGTGAGTATCATATCAATTCTCTTGACATATGCCATATGCAAGGCGTTTGACAGTGTTTCGCTTTGGGCTCTTATCAACAAATTAATTTCATTTAGAGTCAGTAATGGATCATTGATCTGTTGGTTAGAAGATTTTTAATCGCAGAGGTCTATTAGAGTAGTGCTTGGATGGTGCTATGTCGGCTTAATTTTCAATTCAAACCGGTGCTCACAGAATTTGGTTTTGTCACCAACCCTTTTTCTAATCTTTATCAACAATTTGTTATCTACCACCACAAACCCAATATATAGCTTTGGCGATGACAATATTATCTTCCATTCCTATTCTTTTAAAAACACCCATCTAGGATTACTACTAATAATTATTCTTCGTAGAAAAATGGTATAATCCTTGTATGTAGATCTTGAAATAATTCTGGACTGAAAGGAATCTTGTGACGTTTAATTCTATGAAGACAAAGTCGTGCGTTTTGTCAAATAAAACCTCACTTTATAGCACTCCTGCAACGTTTTCCGTACCCCCATTAAACTCAACTGCAATTAAACTATTGTGCACTAGTATAAAAAAGTACAAGTTTTTTCTTCTCCATCTGAAATTACAACGATCTATATGTACGACCGATCTTGGAAGTCGTTCACAGATGTGCATTGAAGCTGAATGATGATCCAATGATAACATCAGGTATGGATTCATCAGGTATGGCTCCATCATAGACGAGTGGTTGGAGCTCTCACACTATTCTACAGATACTATTACAGTAAATTCTCCAAAAAAATTAATGACTTAATACCTCCATTACGTAGATTTCTACGAGCCACAAGACAATCTTTGCATTCCCGCATAAACATTCCTTGGAGGTCTTATATGTGAGAAAATCTAGCTATAATAACTCCTTCCTTGCACATGCTAGTGGAACTAATTTCCAAAAATGTTTCCCTTGTACGTACAATCCCCAAGCTTTAAAATCTGACATCAACACTATCGCTTCAGTACTATCCAATGTCCTTGACCACCAACCTTCTAATTTTCCTTTTCTATCGTTTTCGATTAACCCGCAACTATAAAAAAAACGTCCTCCCACAAGGAATGCTATTTTTTCATGTTCAACTTCACTAGTTTTTTACTGGCCGATGAAATTCAGATCTTGATTTCCTTACAGCTACTACTCGTGTAATAATATCAGATCCTGGATGTACAGCGGTGTTTCTGCTACGTAGCCGTTGATTTTGATATAAATAGTCTTCTCTTGTAAGAACGAGGTCAACTGCAAACTGTGGCTGAGCGGATTTCCATTTATGGCTTTGTTGTAGTGTTGTGAGATAATCACTGTGCCAGCGTCTCCAAAAACCTTGTAACCGTTACTGCAAATTTTGGCATCTTGATAATCTTCCTTCTTGTATATGTTCTAGATTGGGTTCTGGTATTATATTCAATAGCTCTCTAGCCAGAAATTGAGCTGGAGTCAGAATGTCAAGGCAGCTTGGATCATCTGTGAGTCTGCACAATGAACACAAGTTAAGCAATGTTTCGATTTGTGTAATTAAATTTGCCATCTACTCAAAAGTGAAACTAACGTTAGTTACCCTCTTCTATTTTTGTAATGTAAAATCAAAGATTAGTTTATTGTTTATTTGATTTTTTTTAATTCTGCAGCTGTTGCATTTCCTTGTTAGGACTGATAAATTGCTGCCATTGTCATACCAAATTTGCTCTGGAATACCTCGACGTAAAATAAATCGTTTTAAATTTGCCAAGATTTATTGAGTGTCAAGACTGCTTACGACGTCCAAATGAATCGCTTGCACAGCCAAACAAACGAAGACTGCTACATGACATTTTTTGACTGAGGAATTTCAGCATTCGTTGCCTTTAATATTCAGTGGACTAGCATAATCTAAACCATCTTTAGAAAACGGTCAACTTTGTGTGACACGAACCTTTCCTATATCAGCCATCTTCCGCTCAGCTTTGTGAAATCTAATCTGTATAGAGTGTTCACACTGTGCAGGATTTTAGACAAGGCTTAATCATATATCGTGCTTCGGCTATTCAGGACTTGTTTCTAATGGTGCTTAATACTAACGAGTTGATAGCGTACATCCTGTTTATATGGATATTCAAAATTATTTTCACACACTTTGGATGATTTTTGGGTAGAAAAACTGGATGCTTTCCATTGTAAGACAATAAAAATTTATTAAGTCGCTCTCCAACTCTTTTCAATTGAATTGCATCAATAAACGGTAAAGAAGTGGTAAAAAAGTTTCAATGATTAGCATTGCTCATCGAGAACAATCGCAGCCGCGAAAGCAGGCTCGAATTTCGATAGCCGATATTGCTAAATCCGAATTGCAAAATACGAACTAGGCCTTACGAATCTTAAACATGACGCTGTATTGGACAATAATTTCTCGATAACTTCTTCTTGTGTAATCTCTGTGAGTACGTGGACATACTTAGGAAGTTCTTCTAAATTGTCTTGATCCAATGTAACGAGTTTTGAATGCCCATTGGTTGGGGTCAGGTTAATTAAACCAAGAAGGACCATGCCACCAGATTGAGAATTTTGTCAATGTATATGGACTTACTCATCGGTATACGACACCAGTTGTATTATTTTCTGATTGAACATGTTTCCATTTGCTTCGAAGAACTGTCTCAATAATTGTTGCTGTTCTGTTACCTATAAGCCTTTGTTGTTGACGAGGCGCATCTGCTAGCCAGTGGAGCACACTCATAGAATCGATATACCCTTATGGGTTTATTTGGGCTATCACGCTGTAATATTAATTGGTGATTCATGTCATCAGAATTTAGCAATATCTGACGTCTGTTGATACATTTTTTCTACATCTGCAACAAGAACGATCGCAGGTTTTTGGAATTGTAGAAAAATTGTTGAGATATCAGTTTGTTTGTTTGACCCAGTGTGTAAGATGACGTGATAAATAAATTAAACGATAACTTTGTCGATGTTTTGCATGAAGAATCAGAAATGACTGTTAGCCTTGTGGCTCTGTTGTTTATTTTGTTTCTTGAGCTGAATTTTTAATAGGTGTCTCGATGTAAGACACACAATGAACTGTAGAAGATTGATTGACATTGGATTTTAAATCAAGGTGCGAGAGGCAAAGTGTTGCATGATTTCGCTTATTGCAGATAAGACATAATTATTTAGAGAATTATTTTTCACTGTTACGGCCTTACCTTAAACAACTGATAAATAAATTAAGCTTAACGTGCTGTAACCTTAATTCCACACTATAGTTTTTAAAAACAGGACATCAAAATAATGGACGTAACTGGGTAGAATTTAAACACTTCATTTGAAAGTTATTGTTTGAAACAATAAATTTTGAGAATTGTTTTGGTTTAATGTTCTTATTTGAAAATGTACCACAAATCCCTAACTGAGCACACTTTTTGTTGAGAAATTTGAGAAGTTTGTCAAAGGTGAGAAAATTTTTGCCTACAGATTCATTAGCCCACATTTGTTTCTGTTCAGTTTGATTCGGTTATAATTATATGACGTATAAGCAAAGCTGCTTCATCAGACAATAATCGCTTTAACATCATAGACATACATTTAATGTCATTAATTAATAACGAAAAGCTTCACGACTATCACAAATTAGCAATAAAAAATTAAACAAAGCTAGCATTTTTCAACATTCCCAATGGATTCATAAAATTATGTAGTCTCTCTTCAAAACTTAGCTAGCTTTTCTTTTACAACTTGGATAATAAATTGATGAGACTGAGAGTATGGTTTCTATCTGCCAGATCGTTTGTTGAAATAGTGACATGCCCACAATTTTTTTTACCTTAATATTCAGTGAAACAATTTTCAAATACTTCAGTTCCAATCCATCACATTACACATATCAAACCCTACCTGTAGAAATTTTATTTCAATCAACGGTCCTATACAATTAACACACCGGCTCATGATCGAAAATAATTAACAAATTTTGTTCGTTTAACAAATAAACATTTCAACTCTCTTTGCCAACAAACTGTCACAAATTTGTTTTTTTATCACATAACCTTATCAATCTTATTTGAACATTGTGTCAAATATTTTGTCAATATTGTTTTTTTTTGTTTATCTTAAATTTCGTCTTATTTGTTTGTTTCGAATGTAATTTGGCACAATTCTAAAGGTAACAATATAATTAACGTAAAAATTAAACAAAAAAAAATGTACGTTAAATTTTAAATAATTAACTTCAATTTATTTTTGTTAATTTCTTCTACGTCAATTTTCTCTTAACACAAATTTTAAATAGAAATTAAAAGTATATTAACGTTTGTCGTTAAAGAAATTGTTGTGAGATTAAATATAATTAAAATTAATTTCAGTTAATAACTGAACGACGAAAACGATGTTGGAAATGTATAAAATTTCAGACTAATTTATTGAGATTTTGAACATTTGATATATATGACGATTGATTGAGAAGTGGAAACATGTTGTTCTCGATTAAGATAATTTGAAGTGCAACTTGTCTCCTCAAAAAAAAAAAAGGTAATCAGCTCTGTGTCAATTAAACATTTGTAATATCAACAAATTTTATTCAAATCAAAATCTCCAAGCATTCTCCCCTTCGAAATGAACATATTCCAGAAACGTGAAAAAAAATTATGAAATTTCACGGTTATTATTCTCATTTATATGGAAAATTCAAATAAAAGTCAAATGTTATTTCTTATTCATCAAACATAAAGAAAACAACCGCAAACAAACTAAAAGAAAACACCGAGCATTACACAAAAAGAATGAAAATGCATTAAAGAAAAATTTAATTTATTCGTTTTTATTATTTGTAAAATAAATAAGACGCGGGAACATCATTATATTAAAAACGGTAAAAGGAAAGCTTTTTAGTTTTATTTTATAGAAACACAAAAATCCAACGTAATGTATTATTTTTCCTTTTGCGTGTTAATGTTTTGTGTCCTAATAAAAGCACTTATCTTTGTTGTTACATTGTTCACTCTCGTTGTTATTGTTTGACTTAAATTATCCACAAATAATAGAAAATCCACCTTTGTGGAAAGAGATGCAAGGATCAGGGTAAAATCTGAAAACGAAAAACAAACGATTCGTTTGATGATAAAAGTCTTATGAACATAAGGTTAACCATATTTCAAAAATTTATATATATATTTTCTATTGTTTAATATTTTCTTTGCATTTTACTTACAGATCGCATAATATTTTAATACTATAAGTAGTTGATGATGGTTATGAAACATTAATACCTGTAATTTTAATTTCGTCAACGTGAGGTCGCCAATCGGAGCACGACAGAGCCCGTTTAAATACCACGTCGGACGGCAAAAAAAATTGGAACATATAGTGAGGAGTGCAGGTACATTATCTTCTATAAGGGATCTCGTGAAGGAGTGAAACCAGAAAAATTGCAATAGAAAGATTTAAGGTGGAAAGCATATCACGAGCGCATAAAAAAAACAGAAAACCCGAGACTACTGCACAACGCACTAAAAAATAGTTTAAAAAATTTAAAGAATTCCAATCTTTTATATAGTGTAGTGGTGCAGTACTAGCACTCGGCTGCAGAACATATGCTAAACGCAAATGTGCAAGACTAAGTCTTGTTTTGCTCTAACTACAAAACGCAATTTTCAGGATCAACTTCAAACCGTGTTATATTGTTTTAAACTGTGATACAGGCACACAACTAATTAGAGAAAGTCCTCTTAGGATTGGAACGCATTTCATTATAGTGAGAAAAAGAAATAATCTCTTTTTTTACACAATGTACTTACGATCCTTTTTCGTTAAATTGCTCAACAAGCAATCGAGAAATGGAAGCTAGTATAGCTGGTAATAGCATTATTTACATTTAGTTTGCCATAACCAACAAAATGTCGAACATTCTAATCGAAATATTTATTCTAGGGAATAAACGTTTGTCCGGAAGCGAATTTTGAAATAACATGGCAGTGCTATTTTAATAATTCTTACTTAATAAAAGAGGTAGGTGAAGGGGATGCAGAAGGAGCACCAATTATGTGCAATTGTTGTGTAAATTTTGACATGATATTCTAATTAAAAAACAACTCAACTGTCTGTTTTCATACAGACCACACATCAAACTAGGCTTCAGTATTTTCTCAGTCTCTTCTTCGGACTATCACGAGTGTGAAAAAGTGAATTTTAATTTTTGTATAAAAATGATGCATGTTTAATTCATTGAGTGAAAAATTATATGATTGTTGTTTAATCATTATATGATTGAACAACTGCATGACTGAACTATTGAATTATTGAGGGACTGATTGATTAAATGATTGAATTATTAAATTTTTGAATTATTGAATTATTCAATTATTAAATTATTGAATTATTTAATTATTGCATTATTGTATTATTGGGTAGTGAAATTTAAAATTCTACGTTCACGCCGTGCTACCTGGGTAACGCTAACAGAATAAGGTTGGTGTAGTTGAGAGGGGCAGAGTAAATACTGCTTATACTCAATGATTCTGCACCATGGCGAGTCATTGGCGCCACAAAACCAATGCAACTCAAGCGTCTATTCTCCATATTAGGGGCGGCTTGGAGCGGGCGTCTGTCTTGGATCAAGCGGCTCGCTATATAAACGTGCAACAAGCGTTTGTTCTCCATGTTAGGGGCGGTTTGTAGCGGGCGTCTGTCTTGGATCAAGCGGCTTGCTATATAAACATGTAAAAAGGTTGTTTCTGGTGACCTTAAGATGCAGAACGAACCCATTCACGAAAAATTGGGTTGGGCGAAGGGCTAACACCCTGTTTCCGTAAAACATTATTTGTCTATGAATTCTGTACACAGGCCTCAGATTATCTCGGATTTATTATTGGAACGACCTCGGAAACTGTACCCGAACTAAGATTTAAAACTGGGAACCTGGAACATGCTAGGCCTTAGAAAACCAGAAGATCTAATAAAACTAACAAACCAAATCGATAGCTATACACTAGATATAGTGGCATTACAAGAACTAAGATGGCCAGGGAGTGGAATCCACGAAACAGCCAAGGGATATACTCTCTACTATTGCGGTCATGAAAACGGAGGAGAATTTGGAGTTGGCTTTCTCATACATTGTCGCCTGAATTAACATGTTATCGACTTTTGCCCAATTAATATGCGGGTATGCACAATGAGAATCCGTACGCAAAAATTTAATGTAACGATCATCAATGTTCATGCATCTACTGAAGACAAAGCAGATGACATTAAAAACCTGTTCTTTCTAGAGCTCGAAGAAGTCATCAATAACATCCCGCGGCACGATATAAAAATCGTGGTAGGTGACTTCAATGCGCAAATTGGTAGAAGTGCAGAACTTAAAACACATATCGGCCCCAACAGCTTGCATCATACTAGTAACAATAACGGCTTTCGCGCAGCTGAACTGGCTATGATGTATGATCTAGTAATTTCTAGCACTTTCTTTTCTCATGAGAGAATCCACAAAGCAACGTGGAAATCAAACGTTGGAAGAACTGAAAATTAAATCGATCATGTCATGATTTCTAAGAGACACTCTACAAGTGTTACTGACGTTCGAACATAAAGAGGTGCTGATATGGACACCGATCATATGCTTGTCATCTTTAAGTACAAGTGCAAATTATCATCTACATTTAATAGGCAAGCAAAAAAGACCGTGCTAGAATGTCGAAGCATTTTAACACCTGGAAACACTGAATAGATATCAGGAAATAGTAACCCAAAACATAGAAGAGCATGACATCCCGTCTGAGATGCCATTAAACATACAAGAAGAATGGCAAACGCTTCAATCAACCATAATATCCGCAGCACAAACTACAATCGAAAAACGACCACCGAAATCACGTAACGAATGGTTTGATGACGATTGACGAGTGCCGCGAAAGCATAGAGCACAAACAAAAACTGCGAGAAAAATGGTTAACAAGAAACACCCGAAGCTCTCAAGCTGATTATCTATGCGCCAGAAAAGCCTCAGCACAACTCTTACGTAAAAAGAAACGCGAACACATGAAGAGTTGTATCGAAAACATCAACCAACATGCGGCTAATGGAAATTCGAAAGAATGCTTTGCCAATGCAAGGAATCTGACAAAAGATTTCCACCCAAGATCTACAGCCATCAAAAATGGAAACAACAAGTGAACGTGATGTTCTGGCAGTATGGCGATCCCACTTTCAAGACCTACTGAATAGGACAAATGAAGTTCATCCTATTAGAGCAATCAGAACTGCAGAACTACTTAAGAATGGAGGAGCAGCTTTGGTCTCACGTATATACGATCTGATTCTTGCAATCTGGGACCAAGAAGAACTACCTGCTGAATGGAAAACAGCTCTCATTGTTCCGCTTTATAAAAAAGGTGACCGCCCAAAGTGTGCGAATTATCGTGGAATCGCACTGTTGAACACTGCATATAAAATACTAGCTAATGTCGTACTCGTTCGGCTCATCCCGTTCGCCGAATCTATCATCGGCGAATATCAGTGTGGTTTTCGTCCCAACCGTTCAACCACAGACCTTAAGGATGATTCTGGAAAAATGTTGGGAGTACAACATCAGCATTCACCAGTTCTACGTTGATTTCAAGCAAGCATATGATAGCATCATCCACGACAACCTCTGGTCCGCACTCATATGCCTTGGTATTCCAGCAAAACTTGTTTCACTGTGCAAACTCACAACATCCGGATCAAACTGTAGAATAGTAATCGAAGGATCAGTTTCTGACTCTTTTGATATAACATCAGGTGTTCGACAATGTGATCCACTCGCGCCCGTACTATTTAATTTGGCGCTTGAGTACTCGATAAGAAAAAGCCAAATTGAGACACTAAACTGCATATTTAACAAATCTAGTCAAATTCTTGGCTATGCAGATGATATTGCGCTTCTCGGACGTAGAACAAGCGATATTAAGGATATAAGGATAGTCTCTCTCAGCTTGAAAGAAATGCTAAATGACTTGGATTATGCATTAACACCGGCAAGACTAAACTTTTAACAACATCCAGGAATATACCTCCCGGCAATCTGAATACTGGCGACTATAAAGTAGAACGCATGGAAAACTTCAAAAACCTCGGGTCTGTAATAACATCGTCAAATGACATGCAGGCAGATATTAAAGCGCGTGTATCAGCCGCATACAGAGTTTTCTACGCATACTCAAAACTTTTGCGATCAAAACATCTTTCGCAGTCGTGTAAACTCTCACTTTACAAAGCATTAATCCGACCTGTGCTTACCTTTGGAAGTGAAAGCTGGACACTGACTTCCTCCGATTGTAGAATTCTATCAACATTCGAGAGGAAAGTCATACGAACAATTTATGGTCCATGTAAAGTTGCTGAAAATCAGTATAGAATCCGAATGAATCATGAAATAAGACAGCTTCTTGGAGGCTGCGATGTAATCGGATTCATTACATCCAACTGGATTTGATGGTTTGGTCATGTAGAAAGGGCACCATTAGATAGAATGATTAAAAAAGCGTCCCAACAACAAGCAGCTGGTGTTCGTCAAAGAGGAAGACCTAGAAAACGCTGGCGTGATGACATTATCCAAGACCTTCGTGATATAGGATGTCGAAACTGGGGTCAACTGGTCATGGAACGAGATGATTGGAGGCTTATTGCACAGACGGCAAAATCCTTCCATGGGATGTAAACGCCAGAGAGAGAGAGAGATTATTGTATTATTGAATTATTGAATTATTAAATTATTGAATTACTGAATTATTGAGTTATTGAATTATTGAACCATTGAATTATTGTATTATTGAATTATTGAATTATTGAGTTATTGAATTATTGAATTATTGAATTATTGAATTATTGAATTATTGAATTATTGAATTATTGAATTATTGAATTATTGAACTATTGAATTATTGAATTATTGAATTATTGCATTATTGAGTTTTAGATTTTCTGAATTATTGAATTATTGAATTATCGAATTATTGAATTATTCAATTATTGAGTTATTGAATTATTGAATTGCTGAATTATTAATTATTAAATTATTGAATTATTGAAGTATTGAATTATTGAATTATTGAATTATTGAATTATTCAATTATTCAATTTTTCAATTATTGAATTATTGAATTATTGAGTTATTGAATTATTGAATTATTGAATTATTGAATTATTGAATTATTGAATTATTGAATTATTGAATTATTGAATTATTGAATTATTGAATTATTGAATTATTGAATTATTGAATTATTGAATTATTGAATTATTGAATTATTGAATTATTGAATTATTTAGTTATTGAATTATTGAATTATTGTATTATTTAATTATTGAATTATTGAATTATTGAATTATTGAATTATGGAATTATTGAATTATTGCATTATTGAATTATTGAATTATTGAATTATTTAATTATTGAATTATTGAATTATTGAATTATTGATTTATTGAATTGTTGTATTATTGAATTATTGAATTATTGAATTATTGAATTATTAAATTATTGAATTATTGAATTATTGAATTATTGAATTATTGAATTATTGAATTATTGAATTATTGAATTATTGAATTATTGAATTATTGAATTATTGAATTATTGAATTATTGAATTATTGAATTATTGAATTATTGAATTATTGAATTATTGAATTATTGAATTATTGAATTATTGAATTATTAAATTATTGAATTATTGAATTATTGAATTATTGAACTATTGAATTATTGAATTATTGAATTATTGAATTATTGAATTATTGAATTATTGAATTATTGAATTATTGAAGTATTGAATTATTGAATTATTGAATTATTGAATTATTGAATTATTAAATTATTGAATTATTGAATTATTGAATTATTGAATTATTGAATTATTGAATTATTGAATTATTGAATTATTGAATTATTGAATTATTGAATTATTGAATTATTGAATTATTGAATTATTGAATTATTGAATTATTGAATTATTGAATTATTGAATTATTCAATTATTGCATTATTGAATTATTGTATTATTGAATTATTGAATTATTGAATTATTGAATTATTGAATTATTGAATTATTGAATTATTGAATTATTGAATTATTGAATTATTGAATTATTGAATTATTGAATTATTGAATTATTGAATTATTGAATTATTCAATTATTGAATTATTGAATTATTGAATTATTGAATTATTGAATTATTGAATTATTGAACTATTGAATTATTGAATTATTGAATTATTGAATTATTGAATTATTGAATTATTGAATTATTGAATTATTGACATATTGACATATTGAATTATTGAATTATTGAGTTATTGAATTATTGAATTATTGATTTAGTGAACTTTTGAATTATTGAATTATTGAAATAAATATTGAATTATTGAATTTTTGAATTATTGATTTAGTGAACTTTTGAATTATTGAATTATTGAAGTAAATATTGAATTATTGAATTTTTAAATTATTGAATAATTTAATTTTTGAATGATTGAATTATTATTTTATTTATTTACCACTGAAACGTTGAGTTATATAATGATTAAAGGGTATTATAATTAAATGATTGAATGGTTTAATTTGTGAGTGTTTGCAAATGGCTGAATGGTTGATGGAGGGGATGAACTTTTGATTGAATGATCACAACATTCAATTGAAAAAGTATGTGTTATAATCTTAACAAATATTTTATATATGTACATATAATGTAGTGATGATCTATGATGTTTGCAATCCTTCCCACTGACTATTCATTTCATAATTTCGCTATTCATTTCCCTTTCAAATAATTTCTCTCCTATTTGAGTTTGTTTAATGTAAAATTTTCTTTTAACTTTTTCTTCTATTTATGTTCCTTTTCAAATAAAACAAGAAAAAAAACATAAAATTTACATGAAATGGCAAATAGAACAAAAAATAAAATGAACAAAATATTGTTTGCATTGTATTTCATATTTATTTTAACATTTTTATGGGAAGAAAAAAAAATAGTAAAGAAAAGAAAATTCTTTTAAGGATAATGTCGGATTTAGGAAAAAAAGATAAACAAACTTATTGTTAAATAAAGAAAAAATATGTGTTTATAATAAGGATGTAAAAAACGAATGAGTAGGTAAAATGACAATCAAATAAAATTATTTTATTTTTTCGTTCATGAAAAATATGAAATTCAGGTTGGAAAATCGGAACAGGGGCTTACAAAGGAACTTTTTAAACCAGTAGACAAGTGATGTCATGTCTGAACAACTGAAAATTGACTTATTTTGAATTCTATTTTTAATTTAGGGGTTTTTCTCCCTAAAGCCTAATTTGTAAAAAAAAGTTCATCTATGGACGGGCATCCTTCGTAAAATATCCTAGAATGCATCTCTTCACAGCTATTGATTACTGCACAAAACTTGATATAAATCGACAAAAATGCAGCAATCGCAGTTTTTGCGTACATAACGAAAACATTGTTCAATTAGATGCTGTTATTCCTTTAGCAGTTTTTGGATTAAGCTCAAACCTTAACATGGTGCGTGTTTTGGTATCACATTTTGTTTATATCCTTGGTTTTTGTTATAGTTTAAAACAAATATGCTAGAAGACAGCTTTAGATATAGCCATGTAATCAAAGTTAGTCAAAATAAGACGATTACTATACAAACTCTTCATACAAAAAGAAAACATCTACGAAATCTGCTGCCATTCCTAGACCAGTTGTTTGATAAAGGGAGGTGATCATTGTAACGGTAGAAAAAATAAGTAATATTCAAACAAAGTTTTTGACAGGTTTTTTTAATGGGATATGGGAATCGGATTTATTAATTTATTGAAAAAAATTTAATAGTAACAAAGCTCCTCCACAAAAAATTAAAGTCAGCTCAACGTAACCTTATCTATTGCGAAAACGAATAAATAAAAAAGTTGAAAATCGCTCGAGTTATCGATGCGAGCATTTTAAAAACGGTTCTTAAAAAATTCATGTTTTCATGGAGATACAGATAGCCACTGTCATGGAGATACAGATAGCCACTGTAACGGCAGAAAAAGTAAGGTGATTTTTAGGAAAATTTTGACAGTAATAATTATGGAATATGGGTATCGCTTTTTTTAAATTTTATTTGTTGCATGTACTCACAATAATTTTCATAAATTTTTATTGAAAAATATTAAATTTTAACAAAGTTATTAGCTTCGATAGAGAGAGTGTGATAGATTTGTAAAGCCAGATATATTCAATAAAATGACTGCAACCCAATTCAGACCTAACGTAACTTTGTGGTTTTTTATATCATTTTACACCATATATGGTCAAAAATTTGTATCTTAACCTTGGCTTTTGATTCTGATCCTAATGGACAACAAAATTTAATAATATTCGTACAAGAGTAATTTTGGAAAATGTTTAAGGAAAACTTTAACGAAGGGTCAGATGTTCATAGTTCGGAGGAAGCGGAATAGAATAAGACTTTTTACTCAGCTGAGTGGGGTTTATGCGGCTCTAAGTAATATCACATATTCGTTATTATAAATGCACATAGGATGTTGTACTAAGAAATGACAAATTGGCTGTGCTAGCAGACGTGGAAGAAAAAACAATCAGATGATAACGTATAATGATAATAGAGGTAAGTGTCGTCCACTCAATAAAAATAAGTGGTGAGAAAAAACCCCAATTTGTCAAAGAGCTAAAGAATGATCTTATGCTTAGGAAGTTGAAGAACGTTTTACTGAATGGATGAGCTAGAAGCAAAAGTAACTTTAGAGAAAATATACAATTGTACCAGTAGTAGAAGTAAGATTTATTCGTGGAAGATGCACTAGCATTTTTAAATAATAAAGTAATAGTTTCAATTTCATTGCGTGAAAATATCTCAAATGGCTTACACTTAGGGCATGGTCGATTAATCGATTGGGACTAAATATCGATTAACGATTAATATGAAAATTTTAACATCGATTAATCGATTAATCGAATTAATTTTTTGCTAATTCTAATATTTTTTTTTATTTTTTTAAACAAATACGCACGTTATATCACATTTAGAAGTTCAACCTTTACAATGACATAAGAATAAACAAAAATTTAATAGCTATCTATGTATTAAGGGCGTAAAGTAGGTCTTTTTTGCATAAGAGTGAAATTGTTGCTCTAGGCGTTAGCCTAGGATGTGTATCTACCTCTCTGTCATTGAAGTTTTCAGACCTTACAAAATTATGTGTTTGAAAATATTGAAAATGATAAGAAACAAGCTGTTTCCTTCAGAATGGAAAGTAAAGGAGTTCAATATACTTCAAACCATAGTTTACTGGTTGGATTAATAATAAAAATATTACTTAAGGCATAGTAAAGATTTTTGTATTGGGATCAAATTTTGTTATTAATGTACTTTGTGTTATACCTATAACAACTAGAAAAGTAATTCGTAAGAAAAAGAGAAAACATCTTTAGACAATAAATCTTTTCACAATTTGGTACAAAATTCGTTGTATAAATTTGTAAATTTTAAACATTTTCGTAAATTTAGATTAATCGATTAATAATTTTTTTGTTCGATTAATCGAACAATTTGCGAAATGATCAATTAATCGAACAATCGATTAATCTAACCATGCCCTACTTACACTCATCTCATTTTGGAATCGAATAAATTAAATCTAGAGCGAGATGTCTAATGGCCAGGTATAAAACATCAATTAAAAATAAAGTAACAAAATGTATAGTATGTCAAAAAAAATTGGAATGATAACTCTAAGGAACTCTAAGAATCGGAATGAATGTTTACGAAATTAGAAAAGATGTCTTTCTTGCTGTTGTAGATTATTTTATCGTTATAAATATTATTAAAATAAATATTTAGTGTTTATGACATGTTTATGTTCTTCTCAAATCACCATTTTAGAAATAAATCAAAAACGCTGCCATCGCAAACTACGAAAAAATTGTTTAGGACTGCAAAAAAATTACCCTCTCATAAAACACTCAACTTGTCAAGGTCAAAAATAATTTCTGTTTCAAAATTTAGATTCTCAACCCCAAAAAAACATTTAAATTATGAGCTATAGTTTTTATTCAATCTTTACAGGCCACTTAAAGTTGAGAGATTTTGTTCTGGCCATGGGCACGCCTTAGAATTGACCGATTGATTTCAAATTTTGCAAATAATATTTTTATGGGTATTGACAAAAAATGGGAGAGTGTCGTACAAAAAATTAAATTTTTTTTCTTAAGAGCCAGAACAAAACCTCTCAACTTTAAGTGGCCGGCGGCACGCCTTGGAATTTAATGATTGATTTCGAATTTTGCGAAAATATTAATATGGACACGAAATGGGGAGGGGGGGTGCCGCAAACTGTACAATGACAAAAAACTCTAGATTACCCTAAGGGCCACCCTAGTGGGGTAATTTAGTACTTTCAAAAAACTGGTTATGGTTGCATAGTTTCTTCAATTCATATGGCAAATCATTCCATAGCAATGTGCCATCAACTGAAACATTATCAGAAGATACCTTGTATCGACACTTCTGTAATCGTAGCGTATTTTTAAAAAGTTCTATATTCTATAAATATGTATTATTAAAAAAATATATTATAAATATAAAATAGCGGAAAGTTTTTATATGTTGTCACAATGTTTGTATGATGTGGTTTCAAATATTAAATCGCATCAATAAAAAAAAATGAAATTAAAAAATAGAACATTTGATTTGCGTAATGGTTTTTTGTTCCAGCTGGTTTTGACTTTCATTTAAATAAGGTTGGAACCAAAATAGAATAAAAAGTAGGGTCTGCGTCGGACCAAACGGTGGAAGTTATACATCTTTGGTCATTCGCTCGCACACACGCACACAGTCAGACAGACAGGATACATTAAAAAACATAACTAAAAAAAAAATATTATTAAAAAAAAAATATTATTCGAAACAAATAAAAAAAAAAATATTATTCAAAAAAAAAAAAAATTTTATTCCAAAAAAAATATTATTGAAAAAAAATTTTATTCAAAAAAAAAATTAAATAAATAGAAAAAAATATTATTCAAACAACTAATAATTAATAATTACTAGAAGGTAACCGGCGATGCCAGTACTTCCCAGATAAAGACGTTGAAAACTGTTTTGGAGTAAATTCTCCTAAATATTTTTTAATATCATTTAATTTAACTTATTTTATTAGTAATATATAAAAAGTTTGAAAAAAATGTAATAGTATCATTTTACAGTCAGCAAAAGCAATTAAGTAAATGTCTCTAAAGCTATAGATAAATTTACATATTAAATGAATGTTAAAATTAAAACACATTGACAGACAAATAATAATTAAATAATTTTAATAAATATAGATGGCAAAAGATTAAGGTTAGAAAAAAGTTAAAATTTTATTCCAAAGATTTAATTCAAATAATTCAATGTGTCACGAACAATAAGGTGAGCGTAAATATATTTGTTTATTGGATGTCACAATTGTCAATTACTTACTCCGAAACCACCGTACTTGTCATACAAAATAGGTACACTGGTTCATTGCTACTGGTTTAGGGTCCTATTTCATGTAGACTTATAATCATTTATCAATCCAGAAATTTTGCTGTTCTGAAGAGGGTCGAATTGCAATATGCAAATATATTTTATAGATTGTCTGCAATACTCTACTACATTGATGCATACGCCGGTTAAAGAATACCACCATTTTTAGTGAATATTTTCGTTTAATGGGTTTTATCGCTTTATGGTCCGAATACATGTGCAGAATTCTGCATGCAGCGAAATTAGAACATGTGTTGTTATATGAGAGCAATCACATGTAAATTCTGCATACAAAAAAATTCTGCAAGATATCTCTAATTCTAATTTCGCTGCACAGAGGCAGTGCTAACACAATAAAAAAAACAAAAACTACTTGAAAGCTCAGATAAAAATGGATGATTTTGACATTTTGTTTGAAAATGAATTTATGTATAACTCAAATAAAAATGAATGATATTTTTTTGAAAATGAAATTATTTTTGTAATGATTATTTGTTTATAAAGATATTCAAATATTCTAAATAATCCAAATTATGAAATAATTAAAACTAATATTGTTAATAAATAAATTTTTGGGAAAGGATTATAGGAAACAGTGGTATTTGAACTTAAATTTTAATTTAGACTTAAAACGTTTTTACAGGCAACGATTCAATTATTTTCTTCTATCGTTTAATTAAAAAGGCAGTTTTCTTTAAATTGCGACATTTTTCATTTATAACTATTTCATAATACGTAAGAACACGAACTGTCATTGTTACGAAAATTCTGCACGTCAAATATATAAAAATTCTGCACATCTATTTTAGATGCAGATATGCATGCAGCACTGCGTGCAGAATTTCTGCACATGCATTTTGGGCATTATGGTCATCTTCTTATTTCGACATTCCTGCCCACAATTTAAAACGAAAATTGGAAAAAATAATAATAAGACTAATTTCAATTGTAAATTCAGACTTATATATTATTATTAAAACAGTCAAATCACGACATTTGTTAACAATAACAATAATAGTTTTGAAAGTAATGGAGAAGCATATTTCACTCAATATGTAAAACACTTTAAACCTGTAGCTTTGGTACTGTTCATAATCTTTTTCTTCGGTACTAAGGTTCCAATACAAATTCTTGGTTCATCAATGTTTCTAAGAAGCGGAAAAGAAACGTCAATTTCCAATTTTTGGAACATGTGGTGGTAGTTCTGCTAATGTCAGCAGGTTTGTTTAATCATATATAAGCAATGCTTATATGTATCGTATTGGTGCTAATGCCTAGAAATATGCACATATTTTATATAATTGCAAGCAATAAGAACATATTTGTTTTAAATTAGAAATATTTGTTAAAAAATAATGTGTTGGATTTCAATGCACATAATTTTCATATTTGTCTATCTTCATATTTGCTTGTCAACTATCTTCATATTTGATTGTCACATTATACATTAACTATTCATTTTAATGATAATTCCGAAAAGTGAAAAAAAAATTGATCAAAGATAACAAAGCGAATAATTCGAAATTTGAATAAAAATCCGAGTATAAAATATAATCAACATTTAGGCAAACCCTTAAGAAAATTAAAATTATTAATTAAAAAAAACTAAATTAAATCTTAAAATTTCGGCACCGGTTGCATTAGTGCCTGTCAATTGCCTTCTCCTAACAAAATTTCATCCTCCTATGTGCTCCAAATTTCTCTGGAGAGCGCACGCAGGACAGACAAACACTTTGTTTTATTATTATAGATTATGATTGATTTAGTAATTTCGTCTTTATTACCATCCAGCATAAGGTTGATTTGGAAATTTCGTCTTTATTACCATACAGCATGAAGGTTAAAATAACAGCGAATAACACCGTGAATGTGACGCGTGACGCGGTTTCTCGACCAACATCCAATCCCAATTTGTATAACGTGCGCAAAGACGAATAACTTCAAAAATTGATTATGGAATTCGTTTAGATAACGAAGACTCTTATTTTAGAGTAAAAATCGTAGTCGGTCGTTAAAATATAACTTTCAAATTTTGGCGACTTAATTCTTATACTAATTTAAAATAAAACATAAAATTATAAATTATTTTGTGAAAGTGAGTAGTGGTAAATTTAAAAGTCGGATCATGCTGATTGTCTCAGAGCTATATGCAAGACCACCCGAAACAAACCAAAAGTGTGAATAAATTAAGTGGGTAGACCACAAAGCATCCACGATATTAGCTTGTGTTATACATTACATCTAACAGCGTTCAGCGATCATTTGTTGAAACTTATGTCAATAATGGTTTCTACTACATAGATACCCCTAAGTTTAAACTAATGATAAAAACTAAAGTCCTGAAATTTGTTTCTTTTAAGATTTTAAATAAAAATTACACCAATCAATCAAATCTTTCCATTTGTATCTGGATGTTTTCGCATCGTTTCCTCTACATTCCAAATTACTTCTCCAATAATTCTACTTAATACCTCTATAACAACAAAAACGAACTCCTACAAAAACATCGAACAAGAATCAATTAAACGTACATCAAAATAGTCTTTTCCATTAATCCGTTTCAAGGTAATTAATTTTGATCAACAAAAACATTAAATTCGTCAATGAAAAAAGCAGAAGAAAAATGACAAGAAATAGACAGTATTAGGGTTGACATAATATATTATGAATTTCATCAATTTAGAGGTAAAATCCTTAACGAAAAAAAAAATAAATAGATAAAATAAACAACATTAAAATATTTTCTGTTTATAAAGCAATTCAAAAGAAAATTGATTTCTTTTTATAACAATCTGGAGAGAAAATGAATTTATATGCAAACACTTTTTGTTGTAGATTCAGAGATGGTAATCATCATGCCAATTAGTGCACCAACTTTTCAAGATTTTTTGAAATTTTCGTATTCAACTGTTTCCAATTGATATCCCAACTGTCGACTTGCCAAGATTATAGTTTTGTTTTTACAAGTTCTGCACTTTGGTATTATATCGAAAACGTACTAAAATATCATATCAGAAAAAAGTTAATGCTACTATTATTATAGAAATTCTTAATTATAATGTATTTATTTAGAACTTTCCACCTAAAAATATTATTAAAAAGTAAACAAGAAGCAATTATAAGTGAACGATATAGAAGAGGATAGGAAGGAGACGAAAAAACTATGAATAAGGGAATAAATCATTTTAAAACTGGATTAACGTTGAAAAAGTAAACTAAATATTTTGCTTTTGGTACATAAACTACTGCAAACAAAAATTGTTAACACTGGCATAGATAGATTAGTCTTATTCAATCTGCTAAAGTAAACAGTTTCAAACTAATTCAAGTTTTAGCCTAGTTTTATTGTTCATTACATTTGTTTCCAATTTAAACAACATCGACACTATAACATTTAATATTTGAAGTTGTACGATAAATTGTTTATTTTTGTATGTCCTACTTCTGATTATGTCGTTTAAATTACAAAACAAACATACATAAACCCAGTCTCAACAAAACCAAATTAAAATCAACCTAATATGTGTACCAATATTTTCATGCTTCCATTCCTAATGGTGGTATGAGTAATAGTGATAGTAGTCGAGACCAATCAACCTGAATCGATGTTGTAATCCATCACGTCAAGGTTTAATCAAATACATTTTGAATTGGTAAGGGTTGATTTAGTTATTTTGGTTTTTGTCATTTTCTATATGTTTGCTTTAAGGGGGAAATGTGAAATTTTTGTTTATGTTTTCTTTTACTAAATTGTTGTTAAATGATGGAAACATTATTTTGAAGTTAAATGGAAAATTGTATTTTGTCATAAAATAATTTGCATAAGATTTATGATAAATACTCGTACGTTATCTGTTTATTTGTTTATAGATTACGGAAGAAAAATATAGTTTGTAATTTTACTGCTTTTCATGCGTGTGTATAGTGCGAGAGCGAGTTTACCTATATAATCAAATCACGATGACAGAGTTTTTGAGGAAATATTGGATTTATTCCTAATAATGGTTGGTTATTGGTTCAATTTTTAAAACCTTCAACAGAAAACAATAACATATTTTAAAAATAATCTTAAAGCGTTTATTGTTTGGATTTGTTATAGCAACATCTTAATTTAGGTATGCCATACTGATTTATTGACAGTAACGATACGAGATTGTTGACATTCTTAAAATAAAAAATTTCGGTATTGAATGGTCTATAGTCTCAATCGTATCAGACAGATTTCTCAAAAAAATTTCTGTACTATCACAGCGTCATATAATTTAGAAAGAATTCTCAAGCGTTTCCTAGCAAAATAGTTACAAAGAAAAATTTTGTGTATTGAGTCTCAGCTTAAGTGTATTAACACTTCAAGACTGCAGTGCACATATATCGTAAAAAACTTCTGTTATTGATGTGTTGTATTATGTTTTCAAATATCCTGGTATCCGGGTAGCACGGGTATTTAAAAATAAAGTACTCGACTACCCGGCAAAATATTTTCGATCACTACCACTTTCCCTATAGTTATATAAAGTAAACGAAGAGTGAATGTAAAACAACTTGGGTAGGGTTTCTAGAACTTCTACTAGTTGAACTTCTCCTATCTATTTTGTTACGAAGCTGTTCACACCATAAACGTTCATTTGTTGAAACACTGTCTTATTCGCGAATCAACATGTGTTCAAACAGCGTAGCCAAGATACACAACTTATTGTTTTTCTTTTATTCTTGTGCTTTTTTTGGTCATAATGCGGTCCTGAATGGTATATTTTTTTTCTGATTTTTATATAGACCTTTTTTCTCAAAACAAACTTGACATTGGTTATCAGCTGATTTGTATTTTTAAAACTCTTAATAATTGTTGTTTCTTACAAATCTATATTGTTTTCGATGGTGTTAGCCTTGAGGTGTTTTTAATATGGGTGCAAATTGTTGTTGTTTTTGCGGTAAAGTTTGGTACATGTAAATGATTTCTAATTATTTTTGCTGAATGTAATCTGTCAAATACATAAAGCAATATAATATATTGTTTTGTACAAGCAGTCGGTGGACGGTGGACGAAAACTGTAATGAAGCGCTTTCTCAGTGGCGAACTAATGAGAAGGACATAGCAGGAAGCGTACCTAGCGAGATTGATTTTCAAGCCCCAAACTAGCTTCAGCCCATGGGAACGATAAAGTAACCCTGCTACTTCAGCACAAATACAGAAATGTACGCTATTTACGAGAATTTGCAGAAATGAGAAAAAAAAATAATACAAGTGTGAAAAAGGAGACTCTGGCGACCCCATTGGCGAAAGACCCACGATCCACACGTCCAACCCCCCCACAATCACTCTCAGACGCTCACACACTCACACTTCACGCATACTATCGTTCGCCCACACATTCACAATTCACACATACCAACATTCACCCGGACATTCAATCACTGACTCGCCCTCTCACACACATTCCCACTTTTACGTTAGACAACAAAAAAAAATAAAGGTAATAAAACAAGTCCACTCACCCCATGATTAATCCTCCAGTCGTCCAAGTCCTTCGGCCTTAGCCCTCCATCAGTGATGATTCATCCAACAGGCATGGTATTACAAAAATAAATTTACGGATAATCCACTGGTGCGTGGTCAGCTCGGCAGCAATAGCAAACCAGTTGGTGTAAATATGGAGTTGAAAATATGACAGTATCAGCAAAAATTGTATATAATTAATCAGTTGCAATATTCCGAAATTTTGTAAAAATGCTGCGTTGAAAATACGATAATATCAGCAAAAATTGTATACGAATAACCAGTTGCAATATCCCAAAATTTTGTAAAAATGCTGCGTTGAACATATGATAATATCAGCAAAAATTGTATATAATTAATCAGTTGCAATATTCCGAAATTTTGCAAAAATGCTGCGTTGAAAATACGATAATATCAGCAAAGATTTTACATAAATAATCTGTTGCAATATCCCAAAAGATTGTAAAAAGGTTGCGTTGAAAATACGATGATATCAGCAAAAATTGTATACGAATAACCAGTTGCAATATCCCAAAATTTTGTAAAAAGGCTGCGTTGAAAATACGATGGTATCAGCAAAGATTTTACATAAATAATCTGTTGCAATATCCCAAAAGATCGTAAAAAGGTTGCGTTGAAAATACGATGATATCAGCAAAAATTGTATACGAATAACCAGTTGCAATATCCCAAAATTTTGTAAAAATGCTGCGTTGAACATACGATAATATCGGCAAAAATTGTATATAAATAATCAGTTGCAATATCCCAAAATATTGTAAAAATGTTGCGTTGAAAATTACGATAATATCAGCAAAAACTTTATATAATTAATCAGTTGCAATATTCCGAAATTTTGTAAAAATGTTGCGTTGAAAATTACGATAATATCAGCAAAAACTTTATATAATTAATCAGTTGCAATATTCCGAAATTTTGTAAAAATGCTGCGTTGAAAATACGATAATATCAGCAAAAATTTTATATAAATAATCAGTTGCAATATCCCAAAATATTGTAAAAATGTCGCGTTGAAAATACGATAGTATCAGCAAAAAAAAAACTGGTATATAAATAATCAGTTGTAATAGCCAAAATTTGGTAAAAATGTTGTGTAGAAAATACGATATTATCAGCAAGAACGGTATATAAATAATGCGTGGCTATACGGTGGCAATAACCAAAAAAAACTCTATATCAATATGGCAGTAATAACAAAGACACTTCCAGGAAAGTTGCGTCGAAATAGGTATAAGATATGGCATTAGTAGCAAAAATTTGATTCAAATGTCGTGTTGAAGATACCCATAGATAAATTCAAATTTCCTTTAGGTTGATTCTTTCGCTCCCGCCCTCAATACTTTCAACTTTTCGTATTCCCTATCGACCAAGGCGATAATCAAAACAGTTATTATTCTCTTCTTTTTATTATTAAATCAAGCATTAATTTAACGATATTCTAAACAAGTAACATTTTACAATCTTGTACTGAACCAGAGCCGTTTTCGTCTGATTCCCCTTGTTTTTTTAAATTATTTCTGAACAAACACTAAATTACAGGTTTATTAGTTGATTTTATGGAACTAGTAATATTTTACTTATACTATTAACCAAGCATGAATTTACGGTTGCTCACCAGACAACTTTCATATATATATTTACTATGAATCATAACAGAATTTACAGTTCTTTTCACTAAATGAATTACTATTTGCATTTACTATGAATCATAACAAAATTTACAGTTCTTTTCACTAAATAAATTAGTATTTACATTTACTAACAAGCATACAAGAATTTACAGGTTTTCACTAATATTATTTGTGTCAAATTTATTACGAAACATCTAGGTATGTTCAGTTTCGTTCACTGAGCAATTTTCAATTTGTTTGTTCTAATTTACTATGAGACAAGCAATTATACATGATTCTTTACCTTTTTAATCACGGCATTCTAAACAAACCGCTTTCCGCTAATTCTACCGCTATCTCAACCTCAGCAGATCCACTTGCACAATGGTTGTATTATTTAATATTAGAGGTAGCAAGTCTCCCTAATTACACTAAATCACACAATAAAATTTTATTTAAGCTATAACAACTAACACTGAACAAATTGAAATTAATAGCACATGAATCAGAAAAAAACGATATCCATGTCCCGCACGGATAATTAGAATTTTTTTAACTTGAACGTCAAAAATGCAACAACATAATGCGAATGTAATAGATTGCGCGAGTACTATGTGAATCGCTAATTGAACTAAGCGCTAGAATAAGTTACCGTGCTCATTATATAGTCAAATTTTTAATCTCGCAATAACTCGAATAAAGTATTTAGATGAGAGATAATTAATTTACATCAGATTTTCAAATTATTGGGAACTTATTATAGTTCACAAAACCGTTTGCTACTTGATAATATTGTACTAAAAATAAGGTTGGGATCCCCAATATTTCCGACACATTCATAACACGTATAATTGAATTCAAAATGAATCAAATACAGATTCGATCAATGTAGTGATGTTTAGACATTTAATAACTACATTCTGCAATATCAATACCGTGAAGTTCAGATCAATCACGGAAGGATTGTTTAAAGCAAAACACTCATACAAAGACAAATCAAATGTTTAACCAAGCAGAAATAGTAATTCGTTGTATGTTGACGATTGGGAACAAAATACACGTAGCTGTTGTGAGGTTTTGAGAATTTCGTTATTTCATTACGGTTTGTGTTTTGAAACAAAAAAAGTTCAAACTCAAGTAGTAAGGCGAGGACAATCGAATGGAGGCACAACGCGCGTCAATTTTAGTGCGTTGTAAGATTAAATTCTGATTAATTTTTAGTGATTATACGGATGATGATTAAGGAAAATTATTAATTAATTCAAATTAACCAATATTGTGTTATATCAATGAATAAATAATTCAAGGTAATTAGTGTAATTTTCTTTCTCCCATACGTTTGTCCGGCTATTGCAGATTTAGTAGATTTTGAGAAATATAAGGAAACTATGGGTTAAGGAAACTACATGAAATATGACTATTGATGACGAAGGGATGAGAATCTATTACAAGTGGTACCGATTAATATAAGGAACAACAACTAAGGAAACTGCGACCATAATATACTATGTTATCCCAGACTATCCATTACAGAACAAGTGCTTTTTGGACGAACACCTACGACCAAAAGGCAGTTGAAAAAGGCATAGGCTGGTCGCCAATAGACCTTGTATATACATATTAGCTTGGTGAAGCACCTCGACGTACCACAGATTAGCAATCAATGCGATCAGTATTACAAACTCAGTCTTAGCAGAAACAAAGTAACAAAGTATCTAAAAATATAAAAAACTTTTGGGAGGGGTATCGATAAAATCAGTATTCTACTCTATTGCAAGCGGTGGATAACTAACTTCTTCCAGACCCAATTTCGGGCAGATCTGGGGGTTCCCGAGACTCTAAAGTCACAAAAAAAAATTTATTCAATCTGCTATAGATCGAAAAGAAAAAAAAAAAAAAAAAAAACACCATTGGACCGACTCCTTTAATGAAACGTCCGACACAATTTCGTCTTTGCGTTATGCAGGCTCGCAACCCACACCTGAACTAACACGAGTCTCATACTTCTCCGACTGAGCTAGCCGGGCCACACTGTTGTACGCTTCCGTCCCAGTGACTCTGAAGGCTGAGAAAAAAAAGCCGTTCACATAGGTTCAAAGCAACTAATTGAGCCACATTCAATACATTCTATCACGGTATTTTCGCTGGCAAATAGTCTACACAAAAAAAATTTTGAACCAAGACTCGAACACCAAAGTTGATACACACTCACTGAACTGTGAATTCACGATGAAACTACCCTCATACTTTATGGTCGTCGATAATCTTGACTTACCATGGCGGTGAAACACGCACGTAAGTTACTATCATACTGACAGAAAAAAAATTATTGCCGATGTTAGGCACGAATGTCCTTGGAGTGATAAACACCTCTACGTTTAGAAACCAGGTCCTCCAGTTCGTAGGCGGAACCACCTACCAACCTTATTACTCTGGTCTCAATAAACTTCTGTGCAAGTTTAGCAGATAACTTCTTATCGGCGTCACTCAAGATAAAGTTCCTTCGGAACACCGTATCCCCTGGTTTAAACAAAGTTATTCGAGCTCGTAAATTGTATCTTTCAGCACTTTTGACAAATGCTTCGGCAGTTAAATCAAGAATTCGAATTCGAATCTTATTAAGATAATCAGGTCGCAGAATCGTTTCACCTGGATCATGAAGACTATTCAATCGTCTCAGCAGTTCATAGGACGAACCATGAGTCACCATAGGTATTCCAAACATTGCGTAATATGGGGAACATTGCAGTGTTTGATGCAGGGAACAACGTAGTGCACAAGCGATCTCGCTCAAGTGCATATCCCATTTAGAATGTTCCTCCTTTAAATAGGCTCTAATACCAGATAAAACACTTCTATTTACCCGTTCCGAAGCGTTAGCTTGAGGTGAATATAGCGCTAGTAATGTATGTTTCACTCCGTGCTTCGCCAAGAAATCTCCAAATAGTTTAGACTTAAACTGCGTCCCATTATCGGACACAATAACTTCGGGACAACCAAATACGTGAAAGACATTGGTAGCCAATAGATGACAAATTGGTTCAGCGGTTAGCTTCCGTAAAGGAAATAAAAATGGATATTTAGTAACATGATCTAATACTACAAGGATAGCGATATTCCCGGCCTTTGAACGAGGATAAGGGCCAAGAATATCGATATATAATCGCTGTCCAACTCGTTCTGTTTTCATTTGGGACACCATGGGAGCACGAAGTGGAACATTAGTCGCTTTGATTTCTTTACAGGTCTTACAATTTCCTATGTAAGATTTAACCTGGGTATACATACGAGGCCAATAGTAAAATTTACGAATGTTATACAAGGTTTTTGCTAGACCTCCATGAGATGAGGTAGGAGGATTGTGGGCCCTTGCAATACACTCGTCAGTGTATTCCTCAGGTAACCACAATTTCCAGACCTCACCCTCTGAAGGAATATCAAGATCTAGACAAGCCAATCGTTTATAAACCCGACCAGAAATTACTTTCAGATCAGGCAATGTACCGTCTGCTTCGGTAACCAGATTTACCAACTCCAAATATCGAGAAGTGTTGAAGAAAGGGGAATTAAGATCTAATTCAGGCACTGGACATAGTTCAGAAATGATGTCGACAGAGTCACGTCTTGATAGAGTGTCAGGAACAGTATTTAATTTTCCTTTTCGGTACTCAATATCAAAGACGTAACCCTGCAATTTCAAGCTCCAACGAGCCAATCGACCAGAAAGGTCTTTTTGTTGCATTAACCATCTTAATGAAGCATGATCAGTTATGATCTTAAAGGCCTGACCCTCGACATACGCTCTAAATTTCTTTACTCCCAGTACGGCGGCTAGACACTCTTTCTCACTAGTTGAGTAATTGCGTTGCGCAGAATTTAGTTTCTTGGACATGTACGCTATGGGATGTTCCATACCGTCCATGTCACGCTGAAGTAATACACAGCCTATACCGTCATTACTAGCGTCGCACTGGAGAGTAAAAGGTTTAGTATAGTCGGGGTTTATGAGGACTGGTGCTGATATGAGAGCATTTTTGAGATTTATAAATGCTATCTCAGCTTCTGGTGTCCATACGAATTTATTAGAATTTTTCTTCAACAAATCTGATATAGGAGAGGACATAGCAGAGAAATCGGATATAAAACGGCGATAATAACCCGCCATACCCAGGAATCGTCGAATCTGTTTGGACGTACGCGGTGTAGGAAATTCAGAAATAGCTTGCGTTTTATCAGGATCAATTTTTAGCTTACCACCTCCCACTACATATCCCAAATATTTTACATCCGGCAAGAGAAACTTACTTTTTTCCACGTTTATCGTCAAGTTCGCACGTCTAAGACACTGGGAGATATCTTCTAACAGTTTCAGATGGGCCTCAAAGGTATCTGTAACTATTAGAAGATCATCCAAGTATACGAAGACGCACGACTTGAGATGTGGAGGAATTACTTGGTCCATCAATTTGGTCATTGTTTGCGGCGCATTGCACAGTCCGAAAGGCATTCTTACGAACTGATACAATGGCCGCCCTGGGACCGTAAAAGCAGTTTTCTCTCGGGAGTGTTTTTCTAACGGTATCTGCCAGAAAGCGTCTTTCAGATCCAAACTGGAGATGAAATTACTTTGTGGCAGCCGACTCAAGATTCCATCTATCTGTGGGAGGGGGTAAGCATCCTTCTTAGTAACTGTATTGACCTTTCTACTATCCAAACAAAGACGATTCTTCCCAGGTTTGCGAATTAAGACCACGGGACTCGACCAAGGACTGTTAGAAACCTCTATAATACCCAGAGATAACATCCTATCCAGTTCTTCTCCCATCAGTTTCTCAATGGCGGGCGAAATTGGATAGTGTCGTTGCTTGATGGGAGCTGCAGTCCCCACATCAATAACGTGTTCCAACAAATGTGTTCGACCCAGACCCATTTTTGAAAATGATGGTAGAAGCTGAATAGTGTTTTGTAGACGTGCTTGATTGTCCATAGACAATTCTGAAATTCCTGACTCCGTAGTCGAAAATGTAGGTAAGTTAAATATCGGGTTAAACAAACCAAAAGCGTTAAAGAAATCTATACCTAGATATAGATTTTGAGTCAAAGACGGGATAATGAAGACGTCCAGGGTTCTGACTTGGTTCATAAATGAAATCTTTGTTTTTACAAACCCCAAGATCTTCTGTCTTTGGCCATCGGCAGTACGAACTACGGCAGACGAATAAGTCAGAAGGTCTGGAGTCTGTACGATTTCTTTAGCAAAATCACCACCAATTACAGTCAAGGACGCTCCACTATCCAACAGTCCAGTATGTTGTTTACCCAATATTGACACTGTGGCATAAGATCTCACATCGTTGGCCAATTTCACAATAGAGGAAATGGTTTTAGTTTTAAACAAATGCCGTTGTTGCCAATAAATACGAGAACGGAGCGCAGAGCGCGATGGAAGTTTCAAAGATGATAATGAATCGACAAATATGTTTGAGCGCACCTTCAGGTATTCGTTCAATCGTTGTTGGAACGATTTGTTTTTGGTCCATAATGGAGGTGGTTCAGTATGAACGGGTGTTCGTTTCAATAATTTCATATCAGTATCATGAGTGGGTACCAAATCATTAAAAGTCGCATTTGTAATCGGTGTTTCAGGGGTGACGATAATGGAATTATTATCTGTTTCGTCTCTGTTTGAAATACTTACAGGTAGAGTATTCCAAGAGTGTTCTATCAAATTGGATGTTGAAGCTCGGTTCAACATTGTATTGTGCACTAATAGGTTATTGGGACTAGTTGATGAAATATTTGAAGGATCAGGAGACAAACTATTTTTAGGCTCAGATGAGTCTAAGAGGTGTCCTGGGAGCGAGAAAAGGTGTTGGGATTCTGGCCCCCCCTTCGGTTTCCCCGACAATTTTCACAATTAGGACACAATACATCATCCTTCCCACATCCCCAACAAAACAAACGCTGTGATTCACGACAATCGTGCCACCGGTGACCAGGTCGTTTACAGTTCCAACAAATAGTTGAACTGGTTATTCGTCTCATATTAGGGGCGGGCTGTATTGCCGCGAGTTCGTTGGATGCAATTGGTAGCGATTCAGTTGGCATTTCGCTAATTTGAATTTGTGAGAATTCACTAACCAAGTCTACTTCTGACACCGGTCTAGCTGGTCTACTGATATAATCTCGCGGTCTGATTATTGACTCGGCCCATAATTTTTCGCGATCACGGCAGAGCTGGCGCAGATGTTCCAGACCATAAACGGTGACATAAAGTAGTTCCCTCCTAATTTCCAATCGTAAATTGTTGCGTATCAAGGATAATAACTCTGCGTCCGACATCGGTACTCGAAGTTTATCCGCCAGTCGATAAATTGATTGTAAGAATTCGTCAAACAATTCAGTGGGCCGCTGTTTCCTGGCCCTCATCCGCTCCTTTATCTCTTCGTCCGTCTGCCGGTCCCGAAATTCTATTCGCAGAGCATGACATAAGTCAGTCCAAATAAGCTGTCGGTTCTGGCGAAAATATCTCCAGAACCAATCAGCTGCTCGATCGGCGAACAACAGGTACAGACAACGGGTAACAATAGAAAAATCGCTATTTAAACACATCTCTGTCAGCCGCTCTATCCTGAAGATGAATGCTTCAACATCCAGACCATCGGGTCTGCCTGAGAACGTTACGTTCCAATTTCTAACTGTGGTAGAGTGCTGATCGAGATGTGTTCGTATTCTAGCTGGAGCAAGAGCAGGATGAGGTTCAGCAAACATTGGTGGTACTGGTACATTATTTTGCACAAACGCATTTACTGGCGTATAATTTGAATGAACCGATGGATGACGCGGGGTGGTGGGCGATACTGCAATTGGTGCTAGAGGTAACAACACTTCAGGTGCTGGAGCACGTGATTGCATCATTGAGTGATTAATTCTCGAAATTTCCTGATCGATGTGTGCATTTACCGCTTCCTGAAAACCGTGATCTTCCGCTGCAGCGGCACCATATATGGGAGATCGTTGAGCTATATTCACTCGCACTTCATCGGCGAGTCTAGGTCGTGGGAGTTGGTTTGCCAAGGGAGTGGAAGAGTGTTGCTTTCCAATACTAGGACGACGTTGCCAACCTGCGGTAATAGAGCGAGTCACAGGTCTCGGTGGAGGTGGTACCACAGTATCATTAGATTTATCCATCCCTCGGGGTAACCGTTGTAATTCTGCACGCTCACAAGCGGCTCGACAAATTGGGCAGGTGCGATTCTGCAACAACCAGTCGTTGAGGCAGATGTCATGAAAGAGGTGGTTACACCGAGTGAGAAGTTTTACGTCGGCCGGCACTATTTCGTGTTGACAAACAGCACAAGAGCTGGACCTATCCAGAACGTCAATCTTATCAGCGGCAGACATTATGAATCTCAAACCGCCGCACAGGACCAGATCAATAAATGCACGTATATGGAGAGCGAAACGAAAATTATTACACTATCGATGTGAACTTTGAATCCAAATAAACAATTTTAATTATCAACAGAAAAGATTACTTTATTCCAATATTTGATTACTTTGAATATTTTAAGGCAGAATTTAAAAAAAATTATATGGAAGTTTAGCGTTTCAAACCTCAAACAGCTGCGCAATATTTTCCTCCAATTCGACAATTATAATTTTTGCTTTTAAAAAAAATGTTAATCTGACAACAGCCGAGCGTGTAACACACAAAAAAAAACTATCCTGGCTGATGCTTGTATTTGATTTGACCAAACAAGGTAAAAATTGTACTGTGAGAGAAAATAAGTATACTAAGAATATGGCAGAAGATGGCAATAATATAAACTGTTCCAGACCCAATAGGTCAACAGGTCACTCGAACTACTAGGAAATGCTAAATGAGTGCAGATATATCCCTCCGGTGGGGGCGGAGAAATTAATAATTTCAACCGATAATAACAAAAAAAAATTGATTTATATCAAACTTAAAATCTACCATGCATTAAGGAACACAAGAATAAAAAAGTACTAATACGACTTAAATTTAAAACAAACAAAAATACTATAGCTGTGTTGTTGTCCTGGTGGTAGGTTGTAATATTGATAATTTGATGTATTCACGGTAAATAGTATAAATTTTTTTTTTTTCTTTATAATTTGATGTCTTCTAGGTAAATAGTATAATTTTTTTTTTTCTTTATAATTTGATGTCTTCTAGGTAAATAGTATTTCCTATATGATTGGATATCTTGATTTCAATATTTCCCTTTTTTTTATATATTTAGGTGGATCCTACAATTTTGAGAGAAAGCAACAATTAATACCTAATATTATCAGCAAATTGAGTTATTTATTTATTTATATTTTTTTTTCTTTTATATAAATATTTATTTATTTACAGACGATGGACGGACGGACCAATCAAGGGGGGAGTTCACCACACCTGGGTTGGAAGTGGTGATCGCCGGTCTTTCATTAAATGTTTTGTTGTTTATAGTTTTTAATTAAATTTTTTGTTAGTTTTGTTAGTTTGGGACCAAAGAAAAGTTTAAAATATACTACGTTAAAGGATGGGGAATCAGACAGGAACAGGGGAGAAGAGGGGATGTAAAAGGATGGGAAAGGTAGGGTGGGAAAGGAATAAGTTGGGGTATGTGCTGATGGGGTTTCACCCAGCTGACAAGTGTTGACGGGATGGCCAGAAGATAAATCCTCTGGACCACCATTCGATCATCAACACCCGCCAACTGCGATCCACACCACCAACACATACGGGCGAGGTGCTATGACCTGAGTGGATCCAGTCGACCACGGCATAAAAGCTGAGCGGGCATTTTCCCTCAGTAGCTGATCGGGCTACTTTGGAAAATGTCCCCCAGTATTATCCATGGGGAACCGAAACACTCAGGCCATAGGAAACCAATATTGTCGGGAGGGGACTCTAACAATTAGACAATATCAGTTCGGACTGGACTCTGAGGACACCACGAACCCGAAGCCTGACCAGGTGACCAGACTCGGACGAGAATTGGCGTATACACCAATACACGTCAGTCTAGGTCTGGCACCTGAATCACCTTCGGCCCTCGTGACATCGCCAGAAACCCAGCCCGTAACTAGGGTCCGTGGGGTTGTAATGCCCATTGGGAATACTTCCTAAGAAATATTCCCACCCCTGCGTTATCAAAAAAAACAAAAGGGAGAAACATTGCTGGAGGCGTAGGGACGCAACTCCCCATCAAAGAAAAGTCTGAGGGATCTCAGACTTCCTTTGCTCCTGCGCGTATGAAGCAGGGAATTGCTTCTACGCCGCCAGAGCCTCTAACTATTATATGGTGGATAATGAAAATTTAAAAGAAGAAAAAAAAATTTAACAAAAATTTTTTTTCCAAAGTTTTTTGTAATTTGAAGGGACTCCTCCAGAGTCCTACACCGCTGTAGGGACCCTTAGAGAAGCCCCACGTTGGGCGCCAATTTGTAATGAAGCGCTTTCTCAGTGGCGAACCAATGAGAAGGACATAGCAGGAAGCGTACCTAGCGAGATTGATTTTCAAGCCCCAAACTAGCTTCAGCCCATGGGAACGATAAAGTAACCCTGCTACTTCAGCACAAATACAGAAATGTACGCTATTTACGAGAATTTGCAGAAATGAGAAAAAAAAATAATACAAGTGTGAAAAAGGAGACTCTGGCGACCCCATTGGCGAAAGACCCACGATCCACACGTCCAACCCCCCCACAATCACTCTCAGACGCTCACACACTCACACTTCACGCATACTATCGTTCGCCCACACATTCACAATTCACACATACCAACATTCACCCGGACATTCAATCACTGACTCGCCCTCTCACACACATTCCCACTTTTACGTTAGACAACAAAAAAAAATAAAGGTAATAAAACAAGTCCACTCACCCCATGATTAATCCTCCAGTCGTCCAAGTCCTTCGGCCTTAGCCCTCCATCAGTGATGATTCATCCAACAGGCATGGTATTACAAAAATAAATGTACGGATAATCCACTGGTGCGTGGTCAGCTCGGCAGCAATAGCAAACCAGTTGGTGTAAATATGGAGTTGAAAATATGACAGTATCAGCAAAAATTGTATATAATTAATCAGTTGCAATATTCCGAAATTTTGTAAAAATGCTGCGTTGAAAATACGATAATATCAGCAAAAATTGTATACGAATAACCAGTTGCAATATCCCAAAATTTTGTAAAAATGCTGCGTTGAACATACGATAATATCAGCAAAAATTGTATATAATTAATCAGTTGCAATATTCCGAAATTTTGCAAAAATGCTGCGTTGAAAATACGATAATATCAGCAAAGATTTTACATAAATAATCTGTTGCAATATCCCAAAAGATTGTAAAAAGGTTGCGTTGAAAATACGATGATATCAGCAAAAATTGTATACGAATAACCAGTTGCAATATCCCAAAATTTTGTAAAAAGGCTGCGTTGAAAATACGATGGTATCAGCAAAGATTTTACATAAATAATCTGTTGCAATATCCCAAAAGATCGTAAAAAGGTTGCGTTGAAAATACGATGATATCAGCAAAAATTGTATACGAATAACCAGTTGCAATATCCCAAAATTTTGTAAAAATGCTGCGTTGAACATACGATAATATCGGCAAAAATTGTATATAAATAATCAGTTGCAATATCCCAAAATATTGTAAAAATGTTGCGTTGAAAATTACGATAATATCAGCAAAAACTTTATATAATTAATCAGTTGCAATATTCCGAAATTTTGTAAAAATGTTGCGTTGAAAATTACGATAATATCAGCAAAAACTTTATATAATTAATCAGTTGCAATATTCCGAAATTTTGTAAAAATGCTGCGTTGAAAATACGATAATATCAGCAAAAATTTTATATAAATAATCAGTTGCAATATCCCAAAATATTGTAAAAATGTCGCGTTGAAAATACGATAGTATCAGCAAAAAAAAAACTGGTATATAAATAATCAGTTGTAATAGCCAAAATTTGGTAAAAATGTTGTGTAGAAAATACGATATTATCAGCAAGAACGGTATATAAATAATGCGTGGCTATACGGTGGCAATAACCAAAAAAAACTCTATATCAATATGGCAGTAATAACAAAGACACTTCCAGGAAAGTTGCGTCGAAATAGGTATAAGATATGGCATTAGTAGCAAAAATTTGATTCAAATGTCGTGTTGAAGATACCCATAGATAAATTCAAATTTCCTTTAGGTTGATTCTTTCGCTCCCGCCCTCAATACTTTCAACTTTTCGTATTCCCTATCGACCAAGGCGATAATCAAAACAGTTATTATTCTCTTCTTTTTATTATTAAATCAAGCATTAATTTAACGATATTCTAAACAAGTAACATTTTACAATCTTGTACTGAACCAGAGCCGTTTTCGTCTGATTCCCCTTGTTTTTTTAAATTATTTCTGAACAAACACTAAATTACAGGTTTATTAGTTGATTTTATGGAACTAGTAATATTTTACTTATACTATTAACCAAGCATGAATTTACGGTTGCTCACCAGACAACTTTCATATATATATTTACTATGAATCATAACAGAATTTACAGTTCTTTTCACTAAATGAATTACTATTTGCATTTACTATGAATCATAACAAAATTTACAGTTCTTTTCACTAAATAAATTAGTATTTACATTTACTAACAAGCATACAAGAATTTACAGGTTTTCACTAATATTATTTGTGTCAAATTTATTACGAAACATCTAGGTATGTTCAGTTTCGTTCACTGAGCAATTTTCAATTTGTTTGTTCTAATTTACTATGAGACAAGCAATTATACATGATTCTTTACCTTTTTAATCACGGCATTCTAAACAAACCGCTTTCCGCTAATTCTACCGCTATCTCAACCTCAGCAGATCCACTTGCACAATGGTTGTATTATTTAATATTAGAGGTAGCAAGTCTCCCTAATTACACTAAATCACACAATAAAATTTTATTTAAGCTATAACAACTAACACTGAACAAATTGAAATTAATAGCACATGAATCAGAAAAAAACGATATCCATGTCCCGCACGGATAATTAGAATTTTTTTAACTTGAACGTCAAAAATGCAACAACATAATGCGAATGTAATAGATTGCGCGAGTACTATGTGAATCGCTAATTGAACTAAGCGCTAGAATAAGTTACCGTGCTCATTATATAGTCAAATTTTTAATCTCGCAATAACTCGAATAAAGTATTTAGATGAGAGATAATTAATTTACATCAGATTTTCAAATTATTGGGAACTTATTATAGTTCACAAAACCGTTTGCTACTTGATAATATTGTACTAAAAATAAGGTTGGGATCCCCAATATTTCCGACACATTCATAACACGTATAATTGAATTCAAAATGAATCAAATACAGATTCGATCAATGTAGTGATGTTTAGACATTTAATAACTACATTCTGCAATATCAATACCGTGAAGTTCAGATCAATCACGGAAGGATTGTTTAAAGCAAAACACTCATACAAAGACAAATCAAATGTTTAACCAAGCAGAAATAGTAATTCGTTGTATGTTGACGATTGGGAACAAAATACACGTAGCTGTTGTGAGGTTTTGAGAATTTCGTTATTTCATTACGGTTTGTGTTTTGAAACAAAAAAAGTTCAAACTCAAGTAGTAAGGCGAGGACAATCGAATGGAGGCACAACGCGCGTCAATTTTAGTGCGTTGTAAGATTAAATTCTGATTAATTTTTAGTGATTATACGGATGATGATTAAGGAAAATTATTAATTAATTCAAATTAACCAATATTGTGTTATATCAATGAATAAATAATTCAAGGTAATTAGTGTAATTTTCTTTCTCCCATACGTTTGTCCGGCTATTGCAGATTTAGTAGATTTTGAGAAATATAAGGAAACTATGGGTTAAGGAAACTACATGAAATATGACTATTGATGACGAAGGGATGAGAATCTATTACAAGTGGTACCGATTAATATAAGGAACAACAACTAAGGAAACTGCGACCATAATATACTATGTTATCCCAGACTATCCATTACAAAACGGACGGTTGTTAAGAATTATGAGACGAGAATCATTATCATCTTGTTTGTGATTGTTTTACTTTTCACCTCAAAATCACTTGGGTGTTAGATTGATTCATTAACCAGTTTTGTTAGCTACATTTGTAGATTTTAGTGCAATTTTTCAATAAAGTACTTAAATTAGATGAAAAGAAAAACGAACTATGTGTTGGTTGTGATTTGTATATGGCGGGCGTGATCTCATAACTACTGTCTTTGTCTGGTGCAGGACAGTTGATCAGACTTGACTGTTAATTTTTTTGTCGAATATCGGTGATATGAATAAACAGGAAAAGAAAAAAATATTGTATTGTAAATAATAATTTTTGTTGTGGGCACTGACATGATAAAATTGTTATGAAATGAATATATAAAAAAAATCAAGAGCAAAAAAAATTATTGATATGTTTTGCGCTGCTTATTTTTTTTTATAAATAAAATTTCTTAGTTCGCGGGTGTTGTTTGTCAGTCGATTGTTGTAGATTCATAATCATTTCTCGGAGTGTGAGGCGTCTTCCTAATGATTTTCCTTAGAATTTGAAGGAAGCTTTATACTATCTTTTTGGGTAGCTAAAGTTTTAAGTTAAAACAAAACGAAAAGGAAACGAAATTTAAGTTTTTTGTGTGAAAAGCGGATTGGATTGTAAGAGGGTGTTAAAAAAAATCAGAAAAGCAAAAATTTTGTTTTGTAGTATGACAGTTTCTTGGCCGCTTGGAGTTTTGTCTGCGTACTGGGCAATTATGGTTTGTATGTATCCAATTACGTATTGTTATAGCAATAAAAATAAAAACTGGGACATGTTTGCAAATAAATTGTGATGTACATTTAATAAAATCATGAACTCACATCATTGTATAAACTAAATTTTGTGATATCCAACTTCTTTCCGGATAACTGCGAACGGGAGGAATCAACATACATCACTGTTTTAAATTAAAAAGGAGGAGGATGTGAGGCGGTTGTTGCTGGACGATCTTGTTCAACACTACGTAGAACACAGATGAAGTATTAGTGAGGGAGTATTTTGATGGACTACATTCGGTTTAGTTTGCTGAGAAAAGCACAAATAAGGCTTATGAAGTCATCAACCGCCAGTTACCACCAGTTACTTTAGCGCAACGAGTATAATGAGTTGATACGATTGATTACCTTTAATTTGTGATTATAGTTCAACAATCTCCTCTACAGTTGGAGCAATGAATGTATTGAGTTGTTATTATTGATCACATTTGAATTATGATTATTGTTCAACAATCGCCGTTACATTTGGCGCAACGGATCTATTGAATTAATATTATTAGTTACATTTACCTTATGATTATTGTTCATCGAGCGCTTTTGTATCTGGCGCAACGAATGGTTTAAATAGTTATTGCTGCTCACATTTGCTTCATGTTTATTCTTCAACAATCACCTTTACACTTGGCAACAATTTCAGTTGATTTATTTTGTTATTTAAGTACTATAAGATACCCGTTCCCCTCTACTGAGCTTGCCCTTTTTATCAGTCTACTTTTTCTGAAACGCCTACATACCGTTTAATTTGTACTGGTTTGCAGGATGTTTATTCTCGTATCCACATGGCTATCAATCATCAGAATATAACCTCGGTAGGCGCGCGGTTCCGGATTGGTTCCTGTTGATATTCATACTTACAAGATCAGCCTTTATTACAATTGTTTGAATTCCTCTAGAACGTCTAAGGACAAGCTCTAGGCCAACAAGGACCGTTGGAATATTGCAGTGGTTCTAGCCCTTAGTTTTGACGGGTTATATCAACCTGGTGGTTGCCCAACAAACAATTGGCCTGATCAATATTTCAGCTGAAATCTCAGGATTAGACCAAAATTATTCCTAAAATAATATTTTTAATTAGGGCGGCAAGTGCTCGCATCGTAATATTATGGACATTAGGTACATAAGCCTGGCCAATTGATTTTCGTAAGATGTATTAATACCTGTGGACCAAGTGTCAATTCACCAGAAAATAAGTAATTATTATAATGCTATTATTATAAGCAATAATTATAATGTGATATCTGCAAGAGATATGATATCTAGATTCCAGTTAGAGTTCTCTATATACACACATCACATTGAGAATTGATACCTAATCAGTTCAACATTCACCTCATATAGCTGCGCTATATGGAGTATCATACGATGCCACCACAACAACCATGTAGCTAATTCCATCCATGGCAGAAGATTTTTTTACTAAATATTTTCCCATTTATTTCCATGTTTGATTTTATCAACAAATCTTCAAAACATAAACATTGAAGCAAAACCATCAAATCAAAAAAACAGGTGCATTTTTTTCAAATCTTATATCCATAAATTAAGATCTGTAACCCTCTTTTATTTAAAAAAAAAAAAGACAAAAAGGACAAAGTTGTAAAATAAACACAAAACCAATTCAACTAAACGTAAAATTTAAATTCAATAAACATATTGATTGAAAAATTTTATACCAAAAAAAGGGAAAATAGAAGAAAAATCCAGCAACAGCAATACAAAAACCACAAAAATATTAAAATGAATTCAATAATTTTATGATTCGGATAAAAAATATATACAAAATTCAAAGGTATTTAAAAGGAATATAAATAAAAAGAATATATTCGGAACAATAAAATACAACAAAGAAAAAGGTATAAAAGCATAAACCTTTAAAGCTTTTTCAAAAACAGGTTGGAAATTGGAGGGAATTTTCTGCTTTCTGAGATGTATGAATGTAAACAAAAAATGTATTAAAATGTTTGCATATAGTAAATAGTGAAGAGTTTTTTGGTATAAAAATGATTGAAATCTATCATGAATAAATATTTATAATGATAAAAAGGGTCAGTCAATAGAATTTGGGACAAAATATATATTTAAGACATTTTAAGTACTTTTGAAACATGATCTTAAAGCTATTTTGGAAAGATTTTCGATTTAAGCTGGTAAATTGGTTGGTGATGATAATTGATTAATAAACTAATTCTTGCTTTATAGCCTTAATAGTTGTTATATCCCTGACGTGTTCCATCGACTTATTGATCACACTTGTTTGTGTGCTACTCAGTGCTAGTTCTTTAGGTTGTTTTTATGATTTGAGTAGTTTAGCTTGACTGTTTTTACACAAACGACAGGTACACTGAAAAAACTTTGCTATATGTTCCAAGTTCATATATGTTCAGTTCACTATATGTTCAGTTCACACACGATCTGCATTTTTATTCAAATTAGATCAAAAAACTTTTTTATTTAAAATTAAATATCTCAACCTCTGATTTTCGCACTTTAATATAAATAATCACCTTTTTCTGGTGCCACCGTTATTAACAATTATATTTTATATGCACCAATCGCCTGTTTTTTTGGTGCAACAAATATTAATATTTATTTTATATATTAAACTATCACCTATGTTGGTGCAACAGTTATTAACATTTATGGGTAATTAAAATGTTATATTAAAGTGATGCATGCATAAGTGAATCCAAAAACGCTTATAGTTATATCATTTATGTGTTATAAAACAATCACCTGTTTATTTTGGTGTATCGGTTAATAATAATTTATTTTTAGCTATTCAACAATCACCTGCATTTTAGTGCAACATCCGCATGGATCATTTTTTTTAATGAACATTCTTTTAATTTTTGATTTACGGGTATGACAACCTGCGTACTCCAGTCCCTGCTATTGACATACGAACTGACGTGAGATACCACATACCACTGGCAATAGCAGTGAGAAATCACTACCCAAGGTGATATCTTAGGGTTACTAGCGGATGAACTCTATTCAGTCAACGGTAGCATCCTCAATCTTAGCTATGGAGTGTTCCTTGGTGATACCACGTTATTGCTTATTCGAAGAATCGAACCTTAATATAACTCTATGATCAAGTAATATGCCCCTTACTAGATTATTGGCAACTGCATTTTAGTTTTGTTTCTGCAAATTGTTAATACAAATTTGTTGTTTACCTTTTATCTTATTTTTATTTTTTGTATCTCATCATGAAAAAATATTGACCTATGTCATATTTATATGTGATAGGATTTATGGTTTAGTTATTATATCTATAAAAAAATATAAAAAAGCAAATTTGTGTCCATCAACACCTTAGAACGCATGTTATTGTGGGACCTTGGTCTTAAAAGGTTTTTGTGTGTTGTTGTGACACATATTGTAAATCCTACTACACAACACATTTTATTAAAAAAAAACAATTATTTTTATTTTTTAATGTTCGACAAACACCTGCTTTTGCTGCAATCATTAGTATCAATTTTATTTCATATTCAAAAATCACATGTGGTTGGTGCAACCATTATTAACAATTTTATTTAATATTCAATTACCACCTGATTTCTTGGGTGTAAAATTAGTAATATTTATTTTATATTCAATAATCACCTGTTTTAGTGCAATAATTGTTTATATTTATTTGATAACAAACACCTGCTTCTGACGCAACAATTACTAATCTTTATATATGATATTCTATAACCACTTTTTTTGTGCAACCTTACATTCATATTTCACAGTTTTACTTGATATAACAGTGCAACATTTTTGAGGTCATCGAATGTAACACAAATTCTGACTTCCGTTTCTGGAAGTACCTACCCAAACTAGCAAAACGATTTTTGGGTTTTGAAAGTTTGTATCAATTTCCTGTTTTATGACGTCATAAATATTTGTGCTCGAGCTTTGGTTTTACACGGGTATATATCGTAAAGTATTGGGAATTTCTCAATGTAATCTGCAGAAAAAATATTCTTCATGAGAAAATACACCACTTTTGTGAACAAGTCGAAGTCGGACTTTTACTCTTTCGGGGTGTTTTTAGTGCAGAAAGCCCTAAAAAATATCATTTTCTCAGATTTACGACCATAACTCACAAACCGTGTATACTTTAGCATAACTGTCTTCGACAAAAATATTTTCCGCATCCATACAAGTAACTTTGCGGCACATTGCAATAACCTACAATCGATCCTTAATATGTTCTGGCCGTTGTGAGTAATTTCGCAACCAAATACATAGTACATTTCACACCAAAATTCCAGCTTTCATAAAAAATATGTCTTTTTCTATGCGAAAAGTAAATTTACTAGTGAAAAAGAATAACAAATTATTGCTATGGCTACTATGGTTTTTCATATAATTTTACAAAGTATTTTAAACAACGTAACCATGAAAAAATAGAATATGAATTTTGAATGTTTTGTTGTCGATTTCTAATATTATAATTTAGAGTAGATATCGATTATATGTATTACATCATAGAAAAAATTGCATTTCCTACACGAGATAAAAACATTTTTTCGTTCGTAAACATGTCTCTAACATGTCTCTAACATGTCTCATAACAAATGATTACACACGAAAAAACAATGTTTTCATCTCTTGTAGGAAAATATACTATTTTTTGTGTTAAAGTTTATTTTGCAAGTTCGTATATGTACATTTTATAGAGCTATGGAAAATTCAAGATTTTATAAAAGGCAAAAAGCGTTTTTAATTTATTAATTTTAAATTTGATTTTTAAGTTTAAATTTAAATTTTAATTTTAAATTTAATTTAATTTTTTTTTAAATCAAATTTAAAATTAAACTTTAAATCTAAAATTAAAAATCAAATTTAAAATAACAAATTAAATTTTTGATTTAAAATTAAAAATCAAATTTAAATTTCAAATGAAAAATCAAATTTAAAATTAAAAATTTAAAATTAAATTTAAAATTAAAATTCAACTTTAAATTTAAAAATTAAATTTAAATTTAAAATTTAAAATTTAATTTAAAACTAAAAATTAAATCCAAAATTAAAAATCCTTTTTAAAATTAAAAATTAAATTTAAAATTAAAATTTTAAATTTAAATTAAAAATCAAATTTAAATTTCAAATTAAAAATCAAACATAAAATTAAAAATTCAAAATTAAATTTAAAATTAAAATTGAAATTTAAAATTAAGAATTAAATTTAAAGTTAAAAATTAAATTTAATATTAAAATCAATTTTAAAATTTAATTTTTAATTTTAAATTTGATTTCTAATTTTAAAAGAAAATCAACTTTAAAATTAAAAATTTAATTAAGTTAAAAATCAAATTTAAAATTAAATTTAAAATTATAATTTTAATGTAAAATTAAAAATCAAATTTAAATTATAATTAAAAATCAATAATAAAATTAGTCAATTAAAAACGCTTTTTGCTTTTTTTTAAATCTTGAATTTTCCATAGCTCCTTTAAAATGTACATATACGAATTTGCAAAATAAACTTTAACACAAAAAATAGTATATTTTCCTACAAGAGATGAAAACATAGTTTTTTCGTCAGTAAACATTTGTTCACGAGACGCGCTAGCGTCGAGTGAGACATGTTTACGAACGAAAAACGTTTTTATCTCGTTTTGTCTCGTTTTTATCTTGTTTTTATCTCATTTTGTCTCGAATAACGTTTTTACCTCATTAATTATTTAAATCCTGCTCAGTAATTTTTTTTAAATTCCTCGCAAATAAACAACATGAACAGTAAACTTTATTTTAAATACTTGGCATGAGGAATTCAAACCATATCAACCATGGGGGTAAGTTAATTTTAATTAAACTTTTTTGTTGATGAGATATAGGAGGGATGGGGTTAGCCTCTACTCTTCTGGAATTTTTGGAACGTCAGAGTCCACTTTGTTAATATTGATCCATAAATAACTAACGCGTGCGACGTGCGTTCAGTATTTGTAAAGAGTCGAGAATCTTTTTCGTGTTGAAACTACTCACTGAAGCTAGTTTGGAACTCACTCAAGGCAAGCGCATTCTCCAGAGCTCACGATTCCAGGTTTCAGGATTTTTGCTTATAATCCTGAAAGATAACCAGAAGTTGGATACAAATTTGTTGAAAACTCTTACAAATTGAAGGTCCATTTAATATTCACAACTGTCTAGTATTAATTATTTTATAATCTTAAAAATAAATATAAAACTTATAAGAATCAATTAACTCTTACATGATTTCGAGGTCACTCCTGCTCTATAAAATGAAAATAAACTCCTTAGTGGAGTAAAGACCAAAATCTCGAACGAAAATCTCAGCTAAACCTTCAGAATCTGAGAGGATCTTTGTGATTATTCGTTTGAGGAACGAAAATTTGCCGACCTCTAGTTGGACGATTGGAAGAAAGGGATAGACGACAGGGAGTTGGCGACAAGTTATTGTGGTTACTAACAAGGGGTCGCTTGGCCACCTGGCCATCTCTAATGGGGAGATCTATTACTGCTTCCATACCACATTTAAACATCTATGATGGGAGTGTTAAAAACCCTCTGGCATAACAGTAACTGAACATTTCATAAACGGAATATCTTCCACCAGAGTATCTGACTTAAGGAGGCGGGAAGTATCTGGAACCATGGACGAGTTTGGACATCGAACAAGAAGATTTTGCAGCTAACTGTAGGCTTAAAAGCTACGTCATCGAAGACTCTATGAGCTATCTCCACTTGATAACCTGAATATGTCATCTGAATTTAATAAAGAAAGCGATGCTTCTATAGTGGACTTTGAACTTCCAATTAAAACCTTCACCGCTTATATAGCTTGTATTTTAGGTAAAAAAAACTGAAATATTTTCTTACTACACCCAACTATAATGATAATGATATGATCACCATCACGCATCAACCTAACTCACTTGGGCTAGTCTCATCGTATATGGCGAATGATTGGCAAATCTCACCCTTTTCGAAACTTTTGCTCCTGTGGTCAGGGAAGTCCGGTATACAAAAAGGATTGGTCATACGCAATGATATCATCGCTCATTATGTCATCTGGGGCAGAACATGCAACAATAAAATAAGATATTCAATTTTTAATTATCTATTAACCACTTACCTTATTGTTTGCAACATTGGTTACAAGTCAACCCTCGTTACCATAAATAGAGCAAAAATCTTAGATGTAATTTTTGTCTCTGAAACAACCTACCTTATGGCGAACGAGTTTAATGGTGTCGGATGAACATTGTTCTTGAGACCACTAGTACTTTCCATCCTCTCTAGCTATCAAATCCGTTAATAAACCAGCTTTTAAGTACTCTAAAAGGATAGATTGAAAATATTTTAGAGAAACTTTCAAAAGAAATTTTAGAAAAATTTTGAACCAACGTTTTCTCAAAGAGCATCGAAACCCCAAAAAATGTTAAACAAGTCAACAGATTGATAGACAATTTAACGACTATGTATAATAGGTCTCTAGAAATTGCTTGCATATACCAAACAAACCTTGAAAAAGCAGAAACTTCCAGGATGGAGCCTAGAACTGATTCATTTTGTCAATTAGAATAACCTACGGGGTTTTTGACAGAAAAATGCTCTTGACAACTAAACAATTTAAACCATTCCAGTCAGGTTGTCTTGATAAAGTTATATCCGCTGAACTCTAGAATATCTCATAGCTGGCTATCGTTTGACTGAAAATAATTTTAAGGGTCTTCTGAAAGATATATCATATACCTTCTAGATGGACCAAAGTCACGTATTTTCATACCTAAGGCGGGGACTACCTCGCACTGGCATCCCAATGATCTAAGGTTCATAGTTCTATAAAGTTTCCTACAGTATCATAACATGCATTCTTCGCCTTTAGGACGACATGGAAAATTTTTAGGAGCAAAATATCTAACCACTTTCTTAGATATCGAAGGTGTGTTCAACATCATATTACATGAAACTGTTCCAGAAATATCCGATTGAACAGGATGTGGAGGCACCTTGATAGTGTTGATCAAATGCATGCCATCTACAAAAACATCAACACTGTACTAGATGGGTCCACATACAAAAGAACTGTCAGTCGTGGTACTCCTGAAGAGGGAGTCCTATCACCGATTTTATGACATTTTGAAATTAAATTAAATTTTCAACTTAATTACCGAGCTAAAGAAAGTCAGTTTTAACCGATTTGGAACAGAGTTGCAGAAACTTTTTTTAGGATGGTACCAAATTATTTTTTATAGTAATTACCCATATTATGCCCATAAGCTCGAATCTGAATTAAAAACAAAAAATCTCATACCGTGGTTCCAGATAATGGAAAAGTTTATTGTTCGTTTCATCGAACGCTGGCACTGGGTCTATTTAAGTATATACTATAAAAGTTTAGGTGTAAAAAAATTGAATGACTTAAGTTAGATTTTTATTTAGGTTTAGATACAGTGGAATTTTTTAAAACAAGCTACATGAACATAAATATTGCATTTTTGGCAAATTGTTACACACCCTATTGGTTGACACTTACGAATTTTATTTTCTATTTGCACAATAATGTGCTCTCCAGAAACAGGTGGTAAATGATGCGATATCCTAAACTTAGTCATCATCTATATCCAACCATCATCTATATCCAATAAACGGCTTTCTATGACCATAATCTTGAAATCATTTTAATTCAATGTTTTTTTATTTTTTTTCTGCAACTTCTGCAGATGAATGCTCACATGGTAGTGTTGGACTCCATTGACATTAATTATCGCAAGCTATAGAGATAGTTTATGCGGTTGCGATCCCGTCCGTGTGTGTGTTTGTTTGTCTGTGTACAAGATTTTTCAAAAACCACTTGACATATTGACTTTAAATGTGGGACCCAGGTATCTTAGAACAATACATCCTTTGGCATTGATTTTCAAATCCACAGGTCAATTGTGATCCGAAATATGGAAAGCGAAAAGTCAAAATCCGTATGTGTCTGTCTGTCTGAACACGATATCTCAGAAACCAAAATAGTATAATTTATGCTATAGAATAGAATTAAATTTCAATATCACAAGTCAATTGTGACCTAAGATATGAGTCAAAAAATTTGTATGTGTGTGGGTCTGTGGACGAAGTATCTCAGAAACTACTTGACCTATTGAGGACAAATATAGTACCTACACATAGTATGTACACAGGTATCTCACAGGGCCAAATATAGTATCTAAATACAGCACACAAGTATTTTATGCAATATATGCAATATGACATTGTTTTTAAGATCCGTAGGTCAATTATGACTCGAGATATGGGGGTGTAAAGGTAGGTGTCTGTTTGTATGACGAAGCGATATCTCGGAAACTACTTGACCTATTGACCCCAAGTTTGGTACACAGTAATAACTGGTACACCTAATTTGGTATACAGGCTAATATATTTCTTGATTTGTTTTTGTCCTTACTCTTTTTGTTGTATATATATATTCAATTTTAACAAAAAATATCATACGTTATAATATACTTATCTTCTTTTAAAAATAGCGCAAACAAATGGCAACAAATGTCAAAAAAAAGATGAAATTCAGTTTTTGTACAAAATTTGGTTATAAGGTTCGTGCCAGTGTTCGATCACTTAACTTAACGTACGTGTTTCCACTAAGTACGAAAATGTTTTCTTTGATTTATGTCATCCATTGGCATAAATTCATCATCATTTGTTTTTCATTTTTTCTTCGTTTAGTATTTTATATAATTATTCAACAATATGCATAAGGCATAACTATTACCATCTAGGTAAACAATTTTTAGAAAAAGGGAAATTTCACTGTTCGATAAAATGAATTGAGGTTCAAAATGGGTTAAAGTAACACCGATGATATTACATTTTCCGTATCGGGTAAATACCTGACGCCTTTAAAGGAGCAAATGCAAGCTTTCTTTGCAATAACATTATCATGGGCCTAAAAATGTGGGTTAAGAATTAATTATACAAAAACAGAGCTGGTTTTTTTCACCAAAAATACAAGATCCCTATGATATAGAGTCCATAGTCCTGGAGTGAAGTAGACTGGCACCTTCCAATAATATGTTAAAATTCATTTTGCGTCTTCTATCTCTTGTGTGCTAGACTCAGTGTAACGTCACAATGAAACTGTAAATGGGTTGGATACTTCGGAATGCTGTACAAGCAAGAGCTCAAATAAAACATCTCTTGGACTATGCTTTACAGGTGGTTTCAATACTATCAAACCCTCCATGGAAGCATGAAACGATTGGGATTGGCGGCAACTGATGGGGATAGCCGTCTTTCGTTAACACTAGCCCTTAAATAGAATCTGCATACCCCCATAGTTCCAGTTTCTCAAGGAAGCCATGAAAAGTAAGTAGTGAAGGCAGCAGCAAATGTTTTTACGAATGGTTTATAACTCGAAGCAATACCAGGGAGAAGAGCATTCTCGAAACATTTGAACATCGAACTCTGTTTTTGTTTTTCAGACCACCAAGGTTGACATCAAGCCAAAGTGGTAGTAATAAATTAATTATTAGTTAAAGTAGTTATCAAAATGTATGTGAATAGTCAAGAAGTATTGAAATTGCTGAATGCAGTAGCAACGATGTCAAAAGTGACACTAAGCTGACACTCATCCTTGAACGAAATGGTAAAGCTAGATCCTATCCAAATTTTATGAGTCTCAGATCGCAGTGGGGTTAGGAGCGACTGTATAGTGGACGTAGCTAGGCAAGAAACTAAACTAGATGTTGTACTTAAAATACGAATGGCGAAACTAATCGCTGATCCCTCTTAAATAACTAACTTATGCCTCCTGGAGAGCCGATAGCAAGTACTCAAACACCAGCACTTGCATGCTAAGTAAGAAAATATGGCACAGACTAAATTTGTAGTGCTAGTTGGGATATTGGCTCATTGGTAAATGTCACTGGTCACAAAATGTTTGAAGAGCACACAAAAACTTGTTCTTTCCGAAAATGACTTCTGCATAGGCTTTAAGGCTTAAGCAAAGGAAGAAACAGTGTTTCATCTACTTTGAACGTGCTCGGCACATAAACGACTAATTTATTTTCACTCGCACAATTTTACAATTCTCAGTGACCTAAGTTAATTAAAAATAATATGGAAATACTTAGCTTCAGCAAAAGTTTCAAGTTGTTCGAATAGGGTAGGAGACCCTGTGGTATCACAACGAACCTATTGGTATAAGTGTATTGTCTAAACCTTTTGTTATGATGACAGCCACTGTAACCTAGCCTAACCTGCATAACACAATTTTAAAACAAGTTCAACAAACCGGCTTAAATCAAAACGGTAAATAATTCAGAATATAAAAATTAGACATCACATTCCAAAGTTGATCTGTAACAAACTCAACTGTAAAATAAATATTAGAAACAGAGAAATAAAAGCAGCAGTAGCCACTGCACTCATATAAAAAACAATAAAAAATGAGTTTCTCACTTTATATTGCCTTATGGCTATAGGCCTAAGTTTAACACTTTTAAGTTGTAGTCAATCTTAAAATGATAGCAAAAATGCAACAAAAACTCGGGTTACAAAGGTTACTCTGTAAGTTTGTTACGAAACTAAACTCCCATTTCTTAGTAGTATGTGTTATCCTATGGTAACAATTATCCTCAAACCAGTGTCACATACAGTCCTTGAAACCCGTTCAAAACCTTCGTGTTCGTATTTCTTTTTTGTTCTACAAATTTTTCTTAATAATTCTCATAATATACGAAGTTTTTATGGACAAACACCTCTACGGTTAGAGATACGCTTTTCGCGACATTTCCTGTTTCTCGAGAAAAATTGAGAACGGAAATCTGTTTCTCGAGAATTCTCGAGAATTCTCGAGATAATTCTTTATTAATTTTCTTTAATTAAAAAATAATTTTCTAACCCAATAACTCCTCATAAACCCTATTCTCTAATTATAACCGCCAAATTATCAATAGCTATCTGGGATTTTTTAAAGTTACTAGAATTGAGAGATGTTTCTGTTTAAATCGACGGACGCTTTGTTAAAGTTTCTTAACAGTCAAATCATTTTCTGTATGGGAAACCAGTCCTGTAAAAATGCTCTATCAAAGTAAACAAACTATTCTTACGAATTTTGAAATCAAATAGAGGAAACAGTTTTTTTCTCGGTTTTTACAGAGTGTTGCGATACACAATTTCTATTGGGGGTGTAATTAAAACAACTATATACTATTTGAATAAACTTTGGTCCTCACTTAGGTCACCCATATAAAACTAATCGATTGAATTAAGTCTTCAAGTGAAATTCGGCCATAAAAATTACGTTCCTTTATAGACATTGTACGAAAAAAATCTAATAATTCGTCAGCGATTCATCATTTTTATCATATGGATAACGGAGTCCTTACTCTCAATATTTATCAAATAAAACAATTATAGTGTTCATTATCTAATTTAAAATTTTAGTTTATAAGATAAAACATGATTCTCAATCTAATTTGATGAATTATTCTGACAGAAAAATTCGTAAAATTGTAGAAGGGTTGCGCTGACTGCAAGAAAAGCTTAGTGAGTTTTAAAAAATTTAAATTTAAGGTTTACTTTAAAACCTTAAAACCTTAATGAGTGTTTTTTTGTTTGTCTTTAACTTTTTTCAAATTCTCGAGAAATAAAACAAAATTTCTTGAGAAATGAGAAATAAAAATCTATAGAGAATTCTTGAGAAATCGAGAAAAAGAATTCTCGAGAATAATCTCTATCTACGGTGATACCTGAATAAAATAACCTTCATTCTTTCCTATCCAATTAGTCTGCAAATGGCGGAAGTGGTTTTTTTTAGTTCTTTTTAATACGAAATTTTCCACTCCGGTAATAAATTTTCCCATCAAGAACTGCAATGCTTAAAAGTTTTCTCTTTTTTCCCTCAAATTTCTAAAACAACAAAAATAAAACGGCAAAAAGATATCAAAGTTTTTTTTTAACTTAGTAGTTGTTGAACCTGAAATGAATGGACTAAACTGGCATTGGGAATAAGCTTTTGGTGAAGTAAAATTAAACTATAAAATTTATATTTGGGTTAATCAGTATAAAGTTATCCATTGAATTATTATTAATTTTAAACATAAAACCAAGAAAAAACGTTGCGACGCTGATGCATAGGCTAACTTCACCACAGCTCTGGAAACGAAATGTTCTGGATATATAGTGACTACAGAGTTGTGCATTTTCATGTAAAGAATACTTCTTTACATTTTCAGGCAAAGAATTAGTAAAGAATAGTTTTTTACGTAAAGAATGAAAAGAATGTAAACTCTTAACTTTCGAATTTTACTTTCAAATGATTTTTACAGCTCCTTTAAGAAGACAAAACTTGTGGCCAATTCCAACAATGGTAATACAAATTTTGAATTGAAAAGAATTATGAATTTCGGTCTTTATAAAATATTTTCCTCCAAAGTTGAATGGTTGAAAACTTGGTTTCGGACATTCTTCATTTTATCAATTGACAGGTAAAGCCTGTCTTTGATATTTTGTATACTGAAACTAATTGCTATTGTAAATCAAGCTTGTTACATGTGTCGTATTCAATAAAATAATGTTATTATAGTTGAATTGTTAATTTTATTGTAATAAGTTTTAAATTTTAATATATAATTTATTATTTCCAATTCTTGCTTTTTCTATGATTAAAAACGCGTATGCACTTGAAAATAAATTATTTTCCCCATACAAAATCTATGTAAAAAAAACCAAAATAAAAGGAAACGAAAAAATTTTCGGTTTACATTTCGTAAGTAGTATGCAGTTGAAAATAAGAAAAAGTGAAAAACGGACCTGTCAATAGATGTCACGACTAGCCGTGGAGACTTCTTATTTTCAAATTACGAAGCGAAATAAATGTATGTGTTATTATGGTTTTCCATATTATTCACTGTTTGTGTGCTTTTGTCACTTTTGAATTAAAATGCAATATTTAAAAATATACTTTTTACTGTTTATTTTTAAATTTATTTATAATAATAAAACTTCCTTATAGTAACAATTTGATTTTTATTTTTTATTTTAAAGAATATCGATTTCGACTTACGTCATCCTCAGTTCTTAAATTATTATTCCATTATTGAATAATAATTTAAGAACTGAGGATGACGTAAGTCGAAATCGATATTCTTTAAAATAAAAAATAAAAATCAAATTGTTACTATAAGGAAGTTTTATTATTATAAATAAATTTAAAAATAAACAGTAAAAAGTATATTTTTAAATATTGCATTTTAAATAAATGTAGTTCAAAAAATTATTTAAAAAAAATTTTTTAAATTTTAATTGTTTGTTTTAGTTTATTTTTATTTATCCACTGAAGATGTCTTCGTATTGTAGACGAAATATTTGGAATTTTTAATGCATAAAAATTAATATTAAAGAAACTGAGCAAATCGATTGGTGTTTTTCTAAAAAAATCTACATATAGTTATATGCTATGCTCATTACTGTCAAAATTGACGTAAAATATTCAACACTAAATAAATGTTGTTCCATTTGTTTCGTACGGAAAATAAAAATAAGTTGAATGTTTGACAATTTAACAGCGTTATATTTGTTGATAGCGTTGTTTAGCGTTGTTAAGTGTGTATACAAATGTTCTCCATTTACGTAGATTTTGTTTAAATTTATGTAGATTTTTTCCATTTTGTAGATTTTTAATTTCGTTCCGAAATAAATACACCTTTTCGAAAATAAAATTTACTTTCAAGTGCATACGCGTCTTAAAGCGTGAAAATATTTTATAGAGACCGAAATTCGTAACTCTTTTCAATTCAAAAATTGTATTACCATTGTTGGAATTGGGAACAAGTTTTGTCTTAAAGGAACAATAAAAAGAATATAGATAGTTGGTGGCTAGCCAATGGCTAGCCAATGTTATAGATTTCACCATTTTATAGAAAAAACCACCTGTTGTATGGTGGACCCCGAAACCCTTTATGCAATATACTCCAAAAGCTGATAAAATCTTTATCATATTACTTCAAAGCTTTTACCAACGTTTCATGAAAATCGATCGGCAATTGTAGGCAGTAGGGATTAAGACCTGAAAAAACAATTTTTTAACCGGATGTGACAAACCGGAATTTTGGTATGCAGGAAGATTGGAAACAATACTAAAACCTTCTATAGATAAAAAACGTGTTCTAGACAGAGTTGTGAAAACTTGACCATTTTTGATTTTCCTGAAACTTGGCATATAGGTAGTATGGACAAAATAAAAAATACAACTTATTTTAAAATTTTTTTAAATTGCTTAGTTTGAGCATAGGAGGCATGAAAACATGCATGAAAAATGAAAATTCTGCCAATCCGATGTAACTTTGAAATTAAATTGCTCAAGAACGGTTATAGCGATTTCATCAAACTTTTTTTTGTTTGATAGATGATTAGTTAGTCCTTTGAAAAAAATTCATTTATTATTTTTATAATTAATTTTTAAATCAAAATATTAAAAACACTTTTTGAAAGATGCCGCTAGGGTCGAAAATCAATTGGAATTTAATTAATTTTTTTTTCTGAAAATATTTCTATCTTTACTCTAAAATATATCAAATTAACTTAGAGGGGTTAATTTTTGTTCTTGAGATATATAATTTTAAAGATTTTTATTTCGACTGAAATTCGAATTTTTCTTCATTTTTTCAAACAACTTCCATTAACAAAAAATTTTAAAATCAATTGAATTTTAACTTTTTTTAAATATAGCTCTAATCTTACTTTAAAAAATATCAAATTTACAAAGAGGCGTTAATTCGTGTTCATGAGATATTTGATTTTAAAGATTTTTAGTCCGATTAAAATTCTAATTGTTCATTATTGTTTCGAACAATTTATATCATCAAAAAATTTTAACCACTGAAGTTCGAGAAAATAATGAACAATTAAAATTTTAATCGGACTAAAAATCTGTGCCCCCTTTGCTCAACCTAAGCACTTTAAAAATTTTTTTAAATAAGTAGTTTTTTTTATTTTGTCCATACTACTTACATGTCAAGTTTCAGGAAAATCAAAAATGGTCAAGTTCAAGTTTCAATTTTTTCACCTGCGTAGATCACGTTTTTCATCTATACCAAGTTTTCATAAATTCATAAGCCGGGATTAGAAGTTATTGAAGATTTAAACTTAGAGGTGTTCTGGAGGCCCCCATCATTTTGTTCAAATTTGAAATGAATTAACATCTTCCATTTTTAAGTGAACCTGGATCATTTGCGAAAGTTTCATCAAGACCCCATACAGGAATGTCCCCCATGCCCTAACCTAACCTAAACTAGCCTAACCTAACCTAACCAAACCTTACATAGCCCAACCTAACTTAACCTAACCTAATCTTACCTAACCTAAACTAACCTAACCCAAACATACCTAACCTATCCTTACCAAACCTACCCTAATCTAACCTAACCTTACCTAAACTAACCTAATCTGACTAATCAACAAACATTTTTTTCGAATAGTCTTTTCAAAAAGTTAATAATTCGATCCGATATCGAATTGTTACATAACTGATGATGTCAAAACTGAAATAGAAGTGCAGTAAAATACGAGGGTAATTCATGATCACCAATTCGACAACTAACTGCATAGAAATATCGAATCAAAACAACTTATGATGTGGTTTTTTATAGCTGTACAGTTATAATATCCACCCGAGAAAAGTCCTGTAATTAAAGTTTTCATCTTCAGCACTCTTGTGTCCAAAAAAATGAATAAATAACGTTAGAAAAACAAAAATGGACAAATGAAATTTACTCAATTAACGTCAACAGTGAAGTAAAAATAACGTTTAACTAGAAAAAATTACATCTTAAGAGTAAAAAAAATCTATTGCCAATGACAGGTAGTCAACACCCTTATCATTTTTCTTCAATTGATCTGGCTTGTCTTACACACGGATGTTTTCGATATTATTTTTTTAAATATTTTGTTTTTATCTTTCCAAATTTTCCTCTTCCTTATTTTCCCAATGATATTTTCACTAAGTTTTTTTTTGTATTATTTTCTTTATACCTTTATTATTGTTAACCGTTATTATAACATTGATGTTTTGTTTTTCTTTTCGATATAATAGCAAATCAAAATAAACACTTTTAATGTAATTTAAGGTTTTCTTTTTGATTGGAAATTTATTGGTTAATTCATTATTTTTGTTGCTCTTGTTGTTGTTTTTGGGGTTTTGACGTTACAATCAATACAACACGAACGAAAAAAAAGTAAGATAATAAGAGGGTTGTTGTCTTGTTTTATTTTACAATTCGATCTATAAAGGGGTTTGGATAAAATTGATGTTTGAAGTGTTTCGTGTAATTAAGTTGTATTATTAAGTATAATTAGGTAATTTAAGGAAGAAATGGTTGGTTTTAGAGATTGTAGCTGTTTGAATAAAAATTGTTTTTTTCTCAATAAAATTCAAACTTGAGAGATCAATTCCAAATAATTTTTTCTAGAAACGCATGATTAAAACATTTTTTTACTATAACAGCTTTCGAATGACTTCAAAAATAAAATGTTTAAAATGTGCAGTACATTTGTGACATGTTATAAGAAAATTGACATTTTAAAATTAAATATTCATGTAGTTTCAATAATTTTCCAGAGTAAGACAAAAAATGCTGCGTCTGACTGTTACAAAGATAGTTGATTTTCTTGTTGATTTCTTGTTGAATTTAGTGGTCCATTTATACCAATTTTAGAAAAGAAAAAATTAGTAGAATGGATACTGTTGGATAAGAAGGAAAATGGAGCGCAAATGATGAGAAAAAGAAATTAGAGTTGATCCGAGTTATAAGGGTGAAATGGGATGAACTCACGTTTTCCAGCAAAAACAGACCTTCTATCGAAAAAAGTGGACCGTTAAAGTTGTAGGTAATAGAAAGGTCTATTACTTTTACACAGACCATTTTTTTACTATGACCTAAAATTTTCGGAGAAAAATTTAAAAAACCGATAGCAAGGTTTTATCGTTTTAAATTTTATCTCACGCACAATAAATAAAAACATTTAATGAAATGCGTGCGGTAGGTGTTACGAAAAATGAGAAAATCTATGAAACTGATTTTATATCGTTTGTTGTGACTTCATGGGTCAATTTAATTAATAAAGAGAAAGAGTTGAAGAAGATTAGTATATCAACAAAAAATAATGTTATACACATATTTTTAAAAAAAAATAGGAGTAAAAGTGTTGGTATAAGGAGCTGTTAAGAAAATCTTCAAAGGCCAAGTTTGGGAGGAGGGAATTTCTCAAGGCGAGGCCACGGACTAGTGCGTATAAGTGAGTACGTAAAGTAAAAAGGAAGTGTTTACTAAGCAAAACATGATAATTTTTTGAAAAAGTGGATATTATAGCAATAGAAGTGATGGTCTTGATGTATTTCTATCGGCTGTAGATCATGATTGAAGCTAGTTTGACAGGTACGTTGGTGAATTGAGCAATGATATCAAAGGAAAGGAGGGAGTGATCGGGCGACATGTTTTTACTGGAGAGCAACTGTTTGAGCTAGTGTCCATTTTTGACGTTGAACAGGGCAGCATCACAAATTTGCAGGCGGATTGTGACTAGAAATTTATAAAGGTTAAATGAAAGTGAAGAGTAGTTGCCAGCTTTTAGCTGCCAACGATCGTGTGAAGAGGGTTTCTTTTCTTATGTATATTTGAGAGACCTGAAATTTTGGGAAGGGCAAAAGCCTTAAATCGGAAAAAGAATGCAACTTGCGTGTAAATGTTGTTTGGACGGAGATGGGAGTCTTCAAAGGTGTTGTTGGTTTTGACACCAGAGCAGACGTGGATAAACCAAATAAAAAGGAGCCAAAATTGAGTTTTATTTTAAATTCGATTAGATTTTCGTTTTGGTGTTTATTAAGTTTTGTGGTAAGTGGAAATTCATTTAATGGTACAAATTTTTGCAAATTATTTTAATAAAATCTTTTCACCTCTTATTTTACTTATATGTCAAACATCTTATCATTATATTAGCCTATGTTTATTTATTGGTTTCATTTTATGAAAGAATTTATTGTTTAGTTATCCATTTCTTACAAAACAAAGAAAAACTGGGACACCTCAAAACGCAATAAAATAAAATGTAAAGGACAAGAAAATTTGAAACAATTCGAAGATTTTATTCCAGCGCATACAACTAGTAAAGTTTTAACGAATACATTATTAATTGAGCTACAGCAGCTTAACTTTAGTGCAACTTTCACACTTTCACTTGTTATAAATGATTAATCGCCATCTTCTTTTTAATTTTTTTCGAAAACGGTTTGCCCTTTTTGATGTTTTTCGGTTGCATATAAAAAGCCTAGTTTAAAGCCTAGTTTGCATATAAAAAGCCTAGTTTACTTGTTCAGTAAGCCAAATATCGGCTGTGATGCCTTTTAAATTTCAAATTTCAGAGTATTATGATAATTTAGTGGGAATTCATTTAGACAAGATACGCGACACTATAATATATTTTGCAGCAAAAGGTTTATAGAAGCAAATCTCATCCTTCAAATTTTTTTGCAGTTTGTTTGGTAAAACGATCTTCTCTCCAAAATTAATATTGTTTTTTAAATGATGCAAAGTCCGAACTGAAAGGTATTTCTTTCCATTTCAAAGAAAATTTCAAAAAAATTTGTGCAATTTCAAAATATTCGGTATATTTTTTTTAATCAAATGTGTTGTATAGTAGGAATTACAATATGTTTCACAATCACACATAAAAATCTTTTAAGACTTAGGTTCCACAACAACATGAATTCTAAGGTGTTCATGGGCACAAATATTTTTTTGTTTATATATTTTTTTACAGAATGGATAACTAAACAATAAATCTTATTTCATAATAAAATACGACTAAGGTCAATATTGCATGATAGGATGGAGAAAATAAAATTAAAATACTTTTATAAAAAATTTTCAGAAACCAAATTAAAATTGGGTTGCCAATAATCCTAGTGCTTGTGACATATTCCAAAATAATGTAACGCATAGTCTTCCTCAAAGATGAGGGCTTGCATACTCAAAGAATAACCCATAAATAAGACTTCGGGTACTATCGTTGACTCAGAAAAGCTCATCCGAAAGAAACCATAAGATATTACTTGGCTAATAGTATCTCAATTTTATTAGCAGTGGTATTTAATATCTCACTTTAGCTGATATGCGAAAAGCAGGGACCGCATTACGCGCGGTTGTTACACCCGAAGATAAAAAGTAAAAAATATATTTAATATATTAAACTTATTATTGCATTGATACCGTGTGCAAATCACTATTTCAAACGTGTTGCCGACTATTTGCCGCCATTTTTAATTAATTTGTTCATCATGATTGCTAAACAACTGTGTTTGATCATACTTAAGTTATGCCTCCTTGTCGTGTATTTGTTATGAATTCCATTTCGTAATTTAGAGATGTAAATCAATGTTATTAAATATCTTCACTGTGGTTTAGAAACGTATCGCAAAATTGCACAATTGCAAACCCATAAGGTATTTGATGTGAATTAGAAATATTTGTTATATCATGATGTGTGAAAACAGAATTAAAAAAATATGTGTGGCATGAGGCATTTGATTTAACCTCAACACTGTTTGTGATGGCTTATACGCATCCAATAGAGTATCTGGAGATAAACTGCAACAATTTCGCGAAAAATATAGCTACCACTTCGGTTTTTTCAGCTCATCTTCACGCAACAAATATTCATTCCTTCAGTTTACTATTTTCAAGCATATGATGCTGATTTTCTTTTGAATCTAAACTTTTCGATTTTTTAACAAGACTAAATCAAACAAATTAAGTAGTGTCATATCAGTCCAAAATTACAGAATCATTTTTCCGTTCTTAAAGATTTGAAAGAATTTGAATTTTTTTCCACTTGTTATGCCATAACATTTTGCATTTAGGGGAGAGTTGCCATATGCGTACTGGTCACCTAAATCGTACCCATTATTTAATAATTATTACAGTTTTATGCAATCTGGTGGTAAACATATTAGCTTTTATCTAAGCCGATAAAGTAGAAACAAATTAACAATCAGTATAAGTATTTTCCTGTCAATAACAGAAGTAAAAAACATTCAGGTAGGTTGGATGTTAATTTTAAACGATTTCATTCGACTGAATTTCATATAACTGAACAGTTTCTGAGATAGCGTTAAATACTTTTGACAACTGATTATGTTTTATTATTTATTTTATTGAATTTGAGAAACATGATAATAATATTGTAAGGTTAGGTTCAAATATTTGACGGGACGACTTGTTCCTAAATCGTACCACACTGTAGTTTTCGAATCATACTGGTACGATTTAAGATACTGATGTCAAATTTGCCACGTGAATAAGCTGTTTAAAACAAAAAAGAATGTTTTTGAATATTTTGGCATGGAAAAGCGGAAATATTGTGAATGGACAGAAGAACAAATGGAATTAGCACCTAATTTTAATTCCTCCCTTCAGGTACGATATTGGAAACTGGCTGGTACCATTTAGGATACCGGTGTCCTTAAACGTACTTTTTGTATGGTCTGAAGAAATTGGCCATATCACAATGATCTATCAATGAATAGTTAAAAAATTATGTTAAATTGCACCTTTGATAGTTAACAAATGGATACAAATCATAATATTTGCTAAAATGCCTAGTAAAGAATGTTTAAACTGCCTTCAAAATTAAGTGGTACGCATATGGCAACTCTCCCCTACTGTTATAGATTCAATTTTATATATATTCAATTTTAAATATATAGAAGACAATAGCAATATAACTTTAAAAAAACTGCGTTATAGATCAATTTTTTAAAATTCGTATAAAGAAATTTTATTATTTATATGAATTTATAAATAAAAAAAATAATTTAAAGGTATTTAATAAAAATAAAAAAAAAACAATAATAAAATAGTATATTAAGAAACTAGTTTCATAATCGACGATTTTATCGCACGCAATCCGTTTAGAAAACGACCCGCGCAGCGGGGAGTTTTCTAAAGGATAAGTTCGATAAAACGTCTTATGAAATGAGTTTTTTATACAATTTTTCCTATTTTGCATTTTTTGTCTTGAAATTTACAAAAATGTGTATTTTATTAAAAAATAGTCGATTTGAAATTTTGTTATTATTACAAATTATTTTAATTAATTAAAATATTTAACACTAATTTAGATATTCTTATTAATTTTATTTACATAATTATTCGTTTTAATGTTCACTGACGTTTGTATGACCAATGTGACCAACCTTAAAAGACAAAACTTTGCGTATCGTAATGAATGACATTTCGATACGCATTTGGGTTTCGAAATGACTTTATTTTAGACGCAAAATAGAAAAAAATATTTCCCACACCAGGAATTGAACTCACTAACTACAGCACATCAGTCGAGCACGATATCCACAACGCAATTTGAAGCGTTAAGAAATGATAGATAGATTATTATTTATTATTATTTAGAGTCTTTCACTTTAGAGCGTGACGGATCAGCCTAACTTACTACCTACGGAGAAATCTGTGTGTGGTGCGCCAAAAGAAGTTTTCACTTCAAAAAATCTTTAAGTTTTAGTATGTTTTAGTGTAAGATTGGAACTATCAAATTGTGGAAAAAAATTCAAAAAGTGCTTGAACATCAGCCATATTTAATAAGGGTATATCGTAAAATTTTTAACAATGTTAGCAAAGCCATTACGGCGTATTTTATTTCAAAGTCATAACACTCCCTCACCAGTGATTTGCATGTCGAGATTAATATTTATACGAGAAAAAAAAATTAAAGACGGATAATCTATAACAGTAGGGGAGAGTTGCCATATGCGTACCACTTAATTTTGAAGGCAGTTTAAACATTCTTTACTAGGCATTTTAGCAAATATTATGATTTGTATCCATTTGTTAACTATCAAAGGTGCAATTTAACATAATTTTTTAACTATTCATTGATAGATCATTGTGATATGGCCAATTTCTTCAGACCATACAAAAAGTACGATTAAGGACACCGGTATCCTAAATGGTACCAGCCAGTTTCCAATATCGTACCTGAAGGGAGGAATTAAAATTAGGTGCTAATTCCATTTGTTCTTGTTCTGTCTGTTATGCATTAATACATTAATCATCATGAAAATTTGGGAAGTTGTTGTGTACACTTAATTTTCTTTTTATTTAACTATCGTTTAAATGGTAGTTTGCTTTGATCAATGTTTTTTATTGAACATAATTTTTAGAAAATTAAAAATAACGTAAGAAAAATAGTATAACCTGAAACAATAACATTTGTATATCAAAACTATATGCATTGGAATTTTATCATCTTCACTAAATATGTTGTCGGTTTGGAATTGTATGTAATACATGTTTCTAAAATTAAGTGAAGACTTAATACTTGTAACTTGATACTTGATAAAATCGATTATCTCGATTTAAAGCTCACAATTACGAGACGGAAATCGCATAAATTCTACACAAAGAAGATAGCAAAGATAGCTTATGTATGATTAAACATGGATGGCAATCATAATAAATAAATTATTAAAAATGGTGGCACTTAGCCGATAGTAATTTGCAAACGGCAACGAATGAATGGATTAAATTATGAATGTTTGAATACTGTCTTTTTCAGATTGCAAAATCGATGATGGATTCGTAATCATTCGTATTCATACGTAATAATTGTCTTTATTAACTTCTCACTTTTTTTATACAATTATAATTCTGATATTTCAATTTATCATAAAATAACACTTACGTAATTCTTAAAGCCTTATTTAAATTTTTTTCAAAATTTCGTTCAATAGATCTCTTCTGCATATGTCGATCTAAAATAATATTTTGCAATATTGGTCACAATATCGTAACGACATATAAATTCTATGTGTTGTTTGTGATAGCTTCACGCAAAACAAAACAATTTTTATAACAACTGAAAATTTTAGCTTTTGTAGAACCAGAGCCGGATTGTAGAGCCAGATTGTAGAACAAATAATTTTAAAACAGTATTTGTATAGAGAATTTTTGAATATTCTTATTAATTCTCAGTAGTTTTATTAATTCATTCAACAGAGTCTCAACTCTTTAATATCTTACTGAAAATTTTCTTTCGTTTTGATCCCTAGAGCTGGGTGACAGAACAAAAGATTTTAAAATCAGTAGTTATTGTGAATCTTTATTGGTTGCAAGCTTATGTATTTTCTTATATATTCTACTTAAATTTATTCTCTTATCACCCCTTAAATGGCATCATCATTGAAGCGTGAGTTGGTCTCTTTTTTGGGAAGGGCTGGACATTTGCCAACTTCTAGCACGAGGGAAATATACCAGATTTGTTGGATTGGTAGAATATTTTAGTCAAACTTGGTGCAAGTTCTTTGGAAAAGGTTTTTAAAATAATGGATGGAATATAGTCTATTTTTGGGGCTTTGTTGATGTTTAACCCCTTTAAAAGTTTAGCGAATATTTTGGGATTAAAGTGGAGTTCATTCATATTAATGCCTGAAGACTGGTTTTGGGAAATCCTTTAGGGGTTTCAAAACAGTGGAGTTCAAAGCAAAGCATTCAGCGAACAAGTTAGCTTTTCTTGCGGAATCATTGACGATTAAATCACCATCAATAATAGGGGGAATAGAAAATTTTGTACCAGAATTTAAAAAATTAATGGCACTGTAGAAACTATTGTCAGAAACAGACATGGACTTAAGTTTTGAGGCTTTCACTCTGTTAATTTCAGACTTTTCGTTTGAGATAATCTGGTTAGATATTTTGTTGGCCTTTAGATATTGGGATCGATTAGCGGGAGTTTTGTTATGAATCCAAATACTAAATGATCTACGTTTGTTTCTAAGTGCCGCTTTGGCAGCTTTCGAATACAAGTATTTTTGTTTGGGTTTTACTATGGAGAAAGGGAAACATTTATTGATAGCGAATTGGACGGTTTCTGTAAAGTTTTGAGCAGAAACATTTACATTGTCAGTGTAAAAACAACGACGGCTATAAGGGAAACCATGGAAAAAAATTTGAAGACCAGTGAAATATTTTACGGGGCTTGGGAGCTGTAGTTTTAAGTAAATCAGTTTTGATAACTGATGAAATTAAATAATGATCAGAATTTCCAATACTACCTTTCGCGACATCGACACTCTTAATATCTGGCATTGTGGTAAGATAGAGATCTAAAAGAAAACTATTATCACCACCATTACGGGGAGTGAAAGTCGGGTTTTTAACAATTTGGAATAGGCCCTGAGACGCGGTAAAAATTTCTGCCAGTTTTCCACTTTTGTCAACATCATCGGTCGATTTGGAGTATTTCAACCATGAGTTGTTGTGGACGTTGAAGTCACCGGTAACGGTAACTTTAAACTAGGGACTTTGCTCTAATCTCGTCCAAAATTTTTGTCAGTAAATTAAAAAAGTTTGGGTTACGTTTGTTGGAGGACCGATATAAAGCTATTGTAAAAAAAGTAATTTCTGGAAGACAAATCTTCAAAACCATTGTATTGAAGCCGTCACCGTGTAGATATATAACAAAATAGATATATAACAAAAGAATTAGATATATAACAAAATATTATGCAAAAATATTTAAAACAACATAAAATTTCAAAATCGGTCGATCATCTGTCTAACGAGTTTTGACCGACCGAACGAACGGCCGACTAAAAAGCAGAACAACATTTTTTTTATTTTAGTTAGTTAACACATTGAAAAGGAGTAATATATGAAAAACTTTATCATGAATGTAATACTTAGGCCTTTAACATAAAAATAAAATTTTCTGTTTCTAAACGATTGACAATTTTGAATTTATAAACAAAAAACCAAAACACCCCATACAAGGTTGTACAACTGGTCCAGTAACGCAGCAATGCCCGAGTACTGGCAACCATTAACATAATCTTACTGGATGATTATTTTTGATGATTCCTGACTAGAGAAAATCAACAGCAATGGCCCATACAAGGTTGTACAGTTGGTCCAGTAACAAGCCAATAATAATGATCAGTATTGCAGCAATGGTCGGGTACTGGCAACCATGTTTGGGCCATTAAAAAAAATTAAAATTTTATCATAAGACAATTTAAATAAAATAAGTAAAAAATAATTTAAAATAAAATAAAATTGTCTAATGAAAAAAAATGTATTGCTTATTCCAACCTCATCAATATTATTATAGTCTTTTAGACGAGGAACGATAACTAAACTATCGGTGAAAATTCTTCAAATATATATTTCTAAAATAGATATTACTCTAGTGAATTTTAACCAAATGACAAAGGGCGGCCAATTTTTGGTTGCAGTACTGGCCCAATAACAATAGCTAATTAAGGTTAAACATTAATGGACAATTGCTTGGCCATTTAAAGTAAACTGTACTGGCCATTTTTCATAAACCGTAGATCGGTGGGATTATTGTATTAGTAATGGCCTAATAACAATAAACAAGTAATGTTTGCCATTCAAAGGTAACTATATACTGGCTCTTTTCTGTAAACCATGGATCGACCGATGAATGGTTCTAATACTGGCCTAATAGCAATAGCCAAGTCCTGTCAACCATTAATAAGTCAGCGCTTGGTCATTGCAAAGCCTGGCAAACCCTGCTTGTCACCCTACAAAATCTACTTCAAAATTTTGAATTTTTCTAATCTTAAGCAATTTGTCACGTTCAAATAATTAAAGATCAGGATAAAAATTTGCTCTTGTTGCTCAAAATAAATGTGTCATCACTAAATATGATGTGTTACGATTTATGCAAAAATAAACGCAGTTTTCTTTACATTTGTCTCAATCACTCAGTTTGCCACCATGAATTACAGTTATAACATAAAAGACAATTTATAACTAAAAATTTTACTACCTATATCAGGTTCATCAATCGTAAAAATTTCGAGCATAAAAGATAAAAAAGATTGTCAATTATTTTGTTAAATAAAAAAAATAAAGAAAATAACGTAAAAATAATTTTCTGGCGAATTTTCAAAAAATTTTTATTGGTTCAAATTTTTGTTTCTTGCTTTTCGAAATATCATTAAAACCTGTATGTTGTTTATCTAAGAAAAGGTATTAAAATCTTTGACTTTTGACTAAAGAAATAATAAAATTATGTAATTTCTTTGGTTTGTGGCTTAAATACATAAAAATATCCAGGATTTATTTTATGAACTAATTGCCTCACTTTTAGTTATTAGTGATATGATTCGACTAATTGACATTAATATAGGAAAACATGTAATTTTTAAATAAAAACTCGGGAATATATTTGTTCAACTACATACGTCATACAATATTGTGATTTTCATTTTGGTTTTGATGTCAGTCAGCTTAAAAAATTTGATTATTTTTTGCGGTTTTCACAAACTCAAATGTTGAATGTCAAATTGCAATCTAATAATCATAAACAAACATAACAAGCCTGATTCTTTTGCCAATGAGTCTGAGTTCTGAGAAAAACAAATTATTTATGTATTATAAATTTAAATTTTTTTTCAATAAAATTAAATATTTTATGTTCTAAAAACGATTAAAACATTTTTTTTCAGTTCTGTAGTCTGATCAAAAATACGATTGACATATGTGAAATGAAACTTTAAACTAACAAGGTCATTACAACAATAAATAAAATTAATTTAAAAACTAACGTACATTAAATTCTATACCGTTTAAGATCCACCTAAACACTTCAACATAAATCTAAAAAACTTGGTACAAACAAAAGCCCACTTTAACATGCAATTCATACTCAATCTTGTTAAAAGGTAAATATAAAATATCATCTCCCTTTCTTTATTTTCACAATCTCGGGTAACAAAATTCCCAAGAATCAAACAATTTCAAGAAAATGTAATCAATTTCTTATTCACAAACGAAACAATTAAGATCATATTTCCTCAATTCTATTAATACCCTAACTACTATACAACATAACTTATTTAACCAGACAAAGAAAACATAAAATTTAACTTCTATAAAATAGAAAGGAAAAACCTTAATTTTCTATTCTTTTATTTTCAGGTGTTGTTTATTTTTATTATTTCCATTTAAGAAAAGCGAACGATTTTATTTTTATATACGTCTTCAAGTGTATGTATATACGTACAGCTACAGCTTTGTATTATTTTTCTAATAGTTTCTCATCCATCCGTCCAATTTCTTCCATATTCATCCAACAATATGTACACAAAGATTGAAATGTGTATCTTGTTTTTCTTATGCCATTCAAAAATAGAAATAGAGAAAAAAAGTAAAAAAGATTTTCCATTTAATTCTATCAAAAATGCTTTAAGAAAATAAACGAGAGGAAAAACAACACACGAATAAATTACTTTTCTATTATTTTTACGTGTTACAAACGATAACTTACTTTAATAGGGATCAAATTTACGTTTGAACAGGTGAAATGAATAGATTCGTTTCAAGAAATTGAAGTTATTTATGAGTTATGTGTACTAAATCTCATTTTTATCAGTTCTTACCTTTTCTGTATTTCTCTTACGGAAATGGTGTTAATTTTAGAATATGATTCTTCGACAAAAATTTGAATTCTAGGGAAATAAATTTGAGTAAAAGTGTTTTAAAGTTTTTAAACATGATTTACAAGTAATAGAATCCAAACGACAATGAAAAATTCTTTTGAATTAATTTCTCAAGGTCAATAAAATCAACACATCTAGAAAAAAAGCCGTTGTAAAGGGAATCAATTTCGGTTGTCGAAAGCTTGCTCTTCAAGTGTAAGGAATCAAAATATTTATTGATAGAATTGGATTTATTATGCTATGTTGCTGCTGGTTGTAGTTAGTTTTCTTGCCAAATCTTAATTTTTTTGTTCAACAAGAATACATCAGTAGTGTACTCTAGACTGGATAGGAAGAATCTGAGAAAACTGACATGTGTTGATACAAATAATCTTGCAGCATAACAAATCTGGTTCCGCTGAATTATGTTCATGGGTAAATAGAAATCGTGAACTTGGCCAGAATTGTAAACAGGACAGGATGTTTGTCGGTACCGCTACAAGGAACCCTCATCCGTGCGTCTACTTGTATCGAAGATTTTTAGGCATGGCTTATTAACGGCACCAATATCGGGTTTGTAAAAAAATCCACTAGCAAATTAGTGTGGGGCACAAAAGCTGGTGTGGCCTTTAAATCGTTAAGGAAAGCATTCATTTCAGCATCAGTTCTGGCAAATCCTAACCATTTCGAGCCGTTTATTCTACATTGTGACTAGGATATCCAATGACGATTATCAAGTACCCGGGTTCCCGGGTATTTTTGGTTTTTTCAACATACTCGACTATCCGGTTATCTCGGTTAATTACCCGGGTAATTTGATCGACTGTAAAAATTTTATTTTCAACAAGCAATCAAAAGATCTCTAAGCTTGACTTATGTAATATTGATTGGGACGTAGAACCTAGGACCTTTTAAGACTTAATAGGACCTAGGTCTTAAGAGGACTCTATGTGCTGTTGTGACTCATAGTGTAAGTTCTATTACACAACCCATTTTATTAAAAAAAAGTATCAGTCAAAAGTAAATTCATGCAATTCAGACCGAGTGAACAGCATTTGGGCAATAAGTTAAATTTTATTCTTTTTAACCAAAACCTTGTACCTGTGTGAACAGAATGATAAAAATGATCATTCAGAAGATGCTCGTAGACAAAAGTTTATGGAAGTATCGTTAATGAGAATTCTTTCCTAGCACACACCTGATAACTGGAGCTCAAAGTTGTATGATAAATAGAATAATAGAATTACCAATAACGCAGTTTCTTTAATACACCGATCTTAAGAAATTGTAATTATTCCTATTGATGATTGGCCGTTGGTGCAATTTTTTAATAGCCTCTTTACATGAAACAAGAACATATTTTAAAAAGAATTTGTTTAGTTGTAATATAAATCGGATGATATCCAATAGCATTTTTTAACCATCTCAATACCAATATTGACGATGTTGCTAGTGAAAAAAACATTGGTATTGAATACTCTGGTCTCTTTACTGGCTGAAATTCAATTATTTATAAAATAAATTTCCCAAAACTAATTTTTGCATTGAACAAGCTTCAATTTATTTGAATTGGCTGCGTGAAAGCTAAAAAATAAAAGAAACTCAAATATATTACCCCAACACGACTGCACCACCACCAAACCTTAATTTTTCTTGATATATTTTATTTCTTTTTCAAATACCCGGGTACCCGGGTAACCCGGCTATTTCAATTAAATACTCGACTATCCGGGTACTTACAAAGTTGAGTAATTTAAATACCCTAATTGTGACTCGAGTTATGATGGTGTGGGCTGTGTACTGGCACAGTTGAACAAAGAGGGTTGAACCAGTTGAACAATATATCAAAACCAAAAAAAATATATTTAAACAATATTAAAATAAGAAATAAAAATGTGTTTGTGCCTTTTTTGGTTTTATACTACGAACCCTGACCGCATCTCCACAGCTGGATATGCAGTCCTTTTTTTGTATATTGGGCGTCCAATGGTCTTGAAGATGCTGGAACACAGTTGTAGGTATGAAATTGAATTGATGTAGTATACATCAAGTACGTGACGATACACAGGATGCATTATATGGACGCAATTTAATGGATGGTACATAAATTTTGTTAACAACACGATGTATGACTATGATGAACCTCATGCATGGTGCGTTGAACGCAATTTTTGAATAAAGTTTTATGGATTTTATGTAACACATTTATAATAACACGACGTATGACCCCCAAGTATAGAAATAAGCTAGGGTTAACATCATACAAAATGTGCTTCTCACATGAATTTCAACTACGTAGGTCGAGACACTATACCCAGCGTTCCATTCCATTCCATGCGGTGTCTACAAAGAAAAAGAAATAAGAAAAGAAAATATAACAGATCTGCCACGATTACCGAAATGAGCATTATCGTTAAAAAGTTGATACTACAATCATCCAGAACTCAAGCCGATGACCGAACATCCAATATCATTTGAACCCCGTATAAAAAAATATTAAACACTTTTTCTTCTTCTTAACACTCATTATTTTTTCATTTAAATAAAATAAAACAAGTGACACAAACCAATTACTATTCCACGGCACACTGTGCTTACTCGTCAACACCCATCTTTTTCCTTCCACGCTTCCTAACCAAGACAACACTACACAACACTCTATAGATTTTTTTTTTCAGAAAAAAAAACTCTCATTATTCATTACACAAAATGTCAATCCCACACAATTCGACCGATGCGCCGTATATATCAAAACATAATTACACCGACATCATCGGTATGACAAAAACTAAAAAAGGAAATGTCACTTTCATTTCCACCCGATTTAAATAAAAAAATATTGTGCATGGGATGAGACCAGTCGTGTTCAAGACTGTGCTAAAGACTCTTTTAATTTATTATTTTTAATAATTAATTTTATATCGCTGGTCGGGCAAGCGTTACATAATTACCGATCACGCCCCACTCAAAAGGTTGATGCATCAGAAAGATCGATCAGGTTGGGTGGCACGATGGAGCTTGGAGTTGCAAGGATTCATTTTTGATATTGAAAATTGGTGTTGTAAGCTGAACGTGGTTCCCAATGCTCTTTCGAGAATGTGCTCCCAGGACAAAACTGATATTTTTAATCTTGATTTAAAATTCCCTGCTTTCAACAGTGACAATTACCTTCAAATAGTAGAGATAGTCACTCACTCTAGTGGTTCTCTTTCCAAATTACGCACTTCTGATGAGCTTGCGTATAAAAACTTAATTTCTTTTAGAGCGATTTTACACTGAAAGGTGTTTACACTGAATTACACAATTGCATTGCCAACACTGAATTGTGGATCCCTAAAGTCGAATTAACGAACAAATTGTTTTTCCCGGCTCATGATCCTATTACCTCTGCATACGGTGGAAAAGCAAACCCCTATTTTACTTACGTTGATTTAACTTTATGACAACAGATGGCCACGCAAATCAAATCCTATGTTTCTCAATTTGCTAAATAGGCTAAAAAATTCATAAAGGCCAAAATTATCAGGTTAGTTTGTAATGCGTCTTACGCGTCGTTAGTCAATAGGCATATGCTTTTCTTTAGTTTCTCTCGTCCAAAGATTTTCTCCCATTTTTTTATATACAGCATCTCCCACCTTTATTCTGTCATTCTGTCATCGCCATACTTATTGGTTTTTTTATAATTCTCAGGACAAGTGTAGTCTACCAGACTATCAAAGCCCCTAACACCGTGCTACGTGCTTCCATGCCAACTACTCTGAAATCGGAAAGACTCGGTCAAATATTATTATTTGATATAATCGGTCCTAACCTCGGTACTAACTTGCGTAGACGTTTACTTGATAATAATTTTATGGATGAAGACATATATCAAAATGATTAGTCAAAAAAGTAAAGAATAAATGTGAAAAAATTTTGAACGTAACACCTATGGTTAAAAAGTTATGGCCGTCCAAAGTTTGCATTGAAACCTGTGAGAGCGCGCGCATATTCTGAACAGCATATATAAGTTTTACACCAGCCACATCTGATCATAGCACGTTTACCACAACTGGTGATTTTCATAAATTTCATTAATTTCAAGAAGATTTTGAAAATTTCATAAATTTCTCACTTTCAATATTTCAACCCTATGAATTTTTAAGAAATTTATCCCTTCTTTACTCTCCCGTTATTGAAAACCCCATATTTACCCACAATTAAAAACCCCAAACTTACTTTCTGTTGATTCCCTAACAATTAGTATTGTTAATTAACAATTAATTAATAAAAAAACCAATCATAAACTATGTTTAATTAAAAATAAATGAGGATGAAAAATCACATTGACAATGGCGACAACAATGAACTGAAGAAATGGAAATGGTGAGTATGTGTTTTGAGTATGGTGCGGTGAGTATGGTGCGGGTGCCTTTGATCAGCTGTAACTTTTTTGTTGTTGCTGTTACGTTCGAAATTTTTTTTCTATTGTGCTTATTTTTTTCATATATGACTTGTTACATAAAATTATTATTAAGTAAACGTTTACGCAAGTAAGTTCGGTTATATAGCAATTTTGATTGTCTTTAACCATCTCACTAAGTTCCCGTTTCCTTTTCCTCTACGGAAACATACCTTTTCAAAATTTTTTGTTTTTTTTATTAGTTCGTTAGAGGAGATGGAGTTTTGTTGTAAGCTGGAATGGACGTGCTTCGAGTCGTTGATTTTAAGGTGGAAGATTGTGAGAAGTTGAAAATAAAAAGGAAAAAAAAGATTCCGAGTTTTAGTGATGAAAATATGTATTAGTTTTGTGAATATTAAGAATAGAGTAAAAATATACAGATTTTTTATATGAATTAGTTACAGTGTAATAAGAGGAAACACATTTAATCATTGGCTTAAAAAAAAAGTATTGCGAAGCTGATGCATAGGCTAACTTCACCACAGCTCTGGAAACAAAATGTTCTGGATATACAGTGAGTTAATATTGTTGTCAAACTTTAATTAGTGGCTCACCAATGTTATAGATTTTATGGAGTTCTGATTATAGAATTATAGAAAGAAAATATTATAGAAAGCTACAGTATCTCAACCAAGGTTGGCATGATATATATCAATCAATAATATATATCCGATATATATCATTGATATATATCACGATATTTATTCCCTGATATATATCATGATATTTATAAAAAAAGTAATAATTAGGTAACCTGATTCAGCTATGCCTATAGTTTCTGATTTCTCGAACTGTTATGAATCTCGAGATTCGAGAATCTCTATTTTATCAACGATCGTTTTTCTTGAGAAATTGGGAATAATTATTTGAATTTCTCGAGATTTTCGAGATTCTCGAGAACTATTAAAAATTATTTTAAACAAGAAATTGATTCGTAACAAAAAAAAAAAGTCCAAGCGGCACGTATATCCGCTAGAAATAGGTAGATTTCGAGATCAGACAGTTTTGTGTGCCAGTAGAATCTGATGTATCAGATAAGTTTAAACAAAACAAACTAATTTAAAACAGATATCGAACAAATTTTAAAAAGATAATTAGCTACCTACAAGCAAAATTATATCTATCCAATTGTGCAACAAACAAATATCAAATCTACCACAGAACATGTGTGTGACAATGTATGACACAAACCTACTCTATATCATATGTCGTGCAATTACTGCAAAATATCAAAATAGTTTATTTCTAAGAAAAAAAATTAATATCTTCTATTCAAATCTTTTATTTTTTTGACTGTTATAAGGTTGACATTGACTGTTATAAGGTTTTTGGAAATTGTAGTTGGGGATTGTTGCAAACTTTTTTGTTGAAGCCAACAAGTCAAAAACCTCTAACTGCAGAGGTTTATATTTAGAAGAAACGGATTAAAATGTTTCTACAGATTCTAAATTTATGAAGATTTAAAAAATATTAGTATCCAAACGGCCGTTATAACGGATTAAAAAAACTACTTTTTTTTCTAGTATAAAGCCTATAGTTCCTTCACCATGTGTCAGATTTTTCTGATTTATGAACTTGTCCAAGATATTAATAATATACACATTTTTAAGAAATGTTTTTTGGTCTGGCTCCACAAATGCAACCGTGAGAGCGCCGGTTGCTTCAAACGCATTTTGTGTTTTACAAGCTTTGTTGTTGGAGCCGCTCACTCAGAAACCTCCAACTGCAGAGGTCTTTTTTTTGAAAGAAACTGATTAAAAAGGTTTCAAAGATTCTAAATTTATGAAGTTTTTAAAAATATTAGAATCCAAACGGCCGTTATAGCGGATCTAAAAAACAGAGTTTTTTTCTAGTATAAAGCTTCTAGTTTCTTAATAATGTGTTGGATAGGGCTGATTTACGAACCTGTCCACTATATTAATAAAACGCACATTTTTAGAAAAGGTTTTTTGATCTGGCCTTATAAATGCGACCGTGAGAGTGCCGGTTGTTTAAAAAAAAAAATTTTTTTGCAATTTTTTGTTGGAGCCGCTCACTCAGGAACCTCTAATTGCAGAGGTCTATTGATAAAACAAATTGATAAAAAAGACTTTAAAAATTCTAAATTTGTTAAATTTTTTGAAATATTAGTATCCAAACGGCCGTTATAACGGTTTTAAAAAATCAATTTTTTCCAGAAAAAAGCCTCTAGTTTCTTAACCACGTGTCGGATTTTGCTGATTCACAAACTAGTCCAAGATATTATTAGAACACACAAGTACAGAAAATTTTTTTGATCTAACTCAACAAATGCGACCGTGAGAGTGCCGGTCGTTTTCGTTATATCTCATATCGTTTATATATATATATATATATATATATATATATATATATATATATATATATATACATATATATATATATATATATATATATATATATATATATATATATATATATATATATATATATATATATATATATATATATATGTATATATATATATATATATATATATATATATATATATATATATATATATATATATATATATATATGTATATATATATATATATATATATATATATATATATATATATATATATATATATATATATATATATATATATATATATATAAATTTTTTTTTTGTTTTTTCGTCTCCGCTTATCATATATAGTCGTTTGGCACAAAAATTTTTCCGAAACTCCGAGATGAAGCCCATTGCAATAGGTAGATATGAAATCTACCTAAAATTAACTAAATATTGTACGTATGAATTTGTTTATTCAATAAACAAAACATTTCAATTTGCATTAAACAATAAATGTTTTATATGTCGGGATATATCGATATATTGCTGTCATTGTAATTGGAAGAATCAATTTCTGGACTTACTTTTGAATAATCTTGGAGAGATGTTTTTTTAGCTGTTTTTATAATTTCGCTTTTAAAACAAATAGAAGAAAACCTCTTCCTCGGTTGGACTAAGTGACGTTGAATTTTGTAGGAATTTTAATGATGAAGCTATTGAAATATCTCTTCTTTTAAAAATTTGAGATTTTACTTCAAATAACAATTTGGAGCTTACATACATTATTTTTCTGAAGCGATTTGAATAGAAATTTTAGGATTTCCTCTGCAGATAACGGTTGAGAGTTTTTATTGATTTTGTGACTTGTTGAACCACATCATCTTTTTCGTATTCCATAAATGATTTAAATTTAGAATATTTGAAATTCTTACAACTGCTGGTTTGACTCGCAAAACCGCTTTATCATGGTTTCAATAGAATTCCATCTAATCTTGCAATGCAGGAGTGATTGCAACTCGTTTTTCTCTTCATTCAATTCGTTTATATTATTTTGCAAAATATTATTATGCACTGACGAGTTTTTAACTAGTATTTTCATATTTTAATTCAATAGTAAATTGTCAGCTAAGAATTCATTTTGTTATAGAACTGAATCGGCAACAAATATTAAATCCCTTATGGTGGTTTGTTAAATCTAAAAATTCTCGTCAATATTTATCGAGAAATGAGAATCTCGAAAATGTGGAAATATAATTTCTCGAGATTTTGAGAGCTCAAAATAACAAATCTTTCTTGAGAATCTCGAGACCGGATTTCTTCGGAGCAGAAACTCTAGCTATGCCAAGACTATACAGATTTACATAGATCCTGACATAAGTAAATATTGAATATTATTAAATATTTTATTAAATCGCTAAACACATATGAATTTTGTTATCTTAAGATAAAAGCAGTCGCTTTAGATAGAACTCAAAGAGATAAAACGACTAAGTAATAAAACGACAAAAACCGATTTAACAAAATCCACAAGCGTGTATAAAATCGAGTGTCAAACATACCACAAACTTTACATCGGCCAAACAGGAAGTCTCTTTTAAAACGGTATAAAGAACATCTACCAGGAAAAAATCACACAACAAACAGCACTTGTTCACAAAAAATCACACAACAAACAGCACAAACAGCACATCTAGTAAGCTCCGGCTATAACCACACAAGTTTCAACGACGAAGTGACATCATTACACCATTGTAATAAAGGTAGACACTTGTATACACTGGAACACTTTGAAATTTATAAAACTTTTACAAACAATAGTCATCAAATTCTCAATGACAAATTAATATTTAAACAGAACTCTCTTTTCGAAACTCTACTTGCAACAACTTACTGAAATCACTAATCAACTGTATTATAACAATAATACCAACACCTGATGCAGTTTTATATATAGCATTTTTAGCCTTATTTGATTTTCACTTTGTTGATTTAAGTTAGTTTAATTTTAGCATATATAACTGATGATGGTAATCAAAATTACCGAAACATGTATTAATTGATTAAACTCTTTTTTAAAAACGCCACATGACGGGATAAAAAACCGCGTTTATACAATAATTCTGTGATAGTAAATATAGTTTAGCTAATTTTTTAAAAAAGTTTATGTTCTATTTATTACTAAATTTGTGCCGTATACGTGTGTTTGTAAAGTCGAAAATTTAAAACATTAAAATCAAAATTTTTTTAATAATTTGTTTGCCATTGTACTTGATATTTTGCATAAACTGGAAGTCGATTTCAAAATATAGCAAACTTTAGATGTTAAGAAACTTTTTTATCGAAGGAGAGACATGGTCACATGGCTTTAAATGCACCTCACCACCTAACTAATTTATGCTTGACTATCGATTTTTAGGTAAACGTTTGAAGAACCACCAAAGAGAAGAAGCATTTACTTCATTATTCAAATATAATTTAGATTAGATTAGATTACATTTAATTTGTAATGGCGCTTTTAACTGAATCTACACTATTTCCACAATATGTATTTCAATCTCAGTTTCAAAATACACCACCAATGGTGTGGTGGAATGGAATAACTACCCAGCAGGGTTTTCCAGATTTTGAAATACGGTCAAGCACTGGTCCATTAATGGTTAACAGTACTTGACTTTGTTATTGGGCCAGTACGAGAACTATTCATTGGCAGATCTATGTTTAACATAAAAAAGCTAGTATTTAGTTACCTTTGAATGATCAATCATTGGCTCATTAAATAGTAAACAATACTTGGATAATGTTATTGGGCCTTTACTGGAACCATTAATCGGCCAATGTACGGTTTATAGAAATTAATCAGGAAAGTTTACTTCAAATTGGTAAGCTATGGCACGTTAATGGTTAACATTAATTGGCTATTGTTATTGGGCAACCATTTATTTTCTGAAGTTTGTAACAAGTAAAATTATGTTAATGACCGAGTCATAGTTGCCACTTGCCAGTGCTATGAGTCGTGGTTGCCAGTACCCGGATATTGTTGAATTACTTTTTGCCAGTAATTGACCATTACTGGACCAGTTTTATAACTTTGTGTAGGGTATTGTTGGCTTTTTTCTCTGGCCCTTGAATGGCAGTTATTTATTGTTCGAAGTTATCATCCAGTTACATTATGTTTATGGCTCAGTTGCTTCCATTTCTGCATTACTAGTCGCCAGTAATGGACCATTACTGGACCAGTTGTACAACTTTGTATGGGTATTGATGATGCAACTTGGGCCACTAAACAAAACAAAGCGAGCAAACTATTCGTCATTTGGACTTGTGTAATCGAATATATTGACGAATAGGCTTGCTAAGTTGCCTATAAACTACTTTAGAGTTGCCATATTTGAACTTAGTTTATAGGCAAAAAGGTAAGATATGAGGGTGTGATGCGTTTAGAGATGTTAAAATACGGTATTTTATTTTTTTTGTATAATACAGCGTATTATACATTGTATAATACAAAATAAAATACCATATATTCTGTACAAAAGTGCAATAGCTGACATACAGTGTTAGTGGTATAACAACAAAAAATTACTTCCATCACCATTATCAATCACAACTAATTCATTTTCTTCTAAATAACTGCCCCGACATTTGGATTTCTTATCGTTATCTTTATTTATATTTCTTAAACCAATGCTAATAAGATCTATTTATTCATCTGATTCTGCTTGGTTTCAATATTAATCACTTTCATTCGCGCCGAGCTATTGTACTTATGTTTTTATTTAAATTGAAGACTTATCATTTCCCATCGATAAACTGTTGAAGATTTAAATTATGATTTTTCACATAAACAAGTTTACACCTCGTTGATTTGTAAGACAAATACTTCTTGCAGTATGAGTTAGGCTGCAGATTGAAAAAGATTTTTCTGTTACAGTGGAATATGCGGAACGATGCAACATTCCGAAGAGCCACAAACTCTTTGCCACTACGTTAAACAATCAATATAGCTGCCATCGGTTTCAGAATGGGAGTTTTGAGATTTGGTTGTTTCAGTTAATCAATCTGAATGTATAGAAAGAGGACTACTCAGAGATGTAAAATTGAATGACATTCCATGAGTTCATAGTTCATAATGAGTGCAACGGAATGAAGTCGTGGCTCATAATTTTGATTTGCTGCATTAAAAAAAATCCTTATAACGGTGAATAGTAATGATGCAGCATTCCATGTTTGAAATTTATGTTCTGTTGATATTACAATAATTTTGTTGCCATAGAAATTTGCGAATCACTAAGAATGCGTTTCTAACTGTTAGTAACAAGGGGCAATAACTCGTTAATTTCTTCTGTGTCGTTCATATATTCAAGAATCAAGTAGAATATATTTTTGCAGTTATAAGTTGTTCAAGTAATCCACGCGATATCTCAATTAAATGGCAGATTACTGATTCGCGCGCCACCACAATAGAAAATATTTTATAATAAAATACCTTGTATTTTACTACGTTTTGGACAATACGGTATTTTACGTATAATACCGCGTATTATACAATAGTATTAAACGCTTTTACATCACTAGATGCGTTGCACTGCATACAAGTGTGGAAAGGGCCATATATTGTTTAATATGTAATATAAACAACTTATTCGAAAATATATATCACAACTTGATATATATCGGATATATATCTGATATATATCAGATATTTTGATATTTATATAAACATCATGACATTTGCCAACCTTGATCTAAACAAATATAAATTCTGTAGTAGGAGAAAGAGTAAAAAAAAGTGTCAAACTGGAAGTTGGGATGCAGAACTGTTAAGAACCAAACTACGTTTTTGCTAATTTGATTACCAGGTACTGGTGTTAATGAGATTTCAAAAAAACAGGTGCTCGAGGGACCCCCAACTACTTTGTTCACTATCGCTCAAAAACTAATCAGTTCCTGCCATACATATTTGCAACTTTTTCCATACTATCATCAAAATTCATTCACGGACGATTTTGTATGCTCCCAACAAATATGAAAAACAGGGTGGAAATAAGCCGCCTGTTGTATGGTGGACCCCCAACCCTTTATCCAATGTACTCCAAAAAGCTGATAAAATCTTTCTTATGTTACCTGAAAGTTTAACCAACGTTTCATGAAAATCGATCGGTAATTGTAGGCTACAGTAGGGATAAACTCTTGAAAAAAAAACTTTTTAACCGGAAGTGATAAACCGGAAATTGCTATGCAGAAACATTGGAAACAGTACTAGAACCTTATATACTAAGGTTTCATAAGATCGTAAGCCGGGATCAGAAGTTATTGAAGATTTAAACTTAGAGGTGTTCGGGGGACACCCCGCTATTTTTTCCCAATTCGAAATGAATCCAGAACTTCTATTTCCAAGCGAACTTGGATCATTTGCCAAAGCTTCATCAAGATCCTATGCGGGAACATCACCCACACACAGACGTACACCAAAATTTTTATCGGCTAATTAGATTAAGGTTTTTTTTCTCGATACATTTCATTATTTCACACAATTTAAAATTGTGGTGACATAAAAATTTAAAAGCGGAATGAATTGCTTTTGATTCTAATAGAGACAATTGGAGAAATTCACTAATAATAGTTTGGTTAGATATTGTATAAACAAATATGAGATATTGAAAAACCTAAAAAGCTCAAATTTTTGAAAATTAATAAAATTAAATTAATTGATGGAATCTCAACATCATTATGAGAATAACTGTTATGAGCAGAGCTGTATATAAATAAATAATTTGAAAGTAATGAGTAAGAATGTTCAAGGTCAGATCAGCTAACCTAAAGAGTCTAACTATTTGGACCAGATCTAATCGTCGCCTCATCAAGGGCTGCATTTGTTGGGTAAGTAGCTATAAATGTGTTATACTTGTCTGAAGTTTTTGTTAATGATGTGATAATGTAAACGTAATAAGAAGAGAGCTGTGGCAGGACAGTACACCCTTACATTGAACCTGGGGTGTGTTTAAGGCACGTGAATATGAATCCTTTGTATTTTAAATTTCTTGTAAAGGCAGGATTTGTTAGGATGCACGAAAAACTGGTGGACCTTCACGGACAACTAGACCTCCTTCTCCATCTAATACCATGAAGAAAATTCACCCTGATGGTAAAGAAAACTAAAAAAAGTAAGACCCACAGTCAGGAAGCTTTTAACTAACCGAACCGATTACTGGATTGTTGGGTGTGTTAAGTATGGTTTCCTAATATCTGCATGTAGAGTGGCAGGAATGTGGGCAAAAAGAGAAAAAACATGCGGTCATGGTCACACACTTACGGCCAGATTACGACAGATAGCTCAAAAACAGATATTCATAGTGACGTCATGATCAAAGTCTATAGCTTTGAGAAGCCCGCTGAACTGATCACCACTTCTAGAGAGTAATGTGAAGGTTCTTGGTTCGACTAGTCTTCCAGCAAGATCTGTGGCTATACGGATGGCTCACTGTTGAATGGAAATGTAAGAGCGTGTACTTGAAATCAAATAATGTCATAAATAGCTAGAAATTAACACTTGGACGGTTTTGTACAGTTCCTCAAACGGAGGTGTATACCATCAATGATTGATCGAATGTAACAACTGGTTTTTGTATGCAGGGGAACCAAATTTGTATCTTTTTGAATGACCAAACAGCAACTACGGAACTAGTTAACGTGGAGGCTAATTCCAAAATCTTCAATGGGTGTTGGAAAAATCTTTGTAGGAAAGCGCAGCTCAACAACATCATACTGCGCGGGTTACAGGTCATAGTATTATTCCGGGGAGCGTAAAGGTGGATAAACTTGCAAGGAAGGGAGCGGCTATGAAATATTCAGATCCAGAGCCCACCTTAGGGTTATCCAAAACGTTTGCCTCATCGTTATTAAATTATGATGTGAACCGTAAGATGAATGTTTTTTGGAATGCGTCACCAACGGGCAAAAGTAAGATGTTTAAGTTAGATTTTTGAAGCGGCCTACTAATTTTATAGTTGACTGTATTCTTGAAGCTGAATTAAGAATATCAATGAGGTATACTTCACAGCAGCAAGATCCAACACAAATTAATAATAGTGTAATATAAATGTTGACTTGCATGAAAAATAATATATTTCTAATGTGCAGCAAATGACGATCATCTACTAATAACATAATACATAAGCTAAAATATTAACACAGCTCTTACCAGATCCTTCCAACATGAGCCCTTATTTCACATGCGAAACGCTGACCATAAAAAGTAAATAAAGTTAATAGTCACGGCAGGTCTGTAGGCTATAATTTTAAGAGGCATTTATTGCACAGTTTAACTTAATAAAATATTTGGATGCACGCATATTATTTATTCTTATACACACTTAATATTAACATTTAAATACCGATACTGATAGTCAAGACATTATTGTTTGTTGCATTGGTATTTATCAGGCAATTCACAATGCCAGTTATGTCAAATGACTAAACGTGCACAGTTAGTTAACTTAGTGGTGTCAATTAGTTTTTAGGATTTCTTAGTTATTGTTGAACATTATATTATGAAATAATGAAACATTTTGAATTACTGAAATTTCGATTATGATGCACTTTCACCATTGGCGTGAACAATGTTTATCAGCATTTCAAAAAATATGTTAATTTTCTTTTAATCCCGAAGAGGAAAACTCTTAGCACAATGGTCAGTGTCCTAGCCGGATATGGACATCTAAATAAACACCTTTTAACTATGGAACATAGTCTTTTCTGTGGTTGTTGTATTGAAGAAGAAAAGCATTCTGAGTACTTTTTTGTGCATTTTTCTAGGATCAGAGTTAAGATTTTTGGTTATAGCACTGTAGAGGGCAGCTTAATCAAACTGTTGCCAATACAGTCGGTTTTTGCCAATACAGTCGTTAATTAGACAGAAAGCTTTGTGAAATAGTTGTTATGAGACCACAAAAACAAGGCCTGATAACATGCAGCTGAAATGGAGGTCAATTAAACCTCAGCCCGTCAGGGTTCGAAAATAACCAAGAAACCCGCAGCAATTACACAAAAACGTTCAGTTACGAAACAGTTACAGGAAAAAGTGTTATTCTTTTCTTTGGCCAAGTCACCTTTACCCACACCTACCGTTGAAACTTGGGTTCGTATCTTCCGCTGTAATAGGAAGCCTACTTGTACCTGCCATAAAGCCATGAATGGCGAAGAATTTAGCTGGATAATGAAACTGCCAAACGCCACTGTCACAAATGAGTTACTACTTAGGATATGTTAATTGATCTTCATGAAAAAAATGACAAAAGATGTGACAGAATGCTTGTTGTACCTGATCTACGAGCAAAATATCTTTTTTTTAACTGTTTTTCTGCAAACTGACGTTCTGGTTCTGATGTAAACCTGACTTTGACCAACACATTCGGACCACCTATAGTCAAATCCAAAGAAAAACATTTTCATTTGGTCATTGTTGTAGGGTTATGGGATTATGATATGAGGTTATAGGGTTATAGGCGTTTAAAGGTAAGGGGTTATACATTTAGTTAAGAAATCAAAGCGTTATCGGGTTTTAGAGTTAAAATCGTTTAATAGTATCGGGTTTAACGGTTTCAGTCTCTATGTGGTACTTCTTATTCTCTATGTCAATTTCCCGTCTTCTTTGGATATATAGCAAAATGTCATACCTTTGGTCGAAAATGTTTATATACGTTCTCAAAAACTCTCAAACCATTTCTTGTGTGCAAAATCACGTTTATTTAATCTTTTTCGAAGTACATTTGACACTGCCAGGAAGGCAGGATTACATTGTTTTTTTTTTCATTTATTTTGCATAATTATGTGAAAATAAAAAGAATTAAAGAAATGCGAAACAAATAATTTAATGACAATCTTCTTTGGATTGTGAATTTGTCTTTTGCTTAGTTATTTGGATTATGGAAATTGGAAGTTAATGTTAGGCAGTTAGAATTGAGTTAGATTTGGATGGTGGTTTTATCCAGTTTGTGTTGAGTGAACTTAACATATCCAAGCTCATCAAAATGCAGCACAAGCATTTTGACCTTCTAACAATTATTTTGAACAAAATAATTGATTCGATTCATATATTTTGCAATTAATAATTTTTAATTATGTTAAAAATGCAGAAAAAATGTTTCAAATCAGTTTGTTGACTTTAAAATGAGTGTTATGAAAAAACGATTAGTGAATATAGGTTAGAGCACTTATGAGTAATAATAAATGTTCGGACCAATAATAAAATATGTAAATTGATTATATCACGTCTTTCATTTTTGATTTCCCTAATTATTATAAATTAAATAAATAAATATGTATTTATAAACTAACACTCCCCTCCATAATTAATTACCAGTTATTGTTTTAGTAATTAAGATTTTTCAAAAGTAAAAAAAAGGAATTGACTCCGATTTACACCGTCAGTAAAGTGGGAAGAACTCCCTTTGTTTTAGAAATAATATTTAATAAAATAAAAAGGTTGATTCAAAGTTTATGTGGTTGTGTTTTTATTTTAAAAAGATTTAATAAAGTATAACTTGACGGTCCGGGGGCTTATAACAACAGCTTTGCAAGTTTTTTAACGATTTATTCCAATATTTGTTTGTTTATCTTGTTGGTTTTGATCGCGATTTTAACAAAGACAATCTCTTGCTGGTGTTGTGGTTATATATCAATTTTCTTTTCTGCCTGAGTTGGGAAAGAGTCGTTGACTTTGATTTTTGCTAGCTTGTCTGCAATTCAGTTTTAAAAGCCATTCCAGCTTGCTTTCAAAAAGTTGGTTTTTGTACTACGGTCGAACTGTCACTCAAATATATTGCTCTTTTGATAGAGATAATTATTTTGATATGTTTTGATGATATAGTGCTGTTTTTGAATCCCATATCAAACTTGTGAGAACTGATGAACTGGCAAGTATTAAATCCTGCGAAGTTGTGCTGTTATAAAAGATACATGTTAACAAAGATCGTTAAGAATGCCGAAATTTAATTGACGGATCTGGTGAGACAAATCAAACTATTTTCAGAGCACATCCCGATAAACATAATGCGCATTGTGCATAACTGTATGCACATTTTGTGCACTTTTTTGTACCAATTTTTAAGTTTCTTTTTCTATATTCTAGTGTATATTTTAAATTAAGTTCAAGTTTAAAAATGTTTGAGTGCTAAGGTTGTATAAATTTGTTTTAATTTAACATTTTTTAATCATGTAATTAAGTTGTAAATAATAAATGTATGCGTGTGATTGTATTTGTAAATGATGCATCCATTTTTCTGCATTATTTTGATACAATTTAAATGAAAGAAAAACAGATATAAAATAGTTTAAAAATTTAACTTACATATAAAAAATAAAATTAATTTTTCATAATTTTCTAAATATTATAAAAAAATAAATGTAAACATCAGTAAACTGACATGATGAAGCAAACAAAAAATCTAATAATGTTTTTGAATTTTTAAAATTAACTATTCAAAGTGCCCGTTTGTTTTTTGTGTTTATTTTCATTTCCTTCAAAAAAAAATTTGCACACAATTTTAGATGAAAACAAGATAAAAATCTTCAATTGTATATAAAAATCTGTAAAGACCTAGAGCTCACAACAACATTCATTCTGAGGTGTTGATGGATGCAAATCTTTATGTTTATTATTTTTAGAGAAGAGTTGTCTAATCAATAAATCCTATTACATGTTACATAAGACATGGGCCAACATTTTATGATAGGATAGAGAAAATAAATATTCCTTTATAATGTAACGCACTGCCTTCTTCAATGATTAAAGCCTCAAGCTAGTGGTATCTCATATCTCACGTTAAATAATATGTCTAAAAAAGGAGACCGTACGATTGTTCTTAGTACGGTTGTTCTTCGGAAAAATACTCGACCAATTTTGTTTTCTTTGATAGAGTTGTTTCAATACAATAATCTTTACAAAGAAATCTTATACAAAAGTTATTACACTTTTCCAACTAGATATCATCAAAATTAAACAAAAATTTTTCTTTTAAAAATCAATAATCGATTTTCTAAAACGAAGTCCTTTTTCTTTTCAAAATCATTGACTTGTAACAAAACAAAACAAAATAGAAAATCAATGACACACATGTTTGAATGTGTCTTTTTTCTAAAATTTTTGTGTTAAACAATTTTCTTTTACTATTTCCCCAAACATTTATTTTCTATTAAAAAGAAAAACTTGTAATTCAAAAATGTAATTTTCCAATTTTTTCTTAGTTTTTGCTCTATCAAATTTAATATTTTTAAGTGTTAACACGGTCCAGTTTTTTTTAACTATATCTCTCTGTACATATCTATCATCTTTCTATTTATTTAAGATTTTCATGTTGGCTTGTTTACTTAAGAAGAAAATTTAAAGACATCAAAATAATAATAACAAAAAAATGTAGTAGACGACAAATAAACACTATATAGTAGCTTTAAAATGAAAATAAATAAAATATTAAGAAATAAGAAGAATGAAGAATGAAGATGATGAAACTTAAAGATTGAAAATTTGTTTATATAATAACACAAAGGTGGAAGAAGAAAAAAAAGTTTGAAAAAACTGGAAAATATGCACCATGGGGTGATGCTGGGTAAAAATTTAAGAATTGCGTTTGATATGGTCAACGTCAAACGTCCTTTTCTGCGTTTCACTTAGTGATTTTCATAGTTGAATGATTTTCATAGTTGATCCATGATACTAAAATACACAGTTATTTCATTGTTGTTGCATGTCTCACAGTAATCTTTTCTACTCTATGTAAATAATCTGGTTGGTACTCTGCAGCTTTTATTCTTCATGTTTCTGTCGCTATGTCATGGATATAAGCATATTCATAAGGTATCTACAATTTGCAGTCATTTTCAAACAAAGATGTTAATCAACCTTAATTAAAATTTTGAGGCAACTTTTAAATGAATTTAATGAAATTTTACATGATTGCTCATGCCAACTCAATTGAAAACATAGCATGACTATCTTAAAAAACAATCTCTTTACCATCCTCTTTTAAGTCAGTGGCTTAACAGTGAAAAAACCTTTCCTCAACGAAACTTATATTTTGATTTTCTATCTGTCACGGTGGGTCAGCACAATTTGCATTCCATTAAAATCACACAAATTCCTTGAGTTTCCTTATTCTTTTCTCCCTTTGATGTTATTGTATACCATCTAGATCACTTTTTCTTTGTTGTTGGTATTTCAATATCCCTTGCCAAAAATTTATCATTTTTGAGAGGTTGACATTTAGCGCTTGACATATTTTGATCACTCGATTTATTAAATTTTTTAAAATAAAGTGTAAGGCAACTGGACTTGCTGTTGGCTACGAAGGATTATGCTTTTGTAAATTGAAGCCACAGCCGAGACAACGGATTACTCCAAAATCAATTCGTTTTGGAGAACCATTTATATTCGGATGAAATATATTTTTATTTTGTCAGTATGACATGGAATTGCCGTGATGAACTATTTGTACTAACCAACTGATGAAAAAATCGTTGTTTATTTACAAACTGGTTTTGGAAATTAGTATAATTATTATAAATACGAACCTTACGGTACATTTTTTCTATATCGGCATAAAAACCTGTTCGCAAAATTATTGAACAGATATAAATTAGATTGTACAGTAGGTCCAAATGCTACGCAATAGTTATGGGACACTCAGGAGCTGTATTTTACAAACTTATCAAAAACAACTCTATTTTTTGGAAGTTGGAAGTTTTATAGTTGGAAGAATTTTTTGAATAAACTCTCGCTCTATCTCCTTCAGTCTTTTAATTGCCACATACTTAGTGATGTTTCTAGTTGTGTGTGATGTTTTTGAAGGGCAAGCTCTTTATAACAACCCGAAAATTGCGGATTATTCCATTTTTGTAACCGTACATCTGCCACTGCTTGTTTTGTATTCAAAGCATTTTCTAAGCTTGGATTTAGATTCAGATTCAGCGTAAAATAGTTCATTATATACAGGAAGTACAAACTTAATTAACACAATTTCTAAAATTATGTGAATCAGAAACCGTTGATGTTTTATGATTGTTGATTGATTTTGACCAAATACGCAAGTTAAAATTTAACCGATACTGTCTAAAATTTGTAATATCTTGCGCCTTTCTTCGGATGTGGAAGATGATCCGAATTTGTAAATTTCCTTCATCTAAAACTGCAATCTTGGATGGATTTATCGGATAATAATGTAATCTTCTAAATGCGGAATAATATATAATTTGACGTTGCATAAACAAAAACTAAACACGTTATTCTGATTTTCGATATTTTCTACAATCTATACTTTAGAAAATTAAATACCGCAAAACTGGTACTGGTACTGGTACTTTTCTTAATTTAATATCTAAAAAAATTTGTGCTCGTAGGAGCCCATAAATCATCTGAAAATCATTAATATAACACTCGTGTAAAATGATTGATTTCGAACGATGGTTCAATATATAAAAAAAAAAAAAAATGAGGCCAAGAAGACTATAGTTGACATATCATTCTAAAATGTTATGTCAAATATCAGAAAAAAATCTGAAGAATATTATTTTCTTATAGTTTTTTTTAGCATTATGTATGAAGCACCAATTCCGATCGAACACATAAAATGGAAACACATGAAATTATTAGTTACAATAATACACAGCGAGTTTTGAACTAGCGAGTATTTCGTTGCCTCAATGAATAATTTATTGATATTTTAAAAACATTCGTTAATATTACTATCAGTGATCAGATTTTTATTTTTTACGGGCTCCCGCACTTTTTTTAAAAATAATATCATGCTATATTAATATATTTTGTTTTTCGCCATTCTCTTAAGATAAAATAAAAGAATTTACGAAAAAACTGTTTGTGAGCAAAATAAAAAATTACAAGAAAAGATTTTGTTTTAAGATAACTATTACAAAAAGAAAAGAAAATCCTCTCAGAGATTCATTTTTATAATAAGTTTTTAGTTTTTCTTCTCTTTTGGTTTGGTTGGCTAAAGTTTTAAAGAACATAAGTGCGTTAGATTTGACTGAAAAACTACTGAGTTTAGTGAAGAAACAACAACAATTCCTTATAGTTTTTACATTTGCATCAGAAAATGCGGTTACTTTAGTCAAATCGAACGAGGCTTATATATTTTGAAATTTTTATTAAAATATGAAAAACATGTACCGAAAAACATTGAAACTTGTATAAATATAAATAAATTACAAACTAATTAATTATTAAAAAAATTAATCAAATTGCATTATTATTGTTTTATTTTAAATAAATTCTGTCTTTACAAATTACAATTAACAATTTCGATAACTTAATAAATAAATTCATTAACAACAAATGAAAAATTATTCATTTATAAATTATGTAAAAATAATATATTAAGAAAACATGAAATCATTACTTAAAATTGGTAAACCAGAAAACTAGATTTTATTCCTCTTCTTTTTTGAGCAAAATAAAATAAAACAAAATAAAACTAACTACGCACAAAATTTATGTTTACAATAAAATTAAAATATCTGAGGGCGAAAAAAAAGAAAATACAATTTAACTCTGTGCATCTTTATATATTTATGCATTTTATTTTGGGAGACAAAAACTTTTTGAGGACAAAATTAAAAAAAATCGAAAGACTGATTACTATTTTTATTATTCAAAAAGTCAATAGCACAATGATTGTTCTTTGCAGTTCATCAATGATTACATATATTATGAATATTTTTCTAATTTTCAATTAACTGAAAAGCCAATCGACGGGAAACGAAGGAATATTTATTTGACAACACAGTCCATTGAATCAACGTTCCACTACTTTGTCATCTTGCTATTTAAAATGATCTCTCTAACACAAATATCTGCCCTTTTTAAATATTTTTTAAACATATCTAAATGGTCAGTTATTAGCAAATACTTAGCTCAAGATTTAAGCCAATCCAAAATTAAAATCGTCAAAATATTTTAAACGTGGCTTCAAAAGTTTTTATTTTAAATAATAAAAAATCCATTTCCGTACATGTTTAGTTTTTAAAATATTTTAACAATTATCGCAGACAAAACTATTGAATGCATTTCCGTCGTGATTATTTTATTTGAAAGAAGTAATTGGCATTCAATAATTCAACAAGTCGTTCAACATTAGTTTTTTGTTCTAGCTAGAAATATGACGAAATACAGACTTTAAAATGAATTTAAAGTAATCACAATCTGTCAACCGGAACAAAATAAAATTTAAACAAAAAATCATAGAATTGATAATCGCAACGAAATACAAAACAAAATTGTATCCAATTTCTATTTCCCCTTTACAATATTTGATCAAATAAGCTAAAATCAACTATTTCCAAGAAATAGGGTTGATGATAAAAACATAAAGCAAAATATATCCAAAATAATGACGTAAGACCTATTGCAATGGATAATCGGGCCATTAAGAAACATTTTAGCTAAGAAAATCCTATTGTAGAACAAAAATTAGTTTTAATTCAGACTGATAGTATAAATTAGTTTAAATTAGACTGCGATAGTGTAAACGGTTTAAGTGAATTGCAATTATATTAAGTGGCATTAATTGTAAACGAAACGTTGTATTGTAAACACAACAACGTAAATTATGTGTATTATTTTGGACGCTGTGAACTAGAACTGTATTCGATTATTAAAGTTTTTCAAGCTGTTCAAGCGGTTAAAGAATATTGTCTTCCTGTGTTGGGAAACAATGCCGGTGTTGAATACTTAAAACCTGGTGGTTTTAGCTTACTATTCAGTGACCAAGTCCAGAAGAAGATTTTATTTGATATTCTTTTGTTTTGATTTGTGTTGAACTATCAACTCAGAGACTTTGATGATGGTTAAGTACAACGGTTAATGCCAAGAGTAAAAAATGTCAGCGTATTTTTTTAAGGTTTTCCATTTACCATAATAACAGATCACGCGAGTTTAAGATGATTCAGAAGATTTTTTGGAGCCTCAAACTCTTAGGCTTCGACTTTGACATAAAGTACTGTTAAGGTTCTAACAACACTGTTCCCGAAACACTGTCCCGAACTATCTTGGTATACCGTCCTTACCCTTCGATTTGTCATCGCCTGTAATTCATAAACTGTCTTTTACAGAACTTCTAAAAACTGTTCAAAATATCGGTACAAACACGAACTTACCTATACAAGCAAATAAGATTTATATAAATTTAACACAATGATAGAAGTCTTATTTTCTAATTTTTCTCCTCCCTACCGTAGTTCAGACAACTCTCCAATCTCCGCACATACAGGTGGTGCCAAAACTTTGGAAAAAATCCAAAAATCCAAAGAACCCAATGAATTATGTCACTTGCAGCCCCATGGAAAATCTATCGATAGTTTTAAGAGCATAACAGGGCATCTTGTCGAAAGAAATGAAAAAATCTTAGTAATTGTTGTGTACGACCATTACTCGCGGTTTGTGCCAATTAAGTCTGTGCATCAAACAACCTCAGTCGTCCTAGTAGAATACCTAAGATAACAAATTATCAATTTATTTGGTGTACCGGGTTATTTGGTGTACTGGGTACCTGATTATTTGGCGAAACTATTGTCCTAGATAATGAACGATACATCCAATCGCACTTATTAAAGGACATGATGAAAAGACACCACGTGTCACATCGACTTAAGTAAGGGTTAACTGATCAATTCTAAACGCCATTCGATCTTATATGAAATATGACCATAGAAACTGGGATGACCATTTGTCAGAAATCACATCCGATATATGCAAAAAGTTCATAATTCCAATTTGTTTCACTACCTAGTCTTTGGAAAACACTACTTCGGACACCGAACAAACTACACACTGTCCAAGCATCTAAACGATTTGACGGTTAACAATGGGTATACCATACGAAGGATTTAAAGCAGTAAAACTATTAAGCTTAGGCCTGGGCTTAAGACATCAGCAGGAGTGAGTATATACCCACGATTGTGACATTCCAGTTCAATGTTTATGAGAATCTGAATTAATCTATAAGCTGATAAGACTACAAATTTTAATATTATCCTTTAACTCATTTGAAATTATGTGTTTGAATACACGTCTGGTAGAGCAACGCAAAAATATGTTTAAGAAAAAAAGTATTTGAAAACTATTGCTCTTCAAACACCAATATGCACACCTACAAATTGTATCTAAAAATAGTCTAAACAGCCTTAGGCGGTCATAAAACGTAAAAAACTAATATAAATTCCAATTTGAAGACGATGGCCTTCTGTAAAAGTATTATGCAACAACTCATTAATTTTCATCTCCGAAACGTATAATTAAAGATTCCACTAAATCTGACAACTGTCAGAACGATTCAGTAGGATTATTTTACAGAGTTTTCCACAACAAAAAGAAAGTTTTGTGACTATCGGTAATTTAAAATTCATTTGATTGCGTTCTCTTTTCATAGGGTTTTATCCCCGCTAGAACAATGGACGACTCACGCACTCAAAACAATATATGGTGTAGACTGTAGGTAGATCTTAACGAAAACTTACTGCTTATAACTTTTTTGATTTAGTTGACACAGTTAATGAATTTGGATATATTCCTTGCGATCATATTTTTTTTTCCGCTTATGTAGTAATTTGTGTTTGTGTTCGACTAAACTTAACATACAACTTGGAAATCATATTTTGCTGTGACACCAATTCACAATTTTTGTCAGCATAATGAAAATGAGTATCAAGGCAAACTAATGAAAAACAAACACACATGAACAAATTCCAACATGCTCGCAAATATCAAAAATATAGCTCGTGATTTTTAGAGCTCTTGGAACGTACAAAATTTTAAATTTTTATTGCCAATTATCCGTATTGTGAAAATTTAACTGATATAGATACTGAGAAAAACTAATATAAATAAGCCATTAATGATGCAAAAACAAAAATTCAAGACTGGTCCCACTCAGCAGTAAAACTCAGTTTCCACTGAAATATTTTCTGAAAATAAAATAAAAAATTAAAAAAAACCCACAAAAATTATGGTTTAACACACAAGACAACACATCCTGTAATTTCGTCAATCCAACTAACACTTAACATTTTATTTCAATTTCGAATCACATATGTTCACACATCCCATACCGACTTCACTAGAAATAATTATAACAAAGAAACATAGAATCCAAATCTCTCTACGAGTTTCCGTTTAATAAACTCAAAACAATAAACACAAACAGAAGGAACACTAATTTCACCTGAGAGAATATAAGTTTGATTTGATTTTATTTCAAAGGCCTAAAAGGTAGAAAAAAATTAAAAATGTTTTCCTTCAGTATAGTAATATTGCGAAATAAATTTATTTTCACAGAATCAATGAACAGAATTAAAGAAAATTTAAAATTAGAACAATTACAACTGGTGACACATATTGCAAATAATCTATTTTTTGTTTACTCCAAATAAAATACGAAAACACAACAAGAAAGCATACAATTACGACGAACTAAAATCAAACTCAAATAAACAGAATTAAATCACTATTTTCTCTGATGACCTCATAGGTGCACGACGATGGATTTTCCACTAAATTCAATGATCAATTTTACAGAAATGTAAATTTTTTTTTTGTTTGAAAACAAAGTCTTAGTTCTCTTACTAACATTATTTTCCGTTCCAATACAGCTAAATTGAAAGTGAAAACACATGGAAAACTCACCAATATATATGTTTTAAAATGTATTTTGTGAGAGATGAAAATGGATGCTGGGGAATCTGTAACGGAATATTGGGGAAAATAACGAAAGAAATTGGGGAAAATACACCTTTTTTATGAGCGGAGAATTTTTCTTAAAAATAAAAAAAACACAAACTTAGTTAAATCAATTTTCATCTTTCGCTATATTTTATTTCGAAGTTGTATTTTCCAGAAAATGTTAAAATTTTCGATTTAATGTTTTATTTAAAATAAATAATCATTTTACTTTAAGATTATATTTTTCTTTTAATCGAAATAAAAGAAAACTGATTTTCTTAAGTAAAAACAAAAAAAAATAATATTGTTCACACAAGATATTTTAATGGGCGGAGTTTAGAATTTTTGTACGAGCATAAGAACGAAAGAGATAAACTATGGAGAGAAAAAATAAAAGTAATTTTCTTTTAAACTCAGGCAAATTGGGTTTTTCTTTTAAAGTTTGATATTTATTTGGAAAGCTTTTTTTTACGTCTTTCCTGTGAAAATTCTTTACAAAGTGAAAACGGACAGGTGCAAAAATATTCTAAGCTTTTTGTGTTGTGTTTGATTGGTGAATCAATATTTTGTGTAACTTTTGTTGTGGATATGCTGAATTTTGTTAAATAAAAAAGGTGTTTTTTTTAAAACTGAGTTATGTGAAAGTTAATGAACCACGCGCTCCTTATCTTGTGAAAGAGTTAAATATGTATGACCGAAGTGGAGTTTCTGATTTACTATTTAGAAGCTAAAATATTAAGAATAATCTTTTTGTACATAAGATAAAATCAGATTTTTGATATTGGCTGTGACATTCTTATGAAATATTGATTTTCGATTTTAGGTTTTTTTATGCTACTTTTTTACAAGATTTATCCAAGGTTGGTTAGCTATGAAATAAATAGGTCATTGTATATGAAGAAAAATCTGCTTTGATCAAATTTAATTAAAGTTTTTGTTGGTTTCTGTAAGGTTTATGTTAGCTAAACATAATAAAGATAATTTAGCGTGGTTCAGTAGTAGTAATTTTAAGCAAACTGTTAGTCGGGCTTTTAACGATAAATATAGTAAATGCAAAAAAGATTAAATACAAACTACTATAAACAAGAAGCAGACGAGGAAATTCGCTCTGCGGTAAAGAATTATCGGCTATTCCTTCAGATTTAGTTTTTGTTATATATTAATTTTAATTATATTTATTTGGATAATAATTGTTTATTGAGTGGCTTTGTTGTTTTATGGAACTGGATTGAATGGAATGCGAGTCAAGCTTTTGATGGTTGATAATAATCAAAACAATACACGCTTCAATCATTATACTGATTTTGTTTCTGAAAATATGGATTTAAAATATTGTTTTAAACTGAATAATGTGTTCAAAAGAAAATTTGCAGATGTGTGATCTAAATGTAAGAAGTATCTGCAAACAAGACAAGATTGCGGAGTTGACAAAGTTGTGTAACGATGTAGTTATAGGTGTGACAGAAACATGACTGCGAAAAGATATAATTAATACATCCGATAAAATTTGATAGATGTAGTAATAGGTCGACTACTGAAGATTCGGAGACATGCGAACTCATATATGGTCTTTTGTAGTAGACTAACATATCAAAATTGTTGAACTTGGCGAACTGACGTTGGCACCGGGAACTCTGCAGTCGCTACCACTTTACCATTATCTATTTTGATACGATCCTGACCGATTATGTATCCTAAATATTTGACGTCAGGTAGGAGAAACTTAATTTTTTCAATATTAATTGCAAGATTCGCTCACTTCAGAAGCTTAGAAAGCCGTCTGAAGGTAAGAATGGAATGTGGATGAAACTTTAAGTAAGTCTCTAAGAGCTAGCATACAACCATTACCTACAATAAATTCCATGTTGTTTTCAACCTCATAAATTATACGCTCGTAGTGAAATACCCATGGATAGCTTGGCCTTTCGTTTTCACTAGACAAGTCGAAAAGTTCGGGTGTACTTAAAATGTATCGCACTTATAGAAGCACCGCTGCCAAGAAGACCTTACCGCTTTGTATTAAGAATTTCAACTTCAGCATAAGGACGCATATAATTTTTGATCGATACTAGATCAGACAAGAATATTAGTCTATTTAGTGAACGATCTTGTTTTATTCAATTTCTAGACATATTCTTGCTGCCAGGTATTCCTGTCTCCTGAAGCAACTATGTTGCAGTGGAACTGTTGGGGACTGTAAGGGAGGATTGATTAAGAAATTCGCCTGAATTAACTTGTCAATGTTGAAGTCCTGACCCTCGAGACCCTTGAAATCCTCCGCTTGGTATGTGGGAACTTTGTCAATGAAGTCAGATGACGAACTTGGTCATACACCAAGTCGAACTGGGTTGAAATTACTTCGTAGAGCCTCTTTAGCCACACTCCTTTTCCCCTAGAAAAGTACCGGTAGTCTTTACCGCATCCTAAGCAAATGAATCTCAAGAAACTAGAACAATGCCTGAAACGTTGCCAACAATAACTGGTTCTTGATGTCAATTTTCAGATTTCTTAGCAAAATGTTAAGCCCTAAAGGTACCAATGTAGAAGCTATCAAAGCATGATATTGCTTACAGTCTCGTATTTTATTTAATATTTCATCATTCTTGTCTCGGTTGAAAAATCCTGTCCTTGTTGCTCCACGCAACTCTACATATCATTTGAGGTCTTTTACGATGGAGTCGCCAATACCATTCAGCGGCTCTGTCTTTAAATAGTAAATGAGCGTGTTGGACCAAAATGTTCTCTCTACCTTAGAGGGACATATTCATAAGCACTGGGAACTTCGATCCGGTTAATGAGTTCTTCGATACTCAATCCCTCGGACAATAAACCTATGTACAAAATAAAATAAATAAAATTAACTAGTCTTTCATTTTGACTTTAAACATAAAAAAGTCGAAAAAGTGTGCATATAACACGCTTGCCTAGGGTTCCGGGTATATAATATTCTACAATAATAGTTATAGTTATAAATTCTTGAAATAAATCAAAAATGTTGTTTTCGCACTAAAAAAGTTTTGGAATAGAAAACAGAGCACCTTTCATATGACACCCCACTTGTCAAGGTCAAAAACATTTTTTTTTAAATTTCCACTTCCAAGAGAAACTAGCTCACGTTTTTGATAATAACTCAAAAACTAAACAGTCGATAATTTATTGAATTTTTTTAAATATTTCAATCTTTTTCGATTTTTCTAAATCAAACTCGATTCCTTAAAAGAACTTTGGTTGTACTATCTTCTTATCTATGTCTATAAAATACAGATAAAAACAAATATTTGCAATTTTTTGGTTCGAAAGGCGTGAACATTTCATAATTGTAGAAAATTTCATCTTGATAGCACTTATAGTTTGTGATAAATCGATTATGTAGAAATTCGAACGAATACTGATGCAAAGGAGCCCTAAAAACGGAAACAACTCTTAAAACGGCAAAAGTGATATATGGGTATACTGTATGAGCTGATGAGTATATTTATTTTAATGAGGTTTGATAAACATTTCTATTCCAACTTTGTAATGTGCAGTCGTTTCATATCTATCTTAACCTTATCGTGCAGTCTTTATTTTTTCTCAAATTTTTGCAGTCATTTCTACACAACAATAACAATACAAATGTTATACTTAGTAATTCATATCAAATATTTAAAGCAATTAATTAAATCAATTTGACTTATATCTTAAGGTCATGAAATGTTAGTCTTTTTTACCAAAATTTTTATATCTGTCATGAAAGCTTAGTTAAGTTCATTGCATGTGATGTTCTTCATTGCATATTTTATAGTATTTCAGCCAATATAGCAACAGCAACAAAAGTATACGCCATTGAAGTAAGAATTTTATAAAAACCAGAATTTGAAATGGAGTGCTGAAATGTGGTGAAAACTTATTCTTTACATGAGATTATGTCGTTTCTTACTAGTTTACTGGAACTAGTTCCACGAGTGACGTCTTCAACGCAAATAAGATACATGGCTAATTTAACAGATTTCTAGATGTTTTGCTTGTGTGTAAAAGAAAAGATTCAAAACTTATTCTGGGGGAAAAAAGTTGAAATTGACCAAAAGTGAGGTTTTTGGACATAAATTAAGATCCTGAGTAATCAAATCAATACCAAAAATGTTGATTAATCTAGGAAATGGGATTATATCTTGCAGTTAGTACTTATTGTATATTCTAGACTTTTTATATTGCTATAGCGGTCCACCGATTAAAAATTGAGGGGAGTCAGTGCTTTTATTTAGAACTAATGACATTATAGTATAAAAGCATTTGCAGCTAGTTTTTGAATGTTATAAAGAGTTGCCACCTTTTTTAGAACGCAATTTATCATTTGAAAAATGTAAATAAAACAGCCATGTAGAGCTGTAAAAGATCGCTCAACGCGTAATGCTCGATGTACACGAGAGTTGATGTGCATAATAAAAATCCAGATGGAAACGATGTCCCAAATGGTTGAACGATGATAACATTAACAACTCAACCGATTCAATGAATTTAAGTCTGAATTGTTAATGATGTAGTAATTTAATAATTTTATTAATACACTAACACTTTAGTTTTAAAAACAATGTATTTTAAATGTTTGAATATATAATACAAAATTTGAAAAAATTCTAACGTTCTATTATTTAAAGGAGGCGATAGTATCCCATTTTCTTATTTTGGTTTAAATACTGGGAGTGAGGGCCTAAAATCAAAAGCGGTTTGCTTACAACTCAAGTATTGCGACTGCCTCTTCTACTTGAAGTGCCTAAAAAATTTAATGGTGTTACTAAATAGTGGAGGGTTGTCGTTGATTTTCGACATCTGGATAATATAACCAAACATTATCAAAATTCTGATACAACTGCGATATGCTGTTTATGTTTATCCCTTAGATCAAGCCGAGGGCTGTCATCAAATCCCATTGACCGATGAAGATAAATAAAAGAATGCTTTCAACACACAAACAACTCATTACCATTTTCAAAGGAAGTCTTTTAGTTTGAAAAGTAACAATGTTATGTCAGGAATAAACGGTCTAAAATGATTCGTTTTCTGGGATGATGAAGTCGTATTTGGGTGTTTAAGTAATCATAATAAAAAGATAACTGTGGCTTTTGTAAATTTTCGCAAATATAAGTTAAAGTTACAACCTACAAAATCTTATTTCCTTCTAAAAAAAATATGCTATTTGGGACATATCCACACGGTTGAAAACATTGGTATGAAATCGGTAAAACATGGTTTTTATATAAATCCATAAAGAAATGGTATTAGTTAAATAAAGATCGATGGTATAAAAGTTCATAAATAGCTCCATATAAATTGCATATATTTATGTATAAAGATAATTTATTATACATAATTGAAGACGCTGTAGGCACTTGGCGAAACATTTTAATATTATTTCAAATATTTTATTTTACTTGTTATAAGTTTCGCAATAAATATAAATTATAATTATTGTTTTATTTTTATTTTTATTTAAATAAAATATATATGTATATATATATTTTTGCTCGATTAATTTCGGTTGTTACACCATTATCAAGAGCTTGAAAAATATATACTAAAGAAAAATGATTAACAAAAATATAAAACAAAACAGTTTTTGAAACTACTCAAATTCGAAAAAATTAAACATAAAATAATTCAATGAACAAGTAAGAATTTAACAATAAACAATTCAAATTCAAATTAGAAAAAATCTTTATAAAAATTAGTATCAAAATAGCTAATGAAGGCAATACCACTGTGTAATTAAAGTTTATAAAAATTTTTTTGAAAAAACATTGAAACATGGGAGATTTTAAATTAAATAAACAAATTTGGGCAAGTTAACGGTGAATAAATTATATCAGTTTGGGCGTTCAATAAATTTTGATTATAAAACTGAGCTTTTCTAATTTCAAAAGATTCCAAAATATTTAGTCTTAAACCTTTGTTTTCAAAATCAAGAATTTTTAGATTACTATTATTACTAAATGTACTATTATGGTTTTCGGATATTAAATGATTAGCAAACGTGGAATTAGAATGTCCCAATCTTAAGGCGCGAAAATGTTCTGATAAACGTTCAGAAAAACTACGACCAGTTTGTCCGATATAGATTGCATTACAATCATCACAGGACAATTGGTAAACTCCACTGTTTGTAAATTTATTTTGCTGATTTAATTTATTGTTAACCAAAAGACTGTGTAAATTTTATGTTATTATAAAAAGAACAACTTAAATTTGTATGTTTAGTAATAATGTTTCCTAGTTTTGGGCTTATTTTATCATGATAATTAATTTTGCAATAATGTTTTAGAATAGGTGGTGAAACTGGATAAATTTGGATATAAGCAAGACGTTTGAGCTTCTTGTGTAGTATTTTATAAACTAAATCAGGATTGAAACCATTGGTGTTTGATATAGTTAAAATTGTATTTAAAATTAATAATAATTTATTAGCATTGGTATAAATTATATATCATAAGTTTATGAGTTTCATAAAATAAAAATTGGTATAAATATATACCATGAGTTTATTGGTTTGGTATAATAAAAATTGGTATAAATTACATATCATCAGATTATTAGTTCGGTATATAATCTCTATATATTAAATTTATACCTATACTTTATACGTGTCTTTTAATAAATATAATCTATAAATTTTATACCTACCATTATGAAAGTTCTAAACCAAACGGTATAAAATATATACCAATTTTTTATGTTAATTAAAATACACTTTTTTGTTTTACATTTTTATTTTCAAAAAATTCATTATATAACAATACGTTTTTCTTAATAAAATATCCTACTTTACATTCTTTTTGTTAAAATGTATGTTCTTTTGGTTTTTCGCGATGTCGCTCTACAATATGTTTCATGATTTACTAGACTCCCTGAAACACGTAAGAAAAAACAAACCGTCTAAGTATGGTGTAAAGATCATTGATGATCTTAACATCAAAACTTTTCGCAAAACTTTGCTTTTATAAATATTTAATTACAACATATATTTTGCACGCCATTTAGCCTTCTTCTATTATCGCCATCTTCTATCCCCTATCTACCCTACTAATGCTACGTTTACATTTTCATATTACATTAATTTCATTACACATGGATACAGATGTAAATTTACCGGCAAAATATTTTTATGGTAATTTTACCGTGAAATTACCGGTAAGATTGGTAAAATTGGTAAAATAGGTAAAATATAAAACTGGATCAAAAAATTAAATTATGGTTGCAATTTTAATTAATTCAAGATGTACGACCATATCACAATCATTTCTATAATTTATAAAAACATTAGATGCAAATCAAATATATTTTTATGGAGTTAAATTCGTATATTTGTTTTATTCGTATAATCGGCTGTTGTTTATACTTAGCAGTACATCTGGAAAACGGACAACACGTTGTTTGCATATCTGAACAAATCCCGGACCAACTGGCTACAACGATGACTGCTTTCTTCACTGTTATGTCGAAGCTATGCGTTTGTAAGGACAATACTATATTCGAAAATGTTTACGTATTAATATTACACATGGAATGAAAATATAAAAACATTGGAACGGCACAAATTCAAAAAGTGAGTCTACAGAAAACCAAGCAAATTCATTGATACTTAATATATGTTCAAACTATAAGCGATGCATCCCGATCTAGATAAATGCTACTTTTATCGCATGTGGTTGGAAAATGAGCCCGGTTTAACTTTTTTTCAGCATTGATAATTGTCAACGGCAGTAAAAGTGTGACGTGTCACTCCACATATGCCACAACTGACGATGGGATGGATACATTAATTACGCGGGCAACAACCAAAATCTAATTCGTGCATTGTTTCATTGTTTCATTCATGGGAAAAATATAAAAGGCAAATGGCAAAAAAAATTTTTTTCTCAAACTCGAAACAAAAATTTACAATGAAAGGCTGATAATGTTTCGTTACGTTGTGTGTTCTTAGCCGTTTGAGAATTCTATCGATCTGCTGCTGTTGCTGCTTCGTTTAAAGTAAAATTGCAACGCGAACCAAATCATTTTCAAATTATTTCCTAATATTCTAATTTACTATATAAGAATCACGATTTGTGAGAAAATGAACTATACTTGGGGCCAACAATAAAGACATCTACGAACTTCACAAAATTATTCAATCTAACATTCAAAGTGAAGAAATAATATAGAAATCCGTCTATACTTACCGCAACTGCTATAGAGCCAATGAAGCATTTTGTTTTTCCAACAGAATGTTTTTAATTCACTTGATTTGTCACACCACGTACTACAATTAAAAAACAGTTCACCGCAGTGTGCCGATGAAATGCATAAGATTTACTCTTTGATTCGTATCAATTGCTCGCCAGTGGGTACTGCACAAAGACATACTGCTGAACCGAACTGCATATCATCTGAAATGAAATGATTTGCTGGAATCAATAACCTTGGATGGCCTCAATCTACAGCTGTTTAAAAATGTTTTCAATACCTCAGATGCATTTTGGACTAAGATCAGGTTTTCAGAGGCATCTTGTTGTGATAAATATTCTTGTTGTTGTAATAAATATTTTATTATTTCACAAAAAAATCGCAAACGTTGATTTTTATTAAATAAAGGTTTATAAAATTTTATTGCAATTTTACCAAGCCTAAGTAATATTACGTAATATTACCGATTTTAACCGGTAATTTTACCATGGGTAATATTACCTTTACATCTGTACACATGGATCAAGTACATGTTTACTTTAAAATTATGATGAATCACATATTGTTTTACACTACGATATTGTGGACTATTTTATTCAACTTATATCAAAAACTCTTACCTGCATATAGAAAATCGAATTAATCCAAATCCGCAGTGCTGGTTAAATCCCCGAATTTATTCACTTGCACTACTCCTGCATCTATTCCGTGCAAAAATGTAATAAAAATTCCACTTTTTATTTTCAATATGACTGCACAAATCTCTGTTCAGAAATGAAATTTTATTCAATTTCTATGCCAAACGCGTTTAGGTTTAACGCAATAAAAATAGCGGTACTTTTTTCCATCTTATACTAATTTGGTATAGAAATGGTTATTTTCAATTTATAAATCTCCATACTTTATAAGATTAGGAAATAAATTCAATACCAAGCATATATAAACGCTGCGCGGCAAATTGTAACTAACTGTATTTTTATCCCCGTTTATATTATTTGGTATAGAATCAGGAACTTGAACATATTACACTAGTTGGTTGTATATAGAAATGCTATAGTTTCAATTTATAAATCTCCATACTTTATAAGATTAGAAAATAAATTGTATACCAAACATTGATAAACGCGGCGCGGCACATTGAAATAACAGTGCTTTTACCTGAGTTTATATTATTTGGTGTAAAATTGTGAAATTCAACTTATAAATTATCCGAATACTTTGCACTTTATAAAATTCAATACCATTTTTCGCATACATATACTTTATAAAGAGAACGTTATTAAAAAAGTATCAATTTTAGACTAAAATTTTCAACAGTGCACTGACCACGGAATAAAAAGTGACACTTCAAAAATTGAGTCAAAACTTTCCTTTACCAAAACTTCCAAAAGCAATAAAACTTTTCTCCAATTAATTCGCAAAATATTTCAAAACTGGTTCAAACATTATATCGATGGCTAAAAAGAGTGCACGATGTAATTGGGTTGCGTTTTGGTTGAAAAGTTTTTAAACTCTTAAAGATAAACTAATAAAACCGACAATATTGCAGTATCCAAATTTTAAAAAGCCATTTTATGTTACAATAAATGCTAGTGATATGGCACTAGGAGCCTATCCTTACGAATAGGTGAAAGTGACACACCTGTGGTTTATGCAAGACGGGTATTAAATAAAGGTGGGAAAAGAGATGCTTGCCATATTTTTTGCTGTAAAACGGTTTCGCCATATTTATATGAAGTCAAATTCACAATTACAACAGATCACAAACCATTAATATGACTTAATAAAATAAAACATCTTTCATCTCGATTAATGCGTTGGCGGTAGGGCATGGTCGATTAATCGATTGGGACTAAATATCGATTAACGATTAATATGAAAATTTTAACACCGATTAATCGATTAATCAATTAAATAAAATTTTCACTAATTCTAATATTTTTAATTTTTATTAAATTTTTTTAAACAAATACGCGCGTTATATCATATTTAAAAGTTCAACTTTTACAATGACTAAGAAAAAATGCAAATTTAATGGCTATCTATGTATTAAGGGCGTAAAGTAGGTCTTTTTTTTTGCATAAGAGTGAAATTATTGCTCTAGGCGAAGGCAAAAAAGATACTTTGTACTCCGAATTACATATAAGATTTTTGTCTTGTTTCATTAATAAGATCTGTATCTCGCTCTGTCAGTGGAATTTTCAGACCTTACAAAAATATGTGTTTAAAAATATTCTGTACTAATTGAAAATGATAAAAAACTAAACAAGCTGTATCCTTCATAATGGAAAGTATACTTCAAACCATAGTTTACTGGTTGGATTAATAATAAAAATATTACTTAAGATTTTTTTTTCGAGTTCAAATTTTTATACAAAGCAGAAAAGTTTAATTTAAATGCTGATGCTTTGAGAATAATCAAAGAAGATTCTGCCAATCAAAGTCATCTTCATGTTGCAGCCCGTGTTCGTTCAAAAACAAATATACTTGTATCATAACATGTCCTTTTTTTGCCATTTTTTAACGATACAATTTAAATGGAAATAAATGATAAATCAAAGTATTTAATTATTTGACTAACATATAAAAAATAATATTAATTTTCCATAGTTTTCTTAAAATTATAAAAAAATAAATTTTAATATCAGTAACCCGACATGAAACAAGGCACACAAAAAAATTAACAATTTTTCTAAAGTACTGAAATTAATTATTCAAAGTGCCCGTTTTTTTGTGCTTCTTTCTATTAGCTTTACTAAAAATGTTTATTTCACCCATAATTTGAGATGCAAATAAATTGAAATTCATTAATTTAATATTCCGAAACTATTACATATTTCATAAAAAGTTAAATGAAACCAGTCATTTTACGAAATGTAAACAAGTTTTTTATTATTATTATTTTTTATTATTATTTCTTTATTATTATTATCATTAAATAAATCATGCTCGATACGATATGGTGTACATCATGTGCATGTTATGTGTTATGCACAATTTTGTGCACGGGGATTTTATATCATGCACAATTAATCCATATTTCATGCATTTTTTTCAAAATTGTTTTCGGGCTAGTTAATTATCCTTTCAACACACATAAAACCTTTGATATCGAGTGAGTTGTTCTCTTGTAATTTCTTAGTTACCTTGAATTTTATTTTACAAAAACTTTTCGGACCACTCTTTTCTCAAATGAAACGCAAAATTTTTCATAAAAACTCAAACACGAAGTCGAGCAAAAATAGCTGGATTCCTCGTCGGTCGTCTTAATAACAAATTTCATCCGAAATGGATTTTGTCTTGATGCCATGTTTCTATTTTGTTATTTGTCTACAGAGCAAAATGAGCTAAAGAAAGGCAGATAAGTAGAATAGATCTGTCAATTAGAAAAAAATAATCATACTTGAGTAAATTTATCCTCTGGGATATTTCCCATCATCTGTTATATTCTAGGTTAGGGTTTAAATTATTTGACATATTGATATATTATTTTTCTGGATTGCGTCTTTCCATCCATTCATTTAATGACACAGCGTTGTTAAAGCCACAAAGACCTACTGTCAAGCATCCAGATCTTTGATAACCAAATAAATCAAAAAGAGATCCTAAGGATTGTTTAAGTCTAGGGTTCTATTGGGTTCAACCTTTGATGTTTATAATTTATTTATTAAAATATGAGTGTTGATGCAGAGAAACTTGCTCAGAATTGAGACAATTTCTTAAAACTGGCTTACGATTCATATCTAGGCATCCTCCATTGTAGGTGTGCCCAACGCGTCGATCGCGATCAACTGGTCGATCGCGAAGAAATTTTAAGTGGATCGTGAAGAGTTTCTTTTTCTATATAAATATTTTTGTTGAAATCTAGTATATTTAGTTTTAGTTCAAGCATGGATTTGCTAGGCTGTTTTTCTGTCGACATAATTTTTCCTGTGACAGAATTGACGTCATTCAACAGAATTTTGATCGAAGTTTCTGTCAATTTATTCAAATCTGCGACAGAATTTTTGAAGGTTTCATTCATTTAAATTCTGTTAATAGAATTTTGTCAACAGAAACTTTGTGTTTCAACTTTTATTTTCCAATCAAGCACGGTTTTGAATCAAACTTATTTCAATGTAGAAACATCTTATTATATAACTTTTTATTTGTTCCTGCATTTTTGTATACTTTATATGTACAATTACAACTTAAGGATACCATTTTATCAATATCCATGGATTGAAATTAGCTTTTGACAACAGTATAGCACTCATTAGAATTAAAGCATACGAGTTAACTATATGTTTCGTTAATGCGGAGAGGCAAAACGGCTAAAGGTTCCATAACTGCACAGAACTTGTATACAAAAATCTTGCATAATGTTTGAAGTATTTTGAAGTACTTCGTCCAATTACTTCATTTTTAACTTCACCGCATTTTCTAAAATAAATATAGAAGGTATGGCTGTACTATTTGGAAAAATATCTAGTATGGATGTAGGTAGCTTAGAAACGCAATTAATTGAATTACAAAGCGATATTATATTAAAATCGCGTGATTAATTTGATATATGGAACTTTATTTTCATTGAAAAATATCCACTTTTAAAAGATGTCTATCTTAGAAAGCATTCAGGTTTTGGCTCTACATATTTATGTGAAGCGTCATTTTCTCATATAAATTATGTAAAATCTACATTCTGTATACGTATGACTAAAAACATCTTGATAATTGCTTACGATTAGCTTAAGCGGTGAACTTGGCCAGATTGATCCAGGAAAACCCGGATTTTTTTTCGTTCAACCGATTGCGAAGGAAATAGTTTTCGACATTTTTTTGCAACATTGGAAAACATTGGAAACGATCATTTGTGATTGTGTACAAAGAACTGGCGACAATAATCGTAATTGCTTTGACAATTCCAACATGTCACCACAAAATCAAAAATGGCAAAAATGTTTAGGAGGATAAATATCTTGTATAAAGCCTGAATATTTTTTCTTGGATACCAAGAGAAACGAAACAACTTTTTTTTTGATTTTCTTTCCCGGACTGGTCTCAAAACATAGTTGAACAACTTAGTTTAGCTTTCAATAATTATGATCCCGTTTACTCAAAAATAACTGATGATATTCAATGTGAATCATTTCATTAAATAAAAATATTTTTTTCAATTAAAACTATTTTTTATTTACTACATTTTACTAGCTCGCCAATTATTCTCATTTGGTCGATCGCGATTCGTTTGGAAAAAAAGTAGCTCCTTGCGTCGAAAAGATTGAGCACCCCTGTTCCATAGCATCTACTGTAAAGGAACCTAACATTTTTTTCGTATTTAGCGTGCCGTTGCGTTAAATTGCTGCAAGAACGTAAATTGTTGCTATATATATTCACTACAACGCTTTACATTGGTTGATTGGTAGGATAATTACTTTGTAAGCAGTTAGTGCGTTGACTTACCTTATAATCTGATTTACTACATAATCTCATGCGAGATTCAAATTTTATTCATAAATATTGCTTTTATGAATATGTCAAAAATATTATTTGAGATGCGCGTTTTTGAAAAGTCTTGGTTAAATGACAAAAAAATTGTAGAAACGTTTTTTAATCTTCTTGTTTTTTAATCTTCTTGTTTACCATAATAGTTTACGTGAATTATAATTATAACAATAATAAAACTTGCTATTTTACTTGAAAACGCTAGCAATTCGCAACATCTCGCCAATCCTTTTTTGCTGGAATAGTTAATAAACTTATGATGAATAAACGTGTGAAATTGGTCTTATACTCTCACCGTACCACACTGTAAACGACTTTATTGTTTGGCTCAATGCTGAATATTTCAGCATTTGGTTTAATGCTGAAACATAGCAGGAAAGTCTTATTTCATGCCGTCAAAACAGGATAATTGGAAAATGATATAACTTGTAGATTATATGAACATTCACACTTGGATATAAATCCTACGTTCAAACAATTAAGTATCGACAAAAACGATCTTGTTTTTGTTTTTGTACACAAACCGATGTAACCGGTAACGGATGCTACCAACTTTATTTGCATCTTTGTCAATTCTATGCTGGAGGTTAATGCTAGTGGAGTTTTTACGTCATAGCGAGTGACATTACAGTCAATTACACAACAACAAACAATAACAACAACAATAAATCCAGTCCTTAATTTTCTTGCAGGTGTTTCTAATATTTCTATTAAGTATGGTGCTTAGAGTAATGCTAGTGAAACTTGATCCACGACTAAATCAGTATACGTATGCGTTATTAGCCTACTCCTAAGCTGACCCATAACTGTTTGACAATCGTGGCAACGAAAACAACACTGGTATGAGTCGTGTACGGAACTGTGGAAAAATATCGTAATTTAAAAGCGCTTCACTCTTTCAAGATTTGCTCAAATTTTTGAACGATTAATTTGCAATCGAAAATTTCGGTATATCCAAACCTAAAGTTTTACCTGAATTTGGCAAAGATCAACAAGCTCGACAAATTTTGACCTCAACATTTTTTAGAGTTGTTTTTTAGAATTCTATGCTGGAGGTTAATGCTAGAGGAGTTTTTACGTCATAGCGAGTGACATGACAGTCAATTACCCAATAACAAATTAAAACAACAACAACAAATCCAGTCCTTAATTTTCTTGCAGGTGTTTCTAATATTTCTGTTAAGTAGTGTTTAGAGTAATGCTAGTGAAACTTGGTCCACGACTAAATCAGTATACGTATGCGTTATTAGCCTACCCCTCAGCTGACCCATAATTGTTTGACAATCGTTGCAACGAAAACAAAACTGGTATGAGTCGTGTACGGAACTGTGTAAAAAGATCGTAATTTAAAAGCACTTCACTCTTTCAAGATTCGCTCACATTTTTGAACGATTAATTTGCAATCGAAAATTTCGGTATATCCAAACCTAAAGTTTTGCCTGAATTTGGAAAAGATCAACAAGCTCGACAGATTTTGACCTCAACATCTTTTAGAGTTAGAGATAGATTCGAAACTCCTTTGGAAAGGCGATATCGCCACCTTAAACGGTAGTATGCCAATTTAGATTCGCCACTTAGAGAGCATTGAAAGGAAAATGTTTAAAAATCCCACATTTGCAACCACATATCGCCAGAATAACAACGTTTATGAAAAAAGGCCATGCACAGAAGTTGAAACCAGACGATAATCAAGTCTACGTGTTTGGTATTTGCTTAACTTTAGGGTACAGAACCCTGCTAAGCTAAAGAAATTCCGGCTAGAATTGAACAAGGCAGTAGAATTAAATGGTGTCTCTCTGAATTCAAAATTAGTTACTGGGCCTAATCAGCATACATCCGGAGCAGTTGCCCATTCCCCGTTTGGCGTAACAATCCTAAATTTCGGGTGTTCAGCTATCTAAATCGGCAATTGAAGAACATGACCGGCATCTGATCCACGCAAGTATAAGCTACATAATTTCAACAACAAAATTTTGACCACAGAATTTCAGAAATCACAGGAATATCCGTCTACCCGTCTATTTTCGAAAAAGCTCAGAACAAAACACTTAGTTCTTTTGTGCAATATCAACACTACACTTGTCCAAATATTCAGATTATTATTCAGAATGTTTGGGGATTTCGTTTTATACACCACCGTAGAGGATAAGTCTAGCAATGTCTAGAGACACACTTCAAATGCAATGATAACCAAGGGGTTAGCATATATGACCGAATTGATAATACTGTTTAACCGTTGCTATTATCAAAATGGCTTTACAATATGCGAAATTAGACAAACGTTATAAATTTATTCGTTTTAGTCTGAGCCAAGCTCATAGATTCATTTACTCAATTTATGCGTCCATTTTCATTATTTTAATCCAGTAAGTGTTAAAATAGGCAAACAAAAACGTTTTGTCGCGTTATTTACGTGCCTTACTATTAGCAGAGAAGTTATGTAACGACGAATTATTTCGAGTTTCGCTTTAAAATAATAATTTTCATACTGAAATAAATCCTTTAATAGTTTGCTAATTTGTTTCGGGTCCGGCCTGTAAATACAAAGGAACATAGAAGCATTTATGTGACTATAAGTTATCAATAATATTTTTAATTTTTGTTTAGCTAATTTCTTTGTCGCGTCACTCAATATCAATGAATAATGCTTGTTTATGTCTATATAGAAGTTTTTGCTATGTAAAGCTTAGTCATAATATTGTGTGTAGACAGAATACAGTTGTGCATTTATAAATAATAAGAATGGTTGTTTGTATTTGGAGGAGGATAATTTCTCGTTTGAATAGAGATGTTTATTGAGATGCATGGAAATGGAAATTTATATTGGAAATTTTTACATTGTGTACGATGAAAAATATGAGAATAGAGGGAGCAAGAAATGCAGAATATTACTACATACTCGTTCATTTTTTTCAATCGAGGAGAATATTAAATTAAATCGAAAAGATAGTGTTATCGTGTCACTTTTGTAATTTAATGATATTAAAAAAATTTTAAATCAAAAAGGAATACATTATAGAAGTTTCTTTTTGTAAGTTTGTTGTTTTTGGTGGATTGAGAAAATAAGTAAATAAATTAATTAATAAAATGTGAAATGTTCTCACAAAAAGATGTTCGTTGTATTATTTATTTATAAATCACTTGTCGTTTAGGTTAATGAACACAAATTCAACAGAGCTATAATTGAACATGATATAAAGAAATCAGTTACCAATCAAGAGTGATAACCGTTTGAAGATATTTAACCGCTATCTACTGATATTGAAAAGTACTATGGGAAAGATTTGCATTAGTTTGAAAACTTCAAAAGAAAATATGGATAAAATATTAGAGTCAATAGCAGAGAGGTATATGAATTCAAATATTACAATGGAGACAAAAAGTTAATGGATAATGAACACAGTTCACAGTTCACAGTTAGTTATAAAAGGAGATGCTATCAATTTATGTGGACAAGAAGTGGATCATCATATGCACTTATATATATTAATGTAACCTTTGTTAAATTTATTTTACATAATTTTTTTGATTTAATTTACATAACTTTTTTTGTAATTGTAAAGTTTTTTTGGAGTTAATTTTTTTTCTTTGTTAGTCAAATTTTAATATCGTTTTGTCAAAAGAATTTTGTTTTAAATATTTATTTATTAATAACTGTGATAATATAAGAGATTTCCGCAGTCAGAATTCCCAATAGTTTGTATAAAAGTCCGATCTCCACGGTTATCAATTGACTCGTGTATTTTATTCATAAACAATTTTGTAAATCGCCGAGGTATACTAAAACGTATTAGAAGCGACAATGGTACAAATTTTGTTGGCACTGAGAAGCAAATGTTTCAAAACTATGATTGAAATAACGCCGAATTGACAATGAAAGACATCGAACGGGTTTTTTATTGTTCGGTCAATCCCAGTGCTAGAGGATATTAGAGACACCAAGTTCAATCGATAAAAAAGGTGCTACCATTTTCGTTAAAAAAAAGTTTAATCTCGAGATAGAAACTTCATAAAGCTCATTGGTCAAAACTGAAAATATTGTGAATTTCCACACACCTACAGATGTTCCCTTGACCACAGATAAAGAATAAATCAAGCCTCACCATTTTATTTATTGGGTACTATGAACACAACTCCAGACGTTTGAGTTTCGGTAGAGGAAAGTGGTACTCCATGTGAGAACAGCAAAATATTGGGAAACATTTGAAAAATTTGTTTTGAAAAAATAAATTACCAAGGAACCAAATTATTCAAAAAGGTTGATCTATTTAAGATAAACGATTTGGTAATAGGTTGTGATTCTAATATTCGTAAACAACAATGGCCAATAGGATGGATTGCGTAAGTGTTTGCTGCCAAAAACGTACAAGTAAGATCGGTTGAATCAACGTTGAAGAGGCCTTCTTGTAGGTAACTATATTAAATGTTGATGCTACCAAATCTTTCGTTTACTACATCTTATGAATTTTTACTTATGCAATAATTTACTTTACTTGTGCAATAATTTAATCTAATATATTAACCAAACTCATAAATGATTGACAAGTAAGTGTCTTTACAAGTAACTATGAGCACGAGTGTTTTTGTTTCACAAACCGAAAAAAATTGTTGGGTACGGGACAAAAACCTCCTCACTTGACGGAGCAATTGCTCGAATAGGATGAATTTCATTCGTCCTATTCAGTAGGTCTTGAAATTGGGATCGCCATACTTCCAGCACATCCAAACCATTGTTCTCAAATTTGAAAAATCTTTATTTCGAATTTTGAATAGTCCTCTATTTAAATAAATTATCACGTCGGGGCCAGCATATTTAGTTACGATTTGTATATAACACTTCGTATTTTTGCTTAACGGAATCATAAACCCCAATTTGTTTTTATGTAAGCTTTGAATGCTGGTTTTCTTATGACGTTTGACAGGAATTAAGCAAATACCCGTCGTCAAAATGTTCATATTATTGTCAAAGCATCAAATCCCGATAAAAATTCACTATTATTATGGTTTATCACGTCGGGGTCACCAAAACTCTGTACGATTTGCATGCAAATCAATAATTTCATTTTGATTTTAGTTAAATTCAGTAAACATTACACATTATTTTGTTTTATTTTTATTTAACCATGCACACTCTAACCAATAACCAAATTGAAAATATTTTAGTTATAAGCATCCAAGTAACTATAGTCAAATTCACCAAACTCTTTGGATGTTTGTAAAACACTTTCATTCCTATTTGTTACTTTGCCAGTTACCTAACGATAAATAAAATACACAAAAAGTGAGTAAGACTCAAAATGAGTGTGTCGTTTCTGGGAGTCAAAATAATAGTTTCAATTACAAAAATTTCATCCAAAACCAAACAATATTTTTTTCATTTATTTCGAAAAGTTTTCAACCGAAAAACATTTTCAATAAAATTTTCAATTCTTTTAAAACAAAATAAGTTATGTTACATTTTCTTTTTAGTAAAAACACGAAAAATAATTGAAAATATTTTTTGCTTTTTCGATTATATATCTCAACTTTGGTTTTTTCTTTGGAAATAAATTTTAACCACAAACATGTTTTAAGAGTTAAATTTGAAGATGAATTGCTGGATCGTTGGTGGATACTGTATTTGTTGTATAGATGATAACAGACAACAGTTTTTTGCTATATAATGCAGCTGAAAAATGTTTTTAGTGTTGTAACGAATCCAAGAGCGAAAAATGTTAAGCACACCATTTCGTCTCCCGGTTTTTACAAAAATGTATTTAAACCAAAAAATAAACAAACTAATATCGAAAAAAATTAATAAAATTAATACGAGGTGTTAAATTTCACTATCAATTTTCACTTTTTATTTCAAATAAGATAAGGAAAAAATAAATAGTTTTTCACCAATTTCCGTCCGTTCACTTTATGATCAAAAAATGGGTTTATATTCATATCTAACAATTTTGTTAAAGAAAAAATCTAAAAATTATAAATGAAGCAAAAAAAAATCAATGATCCCAGATCTAGGAAGATATTTTTGGTATATGAATCAACGTTCCAATATAGTTTGATTTGATAGTAAAAGGTTTTTGTGCTGCTTAAGAAACATTAAAGAATTTGTTTCTTCTTACGTATCATACACCAACATCAAATTTATTTTTATACTCTGCAGTTCTTTGCAAAAAAGGGGATTTTCTTCTGGTTACATTTTATTTTTTAAATGAATGTTTTATCCAAATGAGTTTTTTGGACTTATACTGAAACTAACCCTTTTTATGTAAGACTTAAATCTTAAATAAAAACTGTGTATTTTTTTCATTGTTAGAACATATTAAAGTATTGTATGACATTTCCATGGTAAAACACAATATTGTCGACTATTATTTTAAATCAGTTTCAGTAAGAAAATTGTGATAACACTTTAATTTAACAAACAAACGAGCATCTTACAAAAAAATCTTCTACCGATATGAAATGACAACCAATAAACAAACTATCAACATTTTAAAAGAAAATAAATTGATCAATTTTATAGTTAAAACTAGAAAAATCATATAAATAAAACAATAAACAAACAAAAATCGGAAAATTCTATCTTCATTTGAATTTCAAAATTTTTCCACAATGTAAGCAAAATTTATTTTTACAAGAATAATAAACATAACTTAGATAATGATGAAGAAGATGGAAAAAACCTTGATTTAGTAATTTGAATTTCTTTCCTAAGAAAGAAATGGTCAAATTTGACCAATTTGAAGATTATTGTAACTTAAAATGTGATAAAGAGCTATTTTTGTTGATATCAAACATATATCCAGAGCTGGATTAAGACATTGTGGAGCGTAACGCAATGAGAGACAAGAATTGACATAATTGAAATTTATGGTTGCAGAAGCCGAACGATCGAAATTCGCTGCAAACATATTCGGAAATAACACCATCAGGTATTTTTATACACATAGCAGTAATAATTTCTAACAAGAACATGCCTTCCACTGTTCCGTTTCCTGAAAGGCTCTACAGTAAAATTTCTTTATTCTAGAACAGTGTTCGCAAGTGAATGTAGATAAGTGTGCCGGAAAAATTGTTTTTTTAATAATTGCTCTTTTTACATGCCAAATGAACACTTTCACACAAAATTTTATCGCTCTGCATTTGCATACGTTTTGATTAATGCCCAGGATTCTAGGTGAGGGAATTTGGTCAGAATTTTAAAAGGCAACCGTTATAGCAAAAAAGTTTTCATGGATGAGTAGATAAAAATAATATTTTTCATTACAAGCGGTATGTAAATATACTCGTTTTAGATTAAATTAGAAAACTAAACATTCATAATAGTCCCTGGGCCCATGCCGATTTCGTTTGATGATTACCACGATTAGAGCAAGATAGCAGAATATCAGGATAGCAGCAAAGCAGAATAGTAGGACAGAAGGATAGCAGAATAGCAGAATAACAGGACAGGAGGCTAGCCGAATAGCGATATAGAAGAATAGCAGAACACAAGAACAGCAGAATAGCAGAGTATCAGAATATCAGAATAGCATATAAGCAGCGTAGCAGAATAAAAGGAAATAGAAGGATAGAAGGATAGCAGAATAGAATAGTAGCAGGATAGCAGGTTAGCAGAATAGCAGAATAGCAGGGTATCAGAATAGCAGAAAAGCATAGTAGCAAACTAGTAGAATAACAGGAAAGCAGAATAACACTATAGCAGGAAAGCAGAATAGCAGGATAGCAGAAATATTGTTATTGCATAGAATATTTAATATTTATTATTATGATTAATCTTAATATATAATTACTAATTTCAAATCCCCCTTTTCTTGCGTCTTCAGCGACAAAAATTTAATAGCGAAAAAAAAATCACATTCCATAATATTAATACGAAATTATAGCTATTATAGCGGGTAGCGACACCCGAGATTCGACATCCACCCGTGCTGCCTGGGTAATGCTTACAGAATTAGGTTGGTGTATTTGAGACAAGCAGAGTAAAAACTGCTTAGTCAATGACTGTGAAGTGGTGCCATAAAACCAATGTGACTCAATCGTCAGTTCTTTATGTCAGGGGCAGCTTGGAGCGGTCGTCTTTTTGGATCAGGCGGCTCGCTATATAAACGTGTAAAAATGTTGTTTCTATAACCTTAAGATTAAAATCCACACAAAGAAAAAATCAATTATTGGTATCGTTACGTTGATGATATAATTTTATTATTCTAAGGAACGAATAGACAGCTTAATCTATTACACCAATACATAAACAGCATAGAACCTTCCATTAAATTCACATTAGAAAATGAAGAAAATAACACAATAAATTTTTTGGATTTATCAATCATATATGTACATTCAAAACACACATTCAAAATATTCCGAAAACCAACCCAAACGGATCAAACAATAAATATTAAATCACATCATCCATACCCACATAAACTAGCTGCCTACAACCACATGATCAATAGATTGAACAATATACCAATTAATGCAGAAAATTATCAAGACGAACTAAAAAACATAAAATACATAACCAGAAAAAAAGGATATAAAAATGAAATAATTGACATATTAAATAGAAAATATAAAAACAAGAAAAATTTGCGAACCCTAACAATTTTGAATAATGAAGAAAACTTGGCAGGTATAAAATACGTAGGCGTAACAAACAATAAAACAACATTCAAAATAATGCAAAAAACTTTAAAAAAATATGGATATATTGCGGCTTACAAAAATAAAAATAAAATAGAAAATTACCTAAAAACTAAAAAAACCCAAACCTTAGACACAGGTGTTTATAAGCTTACCTGTGACGACTGCAGTAAATTTTATATAGGCCAGACGGGTCGGTCCTCCACAAAAAGATTTATTGAACACACCAATGAAATTAACAGAAGCGATCCAAGATCCAGATATGCCCAACATTTAAAAAAGAAAAACACAAATACACCAATATCAACACAAATTTAACCATATTACATAAAAAAAGAAGAGGACAACATCTAGATAGATTGGAAGAAATAGAAATATATAAACATAAATACAATAACAACATTTTAAATGATAAAATCAACACTAAAACTAACAAAATATATGACATAATAATACAAAATAGCAGTTGAAATAGTATATAAGTAATAGTTTAAGCAAAAATTGTAATAATAATTTAAGAACTGCGGATGACGTAAGTCGAAATCGATATTCTATAAAATAAAAAATAAAATCCAAATTGTTACTATAAGGAAGTTTATATTATTATTAATAAAATAAAAAATTAAAAATAAACAGTAAAAAGTATATTTTTAAATATTGCATTTTAATTCAAAAGTGACAAAAGCACACAAACAGTGAATAATATGGAAAAGCATAATAACACATATAACCTTAAGATGCAGAACGGACCCATTCACGACAATTTGGGTTGAGAATAAATTTAACACCCTAACCCTGGAAAAAAAAACTTTGTTAAATTTGGAAATCAGGAATAGAATATCAGACCCAGACAAAACAACAAAATTTTACCTGGACGTGAAAAAGGAACAGACTGCCGAATCGGAACGTGGAACGTGCGCAGCCTGAGCGCTCTTGATGCTCTTATAAGTCTAGAAACAGAGGCTGAGAGGTATAGGATGGATATTATTGCTCTGCAAGAAATTAAACAGCCAATAATCGAAAAACCTTTTTTTCTATACTATAGTGGTCATCCTCCTCAAGGAGAATTTGGTACTTGTTTTCTTGTTGGTGCACGCATACAGGAAGCCGTGACGAAATTCATCCCGGTCAATGAGAGGATCTACTACCTACGTTTACGCGGTACATACAACAATATTTCTCTTATTGCCATGCATGCACCTACTGAAGCTTAGACCGTCGAAGGATAATTTCTACAAAGAAAACTATAAAATGGCAAGACAAGCTGTTAAAAATCTGTGTAGACGAACGAAGACAGTGTGAGGAGATTGAAAGCTGCAATAAGGCATATCAATAAATTCAACAGATTAAACCTTAACAAAAGCATCTCACACTAGGTCGACAGCTATTCAAAACGAAGATGGAGAGCTTTAAGTATACCTTAAAAATATTTTAGATACTTGGGCCGCTTATTTTGAGAGTCTTCTCAAATAAAATGACTAGCAGCAAGTCGGACGACTAGCAAAGCTAATTCGTGTGTCAAAGAAACATGTAGACAAACCCACCAAAGAGGTTAGGTTTCACCGATATGACATCCGAAAGGATTGTACGTGGTGGTGAAACTCTATCTTTAAGATTGGTTGGACTTGTTCAATTGATATTGAGGACTTAAACCATGCCACAGGAATGGAACTCAGCTATGCTCAGCTTTGCTGAGAAAAGGTAACGCTTACAATGTGCAAACTACAGAGAAATTGCTCTCCTCTGAACAGCATACAAAATCTTTTCATACATTTTGCTAGCCAAAATCAATCCTTTTACTGAAAAACTGTTTGGAGAATATCAGTGTGGCTTCCAAAGGTACCACCGATGCACTTTTCTCGATAAGGATGATTTTGGAAAAGTTTCGAGAGGTCAACCTACCTGTGCACCAACTCTTCATTGATTTCAAGCAGGCCTACGACTCTCTCGAACGATAAACTCTATGATTTGCTCTGGTGTCAATAGGAATCCCTGGTAAACTAGTATAACTATGCAAAAGGACAATACAGAACTCTCAATGCTGTGTACGAGTAGAGAACGAAATATCAAAGTTTTTTAAAGATCGATTTCGGTTTAAGACAAGGTGATGCTATCTCTCTTATACTCTTTAATTTAGCCTTGGAATGTATCTGCCGTCAAAAGAAACTACCGACTAACAACAATATCTTGTCATTAAACTCAGTACATATTATCCCGTAAGCCGATGAAGTTGTCATCCACGAAGTGAAGCTGTTATGAGTGAGACTTTCAAGTTTCTTCAGCTACGATAAAACCGAACATATGAATGTTTCAAGAGAGGCGGAGAAGAAAGATTTGAAGTGCGGCGATGAACGAATTGAGGGAGTTGAATCTTTTAAATATTTTTTGATCAATGCTTAACTCAAATAACAGCATATACCTCCAGATATAAAAACTCGAATCGCTGCAGGTATTCAAACTTTCTACTCAATTAAGCCTTTTCCTAGATCACCGTATGTATCAATTAACACCAAGTTATACAAGACGTTGATTAGACCGTTTATGATGTATGGATCACAAACGTGGACCCTTACACAAAATAAAAAATCAAATTTATCTGTACTTGAACGTAAGATCCTACGCTACATTTTTGGAACACATAAGACAGACGATGGAGAGTACAGAGCCCAGTATAAGTTTGAAATCAGAGACCTGCTTGAGGGTCCTGATATAATAGGTTGTATTCTTTCTAATAAGATTGCTTGGTTTGGCCATATTCTACAAGCCGATTCACAGTCTGGAATGATTAAAAAAATGTACGTTAGTAAAACAAAGGAAATGGAGATGGATAGGACATACACTGAGAAAATCAGCCGAAGATTTAACAAGGATGCCCTAGAGTGGAATCCACAATGTAAAAGGAAAGTTGGAAGACCACCCATGACCGGGAAGAAAACAGTGCTAACCGAAGCAAAACAAATTGGCAAGACATGGGGTGAACTGAAAGCGGTTGCCTTCAACAGAGTCAGATGGTCCAATCTAGTAGACACCCTATGCTCCTAAATGGAGATAAAGGAGAGAAAAAACGTTACCTCAGGGAGTGGGTGACCGGGAGCCAGATCATGACTGCAATGGGAGACGGACGTAATAAACAACCTTAAAATGACCTAGTGATTATTCAAAGTTGATTAGCCTGTCAACGCTCCTACATGGAGCATAAACGCCACGAAAAAAAATAGCTCTAATTCCGTCATTCTTCTATCCTGTTATCCTGCTATTCTGCTATCCCGCTATTCTACTATTCTGCTAAACGCCAATTCTAATACCATGCTGTTCTGCTATTCTGCTTTTTTTCTATTCTGCTATTTTTCTATCCTGCTATCCTGTTGTTCTTCTATTCTGTTATGTTGTTATTCTGTTGTTCTGCTATACGGCTATCCTTCTGCAGCATAGCAAAGCAGCAGAATAACAGGACAGCAGAAAAGCAGAGTAGCCGGAAAGCAGAAAAGAAAATACCAAAAAACCGAATAGCACGCAAGCAGAATAACAGGATAGCAGAATAGCAGATTAGCTAATCGCAAAATAGCAGAAAAGCAGCACAACAGAAAATCAGTATAGCAGAAAAGCAGAATAATAGGATGGCAGGATAGCAGAATAACATAATAGCAGAATAGCAGGATAGCAGCATACTAGAAAAGCAGAAATGTAGTATAACAGGAATACAGGATGGCAGTATAGCAGAATAGCAGAATAGCAGGATCGCAAAATAGCAGAATAGAAGAGTAATAGGATAGCAGAATTATTATTGTATAGAATATTTTATGTTTATTACGGTGATTAATTTTAATACATAATTCCTGATTTTGAATCCTCTATTTCCCTGCTTAAGCGACAAAACTTCAACACTTAAGCGACAAAAATTTAAAAGCGGAAAAATTTCGTAATTTTTTAATTATGAAAATGTTTTATTTTTATTTAATAAAATGGAACAAGAATTTACAAAATCACATTCCATAATATCAATACGTAGTCGATTCTGTTGATGGAGGTATAAATCACATTTATTTAAATCTATCAATAAATTAATATTTTTATTTTTAATTAAATAAGTTAATTTCTTATTGGTACATCTTCTCTGAATTCTTTATAAATTCTTTATATTCTTTACATTTAATTCGGTCTTAAAGACCTAAGTATTACATTCTCGAGCCAAAAGTGAAATTCTTATCCCCACTTATTTTGGCATTTCTCGACGTTTTAGGACCTACTGATTCTAAAAAAGCAAAACGTATGTCTGTCTGTCACAACGAGGGATTTCAAAAATGTTTGTTTCTTAAAATAGGTATACTTAATGGGAAGAACCGACAGAACGATGTGTTCGACAACTGTCCCGGAAGTGTGTAAAAAAATCGTCAAGTGTGTCAAAACAAGGAAATTTGCTTTTTTTTTGCTAAAAAACGTTCATTGTAAGTGATTACGAATAGGAACATTGATTTTGGAGAAATCTTGATGGCCGAAACCATTAGGAATTATAGAATTTTGAAAAAAGTTTCAATTTTTGATTTTGTAAGAATTTTCGGAAAATTTCTAGAATTTTGAAAAAGTTTAAATATTTGATTTTATTATAATTTTTGGAATTTTGAAAAAAGTTTGCACTTTTGATTTTAATATAATTTTTGGAATATTTTAAGAATTTTGAAAAAAGTTTAAATTTTTGAATTAGGAATTTTTGCAATATTTTTAAAATTTTGAAAAAATTTAAATTTTTGATTTTATTTCAATATTTGGAATTTTGAAAAAATTTCTATATTTTTTTTTTTTTTTTTTATTCAAAGTTAGGCATGTTTAGTGTTAATTATAATAAATTATAAATTAACGTCTCTGAATATCTGAAGATACCATGCCAACTAGGGATAAGAATGGAATGCAAATTAAGATTCTCTGAGAAATTTATGAACGTTAACTTTAAAGCCTTGAGGATTAAATTCATCAGGGAAAACCCAGGAAGGTAAGGCATTCCAAAGATGAGAGACTCTGTTGAAAAAGTCACATTGGAAGGCTACAGTTCTACACCTAATTATTTGAACTGTAAAGGGATGCGCTGCTACGTTTGCTCTGGTGTGACGCGAAAGGTTTGCTAATTTAGGTAAAATCGATTTGATCTCTTCAGAAGCTCGTTCATCCATAATATATTTATAAAATATAGTCAAATCAGCAACATTTCTTCTGTGCTGCAAGGAATCAAGACCGTTAGTAAGACTTGGGTTACCAATGAGTTTAATAGCTCTACGCTGTACAGAATCAAGGCAGTTGAGACTACTCAAGTAAGCTCCACCCCATATGTGAGAACAGTATTCCATGCAGGGACGTATAAAAGATTTATAAACTAAAAGAAGTTGTTCGCTATCGAAAAACTTACGACATCGCCCTAAAAATCCTAACTTTTGAACAGCATTCTTAGCCAGATTAAAAATATGAGAATTCCACTTCATATTATTTTCAATCTCAACTCCTAGAAGTCTGACAGACTCATTCTCTAAAAGATTTTTGGGGCCAAACGTTAATGGAAAAGGATTGGGTGTCGTTATCCTAGAAAAATGACAAACCTGTGTTTTGCTTGTATTGAATTCAACACTGTTAGCAATACCCCAATCCATAATTGTTTTAAGATCAGTGTTAAGGGAATCTATCAATTTTGACCTACACTCACTAAGCGCTAAGGGTGTATATAGTTTAGGTGCTTCATGAGACGCATGAAGCGTGCTATCATCAGCAAAACTATGTATAGGATGAACCGTTGAGTCCAACAAATCATTAATATAGATAAGAAAAAGAGTTGGTGACAAAGCGGAACCCTGAGGAACTCCTGCATTAGTTGAAAAAGTATTCGATGACACACCGTCAACATTGACCCGAAATTTTCTATCAGATATAAAGCTCTGTGTCCAAGATATAAGCTGCTCGTCTAAACCATAGCATCTCAATTTGCATATAAGGTTGTTATGCCAAACTTTGTCAAATGCCTTGGAAATATCAAGAGCAACACCGAATGTTTCTCCAAAGTTTTCAAGCGACTTGTTCCAGATATGAGTGACAAAAGACAGCAAATCTCCCGTCGCTCTTCCTTTTCGAAATCCATATTGTCTCTCATTAATTAATTTGGAAGACTCTAAGAAGCTCATTAAATTAAAATTGACATATTTCTCAAAAATTTTAGCAACTACCGATAAAATTGAAATGGGTCTGTAATTCGTAGGATCAGTTTTACTGCCCTTTTTTGAAACTGGCTGTACACTAGCCATTTTCCAAATTTCAGGAAAAATTCCTTTCTTATATGACAAATAGAAGATTTTAGTGAGGATTGGTGCTAGCTCCCTAGCAAATGTTTTAAGTATAATTGGAGGAATAAAATCAGGGCCTGTTGCCTTGTTAGTATTGATTTTCAAAAGCATTTTTCGAACAATGTTTTTCCGAAAAATTATCCGCCTCATTTTATAAGAAACTTTAGAAATAGGTTTAGGTTGGAAATTAGGTTCTTTTAAAGTAGAATTTAAAGAGAAATAATGCCCAAGCAAATTAGCTTTCTCTTTTGGATCAATGATAGGGACATCTCTATTAACAAGAGGCGGTAGGGAAGATTTACAAAAGTTGCTTTGGACAGCCTTTGCGGCTTTATAGAAATTGCGTGAACCAGTCGGATGTTCTGCGAATTTAGATGCTTTTTTCCTATTAAATAGATGTTTCTTTTCATCTATTAACTTACGACATAAATTTCTCTCTTTACGGTACTGTCTGAGGTTTTCATCGGTTTTGTTTTGATTAAACTTTCGAAAAGCCTTTTTTTTAACTTTTATAGCTTTTTTGCATTTACTAGAAAACCATAGATCAGTTTTTGGAATGATCAATTTATTAGGAATAAATCTGTGCATACCATCAATTACAGTTTCAGAAAAATTTGATGCAGCTATGTCTGGGTCTTGGCCGGTAAGGCAATAGCGTTTCCAAGGAAAACATCTAAAAAAACTTTTAAGTCCTTGCCAATCCGCAGCTTTGTAATCCCAAACATTGCGAGGATTCGCTTTAAATTGTTTTGGAATTTGTATATTTAGTTGTGTGGAGATCAAATTATGATCTGAACCACCCAATGGTTCTGATATTTTAAATTGAACCAGATATGGATCGTTTGTCAAAAATAAATCAAGTAAATTACTACTTTGACCAGGAATGTCAGGAACTCTGGTTGGCTGGTCTATTATTTGAGTAAAATTGTGATAAAGAGCAAACAACTCAGCCTGTCTACCAACCTCGTCAGTTTTAGAGCTGTGTGTAAGCCATTCTTTATTGTGGACATTAAAATCTCCAAGAACTATAAACTTTGCATTAGGATACTCAACCAACCTATCTATCTTCTCAGATAAGTCATGAAAAAAATTAGAGTTCTCAGGTGAATTAGGTGAACGGTAAAGTCCAAAGACAAACAGCGTTTGACTTGGGCAACTAATTTTTAGTGACACCATATTGTGACATTTTGCATTTAATTCAAATTTATTTAATCTCACATATGGTATAGTATCCCTAATATAAGCACAAACTCCATGCTTAATGTAGAAAGAGGATTCAAGTTCATAATTGGGACAAAGGTATCTATTTTTATCTAAGGTCACAGCACGCGCACTGATAATCGTTTCCGTTAAAAACAAAATATCAGGTTTCATAGTTTCAAGAAAAAGATGGACTGAATTAAGGTTTATATTCAATCCTCTTATGTTCGCATAGCTAATAGATAATTTGGCCATTTTAATTCATAGAGAAATATCAATGAAAAACATACATACGAAAACCACAGTAATGCGAAAACAAACAAACTGAAATTGAAATTGAAATTGACTACTTCAACAGCTGGACAACCTGAATCTAAGTCTAGGTTCACTGTTAAAATCGACAATTAAAATTATGAAATTGTAAACAAAATATTATTTTAGAAACATCAAAACAAGATGTAACTCAAAGACAGGAAACTTTACATAAAGTGTACTTAAAACCTTTTATTGAGTCAACAAGACCACAAGAAAACTACCAACGAAACTAATAAAATAACTACAATTCTACATAAAAATAAATAAAATAAAAATTTGAATGATAAGAAAAACTTATCTGATTTAATTTTTTCTTCTAATTTTTTTTGCAAAATACAAGTATTTCCTGTCCTATCCCTTATAATTTTCTTTCACTTATTGTTTTCTTTTCAATATTTTGTTTTAGAAAATCCTTACCTACAAAACAAAAGTTATAATTTGTAAGTTATAAGTTATAATTTTTTTTTGCTTTTGTTATAATTTTTGCAATATTTTAAGAATATCAGAAAAAGTTTCAATTTTTGATTTTGGTATATTTTTTGCAATATTTTTAGAATTTTGAAAAAAGTTTCAATCTTTGACTTTGTAAAAATTTTTTGAAATGTTTTTATAATTCAAGATTTTATTTAGATATTTATGTATACGATAGCAATGGATCTAACCATTATGTAGTTTAGAATTATAACTCACTAGAAATGAATGTATTCAATTGAATAGAATGAAAAATTGCTTTGAAAAGTGAAAGATCCGTAACAAAAGTTTTATCTCAATTCCGGTCGGTTCGTGGAATCGAACCGGCGTCCTTCTGATCAGAGTTTATGGTTAACCATTTAACCAACCATTTAACCAATTTGTTTTTGGACGATCGACTTAACATCACAATTATTTTTAATTCTTTTTTAGTGTCAATGTTTGTCTTATTTTATTTATTCTACGAACACGTTTTACCGTTCTTCATACTTCAACCAAGTTGACATTGAATCTACTTAATGTTTTTAGAACTTTACAAAAAAGTATAAACTTTTGATTTTATTTTAATTTTTAGAATGCTTTTGGAATTTTGAAAGAAATATGAAATTTTCGATTTTGTAATATTTTCTTGAAACTCTAAATGGGAGGTTTTTGAGTAGTTTGCTGGGTGTATTATCTTTTCACTAAGTTATATGAATTTATGATCTGTTATAATTTTGCGACAAAGTATTAATATTTCGTGTTTGTTTTGTAATAAATTTCTAAACAGAGATAAAAAATAATTTTACTTTAACAAAGAGTTTTATATTTGATACACATTGATGCCCAAAACTAACAACAATGTCCTCATAAAAGGTTTTTGCCGAAAAGCATATCAAAATCATTAACCCAGACCTAAGTCTCGATATGACAGAGCTGTGAGATTTCATTCCCTTCATATTGTTTACATTGATTTTTGGACATGTAAAGAATTCATTCTTTATATGTAAAAAATTAAGTATATTATTTTTTGTAAAGAATTTCACAACACTGTTGACAACAAAGCGTTAGAATAATAAACATTTGTAAATGTAGACTTTTTTATTTCAGTTCCATAATGCAATCTGATATTATATTTATGTTTGGCGGTGAGCTTTTTGCTATCATAAAAAGGTTTTGCATGCTTTTATAACGTATTTGTATATAAATTTTTCTTAATGTTGCAAATTTGTGATGTTTTTTTACTGTAAGTGTTGCTGTAACAATTTGCTTTAAGTCATCTTTTAAGCTAATTTGGCGAATTTCATTTTTTTTTCAATTAAAGTTGATATAATGAAGAAGTAAACTAAAGCTCAATAAAAAGCTATCGACTTAAATGATTTGCCAGAATGTATGCTATTTTAAAGCAATTGTATAAATTAAGTCCAAAGCTTTCACCGTATCTATATTTTAAAGAGTAGCAGTAAAAATGAATAACTAAAAAAGTTTAACGCTTGAAATGAAACGTGATCTGGATTAGCATTTTAATTAAATTAAAACATCGTTTTAGAAGAGAAGAGAAGCAAAATTAAGACAAACTACCAAGTTTTTAATGACATTTGCAATTTTTACATTTGCTCACCACAGATTTGTTAGTTTTTACCACTACATCCCGGTGCCTTTTAATGTTTGGGTTAAGCTGATCAAACAAATGATCTACAGATCATATCGTGAATATGCGAACGCTTATTTGCCACTTCCCGACAACGGTCCTGTAGTACATCTCCGTTAGTCTCAAAAAACATATCAACATATAGAAATAGACGCACATCTCTATATTTAAGTTTTGCCGGAAGCACTTTCTAGCCCCTAATATTTTCTGGAAAAGGCTTGAAAAGTTGTATAAAATCTCGATTCTGCTGCTTTTAAAAATTGACCCATAAGAACTTTTATCTCCTTCTAGGTCATAGTGATGTCAGAAGTCTTAATTTTCGAATAATGGGTATCCCTGATTCAGAAAGTTTTTTTCACTTTGTTTGACCAATCATATTTTTTTGAAATGGAACAACTTAAACATTGCGATGGCACTAAGATTTTCGGTATCTGTGAAGCCTATGAAACCTCAGAAAGTTGGTATTAAAGCCCGCTAACCAAGTTCATTTTCATTTTGACGCATTTTCGTAAGCTCGTGTTTCATGACATATATCTTTTTACATAAACTTTACAAAATTTTCCACTGCAACAGAATTGTATTTATATAATCCAAATGAATTCAAAGCAAAAATGAAACGACCAAAAGGATTTTCACTGTGACGTACATAAAACCAAAAAGAGCATGAAAGTAAAAATACAATATTTCAGGACAATAATAATGATTTTATGATGTTCATTTTATGTCCCATAAAATTACTATTATTATTATTGTTTTTATGTTTTGTAATCATAATCATAAGACAGAAAAATATAAGAAAACAAAAGAAATGTATATTAAGAATTTTATCACACGTAAAATTTGGAGTCATATTTTAATGTTGATAAAAAAAGTCATTAAATTTCGCATTTTTTCTTATTTGAACGATTTCGTTTTAGTGGTGATTAAGATCAGTTAATTAATAGTCAAGCAATGTTCTAAGGTGTAAATTTTATGTTTTATGGTTAAATACGTTAACTGTTTAATCTAGTTCAAATCATTTGAAAAAATCTTTCAAATACGAAATAAATTATCCCTATTATGTAACATCACCTAGTTTTGACAATAACAATTGTTTGAAATATACGTCACATTTATCAAAACCCTAATATCTTAAAAAGTTTCGTTCTTTAAAAAAATGAAATATCAAAGTTCGTCTAACTTTGGTGACAAACATAAATATAACAAGCATATAAATATCATTAACAATTTCCGTAATTTATCTTCATTTAAAATACTTTCATCACCACCACTTTTAAGGAGTTTGTTCTTTGTTCATCTAAAATCAGGTATAATCAAGACATTTAAAATATTTTTGTTTTTCTTAAAATAAAAATTATACAGATAATCTTATGTGAATATGATGATGAATGAACATCAATCAAAACATTAAAACAAAATATATTTTTCCATAAATTTTCTATTCGAATACTTTTCTTCATTATTCTAATCTACATATCTTTTGTTATTTTTCCCAGTTTTTAATCTGTAGACACTTTAAAATAAGTAAAAATATAAATTAAAAAAAAATTCTGCTAAACTTAAGAACACGAGGGGAAATATAATTCAAGACTTGAGATAGATGATAAGTAAACAACTGTAAGTATGTTTTGTGTTAGATATTAAGAAGGTAAATAAATTTATATCCTAAATTGAACTGTTACTTATTTTTAGGCAAGGATAGTGCAAATCATTGATCATAATGGTAGGTACTAATTATAAATTGTCCTTATTGGTGGTTTAGCCCTCAACAAGCTGACAACACACCTGGCACTAACTTATAACGGGATATGCTTCAATCTCAGGGTTCCTTTACTGTTTTGATCAATGCGTGTTTTTAAAGAGGGAGTGAATGTTTTACAAAAAGAGTGATTAATTGGAATATTGTAGAACAAACCTTCATATAAATTTATTTGTGGGCTTTAATCATTGAAGAAGACAGTACCTCACATTGTAACGACCGGCCTTATCTCAACTCCTACTCTATATTTGGAATAAAAACCATAAAAACAACTTCATAAAAGTAGCTGTTATTCTATTTCAATTCTTAGTCTATATCAAAAGAAAAAAACCAATTTATTATTTTATTCATAGACCTACTTCAATAATAATAATAATTGAGTTATGCGGTATGTGTATTTATTTATTTTGAATATGAATGCTATATGAGTGCTAGGCATATTTACACTTGGAAGAGTGTAATACAACTTATGTGAGGCAAACGGACTATAAACTTCCAATTGCAACAACATTTGTATACAACTGTATGAGCGCACAAAAAAAATTTTAACATATTTTATGAGAAAATGATTCAAAATTTGTTGATTGACTTGTTGAACTCATACATATTTCTTAGTCATAACGCACCTTAAAATATCTTATTTTTATAGAAAATATAATGACAATTTTTTTTTCTTATTGAAATGAAATGGTATGTTGAAATCATGTGATGGGCATACATTTTTTTGTCGATTTTTAGCTTTTAAAAAAATTTAAAATTTTGTTTGGAATTGACGAAAGAAAAAGAGAAAATGGAATTTCTGGATTTTATTTTGAGCACTTTGAATCGGAGTTATGCGCGTGTGTCTTTTTTCGGTAATCAGAAATATTTTAATTTAAAAAAAAATCTATAAATTAGTTTTTTGATGCATTTGTTTATAATATTAGTACTACTTTATGAAACTATAATTTTTATAGAAAAAAAATTATTTATAATAGCGTTATTCTAATGCTGGTGTTAAGAATTAAGATGTAGAGAGCATATCAAAATCTTCGATTGTTAGGATCTCCAATTCTTATTCTGAATAAAAACCTGTTTTACAATGTGCAATGCAAAGAATATGTTTCAAATTTAGTACGGATGTTGATTCGCATTTAGTAAAGGATACTTAACTTGATAAAAAAAGACATGTGAATTTTTCCTATACTACACTTTAAAAAAACGTATAAAAAAATCCATATGGAATCACTAACTTTTTATGTAATTTGTGTTTACTTTAAAATTTACTTTAACATTTGTGAAAAACTAAAAGAAAAAGACATTTTTTGAGGTACGAGATTTGAAGTAAAGGATTTACGTGCCTTCTAGCGAAAAAGAGAAAAATTATGAATTTTCAACATACACATTTCGAAATATTTTTCACTTTACTTTAAAAATATACGTAATTAGCACGAAATTTGTGGGAGCTATTCGCAAAAAATTATGAATAGGCACAAAAATTCACACGCGCAGAGCTTCGAGTACTCAAATACCATATAATCCCGAAGATATTACTTTTTTTTGTTCATAAATTGTTATGAGGATGTTTTATCAGTTGCGTCTGTGTTTGCTGCATTTTCGCCCAACCATAATATTTATAATTATTGAAACATAGTTTACGAACGCATCGATTTCGATGTTTTGAGTCATTATAAATACTGGAATCCGACTGATGTTTGAGGGAGTTCTGATTAAATGGTTGATGAGCTGTCATTATAATGTTGATGAGTTCTCAATTGTGACCATACAAGTAAAATAAACAAAATGCCGTGCAATTTATAAAATCAAGGCTAGCTCAATTGTGATAACATAAAATAAAATATACAAAAATGCCTTGCAATTTATAAAATCAAGGTTAGCTCTATTGTCATAGTATAAAATAAAAAAATACAAAATACCGTTTAATAAAAAAAAATAAATGTTATTTATTTGTTTTGTGTAAATTATAATAGTAAAATTTTAATTTCAATCGAGAATTAGTTAATTCAATTGTGATAGTACAAAAAAAACTAAATACAAAATGCCGTGTAATTATTTAAAGAACAATCATTAAAATTATTCTCAGAAAGAGATGATTGCATTACGATTAGCCTAAATTTACATCTAGTGAATTAATCAATTAGTTTTATGTGGTGTCTGTAGGATATATAGAAAAAAAATTATTTAAGTTGTTTTGTTAAAAAAAAGAAATAAAAATCGAATGAACCCAATACATAACCTCAACAATCGTAGTTTCATTTTTTTTTCTTAGTGTTTTTTTTTTTGGTTTGCGTGGTTGAATGTAAACTGTTGAGTTACAAAAATAAAAAGTTGTGCATGGAGTCCCTCCGCGCGAAAGAAGTGAAACTTCGTAATGTGGAAATAAAAACATATTACATTCTTTTAAAAGTCATTTAAAAAGAGTCAAGTCATACTGTTCATATTCTTTTAGACAAACTTTATTAACATTGCTTACAATTCACAATTGATCGCATCTTTTAATTATAATTTTCGAGTGGAGAAATATTCAAATCTATAACATTTACAATGGGATTATGATAACTAAAGTAAGATACGAAATGTTTGAATTCTATTTTTTCAATATTTCTTGCAAAAACTGCATTTTTTTTCTCGTTTAAAATATTTCAACTTAAAATGATAAGAAAATGAGTCTTCTATCAGGAGTCTTCTATTAAAAGTAAGTTACAAATGGTTTTTTTTATAGAAGACTCCTGATAGAAGACTCCTGATATTGTCAGATGTCAGGTTATTGTTTAAATATCATAAAGTTATATGAAAAAAAGAAGCGTTAAATGTTTTTAACGCAGCATTGTTGGAAGTCGCATTAGAAGTTTTACTTCAAAAACATTTGAAAATAACTCGTCAAGCCAAAAATCACGAGATTTTCGAAATTTAGAACCGCTTTATTTTCCAAAAAAAAAACCTCGAGCACGTCTCTTTTTCCGATATAAAACTTATAAAAAAAATTTCAGCCAAACTAAAAATGTGGTGGTCAGAAAGGTGTTCGGTTTGTAAAAGAATTATACCCATATATTTATGCATTATTATTGCCCATATTTAGAACTTTCAATTTAATAACCAAGATTTCGTTTTCAAAAACAGATTATTTTTCAATCAAACTAAATTTTAATTCATTTCTAGCAAAAATTGAGATGCCACCACTAATTCGATCGCGAATTTAGTAAAACGATGCGAAATTATTTATCTTAATGAAGCTATCATCATCATTTATATACTATCAGTAAAGAAAATAAAATTAAAATATCTTAATTAAAGTTGGGTAAATAACTATGCAATATTATTATATTATTTAAATATTTTTAAACACAAGTTGTCACTCACTTTAAAAGAATCAAACAATAGTACTTTAGTATCTAGTTGCACAAAGTTGATTTTTCCGCACTCGTCGTAATTTCGTCCAACAAGGCGAAGCCGAGTTGGACAACTATACGACAAGTGCGGGAAAAATCCATTTGTGCAATTCCGAAAACACAATTAAACAAAATTATTCTGCAACCAAATTTTTTACAATCAACATTCATATTAATATATAAGTAAACATTTCTATTATCAACGTAGCATTGAGACAATTTTCTATGAAAGTGTGCGGAAAAATAAAACAGTGCAGAAAAATAAAACAGTGCGGAAAAATCTCACTTTTTGATATTGTTGACAATATCGAAATACGTTGAATTGTGATTCGGAATCCCAAAAATTATATTTTAGCTAAATGAAATTGAATACTGGTTTCAGAAAAATTTGTCGGAGCTAATTTTGTTGTGTGATTTTGATAATATCATCATATGATTGTATTAAAACCGCTGGTTCGTCATTTTCATTGATGCGAACATAAATATTACCGTAGTTGGACCAGGCATATGACATTTTTTTCTACTTTTTAATATCGTTCAACTTTTTTAGAAACTTAACATTAAGTGAGGTCATTCGATTACTGATGAGTATTTTGTTAGTAGATATATATGCGGGAAACAGTTGATTCAACAATAAAGGTTCATTAGTTTTCAATTTATCAAGCAGAACCTTCTTTTCATTGAAATCATTAAATGTAACTATCACCTGGAGTAGTTTTACACTTGAGTTACGATTGCTGTCGATAAACTTTTTATATCAAAACAATCAGTTAGGTTTAATCGAATATCTTGCAGTTTTCTTAAGAAGTTTGTTTTCCTTTCCGAGATTGGTAAGCGTAACATTAATTTTATCAATTTGTGAAGTAAATGTAGTACGATATTCTAGTATGGCCGCCATTATTTCTTTAAAAGTTGGATTTTCGATGAATTATCTTTCGTTTGCAATAAGAGATGTTATCAAAACTATATTCTAATTTTATTTTAATTTTTAGAATATTTTTGGAATTTTGAAAGAAATATGAAATTTTGATTTTGTAATATTTTCTTGTAACGCTAAATGGAGAGGTTTTTGAGTAGTTTGCTGGGTGTATCATCTTTTCATAGAGTTATATTAAATTATGATCTTTTATATCGTGTTTGTTTTGAAAAAGATTTCTAAACAGAGATAAAAAATAATTGTGCTTTAACAAAGAGTTTTATGTTTGATATACACCGCCGCCCAAAACTAAAAACAGTGTCTTCATAAAAGTTTTTTGCCGAAAACTATATTAAAATCCTTAACCCAGACCGAAGTCTTGATATCTCAGAGCTGTGAGATTTCAGCCCCTTCATATTTTTCATCTAAAATTATTTGCTAACGAAACTTTTTGGTGAAGGAAGGTAATGAAAATTTGCACAAATAACAAACGGGTACTTTGAATAATTAATTTGAGTGATTCAAAAAATTATTTTATTTTTTAATATCATTTATCATTTCATGTTTTTATGATATTAAGAAAATTTTGGAAAATTAATATTACTTTTTATATGTAAACTAAATATTTAAATTTTTTAAATTCTGTTTTTGTCATTCAAATTGTATCGTAAAAAAACTTGCACAAAAATGGACGCTTCATTTACAAATACCAATCACACATATACATTTTCATTTGTCGTAATGAAGTTACCAAAAATATTAGTCTAGTAAAAATTCAAAACGTAAAAGAAGATCCTACACAAGTCATACATCAAATATTTATGTATTTATGCCTGAAAGTTCTAAGAACATTTTGTATACTTATTTACATGATTTAAAAATGCTAAATTAAAACAAACAGTTATGACGTTAGCACTCAAATACGTTTAAGCTTCAACCAAATTTGAAATATACACTAGAATATTAAAAAAAATTAAAAATTATTAAAATTTCATCAACCGGAGTCAGACGAAGAAAGACAACCTTCTTCGTTTTAAAATTTTAAAGAAAAAAAAATAATCGAAAATAGAAAAATAAATTGAATTATGTTTTATTTTATTTTTGCATGTAAGATAAAATACACTGAGGTGTGTTAGTGTTTGTGTTAGTGTTTATGAAAATAAAAGTGGTGAAGAACTGAGGGGTACAATTATATAATTGGTGAGATTGTTCTTTATTAAAAAATTATTTGGTATTTTATATTTACTGTTACCAGGCGGTAGGCAGGTAAAATTTTACCTTTAATTGCTTTGATGTAATAAATTTATTTATTATTTTAAAGCATAAATTTGTTTTGTATTGCCTGGTAACAATAAATGTAAAATTTCGTTTTAGTTGTTAGTAGGAATTTCGAATTCAACCCTTTATTTGAACTCTTCAATTTTGTTAGTGTCTTTTGTGTCCCCATTTTTTTGCTTTTCCCTTATCGTGCAACTGTTGCATGAAACCTGCTATCATGTTTTTGTGACAGAAATACCCAGTTTATTTTGTACTGTGTAGTGTTGAAATTTAGGCCTGGCCGAATTTCAGTATCTATACCTGCAATATCTTTGGGTAAGTCTTTGTCTCAACAAAATGGCAGCAGAGTGAACCAACAACTTAGCATTGACTTCACCAACATAAGAGGTCTCAATTCAAATTTAAACGAGGTTCATCACTACATCGGAAAAAAATAAACGTGACATATTGTTTCTTATCGAAACAATTGTCAGTGGCAAAGCATTGCAATTGGATCTCGATAATTATCGGATACCTAGTTACGATTTGGAACATTCTTTTTATAGCAAGCATGGTGTATCTGTATTTGTTCGAAATTCACTTTCATGTATGAGAATTGAGGCTTACGAGTTGAACTCTAAGCACCATAATTCTAAAGCACTGAAGATCTCAGGTGTTGATGAAACTATGTTTATAATAGGATTATACAGATCCCCAAATCCTCCCCCCCCATTGGACATCCTGATCAAATATCGACTAATCTAGACAAGATTACCACGGACTACCCCAAAGCACGACTGGCCATTCTTGGAGACTTTCATATTCATAATAAAGAATGACTTAAGTATTCATCGCGCACTGACGACGCGACGTAGGAAGACAAGCCGAACTGATACTCGCAGATTATCACGATTTGACGCAAATGATATAATGATAGAAATGACTAGAATCTCAGATAATTCACATCATAACAATAATTTGCTGGATCTGTTTTTGACAAACGAACCAGATACTACGAAGACAAAGGAATGAACAACCCTTCGGACCATCGTACCATTTACTAATATCAGCAATAGTGCAATTTACATCACCGACACCAATTAAAGCAAATCCTCGTCGCGTTTGGAACTATAAACGCGCTGACTGGGAGGGACTGATAAACTTTTATGATAAAACACCTTGGAAAACTATTTGTTGTGTTGATCAAGATCCTAGCACATCGGCAATAAGAATTTCTGAAATCATAAAAGACAGAATGCGGCGGTTTATTCCCAATCGATTAATTACTCCTAAAACTGAGCCTTGGTTCACGCGGGATGTTGATGAGGCTGTGAGGATTAAACGCAAAGCATTTAAGACGTATAACTCAAATAAAACACCTGAAACCAATAGCGCCCATAAGAAAGCCAGAAATATTAGTAAGTTCAAAATAGACTTGGACAAAAACGCGTTTATCCAGAAGAAAGCAAAGAAATTCGCCGAGCACCCATCTGGCTCACGTAGTTTCTTTCAGGCAGTTATATCAGTCCAAAGTAATTTTACTCGATCCTTTATTCCAACCTTAGTTCTGAATGACATTCCCATAAGTGACTCGAAAGAGAAGGCGGATCTTTTGGGTCGTATTTTCGCAGAAAACTCAAACATAGTTGAATCCTCCATTCTCCTACACTCATTTCCCCAGTTGTAACGAAAATGAAACCAAATATTTTTCGTGGCAATATTGTACGGAAAATGCTCTTTGCTATCAATATCAACAAATCTGCTGGCCCCGACGGTATTCCACCCCTCATTCTTAAAAACTTTGCTAGGTAACTAGCTCCAATTTTAACAAAAATTTTCAATTTATCTTATAAAACCGGAATATTTCCTGATTCTTGGAAGCTGGCCAGCGTTCAACCCATATCAAAGAAAGGCAGTAAGATAGAGATAGACCTTAACAATTATAGACTAATTGCAATTCTGTCGGTTTTAGCTAAAATATTTGAAAAATATGTTAACTACAATTTAATAGATTATTTGGAAATGTCGCGAATTATTGATGATAAACAGTAGGGTCATGCAACAGGTGATTTGTTAGCCTACGTATCCCATCTCTGGAACAAAACGCTGGAAAACCATGGTGAAACATTCAGTATTTCACTTGACATTTTTAAAGCATTTGATAAAGTGTGGCATAAAAATCTCATAGCTAGATTCAAACCTTATGGCATAGACCATCTTACTGGTCTCATCGATTCATAGTTTTCTTACAGGTCACCAATTTCATGTTAATTTAGATGGTATCACATCCAATATTTTCACAACCAACGTTGAGGTTCCCCAAGGTTCTGCACTCTCACCAACCTTGTTTCTTCTATACATTAAAGATTTACTTATTTCCACAGTGCACCCAATCCATAGTTTTGCTGATGACAACATATTGCATGCATCACATGCATCTCCTAAATTTCGATCTCATACTACAGTTACCACTGATAGAGAGCTGCTAATTGATTCTATCTACAAAGATCTGGATCGTATAATGGAATGGGGTGATCGTAATCTGTGTCATTTAATCCAACCAAAAGCAAACTATGCCGTCTTTCACGAATAGAGCGACATAAAAATTTCCCTTTTAAAACAAACCAAGAGGAATTGCGTGAGGTATCGTATTCGTCGCATTAACAATGGGCTTCCACAGAGCTCTGTTCTTGCCCCAATATTTTTCAATTTATATACTGCGGATTTTCCTGCCACCTCCTGAAGAAAATTTGTTTATGCTGATGACTCAGTACTTGCCATTCAATTCGCCTATAATTCTACTGCAAAATTTGTAGCTGAATCCAAATTGACTTCTGATTTAAATATTTTGGTAGATTATTATGAATCTTGGCACCTGAAAGTAAATACAGCAAAAACTGAAGTATCTTATTTTCATTTATCTAATCATAATGCAATTCATGCACTTCAAGTATATATGAAAGGAGAGTTGCTTAACTTTAACCCTACTCCAGTATATCTCGGAGTAACATTGGATAGATCGTTAACATTCCGTTATCATTGCGATAAACTGAATAAGTTGAAATCTAGGGTTAATATTATACAGAAGCTAGCAGGTACAGATTGGGGTGCTCGTGCAAAAACATTATGAATTTCGGCTTTATCTTTGGTTTATTCTACAGCTGAGTATTGCGCTTCAGTTTGGGAGCATAGCATCCATAGTAGAATGATTGATGTTAGATTGAATGCATGCATGAGAATAATAACTGGTTCAATCAAAAGCACACCATTACCTTGGTTTTCAATTTTGCCAAATATTCCACCTCCAGCTCTCAGAAGAGAATATTCATTTGTAAGAGAAGCAAGAAAGATATTAGATCATTTGAGTTTACCAATAAACCAAGATCTCATTGGTAGACATTTTAATCGATTGTCGTCTAGATGCCCCTTTTGGACCAAAATTCTACGGTTGGGAAATTTGAACACATATTCAATAGACATTAAATGGATTGAAAATTTCGTGATTTCTGATATCCCTAATAAATGTTTAATTGATAATCCGAACATTCCGGTTCCTGGGATGAATGACCCTCGGTATTTATGGGTTACAATAAATAGAATTCGAACAAATCATGGAGTTACTAATTCTGCATTACATAGATATGATTAAACTATTTCACCAGCTTGTGCTTGTTGAAATTTAAATCAAACATTCTCACATATTTCTCAAGAATGTCCGTTCAGATTATTTGATGGTGATTTATTGAATCTTAATATGCTGTCGGATGGAGCCAAATCATGGATTGATAATCTTGATCTTCGTATATAAAGTCTAAATATTGTTATATTTTTTTTATCATAATTTTGTAAATTTATATATACGATTAATAATAATAATTGCGTGAGGTTGAATCAGTTAGACTTCTTGGAGTGGATATTCAAAATAACCTGAAATGGAATAAACATGTGTTCAACTTCGCTAAATCTGCAATGCAAAAATTAGGATTCTTGAGTCGATGTAAAAAGTATTTCAATCCCGAGCAAATTTTGCTAATCTTCAAGTCCTTTATTCGTCCATGTATGGAGTACTGCTGTCATGTTTGGGGAGGTGCTTGTCAGTCAAAAATAAAATGTCTAGACTCTGTACAGAGAAAAGCAATTCGGTTGATTGGTAATACAGAAGAAATGTGGCTGAATTGTCAATCTATTAGAAGTATAACTTTAGCGAATTCTCCTCTAAGGAAATTCAAAATATCCCTCCATCGTGTGCGCACTATAATCGACAAACAAGAGCTGCCGAGTTATCCCATCGATTTGTTGTTCAAATACCTCGTTGTAGAACTGTGTCCTTCCAGAACGACTATTTTAATAGAGTTGCCAAATTGTGGAACTCAATGCCCTTCTCTGTATTTCCCGATGAATTTTCCTCACAGGCATTTAAAGAAAATGTTCATCGTCATTTAAAACAATTAGTATAGTTATGTTATCCCTATATCCCAATTCCTTCCATTTTCCTCATCACCTTCTTTTATAGTTGACATGGTATCTTCGGATATTCAAAGAGTCTGAATAATGAATATTTCATATTTAGTGTGCTAAACATTGCTAACTAATAAAAAAAAAAAAATTAAAAAGTGCACAAAATGTGCATAGACTCGTGCACCATGAACATAATGTATTGTCGGGATCTTTGGTTGTCACTAAATTTCTTAAGAAATTTCGAGCCGCCCGCCATGTGTGAAAACTAGTAAAAATAATAAAAATAAAAACGCGTATTAATTTCTTTCAAATTCCAAATGTAGTAAAAAAATGTTCAATTTAAAGACGACATCTCTCTGCTATCATTTAACAGACAACTATTTGTCACTGTGCATTTTTCTAATGAAAAAATATTGTCAAAGTGTATTATTATAAGTAATCGCTACAATTACGCTTATGCCATTTAAAATATAAAACTTTATTTTATTTTTATTGATATCTATTAAACCATATATAAGAAAAATATATTAAAAAAGTAATAAATATTTCTCAATTGCTAATAAACTTTTCTTATTGTTATTGTTCATTAGATGAGATTTATGGATACGTTAAGGTGGTGATAAGAAGAAATAAATTTTTATTTATTCGATCAGGTTGGATTTTAATCATAATAAAATTAAAGATAGTCGTATCAGGTATTTTATTGATGACACATACGGTTTAATATGAAATTCGTTTCAAGTCATCCGTTTTACGTATAGAATTGATTAAAATTTATTTTTGGAGTACGTAGATATTTAGTAAATCTATTTAAACGTTTTAAATTATTTTCTTTGTAATAAAAATATTTATTCTATTTCTATTATCACAACCCCAAACGTTTTAAAATTAAATATATTTCCCTATAAGATAAACCAACAAAATTCAGTTCAAACAGCGCGAGAAAAAGTTATAAGAATAGGAAATAATAACAATAATTTTACCTCAAGATTATACAGTTGAAGGAAATCGCTGTATTGTTACAAAACAAATAAACAGATGTATGAATGTGATATGTAGACATATGACATCTTCAACGTATGTTTTGAAGTTGAAATTATGTTTTTATTTTTGTTTACTTTCAATTTAAATTACCTTTTGTTGAAAGTTTTAGAGGAGCGATGTACGATGTGAGAAATGTTACAACTTACTTTTGGTTTGAATAGTTTTAACTCCATGCTTTTATTTTTTGTGGATAATCGAATAGACTAGCTCATCATTATGGACGCATATTTACGATTGCAACTGCAAAAAAAGAACAGCCCACCAGCTCTGTTTCCTTCATTCTCACTTTATTGTTATATATTTCTGTTGCTGTATCTATCATCCTCTTTCTCCAAAGGTTTTTGTATACCACACTCTCTTTGTCTATCTCTTAATATTATTTTTCCATACTCTTTCTCTCTTTTCAGTTAAAAAAAATTGGTTTTGGGTATCTATTCCGACCATAGTATAGACGTGCAATCCTGACAGTCTGACTGTTTGTATCAAAGAGTAAAACGAAAATTTTAACTGAGTGCCATTGGTTATCATATTTTCAATGTCAAATTTCAATCATTTTTACCACAATCCGTCCAAAACGCCTTTTATCTGAGCTGAAAACAGACAAAACTACTCCACTCTGAGAGGAATATGAAACGTATGCATATATGGAGTAATTACTCCATGAAGTGGGGTTTGCACTTATGCATCTATTGTAAAGACTGAGTTTTTTCGATACATGTTTTGCTATTATCGTCAAAAACATAATATAACTTCAAAGTTCGAAAGGAATTCTCTAAAAAAAATATGCAAAAAAAATTAAAATTCTGAAAGAAAATGCATAAGAATTCTTGATATAAATTAATTATTTACATACTTGTTTTTCATTCAGCAAAACAATAGATTTCCAAATTGTATGTTTGTGACGAAAATTTAAAAAAAAATCAGACAAACAAATGAATAAAATGCTACTTCATTCATTTTCACATTTTAAGTAGATTTCATATAAAAATCTACCTATTGCAATGGGCTTCATCTCGAAATTTCGGAAAAATTTTTGTGCCAAACGACTATATATGATAAGCGGAGACGAAAAAACAAAAAAAAAAAAGTTTATATATATATATATATATATATATATATATATATATATATATATATATATATATATATATATATATATATATATATATATATATATATATATATATATATATATATATATATATATATATATATACTAAGAGGGCCCGGCGTGCTTCGCTACGCTTATAAATAAAGTTTTTGCGTAGACATTTTGTTGACGTAGAAGCAATGATTTCAAAAAGTGGTAATGAGAAATGCTACCATATAATTTTTAATTTTTCTTTTTAAATATATGAATGAAAAATAATCAGAACTCTAGCTGATCAGTTCGGATATATGAAAAATTAGCGATCAAATAAGTTTTCAAGTAAGCTTCGTATGAAAAATTAGCATATGAAAAATTAGCGATCAAATAAGTTTTCAAGTAAGCTTCGCTAATTTTTCATATATCCGAACTGATCAGCTAGAGTTCTGATTATTTTTCATTCATATATTTAAAAAGAAAAATTAAAAATTATATGGTAGCATTTCTCATTACCACTTTTTGAAATCATTGCTTCTACGTCAACAAAATGTCTACGCAAAAACTTTATTTATAAGCGTAGCGAAGCACGCCGGGCCCTCCTAGTTTTCAATTAAAATAGAACGTGAGCCATGCGGTATAACTGGAAGAATTTGGCGAAAGTCACCGCTCAGTAAAAGAGTTTTACCTGCAAACAGTTTATTTTTATTTTCTTCGTTTGGAGTCAAATCTCTTAACAAACGATCAATTAATTTTAAAGCATGAATAGAACACATTGAAATTTCATCTATAATAATGATTGATGCATTATTAATATATGTGCCATGTACACTGTTTGGAGTTATATTTGGCATTGAATTCTCTAATAATGGAATTGGTAATTTGAAAACATTATGCAAAGTTCGCCCCCCAATCAAAAGAGTTGATGCAATACCACTGAAGGCAGTTACAATACACGAAAGATTTAATGAATTAAATTTATGAATGATTGCCGTTTGAACAAAAGTTTTGCCACAACCTGCATGAGCTGTCAAGAAAAAAACATTACTTCCAGTATCATGGAATTGAGCTTCACGCAAAACAATATCAATCACACTACGTTGCTCATTATTTGCATTTTCATACATTCTATCGAAAACTATAGCTTCTTCTTCAATATCAAAATGACCTACATCGCCAATCTGTAAGTTATATTGTGGAATCGGAAGACCAAGATCACCACATGAAGTATTATGTGTAAGAAGAATTTCATTAATTTCAATCAAGGCTCGATTAATTGACACATCTTCATCGTAATTTCGTAAAAAGTCTTCAATCATACTATTTCTAAATTCAATCCATAAAACTAAAGCATTCGGAGGAACATTCAAACCACAGATAAATGCAAATAATTGACGAAACTGTTTTGGTGATTGAATTTCTGAAGCTTCAAGTAAACATTCACGCCATTCATTATCATTTGTTGCAATACCTCGAGCTTCACATGCTGCAACAAAAGTAGGGTACTCAACACCTTCATACATACGTAGATCAGAAAAAGATTTTGGACCACGAACATGCAACAGAAGTAAACGCATATGAAACAATTCTATATCTTTTGGAGAAACCATATATAATCGAGCAACAACTTTATCAGCCCCACGTTGTCTTTTTTTCCACGATTTACTTTGATCATGCCAAACATAATGTAATGGTAATTCTGTATACAAAAACTCATTAGCTATATTATCAATGGAATTCAAATGGAAAAATGCTAACAATTTTGTTCTTGATACATTTGCGACTGCACCAGCCACATTACCATTCCTGATATAAACATTTTGTCTATTAGGCAAATGACAATCAAGTCGAATAATTGTATGAGATTGAAAATGCATTGGAAATTCAAATATGCGCCAAGCAGCTTCAGTCGAACCAACATACCGTCCATTCGAAAAATCTTGAATTTCATTTCCCACAATCGCATCATCATTATTCACTGCATTCTCTCCATTCACTCTCAATTCAACATTGGCAGAATCATACCCTTTATATACATACTTGTAAACATATTTCACACTTTTAACAGTCGTACATATTTCAACGTTAATATGACAATTGAATTTTGCAAGAAGATAAGGATTATATGGAACAACATATCTATTATCAAGAGATGCACCACGTACATCAACACTCATACCATTATCACGTCGACGATACAAAGGATAACCATTCACAGATTCTTTAGTATTTTCAGAAAAAGGTTTTGGAAAATTCTTACTACATTTACCATCTCTCATACAAACAGAATTGGGATTTAGAGCACCACATGGTCCATGCATCATATGACGTTTCACATATTCATGTAATTTAGGAAAAAGAATGGGATCAGGGATTTCAGTACATACAAATTTATTAATCATTTCATTTCCATCAATTCTATCTTCATCTGATAAATTTAACAAAATATGGGCATGCGGAAGACCACGTTTTTGAAATTCAATGGTATATGTAAGTGCTTTGACAGAACCGAAAATCTTTTTTTTCATTAAACAATCTATGAGCTCTTTAAGTTTCACTTTAAACACACGCACAACAATATCAGGACGAAAATTCGAAGACTCATAATTACTCAAATTATCAACAATTTCTGGCCATTGAGGATTACATGTCATTGTTATAAATAAAGAAGGTTTACCGAAATGTTGTACAATAGACATTGCATCCAAGTAATTTTGATACATGTTACGTGGTGAACCGGTGAAAGAAGATGGCAAAATTACTTTACGACCAACTACTTGCATATTATCATCGCCATTGCGATTTTGATGCAAGAAATCTGTTAAATTATTGTACAAATCAGCACGAAGAGCAGATTGATTTGAACGAATGTAATGAAGCCGTGTACCTTCGATACGAACATACATATCAACAATCCATTGAAGAAATAATTTTTGAGAACGATGCAAAAGACTAAAACCATCACGTATAGCAAGGCGATAAGATGCATATTGCAACATTGTAACTTTTGTACGTGACACATTAGCACGTGAAGTTGAAACTAAATTATGTGGAATATTAACGTGCCACCCAGTATCACCATTTGGAAACAACAAAGGATAAGCTAAAGGATCCAAAGAAGAATCAAGGACAGAAACAGAACGAATTTCATTTGCATTTTTTGAAAAAACAATCATATTTCTTTCAAAAGGTGGTTCACCATCATCATTTTTAAAAATAGCAGCCACATCAGTTTGAACAGCATCATTAAAACGACGAATATCACATTCTCTGTTAACTTTTATAACCATTGACACATCAGCAGTAACATTCTCAGGTCTTTCACAAAATTCATGCATTGATTTGAAAGAACGAACAAAAGGATTCACACGATCTAACTCAAAACCTATCTCACGCATAAGAAAAATTTCACATACATTGGTATTTCTATTCATTCACATATTAGCAGCAGTATCAACATCATAAAAATATAATTGTGCATACATTGGAGGTCGACCATAAGCAGGAATTAAAGCACCAGTACGATGATAAAAAATATTATGAATTTTAAAATGATAAATACCACGTGCAGTAGAATCCGCTATATTACATTCAGAACTGATCATTGCAAATGCCGAATTATAGGAACGAATATTTGAAAGAAAACTTTTAGAACGTTTTTTTATAGCATTATCATTTGAATTCAATCCTTCGAAAATATTAGAGAAAAATGCATTTTCAGAAAGAGGAGGTAAATTGACTTTGCCTTTATGGCAACACAAAGAAAACGCTTCATTATTATTTGAAGTAACTTCTCTTGCAAAATGTTTGGCATGACAAAAATGACAACTCATATCCAAAGCACCACAAACACGAATCAAAGTTACCTGGAATCACATTCAAAGCACACTTGAACGAATCTCTCAAAATTACAAAGGGAATTTCATCATTCACCACATTCAATTCTAAATCATTCGCAACATTCATGACATGATCCGATTTGTGTGAATCCGAATCCGAATATAGGTTACACTAATATCAGTTAGCTGTGAAAATTTCAAATGAATCCATCTGCGAATAAAAAAGCCTAATGCTCCACAAAGTTTTAATCTAGCGTATTAATATATAAGAAGATATATATATATATATATATATATATATATATATATATATATATATATATATATATATATATATATATATATATATATATATATATATATATATATATATATATATATATTTATATATATATATATATATATATATATATATATATATATATATATATATATATATATATATATATATATATATATATATATATATATATATATATATATATATATATATATATATATATATATATATATATATATATATATGTATATATATTTATATATATATATATATATATATATATATATATATATATATATATATATATATATATATATATATATATATATATATATATAAACGATATGAGATATAACGAAAACGTCCGGCACTCTCACGGTCGCATTTGTTGAGGTAGATCAAAAAAATTTTCTGTACTTATGTGTTCTATTAATATCTTGGACAAGTTTGTGAATCAGCAAAATCTGACACGTGGTTAAGAAACTAGATGCTTTTTTCTGAAAAAAAATTGGTTTTTTAAAACCATTATAACGGCCGTTTGGATACTAATATTTCAAAAAGTTTAACAAATTTAGAATTTTTGAAATCGTTTTTATTAATTTCTTTTAAAAATAGACCTCTGCAGTTAGACGTTCTTGAGTGAGTGGCTCCAACAAAAAAGTTTGCAAAAAAAAATTTTTTTTTAAACAACCGGCACTCTCACGGTCGCATTTATAAGGCCAGATCAAAAAACCTTTTCTAAAAAAGTGCGTTTTATTAATATCTGGGACAATATCGTAAATCAGCCCAATCCAACTCGTGGTTAAGAAACTAGAAGCTTTATACTAGAAAAAACTCTGTTTCTTAGATCCGTTATAACGGCCGTTTGGATTCTAATATTTTTAAAAACTTCATAAATTTATAATTTTTGAAACCTTTTCAATCAGTTTCTTTCAAAAAAAAGACCTCTGCAGTTGGAGGTTTCTGAGTGAGCGGCTCCAACAAAAAAGCTTGTAAAACACAAAATGCGTTGAATCAACCGGCGCTCTCACGGTTGCATTTGTGGAACCAGATCAAAAACCTTTCTTAAAAATGTGTGTTTTAATAATATCTTGGACAAGTTCGTAAATCAGAAAAATCTGACACATGGTTAAGGAACTATAGGCTTTATACTAGAAAAAAAAGTGTTTTTTTTAATCCGTTATAACGGCCGTTTGGATACTAATATTGTTAAAATCTTCATAAATTTAAAATTTGTGGAAACATTTTAATCCGTTTCTTATAAATATAAACCTCTCCAGTTAGAGGTTTTTGACTTGTTGGCTTCAACAAAAAAAATGCAACAATCCCCAACTACAATTTCCAAAAACCTTATAACAGTCAATGTCAACCTTATAACAGTCAAAAAAATAAAAGATTTGAATAGAAGAAAATAATTTTTTTTCTTAGAAATAAACTATTTTGATATTTTGCAGTAATTGCGCGACATATGATATAGAATAGGTTTGTGTCATAAATTGTCACACACATGTTCTGTGGTAGATTTGATATTTGTTTGTTGCAAAATTGGATAGATATAATTTTGCTTGTAGGTAGCTAATTTTCTTTTTAAAATTTGTTCGATATCTGTTTTAAATTAGTTTGTTTTGTTTAAACTAATCTGATACATCAGATTCTACTGGCACACAAACCTGTCTGATCTCGAAATCTACCTATTTCTAGCGTATATACGTGCCGCTTGCACTTTTTTCGTATGTATTTTCGTATGTACATCCTGTATGAAACTAGAATGAATAGTAATTACAAATAAAAACACAAATGTAAAAATTACAGAGCTTTTTGTTTTTGTTTTAAGATTTTTGATGAGCTTTCACGTTTTATGTTATCCTTTAAAAATAAAATTTGTTGTTGTATCACTTCTTTATTTAATTTGTAGTCTATAGTTTTTTATATGGTGACTTCGTACGTTTTTAAATTGTGTTTTGTTAATAATAAAGGCCATAAGGTAACTATGGTTTATTCTTGATTGATTATACTACCAGTACTTGGTTTGCTAATTTCTCGATGCTGTCAAAACCTATGTCTGCATGTAGTTGATATTATATTTTTGTATTTTATTAAATTTAGTTCTTCTATAAGTACTCAAATTGAGTTGTTAGTTGTTCCCTTTCATTAAATCGCTGACGAAACCCCCAAATTTTTAACTTTTGTCCCAGTTGGTGGTTCCTAACTTCTAAAACGCTTGTTTTGAAGCAAGTTAAGGTTATGATTTTTCATGAACTGGCTTGGACATGCCTTTGGTGCCATCCACAAACTCCCTCACCATCGTAATATCATCAATTCATTAAATTTTATTGGTTGAAACGTTTTGAAAACCGGTGTGTGGTAGGTTTTTTCAAATTTTCAATAAAAGCTTGTAACGCCTCATGATTAAAACCCTCACATAGGATTATATGAAGTCTCGTTTCTTCCGACAAGCAATAACGCGCCATCATCAAAGAATACTCCACTACGGGGCTACTGGATGGAGTATATTCATTAATCTTAAATGCTGTCTAGATGGATCAACCTTTGAGGTTTGATTTGAAGCATCGAACTTATTCCAAATGCAACTATATTATGTATAAAAATATACTAAACGTAATTCAATAGACCAAAAAAACAAATCATCAAACAGCTAAAGTTCAAATCACTTCCTTTAACTAATCTACTTTTATTATTTATTATATCCATTGACCCATCAATAAAATGACTTATAAAATAAAATTAATTAATAACAAGACGAAAGTTTCAGGTTGTTGAGAATATAATGACTTACGTAATATTCACTACAAAAAGATTGACTCTTCTGCTTACATTTCGTAATTGAAATTTCATACGCTCCATCGAAGTCAAAACTTGGTAAAATAATCAAACAAAAACGAGAGATAAAATCCGCAATATAAAAAATCAACAAAAATAAAAATACCCAACAAACTAATCAATATCGTCCTAATCTTCAGTTTATCTTTATTTTTCGTTTTGTTAAATTTAGAATTTTCTTCAAAAAACTTTCACAATAAAGGTTGATTTCAATCTGTTATATGGGATTTATAAAGCCAACGAATGACCTACTACCTGATTTAAATTGAATTTTACCAATCTAGAATGTAGTAAGTTTAATAGAATATATTTATTTTGATCCAAAAAATATATCACTTCACTAAATAAATCATTTGACATTTGATAAATTGAATATGTCCGATGGCATATTTGTTTTATTTTAGATAGTTCCTTTAAAAATCACTTTTAGGGAAAAAAAGTTTTTGATTTTTGTATTATATTGTAGAGCTATTTGGTTATTTTGAGTTTGAGTGCATGACGTGATCTACAAACTGTAAACATTGAAGTGTGTTTATAATTTGGGGTCTCTCCTTAACAAAGTATTCAAAAAATGCCTAAAATTTATTGCACTACAGATTCTCTGGATATTATTTTACCATAAACCAGTTACCTATGTTTGCCACATTCTTTTAAATAATGGATTATCCACATTTTAAATTATTTTGGTTAAGAGAAAGGGAATATTGTTCATTAAGCAGTAAATGAGTTGCAACAGTTTGTGGCTCTTGTCTTCGGTTTTAAGTCAACAAAAAAATTGAGATTTTTCAATAAAACGAAATATATGTGCGCCATTTTTTAAGTCGGTTAACCAAAGTCTTTTTGGCAATCATTGTTTAATAATCTGTAATCCGATGAATTTATTATATCTACAAAGTGAATCATTTTAACCAACGCTATGAGTTAAACTAAATTTTCTCTGATAATGCATCAATTTTACAACGTTTAAAATCAATACCTGGCTGAAGTATTCTCACTCAAACACCAAATTAAATGCGCTTCATATTAGTCACACTGCATACTAGGAAATTCAAATTAACTTAAGAAGAGTTGAATACAGAATTTAAGTAATTTGAAAAATTGTAAAATTGATCAATGATAAATAAATCGATACTCCTCGATCAAACAGATTGATCGATGTTTTACTATCGAGAATTTTCTATATCAGTTTCTCTTTATATATACCTCGATCTTCTTTACGTCAAATAATTATTCATCATTTCCGTCATATGATACCAAAATGCAACTGCAGTTAAATGATATGAAGAAAAAAAACAAAATAAATAACATAACCATTTATTTCTCTACCAAAACAAAATCTCTCTTCTCGCTTTTTATATTGTTGGTATGAACAATCAACACACATACTATAACGAAAATTACAAAGTTATTATTTGCATTTAATAAATCTTCAACAACCGCAAACTCATGCACATTGGATACTTTGACGACAGTTTTATGATATTTGTATGGCCTACTTTACATTATTTGGGTCGGTCAAATAAAATAACATATTTAATAATTACTCTGAAATTTTTTTGCCTTAGTTTTATTTTCATTTAAACCAATGAAATTCTCTAAAATGTAATGACATCATTTAATTTCACCAATGACATTTGAACTATACTAATAACCAATATTTATACGTCTGGCCTACTAAGATATTAAAAATTATTAGTCTAATTTTGAAATAATTAACTGATATCACAGTAGGCCAACGTATAATTCATCAAAAATATATAAAGAAATGAAAAATGGCAAAAAATTTTCTAAACGAATTCCCCTCGTTCGTTGATAAATTCTCATAATTTTTTGAAAAATTCCTCAAGCAAGTGGTATTGATAAAAGCCCACAACCTACCGCCTCGTGCTTTTATCAATATACTTGCTTTCGAAATTTTTAGCAAAAAATTAATTCGAATTATCACTGACCTTGGGAAATTACAACTGAAATTTTTTTGCCTTAGTTTTATTTTAATTTAACCAAATTAAATTCTCTAAAATGTAATGACATCATTCAATTTCACCAATAATATTTGAATTATACTAATAACAAATATTTATACGTCTGGCCTACTGGGATATTAAAAATTATCAGTCTTATTTGGAAATAATTAACTGATATCAAAGTAGGCCTACGTATAAATTCATAAAAAATATATAAAGAAATGAAAAATGGCAAAACAATTTCTAAACGAATTCCCCTCGTTGGTTGATAAGTTCTCATAAATTTTTGGAAAATTCCACAAGCAAGTGGTATTGATAAAAGCCCTCGGCCTATGGCCTCGTGCTTTTATCAATATACTTGCTTTCGAAATTTTTGGCCAAAAATTAATTCGAGTTATCACCGCCCTTGGGAAATTACAACTGAAAAATTTATGCCTTAGTTTTATTTTAATTTAACAAAATTAAATTCTCTAAAATGTAATGACATCATTCAATTTCACCAATAACATTAAAATTATACTAATGAAAAATAGTTATACGTTTGGCCTACTGGGATATTAAAAATTATCAGTCTAATTTTGAAATAATTAACTGATATCACAGTAGGCCAACGTATAATTCATAAAAAATATATTAAGAAATGAAAAATGGCAAAAAATTTTCTAAACGAATTCCCCTCGTTGATTGATAAATTCTCATAGTTTTTTGGAAAATTCCTCAAGCAAGTGGTATTGATAATAAACCTCCGCCTACGGCCCACAGTTGGATTTGTTCATACAATGTTTGGCAAAAAATATAAGGAGTGCTCGTAGAATGTTGAAATTTTGCTCTGAGCCTTTGGTTAGCTCAATTGAGAAAAATATAAAGTTTCATCAAAATTGGCCACGCCCACTACCCACCGAACAATAGAACCCAAAATTTATTTTTGGCCCAAAGTTTTTAAATTTTGGCACAGAGCCTTTTATTACCTCAATTAAGAATAAAATAAAGTTTCATCAAAATTGCTCACGCCCACTACTCACCGCCCATAGAACCCAAAATTTATTGTTGGCCCAAAGTTTTTGAAATTTGGCACAGAGCCTTTTATTACCTCAATTAAGAATAAAATAAAGTTTCATCAAAAGTAGAAATTCAATTAAATTTAATGATAGTAGCCTTTGCGTTTTTCAATATTCAAGAGAGGGACATACGCATTAGTTTGAATTTATTGTTTTTGTAAATAAAAGCGAAAATGTTTTTGTTAATTTCTTTATAAAATAAAATAAAATTATTTATAAAATACAATCAAAAACATTTATTTTTGAGTTCAATACAATCAAATAAACTGTTTTGTTGTGTTCTGCAGCGTTCACGAAACAGAATAAAATTAAGATCTGTTTATTTTATTCTATTAAGACTAATAACGAACACAATTGTGGTAAAAAAAACAAAAAATAACCTATATTCATATGCCAAAAACAATATATTTGATTGTATTGAACTCTGAAATAAATGTTTTGGATTGTACTTTATAAATAAAAATTCAACAAAAACATTTTCGCTCTGATTATTTAAAAAATAAAAAATTCAAACTAATGCGCATGTCCCTCTTTCGAATATTGGCAAGAGGCAAAGACTACTATGAGTAAATTAAATTGAATTTCTATAGTGAAAAAAAATATTTTTTTCATGATTGTTTTTTAGTTTCTCAAGACGCAATTCTCATTTCTCATTAATATTAGAAGTTAGAACTTTGATGTCTTTCATTGTAGGTCATTTCATTTTCAAAATAACAAACAATTAAATAGGCATCGAAATTGCATACAATTTATTTAATTGTATTTTAAATGTTTAATATGTTTAATTGTATTTTAAAGATTTTTAGTCCGATTAAAATTCTAATTGTTCATTACTTTCTCGAACATCAATGGTTAAAATTTTTTGATAATAAAAATTGTTCGAAAAAATAATGAACAATTAGAATCTTAGACTGACTAAAACTCTTTAAAAGTAAATATCTCAAGAACACGAATTAACGCCTCTTTGTAAATTTGATATATTTTAAAGGAAGGTTAGAACTATATTTAAAAAATAAAAAAAGTTAAAAACTAATTGATTTTAAAATTTTTTGTTAATTGAAGTTGTTTGAAAAAATGAAGAAAAATTCGAATTTCAGCCGTACTAAAAATGTTTAAAATTAAATATCTCAAGAACAAGAATTTTAGCCTCTTTGTAAATTTGATATATTTATATTTTTTAAAAGTTTTATTTATATTTTTATTTAAAAGTTAATTATAAAAACAATTAATTAATTTTTTTCAAACGATTAATTAATCATCTATCAAACAAAAAAAAGTTTGATGAAATCGATATAGCCGTTCTTGAGCAATTTAATTTCAAAGTTACATCGGATTGACAGAATTTTCATTTTTCATGCATGTTGGGGTGCATGATGCCCCCTATGCTCAAACTATGCACTTTAAAAAAGTTTTAAAATAAGTAGTATTTTTTATTTTGTCCATACTACTTATATGCCAAGTTTCAGAAAAATCAAAAATGGTCAAGTTCAAATTTTGACTTTTTCGCCTGCGTAGATCACGTTTTTCATCTTTTGTAATTTTTTAAAATTAAAAATTTCATGAATTTGGAGACAAATTTTATGATTTTATAAAAGATTATTAATTATTTAAACATTTTTTTTTAATTGATAGTATGCAGTCTTACCTTTCATTTTATTATAGCGGGAGCACCTAGCACGACCGAGCAACCTTTTTTTTCTTTCAAGGAAGTGTGCAATCACGGCACATTATAGAACAAATTTTATTCTATCATATCTTTTAAGCCATATGAGCGAACTTTATAATTTTTTTTTTAAATACGCAAAAAAGGCTATATTTGAAAATAATCACTATTTAAATTAGAGCAAAAAAGTTATCTTACGTACAAACACTATAGAAGTGCGTAAACAGTTTTCAATATTTTGGACCAAAATTTACATGTGACTTTACTTCACTATTTCAAAGACAAATAAACGTTTTTTTGGGATACAATTTATGGATTCTTCATACTGAATCAATTTTCTACAAACCTGCATCATTACATTTTTAAATTTTATGTGTCGAAAAAATTACTTATTGCACAAAAAATCCCACTGTGCGGCCTCGTGCTTTTATCAATATACTTGCTTTCGAAATTTTTGGCCAAAAATTAATTCGAATTATCACCGCCCTTGGGAAATTACTACTGAAAATTTTTTGCCTTAGTTTTATTTTAATTTAAACCAATGAAATTCTCTAAAATGTAATGACATCATTCAATTTCACCAATAACATTTGAATTATACTAATAACAAATATTTATACGTCTGGCCTACTGGAATATTAAAAATTATCAGTCTAATTTTGAAATAATTAACTGATATCAAAGTAGGCCAACGAATAATTCATAAAAAATTTATAAAGAAATGAAAAATGGCAAAAAATTTTCTAAACGAATTCCCCTCGTTCGTTGATAAATTCTCATAATTTTTTGGAAAATTCCTCAAGCAACTGGTATTGAAAATAAACCTCGGCCTACGGCCTCGTGCTTTTATCAATGTATTTGCTTTCGAAATTTTTGGCAAAAAATTAATCCGAATTATCACAACCCTTAGGAAATTACTACTGAAAATTTTTTGCCTTAGTTTTATTTTAATTTAACCCAATTAAATTCTCTAAAATGTAATGACATCATTCAATTTCACCAATAATATTTGAATTATACTAATAACAAATATTTATACGTCTGGCCTACTGGGATATTAAAAATTATCAGTCTAATTTTGAAATAATTAACTGATATCAAAGTAGGCCAACGTATAATTCATAAAAAATATATAAAGAAATGAAAAATGGCAAAAAATTTTCTAAACGAATTCCCCTCGTTGGTTGATAAATTCTCATAACTTTTTGGAAAACTCCTCAAGCAAGTGGTATTGATAAAAGCCCTCGGCCTACGGCCTCGTGCTTTTATCAATATACTTGCTTTCGAAATTTTTAGCAAAAAATTTAGCAAAACCCAGTTAAATTCTCTAAAATGTGGCCTACTGGAATATTAAAAATTATCAAATGTTTTTTTAAATAATTAACTGGGGCCCTATTTCCGAACACATAAATGTGAATTTTGACAATATTGTGAATCTTGTATTGCATAACAATTATCGGTAACTAACGATTTTCCGGAAAACGAATTTCACAATATTGTCAAAATTTAGACAATATTATGAAATTCGTTTTCCGGAAAATCGTTACCGTTACCGTTTAGTTTTATGCAAAACAAACTTCACAATATTGTCCAAATTCACATTTATGTGTTCGGGAATAGGGCCCCTGATATCTCAGTAGGCCAACGTATAATTCATAAAAAATATAAACGAAAAATGGCAAAACATTTTCTAAACGAATTACCCTCGTTCGTCGATAAATTCTCATAATTCTTTGGAAAATTCCTCAAACAAGTGGTATTGATAATAGCCTCTGGCCTACGGCCTCGTTCTTTTATCAATATACTTGCTTTCGAAATTTTTGGCAAACAATCTTTTCGAATTATCACCGCCCTTGGGAAATTAATTTTCTGCAAAATATTAAAGGGAAATTAAACAAAAATTTTGAACCAATGCAGCATTTTTTTAACATGAAGGCGATAACCACGAAGCCAATGGAGACTAATATAGAACTGAAAGTAATAGTCTGCAAACAAAAACGCACTGTTCAAACAACAAAGCAGCGTTATAATATTTTGGGGAGAACAAACGATGCAGGTACAATCGGTCTAGTTCTATAAATAAGTTAAGGACCGATATTAGTCAAGGACATTTCAGGTATGAAAGAAACCTTGACTGAGGCAGACTGCTTTGGAGCAGAACGCTAAGAATATGTCTTCATCGATGGAGTGTTCGTCTTGAAACTCCTTATGATCCATACTTAGTTCGGGCGTTATAGACATTAGTGTCAAGCATGTATGCTCTTAATTTATAACAAATTAACCATTTTTAAATAGCAGGCAGCAGATACTTTTGTTTTGCTCAAAATTCCTAAGGAGTCGTTTTTATTAGGATTAGTTTTATTGACTGATGTATGAGCAAAGTAGCTCAAACTGTTCTTTGTCTTTTAATTAATTGCTGGTGAAGATGGATGATCACTTCAACACCAGAGGTCTTTGGTGGTCTGGTCTTATGACCAGAGCATATCAGTATTATAGGAGAGTTGAAATATTTTAAAACGTTTAACAAGGGTCTGTTACCCATATCTCCCCATAACTGTTTTACTACATGGAAAACAATAATATGTCAAGGAAGGACGAATATGTGTATAGATAGCTTTACTACACTAGACATAACTGGATATCCTATGGTTTAATATCGACTAACTTTTAGACAGGAACAATGTTTAGTTTCACCATCAAATATTGTTTCATTAGCAAAAATACGAGAAGACTGACTGCTTTGTTTTATGAGTTCGTCCTGTCTCTTCGCTATTGTGTAAAATAAAGGAAATCATATATACATATTTGATATAAGCTGATAATTTTTCTTAGTTTAAGATGAAATTTTTAGGATTACAACTCTAGTAAGATGAACGGATGATATGTTTTTCGTTTCTAAAGAAACTAAAAATTCTTTTCACTGCATAATTCGTTACTAATCGCTCCGTATGCTTCACTATCTTAAAATTGTTACTGCCAACAAAATCTTTTTAGTTTGCTGTTTTAATGCTTAATCAAAAAACATCCCTTTAACACCTCTCCGCAAGTTTCAATTCTATATTAGGCCAAGTCCACCTCTTTTGCTAGCAAGCTCTAGCTAAATAAATATAAATATAGTGTCAGCAATTTTTTTCAAAAGCATGCATTCTTTTTCACTACTCATATTTTATCGTTCTAGTACTATAGCACAGCATACCAGCATAATATATCTCAACTCATCCATCCCACTCAGAACCACTCCTTTAGCAGATTTTATATGAAACGCTTAAGTCCCAATTAAATTCACATATAAAACAAATAAATGTTACGATGCAATCGGTTTATATTAATTCTGGACTTAATAATCCAAACATAATGCACAAACCATGACGTAAATGCTTTGAGATTCTAATTCATTTAGAGCCTTAAAAGCGCAAGCGTGTCTGGTTCACAATGGACGCTTTCATAGATAACGTTTCTTTTCAGGGTCAACGCAGGTATCAACACAGATGGTGAAAAATTGTAAGATATAAAGTTCTAAACATAAATCACAATGCCTATAATCCGAAGAGATTAAAACATGCGGTAGAGGAGTGCGGTTCTTCAGTACCCCGATAATTGCAGTCAGTTACAAGCGAACATTCACTCGCGTATATAAAATAATTGCAACACTACATTTATGCACTTTACCATAGTCTTGACAACTGTCTTACTTATAGACTTTATTTCTGCAGTTGGAACAATTCGAAAAGTGCTATCAAATTTGACGAACAGCACGAAGGTTGTTGCTCAGCAAATAACAGGCAACTGAAGGTGTTCAACTTACAAAATAGCATTAAATTTAACTTCTGTTCTTAAAATAGCAGACAGATAGACAGTTTAAAAGCAAAAACAGGACGTGGCAGTTCTATTTGAAAAGGAAAGCGTTGCTGCTGTTAAACAAGCTGTATTTAAAACATGCTTTAGTATGCTATCGCCTCCGAAGAATTATTAGCAAATAGGCTAAATCAAGGTGTTATGTAATTCGTACCGTGCCGATGATCAACAAGGCTGAAGGTTTATTCAAATACCGATTGACCTCCAAGTGTATTTTGCTTTGCCAAGTTAACAGAGCTCTGGCTTGGTCAACCTACTACCTCATAATACTCGTATGAACAATATGGAAGTTATATAAAAAAATAACATAAACACAAACAGACAGAGAAGGTGGAATGTCACCACGTTGGCAAGGAAAGAAGGTACAAGTGGCAGACACAAGAGCTAGTCTCCTTATTGTGCTCCTACGCCGATAGAAAGTAGCACTGTCCCAAAAAAAGCTAATAAGAGACGAGTCCATAGAGGTTGACATCTACCACGTTAAGACTAGTCTGGAGGGCGGGACGACCCACTGAGACGGAGGTTCAATGAATTTCGTACCAGGTGGGGATGTTTCAGGAGGACTCAAAAAGAAAGGCTCCGGAAAGGAAAAGGAAGGCTCCAAATGTCGGAGAAAAAATCATGAAGTAGGCAATAGAGTGCAGGACACCACAAGACAATGCAGCAAAGAAACTCAGGATGACCACCCGTCAGGACAGAGAGCACAAATCTCAATCTAAGCTCCTTCTATGATGGTGTTACAAAGACGACTAATGTGGTTAATGGCTATTCTTAATGAATATCCGCAGACGATGCTTAGCGCGGAGGAGCTGGAGTTGATCGAGGCTGTGCAAGTGAATAAACTAGCGATAGGAGGTGCTGTTTACAGGATCGGGCTTGGGTGTACTTCCTTCAATCTCCCACTGGTCATGTGGTGGTAGAGTGTGATGACTAGCAGATGGTAAAATGACTCGTCTTTGTTTTATCTAAGCGGTGGTTGGTTAATATATACTTGTGACAAAAATGCGGGAGATAGTATTCCAATTCCTCACAAGGATACCGTCTTTCTCGCAAGGAGTGCTAGGCATGCAAGAGAAAAATCTTTCGTTCTGCTAGAGGGACAAAATGCTGTTTTATTCGTCATTGAAAATAAGTTATCTGAGAGTCTGATTTTTGATGGATGAAAGGGCCGATACACTCATCTCCCAGAACATTTAATGGAGTTGACAGAAAACCTACCTGTGACCTAAGGGATTATATACCCCACCATAGCAGTGTTGATTGTTGTGGTCAGGATATTTGCTCAGAAACAACTAGTGCTTGCGTTAATACATTAACCTTGGATCCGTAAAAGCAGAGTCGTGAGCCTTGCAAACAGCGAGGCGAAGAAATCACCCCTGGTTTGGAAACCTAGAAACACAAGGAGGTAGTAACAGTTAGAGGGACACTAAAATACTATGCCTGGCCAGAACAAGGTGTAGTGAATGTTAACCTGACAAACACCAAGGCGTTTGAAACCAACTGTTCAATTATTAAGGTAAAAGAGCAAAAGGACGAGTATTGATGAAGTACGGATTTGTCAAAATTAAGAACAGAAGTACTACGGCTCTTTAATAGAAAAAAACAATCCGGACACTGGAAGAGTATACCAGGGTGCTAATCACATAAAATAAAGAAACCTTTCTCTCTCTGGCGTTTACATCCCATGGAGGGATTTTGCCATCTGTGCATTCAGCTCAAATCATCTCGTTCCATGACCAGTTGACTCCAGTTTCGACATCCTATATCACGAAGGTAATGG
>OY856187.1:337203543-337239813 GCA_963693315.1 Diogma glabrata
AAATTTTGTTTTTGGACGATCGACTTAACATCACAATTATTTAATTCATTTTTAATGTCAATTTTTGTCTTATTTATTTATTCTACGAACACGTTTTACCGTTCTTCATACCTCAACTAAGTTGACATTGAATGAAGAACATTATGGATCTACGAATATGGGAGACAAATCCATTTCAATCCAACATTCATTTCTAGTGTCTTAGAATTCTAAACTACATAATGGTTAGATCCATTGCTAAACTCTTAATAAAATCTTGAATTTAAATTGGTTAGTGGCCATTCTCCACTAGTTGGGATTTGTCTCCCATATTCGTAGATCCATAATGTTCTTCATTCAATGTCAACTTAGTTGAGGTATGAAGAACGGTAAAACGTGTTCGTAGAATAAATAAATAAGACAAAAATTGACATTAAAAATGAATTAAATAATTGTGATGTTAAGTCGATCGTCCAAAAACAAAATTTTATCTCGTCGCTGGTCGAGTTGGTTAAATGGTTAACCATATAAACTTTGATCAGAGGGACGCCGGTTCGATTCCCCGAACCGACCGGAATTGAGATAAAACTTTTGTTACGGATCTTTCACTTTTCAAAGCAATTTTTTTCATTCTATTCAATTGAATACATTCATTTCTAGTGTCTTAGAATTCTAAACTACATAATGGTTAGATCCATTGCTAAACTCTTAATAAAATCTTGAATTTAAATTGGTTAGTGGCCATTCTCCACTAGTTGGGATTTGTCTCCCATATTCGTAGATCCATAATGTTCTTCATTCAATGTCAACTTAGTTGAGGTATGAAGAACGGTAAAACGTGTTCGTAGAATAAATAAATAAGACAAAAATTGACATTAAAAATGAATTAAATAATTGTGATGTTAAGTCGATCGTCCAAAAACAAAATTTTATCTCGTCGCTGGTCGAGTTGGTTAAATGGTTAACCATATAAACTTTGATCAGAGGGACGCCGGTTCGATTCCCCGAACCGACCGGAATTGAGATAAAACTTTTGTTACGGATCTTTCACTTTTCAAAGCAATTTTTTTCATTCTATTCAATTGAATACATTCATTTCTAGTGTCTTAGAATTCTAAACTACATAATGGTTAGATCCATTGCTAAACTCTTAATAAAATCTTGAATCATTATCTCCATTTTTGATGGCTGTAGATCTTGCGTGGAAATCTTTTGTCAGATTCCGCGCATTGGTAAAGCACTCTTTCGAATTTTCGCTAGCCGCATGTTGGTTGATATTTTCGATACAGCTGTTTATGTGTTCGCGTTTTCTTTTTACGTAGAAGTTTTGCTTAGGCTTTCCTGGCGCAGAGATAATCAGCTTGGGAGCTTCGGGTGCTTATGTTCAACGGTTTGGCGGCACTCATCGTCAAACAATTCGTTGTGTGATTTCGGTTGTCGTTTTCAGATTGTAATTTGTGCTGCGGCTATAATGGTTGATTGAAGCGTTTGCCATGTTTTGGATTACTGTTGCTTGATATCTATTCAGTGTTTCCAGATGTTTAAATGCATCGACATTCCAGCGCACGTTAGTTTTTGCTTGTTTATTAAAAGTAGATGATAATTTGCACTTGTACTTAAAGATGACAAGCATATGATCGGTGTCCGTATCAGCATCTTTGTATGATCGAACGTCAGTTACACTTCATGACGTGATCAATTTGATCACGATTTGATCACGTCATGAAGTTGCCATGTGAATTTTCTTGTGAGGGAAGAAAGTGCTGGAAATAACTAGATCATACATCATAGCCAGGTCGACTGTGCGAAAACCGTTATTGTTGCTGGTATGATGCAAGTTGCTAGGCCGATATGTGTTTTTAGTTCTACACTCCTACCAATTTGAGCATTAAAGTTACCTACCACGATTTTTATATCGTGCCGCGGGATGTTGTTGATGACTTCTTCGAGTTCTAAGAAGAACATGTCTTTAATATTATCTTCTTTGTCTTCATGAACATTGATGATTGATACATTAAATTTTTGCGTGCGTCTTGTCAATGTACATCACCGCATACTAATTCGATAACATACTGATTCACGCGACGGTGTATGAGCAACCCACCTCCAAATTCTCCTCCATTTTGATGACCGCATTAATACAGAGTGTATCCTTTCGCTGTTTCATGGATTTCACTGCCTCGCCATCTTAGGTCTTGTAATGTCACTATATCCAGTGTATAGCTCACGACTTGGTGTGTGAGTTTTATGACACCTCCTGGTCTTCTAAGGCTAAGCACATTCCAGATTTTTAAATCATAATCTGGGTACAGCTTCCGAGGTCGTTCTTGTGATGAATCCGAGATATGCCGAGGCCGGTGTACAGAGTTCATAATAAATAATTTTTTACGGAAATGGGGGGTTAGCAAAACTAAATTTCTGTGGATGGGTTCGTTCTGCATCTTAAAGTCACTAGAAATAACATTTTTACACGTTTATATAGCGAGCTGCTTGATCCAAGACCTAATTCTGTTAATGTTGCCCAGATAGTACGGCGTGGACGTAGAATTTCGGATTTTAACTACCCAATAAAGAAACCAGAAGGACAAAAAGGAGCAGCTTCAGAACCTTATGTGAAAATATATCTGCAACGGCTGTAGTGTCGAGAATAAAATTTCATTGAAAAGGCTAGATGGAACTTATATGTTCTAGTATTACGATGGTATGACACAATGGATAAAGAAATAAAGCGTATCGTAGTTTATACAAGACTGAACATTTATTAGAAATATCATTTATATATATACAATTGGTATAACAGAGAAAACATGTTTACGTTAAACCTGCGTTTACAATACTTAAATACAATATCAATACTTAACAGTTCTCCCAACAAAATAAAATTGACTTAATTATTACAAATTACATTTAACAATTATAACAATCATTAGCAACAATAATTTAATGAACTATCTATATAATTTGTTTACTTGTACATTAAGCGATCAGGAGGGCATCTTTCCCTGGTGGAGCGTCTTAATGGTTCTGGCTGATACACAACATCAGCACGTTCTTGGCCCGAATTTAATGTTACATATGTTGGGATCAAGGATGTTCCAGGATGAGCAGAACTATCTAAATGACTAGGTTTGAGATGATCCTCATGTGTGAATCGAACTTGGCTACCAACATTTACCAAATAAGTTACTGGACTGACAATTTTCAATACTCGGCTTGGTATCCATTTAACAGAAGCTTTCGACTCAAAATTTCTGAACATAACTTTATCCCCAACAGAAAATTTAGATTCCATTTCTTTCCTTATTTTTTCTTCTCCAACAGTCAGCACAGCTCTCGGTTTCAACAAATCCAGTTTCGTTTTAGTTTTGTATTTAAAAATAATTTCGTTTGGCGGTACCCCAGTGGTGGTTAAAGGAGTATTTCTATATGTGAACAGAAAACTATCCAATTTTTCTTCAATTGATAATGAAGTTTTAACTAAAAATAATTTTTTCAAATATTGTTTAATTGTCTGCACTCCACGTTCAGCAATACCATTGGAATTTGGGTGATATGGAGGACTTTTTGTAATTTTAACGCCATTATTCGTCAAAAAACTATCAAACTCTTTTGAATCAAAAGGAGGACCATTATCGGAGACCAACTCTTTTGGCAAACCATAAATTACAAAAAATGAACGAAGACATTTAATAACACTTCTCGCTGTTGTATCACGCATATACCAAACCTCAATATATTTAGAAAAACTATCCACTAATAACAAAAAATTTTCACTGTTGAAATAAAAAAAATCAATATGAACTCGTTCAAACGGGTAATTTGTTTTTGGCCACGGGACTATATGTTGTTGAGAAAAATTTGATGTTATGACACAAGCTTCACAAGAACTGGCCACTCTTTCAATATCGGAATCAATCCGAGGCCACCAACAATAGCTTCTAGCAAGCAATTTCATTCTCACAATACCTGTGTGGTTTTCATGTATCAGATTCAAAACCTGTTTTTGTAATGACATTGGAATTACAATCCTATCACCTCTCATTAAACAATTTTCTTCAATCACCAACTCTGATCTAATAAGAAAATACGGCTTAATGTCAATTTCTTTACAATGATTTGACCAACCAGACCGACAACACTTTAACACTTTAGACAAAATTGGATCCTTCTCCGTCCCTACGGCTATTTCACGAAAATCTAGAGGTCTTGAAACCAAACTTACTACGTTCAACATATTAACTAAATTATCATCAATTTTGGAGTTTTCATTCAACGGTAAACGTGATAACGCATCCGCATTTCCGTTATGAATACCTTTTCGATAAACTATATCATACTGATAAGCAGCTAAAATTATTGACCACCTTTGCAATCGATGTAAGGCAAGAACTGGTAACCCTTTAGAAGGACTGAAAATTTCTTTAAGTGGTTGATGGTCCGTAACCAATGTAAATCTTTGGCCGTATATGTATTTATGAAAGCGTTTGACAGCAAAAACAATTGCTAAAGCTTCCCGTTGAATTTGAGCATATTGTTGTTCAGCGGGACTCAAAGTAGATGATACAAAAAATACAGGGAACTCTACATTTCCTATCCTATGGGAAAGTACAGCCCCTATTCCATATGGACTTGCATCACATATGACAATGATAGGTTTAGACGGATCATAGTATGTCAACACTTTGTGAGACGTAACTAACTGTTTACTCTTTCTAAAGGCTTTGGCACATTCTTCTGTCCAAATAAAATTACTATTTTTTTTCAATAAGTCGTATAACTGCTTTAATTCCGAAGACATGTTTGGAATAAAACGTGAGTAAAAACTCAAAAGTCCAAGATATGATTGCAATTGTGGAACGTCTTTGGGTTCTGGAGCCTCATTAATTGCTTTAATCTTTTCAGGGTTTGGACTTACTCCATTTTCTGATAGAATATGTCCCAAATACGAAACCGAACTCGTAAAAAAAAGACATTTATTAAGATTGACCTTAATATTGAACTTTGAAAGGTGTGAAATAACATTTTCTAATCTTTTTGCACAACTATCATAATCAGATGCTCCTATAAGGACATCGTCCAAATAACACGTCACTCCGACTATGTCTTTCAAGACTTCATCCATCATACCTTGAAATATGGCTGGTGACGACGATAGACCGAAAGGTAACCTATTAATTTGAAATAATCCCCATTCGGTATTAATCGTTAAAATTTGTTTTGAGTTCTCAGACACTCTCATCTGTTGATATGCTCCACTAAGATCCAAAACACAAAAGACTTTTGAGCCAGCCATTTTTGCAAAAATATTCTCCATTCTTGGCAACGGATATTGACTTATTTCGATAACTTTGTTAACCGAAACTTTATAATCGCAACAAATACGGATTTCACCATTCTTTTTAGGAACACAAACAATAGGACTTGCCCACCGACTAAACATAATAGGTGTAATTATATTTGTTTGGGCTAAACGATCCAGTTCCTTTTTCACTTTATTCTTGATTGCGAATGGCACTTCGTAATATTTACAGAAAATTGGGGTACAATTTTCTTTAACTCTAACCTCTGCCACAAAATCCTTAATATGGGCTGAACTATTTTGATCAAAAACATTCTCATATTTGGATTTTAAAACACACACTAAATTATCACCTAATGAACAAATTACATTCGCACTACCTGCATTACTTTCCATACTCTCAGAACACGACACAGACTTATTTCCTTTTTGGCAATTAGCATTTGGCGTCATACTACCAAAAGATAGACTTGACTGACAGACACATAGTTTTGACTGACTACTAGACAATGAACTACACTGAATTTCTTTACCATAAGACAACTCATTATACAATAAATGATTTGACGACTGAATACAATTTCTTTCTCCTAGACTTAAAGACTGACATATATTATTTTTTAAAGACGAGTTAACAACAACCTTGCTTACACCACAATTTTGACTATTGTCAGACAATTTTTGAAGATTTTCAAAATTATTTTCATTTGTCTTAACTAAAACTGGATTTGTGTCACCCGATCGCAAACCGACTGCTACATTAGAAAAATTAAAAAAAAACTTACGCCAATTTGGTGTTAAAACATCTAGCCAATTTCGACCCATTAAAGGAATAAATGGTTTACTTGATTTAATTACTAGTAAATCCAGAAAAACATCCTTGATACCACATCTGACACGTACTCTAAACTTTCCAACCACGTCAACCTCTTCTCCCGAAACCATTTGTAGATGAACTCCACCAGGAACCAGACTCCGACCTAAAAATAAAGATTTATAAGTATCAAAGGGAAAAACTGATAAAGCCGCACCAGTGTCTACTTCCATTTTTAATTGACTATCTTCAATGATGACTTCCACGTACATAGGATTGCTTGCGTACACAGCTCCAATATTTTTCAGATGTTTCAACGCCATGTGTTGAAAAACATTGTCAACTTCTGTTTCTTCATTAAGTTGGTTAATACTATTCATTTTTGAATAAGGTTTTGGTGATGAATTTCTAAAAGTTGCTTTGGCATGACATACTTGTGATGTATGTCCTTGAATACCACAAACAAAACATTTCCAATTTTTTGCTGGACAACTGTAATTTTTATGACTATGATTACGGCCACACCTTCTACAACGATTTCTAGATGTCGACCTTGAACGGCTTCTATGCTTAAATGATACACGCCTTGGACTTTTCGACCTTGATCTTGCCCTTGCACCATATTTATCTGTGGACAAATTTTGAAATTTATTAATAGATTGATTTCCCGGATGAAAAATTTTAATTTGATTTTCCGCTAGTTCCACCGTTTTTGCCATATCCACCGCATTATCAAAAGATAAACTAGTTTTTTGTAATAATGCCGTTTGCACCACTACGTTTGTAATACCGCTCACCAAACGGTCACGTAACGCTTCATCATAAAAATTTCCAAAACTGCATGTAGCCGCTAATTTTTTCAACTCGATGACATAATCTGCCACACTTTCACTTGGTTGCTGGTTACGAGTATTAAATTTGAACCTTTCCGAAATTGTATTTATTTTCGGAGCAAAATGATCCTGTAATAAACCCTTTAACTCTTTAAAACTTTTTGTTGAAGGTACCGCTGGATGTGTAAGCGATTTCAATACACAAAAAACATCTATGGATAATGATGTGATTAGTGTTGCTGCTTTTATCTTGTCGTCTGTGACTGCATTGACTACAAACAACATTTCCAACTGATCGACCCAGTCTGAAAAACAGTGCACCAATGGAACATATTTTTCCATTTTATTAATTTTCATTAAATATAACCATCAATTATAAGCATTAATTATAACGAAAACTCGCACATTTTTATCAACACAAAACTCAAAACACAACTGTAACACAACCTGTATTTATTTACTCGTACTATTCTGTAAACTTTCTAGAACACAAAACTGTTTTAATGTTTTACCATTAACTTGCATTTATTTACCATATATTTATATTTTCAAAACAAAAAAAAAAATTTAACTTTCTTTGTATCACAAACAATTTTAATACTTTATATTTTTTATCCCATCTTCGTCGCCATTTATATGTTCTAGTATTACGATGGTATGACACAATGGATAAAGAAATAAAGCGTATCGTAGTTTATACAAGACTGAACATTTATTAGAAATATCATTTATATATATACAATTGGTATAACAGAGAAAACATGTTTACGTTAAACCTGCGTTTACAATACTTAAATACAATATCAATACTTAACAGGAACGTATATGGACGATAAGTAGCAGTGGGCTGCTCTTCTTCTTGAAATGCATTTTCCAGGAGACATAAGCACGTGTACAAAACACGCGATTATACTCGCGTATACCCTCAAATCGTCTCGGCTTGGTCTTTTACAGTTCTTTTTATAAGAAGAAAAGTATAGGACCTAGTCCAATGGACTAGAGGGTGGCTTTTTCACTACTAATTCCTAAAACAAACATAAAAAACCACGTCCAACTTAAGACGCATGTTTTTGGGACTATGGTAGGATGGAAAATGGTATTACTATTGATTTCTTCACTGTTATCAATTTGATGATCAAATACATTCATATTATTACTAAAATACATTAAATAAAAATATATTAAAATGTAAAATGTCATATCACATTAAACTTTAAAATAAAACGCATGTGAAAATTCCGGCATTTTTGTAATTGAGTGTAAAAATTCCAATTGACTCATGCCACCAGTTGTCAATAAATTGATATCATTTAAAATCTACAAGTTAATAATTAATCATTTATATTATTTTCTACACCCATAAAATTGTTATCAAAAAATTAATTTCACTTACAACTTCACCGATGTGTATTTTTTCATGATATTGTAATTCAGCTGGATGCGTAAGGCGATCAAGAATAGCAAATATATCCTCTTTTGTTATTTGATTATCTTGATTGACGTCTAAAATTTAAACGTTTCGACATTTTTAACATAATCTTTTCAATTTTCATAAAATAATTTAACTCTCACCAAAAACTTTAAACGCCCAAGCTGCTTTAACTTTTATAGGGCAATTTTTTGACATGACTGAACAAAGATCCAAAAAATCTTCAAAGGAAAAACAATTATCCTTCATAGAGGAAAATACTCGTATTATGTGATCTCGGAATGGATTAAATTTCAATTGTGGAAATAATTCTAATATTTCCCGTGCATGAAAACGATGATGCAGATTAGTTTTAATCTCATGTTCCCCAAGCTTTGAAAATTTGCCTAATATACTTAGAAATAAAAACATTTAATAATTAATTAATATAATAACTATCCAACTGATCCTCTTACTAAAGAATTTCGGATTTGGAGAGATAGGTTAAATGAATATATTCTTCCAGTTGTTCTCTTGTAATAACACTATTCGATCCTCCCATTTTAATATAAACACTTTACAAAATAATTAGTCACAGTCGATTTAAAACATGTGTAAACTGCTTGACTTAATAATACAATTACTTTTGTTATTTTGAGTTAAAGTAATGCTAACAGCACAATAAAAATGATAAGAGATAACGTAAAAACAAACAATTACAATGAATGAAATTGATTAGATAAAAACTTCCAGCACCGATAACAGTCATATGGTGTAGTGGAGTAAGTTGACCGTTTGTTTACATATCTTTTGTAAAAATGAATTTAGTTCGTTTAGAAGATTACAATATGCTAACAACTATTTGAATCACCGATAAAATTTATTTATTTTGAATTTCCCATATTCAGAAATTATTCATATTCGAGGTAATTAAATAACCGATTTATTCACCGAGTTATTTCACATTGTGTAAATTTTATATGAACTAAAATGGGATTAGTTGAGTTTATAACAGTTTATTTAATACGTCTTCATGTTTTTCTAGAATTCAGAATAATTATTTAGAATGTACGAATACTACTATACTACTGTTTACTTTTAATGTGTTTTAATTAGAGTGGTGTTGATTTAGGAAGAATTTTTTATTTTATTAAGTAAAATTTATTTAAATTAAACCACAGATTTCGTATTTATGTTTTGATGATACGATGAATTTTAAGCTTGAGTGATTAAAATTAATTTTTAATGGCAAATTACCAGGAGATGATAGAACTGCCGCATAACTCGTTGTTTCGGTACATATAACAGGTGATCGTCTAAAATGGACGAATTACCGTAGCATCGCACTGCTGAAATTATAAAGTAAATTCGTTTTAAAATTTGCAGGAACTAAACTAAAATGGGTTGCCAATAATCCAGATAGCGACACATATTTTGATCATGTGACGCATTATCTTCCTTAATGTTTAAAGCCTGCACATAGAGTTATATGAAGACTTATTTCTTTGGGTATTCAGTGATTCTCTTGTTAATGGTAATTTTTTATGTTTAGAAAGGTCAAAATTAATCTAAGTGTATTTGTGTCCTCTGAGTTCTCACAGGAAACTCCACTTTCCTTGCGAACTTGTCACAGTTGTAATAGGTTAAAATAGGACTAATTTCATGCTACAATGTTATCCTTTCGTCCATAGTCAGTTTTTAAAGTTTGTTTAAATATTAAAAGTTTTTGACACCAAGACAAGAGGAGATACAAAACCAATTAAAATTATTTCAACATAAGTCTAACATTTAAGAATAATTAAACAAGCAATATTCGTATTCGTTTTGTTCAATAACTAATTTATTACATTTATTACTTTGGTCTGAAAGAGATAAGTATTACATTCATGAGCCAAAAGTGAAATTCTTACCCCCACTTTTTTTGGCATTTCTCAACGTTTTAGGACCTACTGATTCTAAAAATGCACAAAAAAATGTGTGTCCGTCTGCCGGCCGTCCGGCCGGCCGTCATTACCTACGCTACAGAGAAAACCGCTAGAGTGATTTCAAAAATTTCTTTTTCTAAAAATAGGTATACTCAAGGGACAGGTCCGAAAGGACGCTGTGTTCGATAACTGTACCGGAAGTGTGTCAAAAAAATCATTATGTGTGTCAAAAATAGCAAATTTTCATATTTTTGGCTTAACAAACGTTCATTTTAAGTGATTACGAGTAGAAACATTAAATTTGGAGAAATCTATGTGAGATCAAAAGTATGGTATGTGAGATCAAAAATTAGATTATTGCATTATAAGTTTGTCAAAAAAATTTTGTCAAGTGTGTCAAAAGAAAGATTTTTATTTATTTTTTTACCCAATTTTCTGGAAAAAAATAAAATTAATGTTTGAAATGAAATTTTATTATTATTATTGAGAATTATGGCATTATAAGTTTGTCAAAAAATAATGTCAGGTGTGTCAAAAAATGATTTCAATTATTTTTTATCCAATTTTTTGGAAAAAAAAAGTCCAAGCGGCACGTATATATCCGCTAGAAATAGGTAGATTTCGGGACCAGACAGCTTTGAGTACAAATCGAAATGGATATGTCAGATTAGTTTAAATAAAAAATTTAACTAGAAACAGAAAATCCAAAAAATTCCTCAAACAACCAAACTAAATACATAAACAGAAACTACTCTGTTAATGCAATTTCGAATAGTTTGGTTTAATTTGGATAAAACTCCTTAATATCATATGAAATCCTTTGGTGGATTAACGTTCTAACTACATCACAACTGCCATACTATAATTTATAATCAAAAACAACATCAAACAACTTTTACACCTCAAATATAATACAAATATCTATCAATTGTAAATATGTAATCAATACACATATATTTATTTCAACTAAATCACTTCCAAATATTCCAAAGAAACTATTCCCTAATTCAAAACAATAATAAATCTTCAAAACAACAACAACAAACATTCAAAACAAATTTTTTAACTTTTAGCGCAAAAAAAATGAAAACAAAAAAAATTATATGAAATCTACCTAAAACAAAAGAAATTTTATTTAAATGGATATTTTTGGGATTTGTTTGTAATTATATAGCGTTTTAGGGGCTTGCATTGAGTTAGTATAATGTTAATTGCATTGAAACTTCTAGGGTTAGAAAGCTGAAAATTTCTGATATTATAGTTGAAAAGTTGAATTAAAAGCTAGTACTAGTTTAATCAAAATAGACTCGAAAATGATGAAAGCAAGGCCGTTTGCGTTTGTTTTCGTCTTAATAGCCACAGGTTCTCAACCTCTGAACTTAAACAATTTATTTTTTAAGTTTTGGATAGATATAAGTTGGTATCTACGTTTCTGAAAGTTTGAGCTTGGTCATTTTCATCTAGATCAAGGACAATAAAGTTTAGTAAATTTTTAAAACAGTGGATTTTTCATGAACCCTAAATGCCGAGGTTGTCATCTCACAAAAAATGATAAAAAAGGTTCAAATATTCAATATTTATCAATTTTGTTTAAACTTTATGTTTCAAACGGAAGTTATAACGCCTTAGATTATTCGACTTTTAAGACTATAGCCGCTTAACCGGTACCCCGATATGGCCAGTTCGCAAACTTGTCCAAGAAATTGTTTGCCGCAACATACACAGAAAATATTTTTGGTGTAGGTCGAAAATTGCGACCGTGAGAGTGCCGGATGATTCCGTTATACCTCATATCGTTATATATATATATATATATATATATATATATATATATATATATATATATATATATATATATATATATATCTATATAAACTTTTTTTTTCATTTTGATTTTTGATTTTCCGTCTCCGTTTATCATATATAGTAGTTTGGCACCAAAATTTTTCCGAAATGCCGAGATGAAGCACGCTGCAATAGGTAGATTTTTATATGAAATCTACCTAAACATGTAGCTGTTTTTATGACGTAAAGGTAATTGAAAATAAAATTGGACATGGACATTTTTGAATTTGTTATAGTTTTTGAAATATTTTTGGAATTTTGAAAAAGTTTGTATTTATGATTTTGTAATAATTTTTGCAATATTTTTAGATTTATGGAAAAAGTTTTAATTTTTGATTTTGTAAGAGTTTTTGGAATATTTTTAGAATTTTGAAAAATTTTTAATTTTTGATTTTATTATAATTTTTGGAATTTTGAAAACAATTTCAACTTTTGATTTTGTAAGAATTTTTGCAATATTTTTAGAATTTTGGAAAAATTTCGAATTTTAAAGAATTTTTGGAATATTATTGGAATTTAGAAATGTTTAAATATTTGATTTTATTCTAATTTTTGGAATATTTTTGGAATTTTGAAAAAAGTTTCAATTTCTGATTTTGTTGTAATTTTTGCAATATTTTTGGAATTTTGAAAAAAATAGAGTTTGAATTTTGTATATATATTTAGAATTTTTTGAAAAAAGTTTCAATTTTTGATTTTGTAAGAATTTTTGGAATATTTTTAGAATTTTGAAAAATTTTAAATATTTGATTTTATTATAATTTTTGGAATTTTGAAAAAAGTTTGAATTTTTGATTTTGTAATAATTTTTGCAATATTTTTAGCATTTTGGAAAAGTTTGAATTTTTAAGAATTTTCGGAATATTATTGGAATTTAGAAAAAGTTTAAATATTTGATTTTATTCTAATTTTTGGAATTTTGAAAAAAGTTTGATTTTATTTAATTTTTAAGATTTTTTTGGAATTTTGAAAGAAATATGAATTTGTAATTTTATAATATTTTCTCGAAACGCTAAATGAAGAGGTTTTTTAGTAGTTTGCTGAGTGTATCATCTTTTCACTAAATTATGTTAATTTATGATCTGTTATAATTTTGCGACAACGTATTAATGTTTCGTGTTAGTTTTGTAATTAATTTCTTCAAACAGAGATAAAAAAATACTTGTACTTTAACAAAGAGTTATGTTTGATGTACATCGTTGCCCAAAACTAAAAACCATGTCCACATAAAAGTTTTTTGCCGAAAACTATATCAAAATCCTTAACCCAGACCGAAGTCTTGATATCTCAGAGCAGTGAGATTTCGGTCCCTCCATATTTTCTTGTTGGGAAATTGAATTATTGGAGATGCTTCCATGGTCGTAATGACCTGGAAGGATGGTTGTAAGACCGAAGAAATCGAAAGCATCACATCAACAATAATTATTACATTTAAACCTCTAATTAAATGACTCATCTTCACCAACTCGTCTTAACCAGCTCATCATCTTCACCAACTTAAACGTACGATTTATATATTAAAACAATTAATAGAATAATATTGAGCAAGCTTCTTTCCATAAAAATATTGTGACGCTGATGCATAGGCTAACTTTACCACAGCTCAGGAAACAAAATGTTCTGGATATATATTGAGCTAATATCCATAAAAACTTTGATTAATGGCTATAACCAATGTTATAGATTCACTCTAATTCTACTTGTATCAATAGTATTAAAAGATGTAGTATCCCAACAAACATTTATTCTGTAGTACGATAATTAGTAAAAAAAAATATTAACGGCAGTGATAAACCGAAAGTTAGGATACAAAACTGTTGCGAATCGTACTAAATGCTTATAAATGAAGTTTCATCTAGTTCGATTGTCAGTTACAGGTGCTATTGAGATTTTAAAAAAACAGAAGCTCAGGGGACCCCACACCAGTTTGTTCACTATCGCTCAAAAACTAATCAGCTTCTTGTCATACATATTTGAATGTTTTTCCAAAGTGTCATCAAAATTCATTCACGAACGAATGTTGTAAGCTCCCAGCAAACATTAAAAAAATGGTGACACAATAAACAGGTGTTTGGGAGGCCCCCACCACTTCATCTCAATATAGTCCAAAAACTTATCAGCTCTTTGTCATTTAAGCCTCCATATATTTGCAAAGTGTCATTAAAACTGATTAATGTATGAAGTCTGTATGCTCCTAATAAACCTTAAAATCCGTATGGTAGACCTCACTTTGATTAATGTGTTCCAAAAGATGATAATTATCTTCTCACGTTGATTGAAACCTTTTTCATAAGTTTCATCATAATCATTTCATTATAGTAGGCTGTAGTGTGCATAAAGACACTGAAAAAAAATCAAAAAACTACAAGAAAATTTTTTTTCGGCAGTGAAAAACTGGAAGTTGGGATGCAGAACTTTTGTGAACCGTACCAAATGTTTATGCACCATGTTTCATCCAATTCGATTATCAGGTACAGATGTTATTGAACTTTAAAAAAAAAGATGTTCAGGGGACCCCACACCACTTTGTTCACTATCGCTCAAAACTAATCAGTTCGTTGCCATTAATACTTGCATCTTTTCTCAAAGTGTCAACAAAATTCATTCACGAACGAATGTTGTATGGTACCAAAAAACATTAAATTAAAATTTATTAAAATTGATTAATGAATGAAGTCTGTATGGTCTCAACAAACTTTAAAAACAACGTGTGAAAAGTCTGCAGTTGTATGGTAGACTCCCGCCACTTTGATCAATGTGTCCCAAAGATGATAATTATCTTCTCACGTTAATTGAAAGTTTTTTCATAAATTTCATCGTAATCACTTCATTATTCTGGGCTGTAGTGTGCATAAAGACACTGAAAAAATTCCAAAAATTAAAAAAAAAATTGTTTACCGGCAGGGATGCAAAACTGTTGTGAACCGTACTAAATGCTTATGTACCAAGGAGAACTATTTGTAGAAAAAAAATTAATTAAATCCCAATTGATCTTCGACCCTACCCTAGCGCCATCTTTAAACAAGTTTTTTTAATATTTTTATTTAAAAATTAATTATAAAAACAATTAATTAATTTTTTTTTCAAACGATTAACTAATCATCAATCAAACGAAAAAAAGTTTGATGAAATCGGTATAACCGTTCTTGAGCAATTTAATTTCAAAGTTACATCGGATTGGCAGAATTTTCATTTTTCATGCATGTTGGGGTGCCCCCTATGCTCAAACTAAGCACTTTAAAAAAATTTTAAAATAAGTTGTATTTTTTATTTTGTCCATACTACTTACATGCCAAGTTTCAGGAAAATCAAAAATGGTCAAGTTTTCACAACTCTGTCTAGAACACGTTTTTCATCTATTCTGGTTTAGCATGTCAACTCCAAATCAAATTTGTATGGATCGTTTTGGTGTCATAAAAACATTTGAAAAAGCTAACTTATTTCTTAGATTGGAACATACAAATTAGATCTGTGAGCATTTTTTGCAATGATTACCGTGTTACCCTGTTACAACAGTGAAACTGAACTGGTTTGAATGTGTTTTTTTAACCAAAATAATTTCGAATGGTTCCAGAGCCATCTAGGAATTTGTTACATTTTCTATAAACCTACAAAACAAATATATTGGACGGACACGTCCATTCGTAAAATTGATTGCAAAAAGGACAAACAAAAAATATTAAATGAATATAATAATTTTTTTGAATCACTAAAATTAATTTTCTAAAGTGGCCGTTTGTTTGTTTATAAATTAACCTTTACAGAAAAGTTATCTTTTGCGCATAATTTTAGATGAAAATAATAGTATATTTTCTTACAAGAGATGAAAATGCTGTTTTTTCGTGAGTGAATATTTGTTCACGAGACGCGTTAGCGTCGAGTGAAGCAAGTTTACGAACGAAAAACATTTTCATCTCGAGTAGGAAATGCTATTTTTTCTACGATAGTAAATAAATATTATAGTAATTGTAAATTTCCAGATGCAAATATTGCAACATAACCTAACAAATACTAATAGCGAAAACAAACAAAATTTATAACATTTTTTAGCGTGTAAATTTGGTTTTCATTATTTGCATTGGATTGAGAGCAGGGTGCTATTGTTTATAATTTGCAAACGTATATTTTATACACTACTAATAGAATTTATAAATATCATCCGTTTGAAATCAATGTTTTTAAATAATAAGCACATTTTAATTATTATTTTATATTATATACACTTTTTAGCACTAAACAAATACTTTACAAAATTGTTTTTGACTACCCTTTCAATTTTGTGAATGACGTTTTGGTTGTTTAAAATAGTAAACAACATTCCCTTAGAAAACTTAATTTGCAATTAAGCAGAAAACAATTTTTTTTTAAAACCAAATAATAATATATTTATTAAAATCTTATCCTAAAGTTTTTTTTTGTAAATTTGTTATAAATATTCTCACCTGCGTAATAGAATTCAATTAAAAAAATTTTGTGTTTTTAAATGACATAAAAAATATATTTATTTTAAAACAGTTCTTGTGCTCGCCAAATCGGCGATGAGTAGTGAGTTTTATATTTCGCCTAATATACAGTTATAAAGATTCTTTGAATGAATTAAAATTGTCTACTTGTAGTAAAACCTTTAATTTTATAGTCAATTTTTAAAAATATTGTGGATGTGTTGTTTAAAATCGTTTGTAAATTTATGAAATTTCTTTTTTATCCTCCATCTGTCGGCGAACACCGGAAATATGCGGTTAATGGCAGATATTGTACACTGTCATTCTCATTTTTTATTAAAATATTTTCACACTAGTTAAAAAATTTGTCATTTTCATAGCGAATATGCTGCTCATGAAAATCCATTTTCCATATGCTATCGTAGAAAAAATAAGATTTATAAATTTTTTATTATGTATTGGAAAGTCATATTCTAGAAAATGTTAAACTACTTTTTCACTCTCTATTTTACTTCGGTCTGAAAGACCTAAGTATTACATTCATGAGCTCAAAGTGAAATTCTTACCCCCACTTTTTTGGCATTTCTTGACGTTTTAGGACCTACTGATTCTAAAAGAGCAAAAAAAAAATGTATGTCTGTCTGCCGGCCGGCCGTCATTACCTACGCTGCAGGGAAAACCACTGGAGGGATTTCAAAAATTACGTATACTAAAAATAGGTATACTCAAAAGACAGGTCCGAAAGGACGCTGTGTTCGATAACTGTACCGGAAGTGTCTCAAAAAAAATCGTCAAAACAAGGAAATTTGCATATTTTTTGCTTAAAAAACGTTCATTTTAAGTGATTACGAGTAGGAACATTGAACTTCGAGAAATCTTGATGGTCGGGTTTGGTATGTGAGACCAAAATCTAGATTATTGCATTATAAGTTTGTCAAAAAAATGTTGTCAAGCGTGTCAAAAGAAAGATTTTTATTTATTTTTTTACCCAATTTTTCGAAAAAAAAAATTAAATTAAAATTTTGTTTGAAATGAATTTTATTATTATTATTGAGAACATAAGTTTGTCATAAGTTTGTCAAAAAATGTTGTCAAGTGTGTCAAAGAAAAATTTTTATTTATTTTTTTACCCAATTTTTTGGAAAAAAATAAAATAAATAATTTGTATGACGTGGAAATATATTATTATTATAGAGAATTATGGCATTATAAGTTTGTCAAAAAAATAATGTCAAGCGTGTCAAAAAATGATTTCATTGATTTTTTTAGCCAATTTTTTGGGAAAAAAATGTACCTGTTTTTATGACGTAAATGTAATTGAAATTGAAATTGGACATGGAAATTTTTGAATTTGTTATAGTTTTTGAAATATTTTTGGAATTTTGAAAAAAGTATGTATTTTTGATTTTGTAATAATTTTTGCAATATTTTTAGAATTTTGGAAAAAGTTTTAATTTTTGATTTTGTAAGAATTTTTGGAATATTTTTGGAATTTTGAAAAATTTCAAATTTTTGTTTTTTTATAATTTTTGGAATTTTGAAAAAAGATTCCATTTTTGATTTTGTAATAATTTTTGGAATATTTTTAGAATGTTGAAAAAAGTTTGATTTTATTATAATTTTTACAATATTTTTGGAATTTTGAAAAAGAAATATGAATTTGTGATTTTGTAATATTTTTCGAATCGCTAAATTGAAGGTTTTTGAATAGTTTGCTGAAAATGAAAATGAAATTGGACATGGACGTTTCTGAATTTGTTATAGTTTTTGAATATTTTTGGAATTTTGAAAAAGTTTCAATTTTTGATTTTGTAAGAATTTTTGGAATATTGTTAAAATTTTAAAACATTTTAAATGTTTGATTTTATTATAATTTTTGTAATTTTGGAAAAAGTTTCAATTTTTGATATTGTTATAACTTTTGCAATATTTTTAGTTTTGGAAAAAGTTTGAATTTTTGAATTTTTAAAAAATGTTGGAATATTATTAGAATTTAGAAAAACTTTAAATATTTGATTTTTTTCCAATTTTTGGAATGTTTTTAGAATTTAAAAAAAAATTTTTTTAATTTTATTTATATTTTTAGAATTTTGAAAAAAGTTTCAATTTTTTAATTTTTAAGAATTTTTGGAATATTATTAGAATTTAGAAAAATTTTGAATATTTGATTTTATTCTAATTTTTGGAATATTTGGAATTTTGAAAAAAGATTCAATTTTTGATTTTCTATAATTTTTGCAATATTTTCAGAATTTTTGAAAAAAGTTTAATACCTACTAATATTTGATTTTGTAATAATTTTTGGAATATTTTTAGGATTTTGGAAAAAGTTTGATTTTATTTATTTTTTACAATATTTTTGGAATTTTGAAAGAAATATGAATTTGTGATATTGTAATATTTTCTCGAAACACTAAATGGAGAGGTTTTTGAGTAGTTTGCTGAGTGTAACTAAAAACCATGTCCGCATAAAAGTTTTTTGCCGAAAACTATATCAAAATCCTTAACCCAGACCGAAGTCTTAATATCTCAGAGCTGTGAGATTTCAGCCCCTCCATATTTTTCAGTTTTTGTTTATTATTTTTATAATTAAATAAATTTCGTTTCGCTTCGTTTTTTATTACTTGTAAATCATGCGGCTAACGTTTATGTGCACATATGTGCTAAGATGCCTTACGACATGTGCACATAATGTGCATAACATGTAGTATGCACAATTTTATGCACGAAGATTTTGTAATATGCACAATCCATGCCTATTTCACGCAATTTTTAAGAATTGTTTTACGGGTGTTAAACATTTGTAAAATTTAGCACACACCCTCTCAGATTGGACAGATTTTTGTAACATTTTCTGCAACTTCAACATCGTCTTGATGTTTTAATAATTTACTGAAATACTTTGAATGTGGAACACGATTCAATATGGTGAAAGCATGCAACCTTTATTTTAGTTTTAGATATGTGGGCACTGGGCAACCCAAAAAGCAATTTATGTTGATCGGGGATGGTTTGAGAAACTGTAAAATTTTGTGCTTATCAGCAATAAAATTCATACTCATTTAGTTATAATGACTTTTTCTCCAAAATTTGGTAAATATATTTTAACGAAAATTTTCAATTTGGTAAATATTTTATTTAAATCTAATTTGTTTTTTTTGTTGGGTAAATACAATATAAAATAAAATTTTAATAGATTTATACTCTCATATTTTTTAATGAATCAAAAATTGTTATTTATCTTTCTTTTTGAATATATTAGAGGATTTGTACTTATTAAGTGTAAAAAAAAATTATAATTTAAAATTTTTGAGATCATAGACTAAACTAGACTAGTAAGCTGCACTAGTAAAATATAAAAAGTATTTTTTTATAAATTAGTTGGACATGTTTAGCACAATAAATATGAAATATTCATTAATTAGACTCTTTGAATATCGGAAGATACCATGTCAACTAGGAAAGAATGAGGGGTGATAAAAGGGAAAAGGAACAAATGACGATATGAAAATAGCTAGCTAGGAAAATAGCTCACATTTGCAAAATGCAAATAATAAAAATAAGGGGAAATAACAAAATTTAAAATTGGACAAATTAAAGCAAACGAAAAATATAAATCTTAAGTAAGTAGGTACTAGCTGAAAATTTAAATTAAACACATTAACGGTTATGATATTAAAGTTAAATAAGAAAGTTAAAATATTATGAAAAAATCAAAAATTATGAAAAATAAGCCTTCGGAAACAGAAATTGGAACGTTAAAAAACTAGACTTTGGGGAAAATCAGAATACATATAAAAAAAAGGACAGATTAGAACAGGAAAATTAAAATAAAATAAATGTTGTTAATTTAAACATTTCAGAAATGTAGACTATGAATATTACAAAACAAGAAATTCGAGAGCTCAAACGCCAAATAATTATGAGGTAAGTTATTTAGAGTTAGTTAACAGAAATAAAATATATGTTAACTTTCTTTACACTAAAAATCAAATTCAAATTCGATTTTAATTCAATTTATTGTATGTCTATTTCTGATTTGTAATTTACTTATTTTCTACTAAAGTTTCTGTTTTTTTTTAATATTCTTTTTTTATATTTTCGCAATTTTTGTATCTACTAATTTTCTCAAATTTTTGTAAATTGTGCTAATTTTTTCTCGAATTTTTGTCATGTACCATTTTTTTAGTATTACTCTCTTAGTTGTACTATTTCATTTGTACTTTTTTTTAACTTTTTAATTTATTAAAGATGTATGTAATATATACACACTTGCTATATCTGAATGTTTGATTTTCATGTTTTCGGTATAGTGTAAAGTTTTCATACCTTATATAACTGTGGAGCTAGACATGGAACAATAAACATTTTCTAATAAACAGTAAAATAGATATTCTCATAATTACTTTTATTGCATCAAGCACCAATCAACTCGTAGATTCAAATATTTTTCCTAAGAAGTTAACTATCTATTACAATCACCAACAATGGAAAACCCAATAATCCATTAAAAGTCATTAAATACTTTTTTATCACCTTTTTTATGTAAAAGAAAATTTTTAGAGGAAAATGAAATTATTATTATATATATTTTCATTTATATTATTGATTTTTGTGGAAAATAAATTGTTATAAGTGACAAGAATTAATGTTATTTTTATGTTAGACAAAATATAATAAAAAAGTTAGAACATAAAAAGGTGATTTTATTCGATTCATTTTTTTATGATAGAAAATATTTCATTTCTTTGTAAAAATGGAGAACTACATACTATACTGACGATGTATGTTATAGTTGAACTTTGACCTTTTATGTTTAACATGCAAGGGGATTTTTTTTCAAAGGTTAATTTCAAGATATTGATTAGGAAATCATTTTGTAAAGGGGTTTCCATTTGACATTGAGCGATTGCAGATATTTGGGAGTTACAAGTAATAAACACAATTCAAATACTTTAACTAAAACAAATAAATAAAATACATAAACTTGTATAACGAAAAATACCACCACTCTCCCATTGGTTCAGCTATATATCTAAAGTATTCTGAAAATATGTGCTTTCTGTGAATCACTAAAATCCAAAGTTAAGTAAAAAATAGGAAAGTATTAAAACTGTTTTAACGGCCGTTTGGATCAAATAGTTTGCAAAAATCATAAGCTTAGCATCTTTGGAAAAATTGGTATCATTTGCTCTAAAATGTAGATCTCTACACTAAAAGGTGTCTAAGCAATCCGAAATTGTGAAAAACTAAAATAATGGGGATTCTATCGAATCAGTGGTCTTGTTTATAGGTTTGTTTGATGAAATTTAAAAGCACATCTAGGAAATATTAATGTTAAATTTTGCGCGAAAAACGATGGATTTTTTGAACTAATTTAATGATATTTGCTTTATTTTTCATTTTAAAAGCTTTTTGACTTTGCTTGCGACTATATAATTTTATCAGATAAAATATGAACGTCAAACAAATATTAGCGATTTTAAGTTAAAAAAAACTTTTACATGATTGTTCTAAGAGAGTTGAGGAATGTTTTGATAATTACATTTTTTTTTGAGGCGTTCATGCTCCATGTAGGAGCGTTGCCAGGCTAATCAGCTTCTAATATTCACCACGGTCATTCGCAACAGCGACATAATTACCATGGCAGCCGATTTTTTTAAGGTCGATTATTACGTCTGTCTCCCATTGCAGTGGTGGTCTACATCACGGCCGCCCACTCCCTGGGGTACTAACGTACATTTTTCTAATCATTCCAGACTGTGAATCGGCTCATAGAACATGCCCAAACCAAGCAAGCCTATCAGAAGGGATACAACCTATTATATCAGGACCCTCAAGAAGGTCTCTGATCTCACAGTTATACCGGGTTCTATAATCTCCATCGTCTGTCTTATGTGGACCAAATATGTAGCGTAGGATCTTACGCTCAAATACAGATAAATGCGATTCGTCACCTTGTGTAAGGTTCCACGTTTGTGACCCATACATCACAACCGGTCTAATCAATGTCTTGTATAACTTGAGCTTGGTGTTAGTTGATACATACGCTCATCCAAGGAGAGGTTTAATTGAGCAGAAAGTTCGATTACCTGCAGCGATTCGAGCTTTTGTATCTGTAAGTATGCTGTTGTTTGAGTCAAGCATTGATCCCAAATATTTAAAAGATTCAACTCCCTCAATTCGTTCATCGCCGCACATCAAATCTTTCTTCGCCTATCTTGAAACATTCATATGTTTGGTTTTATTGTATAGTTAATTTGCAGACCAATTTTCCAAGCACCACTCTCAAGCGACTTGAAAGTCTGACTCATAACAGCTTCATTTCGGCCGAGTATGACAACATCATCAGCGTTAGCAATCATCTGTACTGAGTTTATTGACAAGATATTGTTATTAGTCGGTAGTTTCTTTTGACGGCACACATATTCCAAGGCTAAATTAAAAAGTATAGTAAAGATAGCATCACCTTGTCTTAAACCGTAGACATTTCTGATAGCAATCTTTTTTGTTTTGAATAACGTCAAGACATGCTTGATCCATCCATGGCTTCTGGGAGTGATTTTGTTATCGTCCAAATATTCCCTCAGCAGCGCTTAAGATAGCATCTTTGAGGAAATACCATGACTTATCGACGTTTCCATTAATGGATCCTGATTTCTCTAACGTTTCAGCATTTGGTTTTGATATCTCTCTTCTGTTTCAGCATTCTTTAGTGATGAGATGTTAAAACGTTTCCGTTGATTGAATTTTGAAATGCCTAGATTAGGGAAGTGGAACCTTATTTTAGCACATACAAGATAAGTGATCACGTCCAATGTATGAACTCCTGAAGGATTGCACTTCCAGAACACTAGGAAAAAAACGTGCTGTTACTAGAATGTGATCAATTTGAATTCGAGTGTTTCCATTCGGTGAGACCCAAGTCTGCTTATGAATCGATCAATGCGGAAAGAAATGACTGGAAATTCTCAAATTGTTTGATAATGCAAACTCATTCATTCTCTGACCATTATCATTTGAATTCAAATGCAGCCTGTTGGGGCCCACCACACTTCCATAAGAGATATCTCTTCCAACCTGTCCATTAAAGTCACCAAGAACGATAATGAATGAAGTCGCGGGATGGTATTTGTTTCATAACCTCTTCCAGTGCTATCGACGCTCTTAGCCTCAGTAGCTGCATGCTCGGAAATGAGAGAAATATTGTTGTATGTACCGCGTACCCGTAGGTAGTAGATCCTCTCATTGGCCAGGGTGAATTTCATCACGGCTTCTTGTATGCGTGCACCTACAAGACAAAAGGCTCCAAATTTTCGTCGAGAAGGATGACCACTACAGTATAAAGAGTGACTATCCAAATTTTTGTTTTCCGATTATCGGCTGTCTTGCAGAGAAATTCTGTTTTGTGTGCGGGTCTGATTTGCTTTCTCTAATTTCCAAATTTAATAAAATAGTTTTTTTCCGGGGCTAGGGTGTTACCCTTAGGCCCAACCCAAATTGTCGTGAATGGGTCCGATCTGCATCTTAAAGTTACGAGAAACAACCTTTTTACAGGTTTATATAGCAATCCGCTTGATACCCTCCACCCCTAACATGGAGAACAGACGCTTGGGTCACATTGGTTTTAAGCACCAATTCGCCATGATGAAGCTCTATTGACTAAGCATTCTTTGCCCTGCTTGTCTCCGATAGACCAACTTAATTCTGTCAGCATTACCAAGGCAGCACGGCGTGGACGTTCGATTTCGGACCTTATAACTGTCCTTTCGCGCTTCGCGCTTAAAAATTGGGTGAGACGGGCCTTTGTCGTATTTTTTTATAAGTGAAGCAGTTCTTGATGTTTCCTTATTTTTTTAATTCACGAAAATTCACAAAATAAACCAAGCTAACAAAAACTTAAACACAACACAAAACACAATGAAGATCAAATTGAGAACCACAAATGAAAATTATTTTGAAATTAATTTTGATCAAAAGAAAATTTTATAAATATATTTTTTTAATGAAATTATAAACGATTTACATAAAAATTATACATTATGTCTTAAAAAGAAAAAAAAACGTTTAGAATATTAATTAATTAATTAATTAATATTAATATATATTAATATATATATATATATATATATATATATATATATATATATATATATATATATATATATATATATATATATATATATATATATATATATATATATATATATATATATATATATATATATATATATATATATATATATATATATATATATATATATATATATATATATATATATATATATATATATACCCAAATTTAATTTTGTTTCCAATTGTCCAACCAATTCCTGATATCCTGATAAATGTTGTTCTTGTTTTCCAAATAAAGTGTGGTTCTTCTCCATAAACTAATTAGCTTCAGCTTCCATGAATCTCCTTTTTTACTTATTTATAAAAAGAATTGTGACTGGAGGTCTGGAGCTGGAACTTATATTTTGGTGTGTCCTCTGTGACCACCAAAATTGAATAGACCGATATGATAATTTTTAATTTCCATCCTTCCAAATTACAAAATAAATCTCCATGAATTCTCCAAATTTCTCCAAATTATTTTATACCGATATGTCCTGCCTTATGGATTTTTAGATAAATCTAAAATCTCGATTAATTCTCGAATCTCGATTATATTTCTCGATTATATTTTATTCTGGGCAACTCGTTTGGCATGTTGATATTCATTCGACTCTTCAGGAATTGGCTAACGACTTTCTTTATAATTTTGTTCATATCTTCGACGCAATATTAGTTTGGGCTCAGTTCAAATAATTGTTCTTTATTTAGATATAACGTAATAAAATTTCTTGGCTTATTTAATTTCCTTAAAAGCTAGTTTACATTCAAATGTACAAAAATCTTATAAATAAATACAGTCTTCAAAGTTTTTTTTATATAATTTTATAAATAATAATTTTTGATAATTTTTTAATTTTTTTACAAATGATCATTGATTTTGATTTACTTTAATCATAAAACAAAGGATAAATTTTATTATGTATTTTCAAAAAAAAACTAAATTGGTTAATAAAAAAAATATATATAATTTATTTTAAAAAAATCGATCAATGGAACAATGGTGTAATAAATTGATATATGCAAGGAAAATATTGAATTCGAAATTTGATTTAAAGAAAAATAGTTTTAAGTTAAACAATCACAATCAACATAAAATGAGTGGACCTGGCAGTTACCAAATGAAAATACTTCTTGTCGCGTTACAACTTCACTATACCCTTGATGATCATCACATAAACGCTTTGAAATATCCGAATATAATAGCCGACCAAAGTTATGGGCCTTCTGACGAAGCAATGGAAGCTGTATTTAGGTTTGTGCGACAAAATTTAGAAGCCTAACAAGGCAAATCGTAATGTTAAATTATTCACCTTATAATGGCGATTGATGAGTGATTACTAATCCAACGATTTATTCGTTCTAGCAAAACAAATAATAATAATAACTAATGCGGCTAGTGAAGGTGGTTGATGACCCATTTGAAAATATACTGCACCTAGTAATGTGCTTAGCTGTCGTAAAGAATCAACATTCACTCAGTTTGCAATTTCATTTAATTTTGACATTAGTAAAACAAACATTACAAGAGAAGTTTGAAACACGATGCATTTAATTTTAAACAAACATCCTGGGAAATCATATTTATTCAACTGAAATGAGTATACTGGTAAAGTTGTGTTGTAGGAAATATAAATCTCAGTGCAGGTAAACTTTTATGTACTGCAGATACAAGAGGCAACCATATAAGAAAGTTGGACAGAATCGAACACAAGGATCGTTTGTGACGAAATTGAGAAACTCTACAGGGCTATTTCTCAGTAGCGAAACGTTTTCTACATTTGGCAGATTCAAATACTCCGTCGTATTATATAGACAAAATAAACATCAAGACGTTTATTGATGGTATTCGTAATCCTGAAACAAGCAAAGCTATTGTGTTGTCACCAAAAGCAACCTTCACGGAAACTAATGTTGTGTCTTAATAAATAAAACCATACAATCCATTATAAAACTATAACTTGCCAGGTAGAATTGGTTGATGACAACAAACACAAGTCAAAACCGAAAAAGAGTTTTAGAAGTGACAATATGCGTTGCTGTTTATATATCAAGTTATATCACAATTTGAAAGAATGCAAGAAATTGAGGAGCAAAAGGGTAAGGTCAGCTTCACCTACGCAGTGGCATGTAGCACGAGTGGAAGGGAAGGAGGCCGATGACGCAACATTACATTTGCTAACTAAAACGAGTTAAACTTAAGAGGCGTAAGCTGAATAGATTTCCCCATAACCTTCATCCGTGTTTCAAGATTAAGCGAAAGTCTTATAAGAGATGGCGATAGTCTTACTGTTCGGGCCAAAATTAATAGAGAAAACTCAGCTATTACATTAGATACGGGAGCAACAAACACAATTGTCTGCCCATTGGACATAAAAAGTAAAATTAAACCAGCAATAAGATTCCGAATGTAAACGGCAACGGGAGAAAGTGCAAGTATTAAAGGCAAGAACATGGTCAATATTGAAATCGGGAATGCTAACTGGCAACTTGAAGTGGTGGTAGGTGATATTGTGGATGAAGTCGTTCTGGGAATAAATTTCATGAGGTCAAATGGGTTTATTATTAATGATGGAAAAGTAGTACTCACATATGGAAATGTAGAGTTGCTACCCCAGTTTAATTGTAAAGAATCAGATATTATTCGTCGAAAAGTTTAAGATCACGGCGAAAATCTGCACTAATTTCTAAAACAATCATTTGTCATAGATTGGGAGGAGGTTTTGGATCACCCAAAAAGGGTGGGTTATTTTAAAATATGCAATACGATTTAAAAACATGCAATACGAATTAAAAATATTTTTTTTAATTCGTAAGTATTGCAGAAGCACTATGACCAAGTAAATTTTATAAAATAGAAAAATTATTCTATTAATTTAAGAATTAAATTAAATTCTATTAGAATAGAAAAATTAATCAACTGTTTACTTATTATTTCTAATTTGACACAACATTTTGTTATTTATAATAATGCACTATACTTTTAATTTCCCAACAACCGTCGCAAAATTTTATTATACTCCATATGTCTCAGCCAATCTTTTTAATTTCAACTCGTGAACCAACCCTTTACCGAGTTTACCGAAAAAACAAAATTTGATCGCACAAGCCATAGAAAAACTCGTCAGCATAAATATTCTTTTATATTAAAATTGTTTGTCTAGTAATTCTTTTTTTGATTAATTTCTTTTTAAATTTTCAAATATATAGGTGAAAAATATATGAATTAAAAAAGAAGTTGATACGAGCCTCCCGGAAGTGTCAAATGTACTTCGGAATGTTTTAAAAAATTGTATTTTTTCACACAAGTTGGTTGAGAAGTTTGTTGAAAATATTTAACATTTATTTTCAAACAACTCTATAGTATATTACTATAGGCAATAAAAACGAGAAAAGGAAGTATAATTGACATCACTATTCAACATCAATGAAACTCCCTATACAATTTTTACAAAATTAAGAAAGAAAATTCATAATCATCAATCTCATTGAATATTTAGGACAAAAATACAATATTTGTTTTATAGAAAGAACCACAAATATTTTTTTAATGTTTTTGTAGATGTATTGCATTTTTTCCTAGATCAAGGTACAGTGTGTAAGATTTAAAGAACACTCCAGTTGCAAGAATTTAAGAACATGATCGATTTTTTTTAGATCGGAAAGAATACTTTTTAAATAGGTTATTTTAAACAGGATTAATAAATTGTAAACGAAACGCTGTTTTGTAAACATTAAACCGTGTAAGTAAAGTAATGTGAATCAAGTTTTAAGTGTTATTTAATAGAAATATGTATTGTAAATTATTTTGGACGGTGTGATTAAACTAGTGAGTTCTACAATCAACCGTTGGAGCTGAAGCTATTCAAGGAATATTTTAGATAGAAAATATTGTTTTCCTGTTGTTATGTAACAATTAAGGTGTTGAATATTTGTTAAACCGGATAACATTTATCAAATTGATAAGTTTGGCCTACTTCGGAGGAAGGTAGAAAAAAGTTACACTGTGTACGACACATGTCCTAAAAAGCGACTATCTGTAATTTTAATGGGCATCACTGGTTACTATTGAGGTGTAACTCAAGGAGATAATAAAATTCAAAAAGTCAGCTGGCTAATATTGTTTCGCAATTCCGTTACGAAAACAGAGGATAGAAAAATTTTAATTCTTACCCTTACCAATCACAAACAAAAAGATGCAATACACTTGTATTCCTTAAAGTTTAATTTTTCTGATTTCTCTTTTGAAAAGGGAACAATTTCCCTTTCATCTAATTTCATATTTGTTAAATAGGAAAATTAATGGAAATGTTGAATGAATGAAATTGATTATTTTATTACCTTACTTTTACTTATTTTGACCAACAAAACAATTATTATTTCATTTTTTTATTAAAAAGGTTTTAATTAAAATTATATTTTTTTCTTCTTTTGATTGCCATTGTGCGGTTAAGTATTATTTTATTATTTGATCACGTCTCTTTCATTAGAAACATTGTTTTTTCGTAATTTTACTATTTTGATAATAGGAATTGAAGTGTGTTTGCTTAAGATATGATTAGTTATTATATTTTCTGCATGTTTCGTATAACAATTTGGAATTGGTTGTGGCTTTTATGTGTGTCACAAAGAGGTTATTTTTAATTATTGAAAAACAGATATATAAAGTCTTACAAATTACTAATATTAAATTATTTTAACGCAAGAAAAATGATGTCAATGTCAATAATGTTGGAAAATTTTAAAATGTGATTTCACTAAAATAATCAAGAGCCTGCTGTAGCAATTTGGCTACATGTGGGAACAGAATTTTTTTCTAGCTCTAGTCGATGGAACGTTCTGCAAATAGAAAAATAAATAACTTTTAAGTATTGATAACTTCATCGTTTTGCAAACCTTGCAAACGCTTACGACTTCGCAAGATATAATATATGAACGAATACATTTCTATAAATGAAGCCTAGTTTTGTATGGAAATCTCTTTTGTTTTGAAGCCAAACTATATTTTGAATTTCTTTCAACTTTTGTTTTGTAGGAAGATAAAATTATAGGGTGTACCGAGACATACATTTAGACCATTTAGATTTTGAGTTTCTTATCCATTTATGTTTCATTTAAGGTTTGGTAAATATGTTAAATTAACAAAAGTATATCTTACATATACAGTTGTCACATATATAGTCACATCACATACATAGGTGTTATTCAACAATAAAGGAAAGTAGCTGAAAGCTCACTGGTATGCTATATCGATTATATTATACAAACACTGTGACATCCGGAAGTCATTTACAATGGCAAATATATTGTGCAAATTCATATCATATATTAAATAATGTTTTTGCTTTCTTCCTCAAAATAAACAAATCTATATGAACAATGATATAATTTTGCTTGAAAAAGATTAACAATAAACTTGAAAGTTAATTGCTCATTAATACCCGTCCGTTTCGTTGGAAAAAAACATATTTGAAACGATTTATTTCTATGAAGTTTCATTAAATGGTTACGTTTTGATGTACTTTTTTGGAATATTGCGATAAACGCAGCTTCTTCAACAGGAACACTTCCGACAGTTGTGTAAATAAACACTTTGAATCTGAAAACTATGTAAATTTAACCATTCAAATTACTATGCTATTTGTAAATTAATAATAATATAAAATTAAATTCCGCCTAAGATTTACATATTTAGTCTCGGTCAACTGGTCCAGCGTAATATTGTTGTTAAGAGAATCTACTGTTTTTCATTTTTGTTACAAAAAAAGTGGCAGTTTCTTTCCAGTCATTAACCAAACAGTTTTGGATTTTGGATAAAGTTATAGTATGCAATTACTTTATTGGAAAAAATACATAATACTACTTTCTTCCACTTTCATTTTAAAATCACTCAGTTTTTGTTCCACAAAATTTGTTTTCAAATTTGATGCAAAAATAATACAAATAAATCAAGTTATTAATTGGTTGTAATTTTAAACAATTAATTCATTAGTGATGAATTGATCTTTAGCTTCCTTTGACAATATACATGATCATTATCAAATTTGTTTTTATTTTTCAGATATTGGAATTTATATTACTTCGGTCTGAAAGACCTAAGTATTACATTCATGAGCAAAAAGTTAAATTCTTACCCCCACTTTTTTTTGGCATTTCTCGACGTTTTAGAACCTAATGATTCTAAAAAAACAAAAAAAAATGGATGTCTGTCTGCCGGCTGGCCGTCCGGCCGTCCGTCACAGCCGACGAAATCTAGAAAACGGCTAAAGGGATTTTAAAAATTTTGGTTTCTAAAAATAGGTCCAATCAATGGTAAGAGCCGAAAGGAGGATGTATTCGATAGCTATCCTGGAAGTGTGTCAAAAAAATCGTCAAGTGTGTCAAAACAAGGAAATTTGTATTTTTTTGCTTAAAAAACGTTCATTTTAAGTGATTACGAGTAGGAACATTGAATTTGGAGAAATCTTGATGGTAGGGATTGGTATGTGAGACCAAAATCTAGATTATTGCATTATAAGTTTGTCCAAAAAATGTTGTCAAGTGTGTCAAAAGAAAGATTTTTATTTGTATTTATTTTTATAATGTAAAAACATTTCCATAATATGGAGTCTTAGACAGTGGAAAAATTCAACTTAAGTAAATAAGTGATGAAGAAGTTTCAACTTTGAACTTGTCATCGCCTCAACGGCGTAATCGATAGCGTGTCTGCCCAAGGATTCGAGCCGGGCACTGACGAGGTAGGTTCGAATGCCAACCGAAACACGAAAAATGTGAAGTGGAGTTTTTTTCTGAGAAGCTTCAAACCATACCTTTCAATTGAAAAAATTCCAATTACTTCTTTACTCATTTGAGTTTAGTTGATCTCAAAAAATTCAAAATTTCTATTTATTTTTTATCCAATTTTTTGGAAAAAAATAAAATTAATTATTTGTATGACAGGAAATTTTATTATTATTATAGAGAATTATGGTATCATAAGTTTGTCAAAAAAATGTTGTCAAGTATGTCAAAAGAAAGATTTTTGTTTATTTTTTTACCCATTTTTCGGAAAAAAAATAAAATTAATTACGAAATTAAATTTTATTATTATTATTAAGAATTATGGCATTATAAGTTTGTCAAAAAAATGTTGTCAAGTGTGTTAAAAATGATTTCATTTATTTGTTTAGCCAATTTTTTGGAAAAAAAATTAGCTGTTTTTATGACGTAAATGTAATTGAACATGAAATTGGACATGGAAATTTTTGAATTTGTTATAGTTTTTGAATTATTTTTGGAATTTCGAAAAAAGTTTGTATTATTGATTTTGTAATAATTTTTGCAATATTTTTAGAATTTTGGAAAAGGTTTCAATATTTGATTTTGTTACAATTTTTGCAATATTTTTAGAATTTTGAAAAAAAATAGAATTTTTGAATTTGTAAGAATTTTTGGAATATAATTAGAATTAAGAAAAAGTTAAAATATTTGATTTTCTTCTAATTTTTGGAATATTTTTAGAATTTTGAAAAAAAAATAGAATTTTTGAATTTTATATATATATTTTTAGAATTTTGAAAATAAGTTTCAATTTTTGATTTTGTAAGAATTTTTGGAATATTTTTAGAATTTTGAAAAATTTTTAATATTCGAGTTTATTATAATTTTCATAATTTTGGGAAAAAATGTTACAATTTTTGAATTTGTTATAATTTAAGCTATATTTTTAGAATTTTTGAAATATTTTTAGAAATTTGTTTGAAAAAAGTTTGAATTTTTGATTTTATTTAATTATTACAATATTTTTGGAATTTTGAAAGAAATATGAATTTGTGATTTTGAAATATTTCCTCGAAACGCTAAATGAACCTCTCCATTTGAGTAGTTTGCTGATTGTATAATCTTGTCACTAAATTATGTTTATTTATGATCTGTTATAATTTTCCGACAACGTATTGATGTTTTGTGTTAGTTTTGTAATACATATCTAAACAGAGATAAAAAATATATGTACTTTAACAAAAAGCTATGTTTGATATACATAGCTGCCCAAAACTAAAAACCATGTCCTCATAAAAGTTTGTTGCCGAAAACTATATCAAAATCCTTAACCCAGACCGAAGTCTTGATATTTTAATTATTAGGTTTTACCCGTAAAATTATAGTTGACAAAAATAATTTGTTTTCATAAAATGGAAACCTAAATCAATTTGGAGTTTGGAAACCTAAATCTATATCTGGGCTATTGGGGCCTATTCAGTAAAATCTTCTATCGAAAATTTCTGCTGTTCTTTTATTTTTTGTATGAAATTTTGTTTTCCCGTTATAAAATTTCATACAAAAAATAAAAGAAAAACATAAACTTTCGATAGAAGATTTTACTGAATAGGCCCATTATTTTGAAAACGTAAACAATTTTTGTCGATTTTAGAATTTTTGATTTTTAAAAAATCTGAAATTTTGATATATTGTTCGTATTGACGAAAGAAAAAAGTGATTTCTGGATTTCTTTTTGAGTACCTGAATCGGCGTTATGCGTGGTTGAATTTTTGAGTTTCACGTAGTTTTGGTAATGGTGTCAATGTTTTGTTAATAGATGCCACAAATTTCATGCGATTTACTTATGTTTTTGCAAGTAAAAAGAAAAATAGTTGAAAAATTGAAGTTTGTAAGTTGGAAATTAATAATGTTTCTCTTTTTCGCTAGGAGGCGAATTAAACTTTGGTTTATTTCAAAGCTCATATCTCAAAAATCGTCCGTTTTTTCACAAATTTTAAAGTAAACACATTCAGCTATGAAGTTACAAAATAAAAAGTGAGAGATTCCATATGGATTTTTTTATACGATTTTTTAAAGCTTAGTATTTGAAAAATTCACATGTGTTTTTTGTCAAGCTAACTATTTTTTAATAAATGTGAATATAATATATGGAAAATTTTATATTTTGACATCTGTACTAAATTTGCAACATATTCTGTGCAGTAGTCATTGAAAAACAGGTTTTTATTGAGAATAAGAATTGGACATTTCAACGATCGAAGATTTTGATATACTTTCAATATCTTAACACTAGCATAAGTATAAGACAATTAAAAATAAACATTCTTTTCTTTAAAATCATAATTTTAAGAAACAATATTAATATTTTAAACAAATACATTAAAAAATTAATTTATATATTTTTTTTGCCTTTATATTGAAATATTTCTGATTATTGGAGAAAGAAAACATTTTAGCAATTATTTTATAGGGTGTTGTGATATTCGGTTAAAAATAGTAAAATCCTTGAGTGGTCTCCGTCCGTCATCTCCGCCTTAGACGTAACGACATCACACCAATTTTATTATATTTTCTTAACACTGTTCCTTTTGTTTGCCCTATTATTAACAATACTAATTTTTTTTGTTTCTTTAATTTTGTTCACTTTACATTTTTACTGTGACATTTAATAATTTTAACAAAACAAAAAACTTAGTGTAAGATATAATAAAAAAGACTTTCTTTAAAAAAACTTAAGGGCATAATTACCCAAACTTAAACCAAATAAACTTCACTTCTGTCTCGAATTCCACTTCCCACTTCAAACAAAACTGACTCAGCTCCACATCAATTAAAAGAATGAACTTTTCAAACCGAAATTCCAATACCAATTAACTAATTTTCTACATTTTTGCACGAGCCAAAATGAAATACCCGGTCAGCATAAATTTTCTTTTACCGTTTTTGTATATTCTGCAATTTGTTTTATTATTTTTCATAATTATATAAAAAAAATTATGAATAGAAATTAGAAAAAAAAATAAGATGATACGTTGCCTTCCGAAAGGGTCAAATTTTAGAAGTATTTTAAATGATTGTGTTCTTACACACAATTGAGTTAAGAAGTATAGTATAGATGAAGAAGTATAGATAAAGAGGACGGAAATGTAAGCACAACTCACATGGAATATCTTGCCCATTACAATTCGAGTTTGATTTAGAAAAATCGAAAAAGATTGCAATATTTAAAAAAAATTAAATAAATTATCGGTCGATTAGTTTTTAAATTATTACCAAAACCGTGAAACTACTTCCCCTTAATATCAAACATTACAAAAGAAACAATTTAAAAAATAACACGGTTATAGGAAATATTGTTAAGATTGAATGATAGCTATGGCGGTCGATTCATCATTTAAAATGTTGTTTGGAGGGGGTTGAGGGTATTAAAAATTATTGTTGACCTTGGCGACAGGAGTTATTTTATTTATAGTCCAAACAAACTTCAATTTTCGAACCTACAGTTTTTGACTTTTCAAAAATGTCAAAATTTTTTCCTGTTTCCTCTCCTCCTTAGCTTCGAAAATTACAAAAGAAAAAATTCACAGTTATAGGAAATATTGTAAAGAGTGAACAAAACTATAGCGGCTGGCACATCATTTAAAATGATATTTGGAGAGAATGGCGGGTGGAAATATGGACCTTGATTTTTAAAATTATGTTTTTGAGAAGTACTGTTCTTGTTTAATATTATACACATGGAACCCTTGGCGAGTTTTATTCGCACTTGTCCGACTTTTTTTTTTGAAAATGGGTTGTGTAGTAGGAACTACAAAATTTGTCACAACACATAAAAAACTTTAAAGACCTACACCCCACAACAACATACGTTCCGAGGTATTGATTGACACATATATTTTTTGACAGAAACAATAACTCTATCAGATTTAATATATGACATAGGCCTATATTTCATGAAAGGTTAGAGCAAACAAAAATAAAATAAGAGGGTTAAAAAATGCTTGTTTCTTCGAGCAAGGAATTTTTTTTTCAAAGGCTTTCATACTCCATGTAGGAGCGTTGCCAAACTAATCAGCTTCTAATATTCGCCACGGTCATTCACAACAGCGACATAATTACCATGCCATCCGATTTTTTTTAAGGTCGTTTATTACGTCAGTCTCCCATTGCAGTCGTGGTCTACCTTGCAGTCGCCCACTCCCTGGGGTACTAACGTAAATTTTTCTAATCATTCCAGACTGGTGAATCGGCTCGTAGAACATGCCCAAACTAAGCAATCCTATTAGAACGGAGACAACCTATTATATCAGGACCCTCAAGAAGGTCTGTGATCTCAAAGTTATACCGAGTTCTATACTCTCCATCGTCTGTCTTAAGTGGACCAAAAACGTAGCGTAGGATCTGACGCTCAAATACAGATAAATGCGATTTGTCATTTTGTGTAAGGGTCCACGTTTGTGACCCATACATACATCGCAACCGGTTTAATCAATGTCTAGCATAACTTGAGCTTGGTGTTAGTTGATACATACGGTGATCCAAGGAGAGGTTTAATGGAGTAGAAAGTTTGATTACCTCGAGCAAGGAATAGCGTAAGTAATTTTCCGCAGCCAAGATTGAGGGTGCTACCGTTGACTTAAAGGAGTTCAACAACTAGCACACCTTAGATATCACCCTCGTGATATTTGACTGGTCTTCCCAATGGTATATGTTATCTTACGTTAACTCATATGTCAATAGCTATTACAATCATAACTACATAGCATGTATTATTTTAGTTTCTTTGAAATTAACTATACTGTTTTAGTATACTTAATGCCCAAACTAAAATCAGTCCTCTTCGAAAAACTA
>OY856187.1:337240013-337374273 GCA_963693315.1 Diogma glabrata
CCTGTTTTGATTTGTGACAACTTATTCTTCTAGATCTCAAAAAACATAAGTTAACCCTTTGTGTTGGAATTTTTGAATATCCATAGATGTAATCAAAATTATAGACTAGCAATCGGACTGACAATAAGGAAATACACTTATCAATCAAAAAATCCGATGGCTTTACAAAAAGTGACCAAATTAAATTTTTAGCAAGACGACCGAATTTTTAAGTCAATGAAACACAAACTTTCGTTATCATCCTTGAAATAAAATGCAAAAAACAGAAAGTTGCGTGCAGAAATTTTAATTATTTCAGTATTTTGGTTCAACATTATGTATTGGTGGTATCATAATAGTTTGATAAGCCGTATCTTAAATCAAATGTTACAAGATTTTGTCTGTTTTCTTTCGATCTTCACGATTCCGAATATTGATTTCAAAAATAAATCATAAATTTAGGTTTAAATTTGAATATGTTATTCTATTAATAAAATGTTTATTGCATTTATATTTAAGCTTTTGGTGTCAAATATTCGTAACGTTAAAATTTTCGAGTGATTTAATTATCAAAATTATGTAAAAACTTCGTTTTGCTCACCTTAAAGATTTACATGATTTGTGAAAGGAATATATTGAATTGTTGGCAAAATGGAATTTATTTAGAAAGACAAAATTCCAAATAAAAATTAGCATAGACTTTCTTATATAAAACTTTGGTTTGGTATTTCAGGTCCAACAAATTTAAAAGATCAAAATTTAAGTATTTGTTAACTAGAGTGAAATAAGTATGTGATTACATTAGCATTTGACAACTTGTGATCCAAGGAAAACCACTTATAATTAGTAAAAAAGTTTTAAAATGTCAATTTTTATGGTTGAGTAAAAACGAAATTTCTTCACGAAAAAGTTCTTCTCTTGGAAAGGATTAGATTACTAACCAGTCTAAACTCAGCTGCATATATAATGGAAAATTTTGAGAGGCTTTTAAAGATTTTGTTGCGTTGGTTTTGTTTCGTTTTGATCAATCACAAGTTCTGTAATTTTTATCTTTGTGTCAAATCAACCAGTAGACTTTGCCAATTTCTTCTGATCGATATCTAATACTTTTTGTGATTTATTTCTACGCAACTACAGCAACTTTAGTGATGTCCAGAGCACATCTTCCTCATGATTGAAATGATTAAATTCCATTGTCTCTCTTTTGAATTATTTACACTAATATGAGGGCACAGCGATTTGTGTGGAGAAACTTTAACCGAAAAGTTTTAAGTAGAGTATGAGAGTAAATATAAAAACTTTGACATTATCAGTTAATGAGAATAATTCGCTAATTGGTACCGATGCCGTACGTCAAGCTACTTATTCTAAAGCATGCTAAAATTTAAAAATTGTATGTCTTTTTTTGTATGACATTTTTACCGTTTTAACGCATATAAAACAGTTGATATCGCAGTTGAGCCGTTCTCTTAGAATTTAAATTTTAAGTTACGGAGAATTTGAATTTTTTTTATTTCTTTATATTTTATTTTTTGAATTTTATATTATACTTGTTGTCCAAGTATAAAGCAATCAAAAATTTCCTTTTTCAGCGTCGATAGTTCAGATCACGAATTTCATAAAATATAATTTTTGACCTCTGATGCACATGCAATTTGATTTAAAAGTGTTGTAACTGGACTTTTGTGCACAAATATTATAAAAAAAAATATTGCTATATAACGGAAGCTGGAATTCAACCGGCAGATTTCGATTTGAGAAATCTCATATATTACAATGAGCAACTTTACATTAGCAAAAATATCTCAGGGAAAAATTAAAATTCGAAAAACAACATTCAACGTTAAATCCCGACACACAAATCCCGTCAACTTTTTCTCTTTCCAAAGTTTGAAATTCCAAAAAAAAAACAACCATAAAAATTCTTTTACAATTTCTTCCGTTTTTTTTCTTTATTACTATTCCAACTTTATAAATTTGCCAATAATCTTTTTTTTAACGACAACCCTGAGAAGTCGTCATTACTTACTCAATTGCCTTAATGATAAGCAATTTTTCTTACCCTCGGCTTTCTTTTTGGCCTATCATCAAAGCGGTTGTTAACCAACGCCATTTTTAGGGTTCTGTTTTGTATACGGAACACTATTGGTGAGAGTACAACGTGTTTTTCGCATTATTTCGATTATCTCGTGAACCAATATTCCGATGAACTTAAAATTTGAGGTGCTCATAAAACTAGCCTATCCACACAATATGGCGGGTTAAAAAATAAAGAAAGTGGTGTTCGTTTGTTTTACAGAGGTACGATGTAAAGCCTTTGAGAACATACATTTTTTTATCGAGACGAGTAGGATATCACATGAAAGGGCTTAATTTCAGTATTCCTTAAAAATTTATTTTGGAATTTTACACCTCACCATTTTTTTGTTTAATTTAATGACGTTTTCTTCGTGTTTTCTTACCTTGATTAGCTCCGAACCTAACTGATCGAAAATCTTCAAATATATTTGGACTGATAGAAAAATGAGTACGTTTTTATTGAAAAATATAGAAAAGTGGCAGATGCTCATAACCATGTTTATTAAAGGGGTGGGAATGATAAGGGGTAAAAACGAGCACTTGATTTTAGTAACATTGCCTTTTTTTTAGAATTTTTGCAATGCATAGTTTTTTAAATTATTCTCAAAAAAGTGACAACAAAAAGTTGGTCCCCCCTTGGATTTCGGGCTTAATTGAAAAGAACAATTTGAAAAGATTCACAGACACAGGAAGTTTGATAAACTCTAAACGAAAGTTATAGTGAAGTCTTAATAGTGAAGTCTTAAAATAATTATATGTTTGTGCTTTTAAGAGATTGGGGTGGGGAAGGTGAAAAAATCAACCAAGCGAGTGGGGTGTCATTTGAAAGGACACCTAATTTAAGAAACATTGCAACTGTTTTTAGAATTTTTGCAGTGCACAGTTTTTGAGCTGTTTCAAAAAATGTGCAACTTTCAGACCGTTCCTCCACCCCTCTACGTTTTGACACTGAGTGACAGAAAAAATTGAAAAAAATCACAGAGACAGGAAGTTTGCTATATTTTAAACGAAAATCATAGGGAACTCTCAAATAATTATATTTATGTGTATTTAGGCCTTAGGGAATGGGTGTATGGAGGGTAAACAAATTTTTTTCATTTGAAAGAGCACATAATTTAAGAAACATTGCAATTTTTTTAGAATTTTGCGGTGCACAGTTTTTGAGTTATTCTAAAAAATGTGCAAATTTCAGACCGTTACCCCCATTCGTTTCGACACTGATTGACAGAGAAAAATTGAACAAATTCACAAGTCAGAAAGTTTGCTATATTTTGAACGAAAATCATAGCGAACTCTCAAATAATTATATTTCTGTGTGTTTAGGGGATGGGTGTAGGGAGGGTAAAATAAATATTTTTACCCAAGCGAGTGGGGTGTCATTGAAAGAGCACCTAATTTAAGAAATTAAAGCACTTTTTTAGAATTTCGCAGTGCACAGTTTTCGAGTTATTGTCAAAAAAAAAATTTTTTAAACCGTGCTCCCCCTACGTCTCGACACTTATTAACAGAAAAATTTGGAAAAATTCACATAGACAGGAAGTTGGTAAACTTTTAATGGACAATTATAGCGAGGTCTCAAATAATTATATTTCTGTGTGTTTAGGGTATGGGTTGTTTTGTGAGGAAAGTTTTTTAGTTATTGTTAAAAAAGATTTATTTGAAGTATATGTACCACCACACCACCTATAATTCGACGTTGATTTGTAGAAAAAATATTTCCAATTTAAACCATTATAAAGCTGGTTAAATATTTCTTTAGTTAACATAAACAGCTATGGATAAGAATTAACCTCAAGTAACATTTTTTGTGTCATTTTTGGTCAATGTCGATGTGATTGACATTTACTATTGACGTCTCCGATTTAACATTTATTATGTTATGTGTCCATAGTCTGGCGATATAAAGACTTTACAACACAACTCTATGTCAGTTATTTTTGATATTGTGTTCTTTTACATGACGGAACCCTTGGCGAGCGAATTTTATTCGCACTTGTCCGATTTTTTTTTGTTGCCTTTTTTATAAATTGTTACATACACAAAAAACTATAAACTCAAAATAACATAATATTTGTAATTTTCAAACCTTCAGTTTTTCTTATTTTTTTCCTTATTAGTCTTTGCAATTAGCAATTAAAAATGAAAAATGGCGGACCCACTTTTAATGAATGGATTTGAATGATTTTTTTTTTTGGATATCTAATATCTTAAAATAAAAAGTTTACCCATTAAAAATTAGCGCGATTTTTAAAATTCCGTAAATTTAAGCAAAATATCAAAATTTCAACCAAAAAAATACAATTTTGGGCATTTTTAAATATTTTGAGGTTGTTTATACAAAATTTATGAATATTTATTTATATTTTATATAGAAACATAGTTATTCTTGAGATAAAAAATAAATATAGCTGTAATAGAAATGGCCTCATTTTAATGGGACAACTTCTTAAAAAAACAATTAGCGGTTGGTTTCAATAGGTAAACTTTTTACTGTTTAGTAAGCATGAAAAATTCAAAAAAAATTCGGGAACATTTATAACTGGGTTCCGAGGTATAAACCTAATTAAACTGGACTATTTGGATCTTCAAGAACATGGAGTAATTTTTCATGATCGTTTATTTTGGCACTGTAAATTTGAACTGCATGTACAAAGTTGTTTTTTTGTGTTTAAAAAAATTATTATATACAAAACTAATGCTTGTAATTTTCAAAACTTTAGTTTCACTAACTTTATCTAAATTTTATTCCGATCGACTGCATTTATTGATATTCACCGTTGTGTATAACTGACTTTTACTAATGTTTGTTTTCGATATGTCATGATCAAAAATTAAAACACGTGGACCTTAAACCCTTCTTAATAAACAAAATAATCGAAATGTTTACTCTAAATTTAATTCATAGATTGTATTTAGAAAAATTACCGTTGAGTAGAAACTATTTTGTTTTATTTTTATCAAATTTGTATTTCCTATTTAACTAACTAGTATCCTTGAACACACGCACAATGCAGTCTGTTCTTTATTGACAAAGACATTGATTGTGAAATTACGACCACCATTACAATGTTGAACCAAAAAGTAAGCATAACGGAATAACGCACAACTTGAAATAATTTTATAAAGTTAGTTCTATATGAACTTGTAGTTTAGCTTATGGTGTTCGTTCCACTCAATTTTATAATCAATTAAATGCACTTCACATAAATCGATCATACTTTACACAACAAAATTGTCATTTTACAATTAATCATTTTTGGATCCAAATAAAAAAAACAACGGCGATTCAACAAGACAAGCGCATACATTTTTTTCTAGTTGTATGTTTTTTTTTTATTTGGACTACAATATTTAATTCAATCAGGCTATAAATTTGAACTACCTGTACCATTTGTGCCTGCAGCAAATTAACAAGCAAATATATAGAGCTTTTTCCTTGTACTTCAAATCGCTATAATACCGTATGTATTTGGCAAATTACATACAGCCATGATAATTAGAAATCAGTAATTATGTATTAAAATTTACTGAAAAATAAAAATAATGCAATTATATCGAAACAACATAAAGACAACACAAAACAAAACTCGATCTCAAAGAAATAATGACTATTTAAAGTTTTCGAAATTTAAATCAGCTGACCACAGCTGTCAAGTTGTTTTTTGGGTGAAAAAAATATAGCAAAAATTTCCTGAACCAATACTTTACAAAATATATCATTCAGGACCGCATTAAGAAAACGAAAGAAAACGAAATACAAGAAAAATACGATAAGTCGTGTGACTCGGATAAGTTGTTGGAAAACATTGATATAAGAATGAGTTAAATCGCATTAAACACGTTGGTTCATGAATAAGACAGTATTTCAACAAATGAACTTTTATAGAGTGTTACCTCTCGTCATTTCCTCCCCCTTGATAAATATAATTATGAGTATGTACACTTTCCTATATTTTCTATAAAAAACTTACTAATTTTTCTATCATTCCCACTACATTTGAAGATTTTCTATCAGTTAGGTTCGGAGCTAATGTGTATTGTGTAATGACCGTCGCGGAAGAAAACACGAAGAAAACGTCATTATTCAAAATTAGTACTAAGAGTCTGTCTCCCTTTCCGATATTTTCGAAAGATTTATCATTCAATAAATATTTACCGATAGATGGCAGATCGACTATATGGCAGATGGCAGACACTATACTATAAATTTTATTTCTCCAGTATATGAGGAAATATATTGAGGTTCATCACTGTTTAATTCTTAAAAATGTCAAAATGTTTGTTATTGTTTTTGTTTAGTGATTAAAACTATTTTGTTATTATTATAAAAAGTACTTAACAGTAATTAAAACAATCTTAGAATTTTACCCACCCAAATGTGATGTCCCGTTGATTCAGTGGTTAAAGCACAATTCGGCAAAAAAAAATTGTTAAATGTTCAACGTTGGACGAATCTGTATAATCACTATTAACAATTTGAAATGATATAAAGAATTGTACAATTGAAAATAGCACAATGACAACGGATCATTATTGCTTTTAAATTGATACAATCCTTTTATAATATTACTAGCGGGACCCGGCGTGCTTTGCTACGCCTATAAATAAAGTTTGTGTGTATACATTTTGTTGACGTAGTAGCAATAATTTCAAAGAGTTGTAATGAGAAATGATCTATTTTTTTTTAAATATGAATGTTAAAGGATCAGCACTATAGTTGATCAGTAAATTATAAAAAAAATAGTATTATACATACAACAAAGGATATATAAAAAAATACGCGATCAAATAAGTTTTCAGGTCTGTCTCTATATAGAACATTAGAACATACGGAACAAAAATGGATTCACAAATTTTCACAGTGCTCATGCGGTTTAATATACGCTTTCTTTACCTGTGGTAGGTTACTAAAAACGTTGCAAAAAATTTTGATCGTTATGTGATTTTATGATCAGCAAGGGCAGTAAGAATAGCGACAATATATTCGATGAAGGTATAGAAGAAGTGATGCCAAAAAAATCAAAATTATTTAGATGTTTTTGTATTAGAATTCATAGGATGTGAATTCATAGGATGAGAAATATCTCTATTTAGTCAGCATCCTAAGTCTTTTTAAAGTCATTATTGATTGTAGCAAATCAATGCGAAACTAATATCTTACACACGGTCAATATATTGGCATATATGTTAATGGAATATTAATTTTTGGGCGATTTTGTGAGCAATTATTGCTCAAAATAATTATTGAAAGTATTATTCCCGATAATAAGTAATTATTGTCGGGATTGAACTCACACTCATCAGAGACATCATAGTTCAAAGCCATCTTACAGACTCCACAGTGGATGAAACAACAATAAAACATATTTTAATTTTCATGTTCAGATAATTTCTAAATTGAAACTTCATTATCTCATATTTATTTGAATTGTATTCTTCATTTGTGATTATACAATTGTAAATTGTATTTGTTCCCGACACGAAACACACAAAAACTGTTTTAAAGAAGTTTTTCTGAGCGAAAATAAAAAATGCTTTAAAATTGCAAAATTTATGTGAATTAAAATATTACTTTAAGCTTAATCACTCTAAAAATCTCTCAAAACTTAATTTATTTTACACTAAATAGTGTAAAACTTTTGTTTATTTAACATTATACCTGTCGCATATTGTCGGTATGGTATCTCATAAAAAAGGAAATTCAAGAAAACTCGTTCTGATAACAGCCGTGTTCGATTTGACTGAAGCATTTGAAACAACGAAACATTTAATACAATTGTTGATCATCTGAACAATGACATTGTTCATCATCTTTTTCACCAAAAATTTTTAAAAAGATTTGTGCTATTTCAAAATATTTGAAATATTTTTTTAATAAAATGTGTTGTGTACTGGGAATTACAATATGTCTCACAACAACACATAAAACCCTTTAAGACCTAGGTTCCACACTATCATGTTTTTTAAGATGATGGACGCAAATTTCTTATTTTTTGGTTTTTATATTCATTTTAAAAAATGGAAAACTAAATAATAAATCCTTTCACATAATAATAAACGACCTAGGGCAATATTTCATGATAAAATGGAGGAAATAAAAATAAAATACTTTTTTTTTTCAAATTTGTAGGAACAAAGCTAAATTGGGTTACCATTATCCTTATAGTGCTAGAAGCATAAACCAAGATCATGTAAACATGGCTTTACTGAAGGATTAAACCCGGCATATTTAATAGTTATATAGAAGCTCATTTCTTCAAGCAAACGAAAAAGTTAATTTTTTAAAAAAATATAATAAAATAAAAAATTTGCGTCCATCAACACCTTAAAACGCATGTTCTTGTGGACCTTATTCTTCAAAGGTTGTCATGAGTTGTTGTTGCTCACATTGTAATTCGTACTACCCAACACATTTTATTTTAAAAGAAATAGCGTGTAGAATATTCTATAACTAAGACTAAGGGTGCTATCGTTGATTGAAAAAAGTTCATCCACCAAAATCCCTAAGATATCACTTTGGCTAGTGATATCTCACTGCTATTGCCAGTGGTATACGATAACTCAAGCTAACTCATATGCAAATAGCAGGAATCTAAGTACGCGGGGTAGTCACACCCATAGATCAAAAATTTAAAATTTTACAAATCTTCCTGTGGGAGTATATATTTAATTCGTTATTGAATTCTTTAATTATTACTATAAAACATTGATCAAAGCAAACTACGCGCATAAACCGGTATTTAAACAAAAAACCAATAATTAATAATTATCACCAATCACCGATGAAAAAATAATACACGACAATTTGAAAAAGCAAATCGTAGTGTATTTGCACAAACTTCAACGTTAAAAACAACATTTTAAATACAAAAACGGCACCATCTATTGGCTAACCCAAATTTATGAGGCGTATATCACACTATCAAATATATTGGTCAATAAACAAAATATGACATGAAATTGGAGAGTGCAAACGTTGTAAAAAAGACTTTGCTACCTAGATTTTCATCCAGTTTTGATGACAATTTTTTTTACCTCTAATCGTTATATTTTAATTAGCAATACAAATAAGCGTATTTTTCAATTTGAAATTGATTTTTGTAAATTAACATTGAAGATCAATGAAAAATTTAAAATAATAAATAAATAAATTTAAATTATTGTTTTCTTTAATTTTTACTCTTATTTTTATTCAAACTTTATAAAAACCAATACAATAAATTTTTTACAGGTTTCGATACTTTTTAACACTTCTATAATTAATATATAACCTCCACAATAGTTATTTAAGTATTAAGGGCAGTAAGAGTGTTTTACCGATTGAGGATATACTTATGTTTTGAGATCGAGACGAAGTCGAGATCTCTAATATATCCGAAATCGGTAATACTCTTAATGCCCAAAATGCTTATTACATTTTTTGCACGATTAATAAAAATTCAATTAAAATTATCTAAATAATAAAATTCATTCACAAAATTCAAGTTTGAATGTTTTAAAGAAAATTTTTTAAAATGTCATTTCAAAATAGTAAGCTTTGCGTTTCATCATAATTCTATAGGTTTTCTTGTTGCAAAACTTAATTCCATCGAATATATTTTCAAAATTAATTGCTTTTAAATCTTTTAATTGCAATATTTTTAAATGAATGTTATTTAAATTTGAAGCTAGTGAATAGACGTACACAATTATTTAACTAATAATCGTTTTTATTCACACTCTGAGGTCTCCCTTGTAAGTAATTACTTACCGGCTGCATGATCGGTAAATAATTACTTACTGACCAGTGATTTGTAAACGAAACTTACTATGTTTATTTACGAATCAGCAAACATGCAAAATCGCCTGATCGTGCAAAAAATTATCAATAATTTCTTTGGTAACGTATTTGACTTAGCATAATATGCTTTTCGTTTATTATCAAATAAAACAAAACTTTCTTTACTAAAACATATATGATAGTCTAATAATGGCCTAATACGAAGTTGAAGTTTACTATCAATTGAATAAATTGATTTACGCTGCCATCTGAAAGTTGGCATATGAACCATCCATATTTAACATTTGATTCGTAATTAAAAAATATTTAGGCATTTAATCAAGAAAATAACTATCCTATCTCTCAAGCTGGACCATCATACACACATTGTACAAAATTTCATTAAGATTGGTTACGTTGTTGTGGAGTTCATCGCGGACAAACATCGTGACACGTGATTTTTATATATATAAGATTATTTTACTCTAGACATGATAATAGTTTCGGTTTCCCGTCTAAAAATACTCCAATTTATTAATTTTTGAACTCAAAATCATTGCAGTTGGATTCAGTCGAAAAACTTCTCATTGAAGCTTTTCTCTTAAAGTTTTTGGATTAAGAGGTATGCTGCAGCTAAATTTATGGACCACCTTATTCTTACTTAAGAGCACCACATACCCTTTGATCAATATAATTTTATTTGGTTTAAACTCATTCGAAATTAAAACTAAAATAATATTCTTTTCTCCTGTGTAAAACTATACCTTTACCGCAACCATGATCCTAAAATTTCAAATTATTTAAATTAAGGAAATTCAAAAACAAAGAGGAAAATCAGGTCAAATCACTATTTCCATATTTTTTCATTCATTAAAACCACATGTCATCTCTTTTTACAACAATTGAAATTTAAATCACTCAAATATCATTAAAAATTCATAAAAATTAATAAAATTTTCCCTTTTACCCTTTTGTGTTTTTAATTTAATTGTCCTTTTTTCCATTTTTTTCCTGAAACAAAAAATAGATGAAAATTTATAACAATCCAAATTATTTCAAAAGGAAAATTGTTCATATTTTGAACGGAAAATAATGTTTTGTGTATGTACATGTATATGGAAGTGTCACCTTCAAGTGTATAATTAATAATCTCTCCTGTGATATTTTAACCTGCCCTTTAAAGTTATATGAAGGATAATTGTTTGTTAAATACAGGAATCAGATGATGAAGGGGTTATACGAGAGTAATGGATTATTTAGATATAAGAGCTTACTACTATTAAGGAGTTATATGGGTGAAAGTGAAAACTGTAATTAATCATATCATATCGTTTTTCTACGAAAAATATAGGTTACATGTGATGATGTAAGCAAAAAATTGTTTTATTATTGTTTTTTGTTAGTTGAAAAGCTTGAATAGAAACATTATCAGTAAGGTAAAAATTTAGACAAAGTCATCCATGTTTATTGATTTTAATTCTATTTTAAATTTTAAACATATACTAGCTTACACTTCAGTCGTACTTCATGCGACGGAAATTTATCTTTTGGTGGCAGAAAGCCTTTTCTATTGATTCTTATTATTGAAAACAAAATTACAATTTGCCTGCGATGCACAAAACAAAGTTAAATCTTGACCCTTTTATCTGATTTCGTGAAATTAAGTTCAAGGTTATTTGCCAATCATTTACTTTTCTGAAAACATTTGTTTTGATATATTCCTTCAGCTTCTTTTTTTTAAATAACATAAATCCAGACCATAAAACGACCAGAGAAGATGACGAACTGTTTCCTCCTCCACCTCATCATTACAGATGCGACATTAGTAGTGTGCGAAAACATAAAGTCTGCTCCTATGTTTTCCGTTAAGGAAGTGTCCAGTAACTACACCCCCAACCATGCTAATATGTCTGCCATTTATTAATATCATTTGATCAGAACTAGAGCGGTCCAACACGTGTGGGATTTATTTGTTCGTGCATTTTACCCTTTGAAGATAGGGGAACGAATGACTTGTGCAGTGTACTATCATCTGCAAAACTATTTATTGGGTTACTGGTGATTTGCAACAGTTCGTTGATATAGATTAAAAATACAGTGGTTTTATCTCCCACTTTATAAACTGAGCCTTGCGGTGCACCAGCAGTTATTAATTTAGACTCAGAAGAATAGCCATCTATAGATACCGAGATGTATCGGTTAGACAGAAATTTTTGAATTAAATTCACGACTGCCGGGTGAAAACCGTACGCAACGAGCTTGTTGATCAAGTTGGCATGCCAGTTTCGATCAAATGCTTTTGAGATGTCTAATACGATCACGTACGTTTATAACACGTTTTCTAATCACAATTACTAATTTCAATTTATCTTAATCTTGCGAACGAAAGCAACCATTGGAAAAACAGAGCACAAATTCTGCAGTACATTACAAAGTTTTTATTTAAATTCATAAAAAACAGAAATACATAATATATAAAACTAGGTATAACTTGCGCTTTTTCTTTTTTTCTTGGATCATTCTCCAACAAATACCAAAATCCAGAAAAAGATCCTTTGAAGTAATCCAGTCTTTAAGAATTCCACGGTGTATGTGTTTTTGGGGTTGAAATGCCGGTCTGCTCTCTATTCCAGAGTCCCACCGTTCTGCATTCTTGTATATTCACTTTCAACAGATTTCTTCACAAAACTATATAAAAAAACTCAAAAAAACAAAAGATCAAAGTTTAATCTTAATTGGTTCACTAAGTAAACAAATAACCAATAACCAAGAAGAATAATCAAAATTAAATTAACTTGTAACAAATTACAACACAAAACACAAAAAAAACAACTCAATTAGAACAACTTAACAACGCATGATCAGAAGAATCTCCCTGATACAGCACGACTTGTTTGCTCGAACGCTCAAAAACTAACTGACCATCCCATCATCATTTCCCTTATCTATCTATTTTATTGAATAACAGCTGTTCGATAGAGATCGTAAATAATGAGATGTAAACGATTAAACTCTCAATATTTGTTAAATTTTTCATAATTAAGACAAACAAATCGGAGAGTTAATTATCGATAAATAAAATTTGGACCTCAAAAATAATACTACGCGATAGACCAAAGCTATTGTTATTATTTTCTCCTTATTTTAATATTTAAAAATATGGAGGAGCTGAAGTCTCACAGCTCTGAGATATCAAGACTTTGGTCTGGGTTAAGGATTTTGATATAGTTTTCGGCAAAAAACTTTTATGAGGACATGGTTTTTAGTTTTGGGCAGCGATGTATATTAAACATAACTCTTTGTTAAAGTACAAGTATGTTTTTATCTCTGTTTAAAAATTTATTACAAAACTAACACGAAACATCAAAACGTTGCCGGAAAATTATAACAGATCATATATTAACATCATTTAGTGAAAAGATGATACACTCAGTAAACTGCTCAAAAACCTCTCCATTTAGCGTTTCAAGAAAATTTTACAAAATCACAAATTCATATTTCTTTAAAAATTCCAAAAATATTGTAAAAATTAAATAAAATCAAACTTTTTTCAAAATTCCAAAAATATTCCAAAAATTAGAATAAAATCAAATATTTAAACTTGTTCTAAATTCCAATAATATTCCAAAAATTCTTAAAAATTCAAACTTTTCCAAAATTCTAAAAATATTGCAAAAATTATTACAAAATCAAAAATTCAAACTTTTTTCAAAATTCCAAAAATTATAATAAAATCAAAAATTTAAAATTTTTCAAAATTCTAAAAATATTCCAAAAATTCTTACAAAATCAAAAATTGAAACTTTTTTCAAAATTCTAAAAATATATATAAAATTTAAAAACTCTATTTTTTTCAAAATTCTAAAAATATTGCAAAAATTATAACAAAATCAAAAATTGAAACTTTTTTCAAAAAATCCAAATATAAGAATAAAATCAAATATTTAAACTTTTTCTAATTCCAATAATATTCCAAAAATTCTTAAAAATTCAAACTTTTTCCAAAAATTCTAAAAATATTGCAAAAATTATTACAAAATCAAGAATTGAAATTTTTTTCAAAATTCCGAAAATTATAAAAAAATCAAAAATTTAAAATTTTTCAAAATTCTAAATATATTCCAAAAATTCTTACAAAATCAAAAATTAAAACTTTTTCCAAAATTCTAAAAATATTGCAAAAATTATTACAAAATCAAAAATACAAACTTTTTTCCAAATTCCAAAAATATTTTAAAAACTATAACAAATTCAAAAATTTCCATGTCCAATTTCATTTTCAATTACATATACGTCATAAAAACAGCTACTTTTTTCTTCCAAAAAATTGTCTAAAAAAATAAATGAAGTCATTTTTTGACACACTTATAATGCCATAATTCTTAATAATAATGATAAAATTTCATTTCAAACATATAATTAATTTTGATTTTTTTTCCAAAAAATTGGGTAAAAAAATAAATAAAAATCTTTCTTTTGACACACTTGACAACATTTTTTTGACAAACTTATAATGCCATAGTTCTCAATAATAATAATAAAATTTTTTCAAAGAAATTAGTATATTTTCCTACAAGAGATAAAAACATTGTTTTTTTCGTGAGTAAACACTTGTTCACGAGACGCGCTAGCGTCGAGTGAGACATGTTTACGAACGAAAAACGTTTTTATCTCGCGAAGGAAAAGCAATTTTTTCTATGATACTAATATATAATCGATATTTACTATAAATTATAAAGTTATAAATCGACAACAAACCATTCAAAATTCATATTCTATTTTTCCATGCTTACGTTGTTTAAAATACTTTGTAAAATTATATGAAAAACCATAGCAACTATAATTTGTTATTTTTTTATACTAGTGAGTTTACTTTTCGCATAGAAAAAATTAATTTTATTTTTTTTTTTCAAAAAATTGGGTAAAAAAATAAATAAAAATCTTTCTTTTGACACACTTGACAACATTTTTTTGACAAACTTAAAATGCAAGAATCTAGATTTTGGTCTCACATACCAATCCCGACCATTAAAATTTCTCCAAATTCAATGGTCCTACTCGTAATCACTTAAAATGAACGTTTTTAAGCTAAAAATATGCAAATTTCCTTGTTTTACACACTTGACGATTTTTTTGACACACTTCCGGTACAGTTATCGAACACATCGTCCTTTCGACTCTTCTCATTAAGTAAACCTATTTTTAGAAAAAAAAATTTTTCAAATCCGTCCAGCGGTTTTCTAGATTTCGTAGGTTGTGACGGACAGACAGACAGACAGACAGACATACATTTTTTTTTGCTCTTTTAGAATCAGTAGGTCCTAAAACGTTGAGAAATACCAAAAAAAGTGGGGGTAAGAATTTCACTTTGAGCTCATGAATGTAATACTTAGATCTTTCAGACCGAAGTAATTTCTATTACAATAGAACCTTACACGTTTCACCAACTTTCTCAAATATGCTTTTCCAAAAATGTGCTACATTGTTCAGCTACATAAGTTAACCGTTATACTAAAATGGTTCGACCCTAAAATATTGATTGCAGCCTAATCCTCCGATACTACCGTGTAGTGTTCCTCTCCTTACAAACATGTGAGTAACGTACTCAGGCTCTTACGACCATGACCCTAAGAAGCCGGTCAATCCAGTTGATTAGTGCTTCCTCTATTCCCAAATGCACAATCGAGTAGGTAATCACCTTCCGTAGGCTTCTTAAATGCCGCAGAAATTATCCACATAATTTTTATTACATGGTAAAATTTCTTTTTTGGACATGAGCCAGAGATTGCAAAGTTTGGCATTATCCTAGTTTATCCCCCAAATAGATTTGCGTTTTTTTTTTCAGATAAATAGTAAGGTTAGGTCCTCTGCATCCTAATTATGAAAAAAAAAATTGGCGGAAATGAGGGGGTCAAAAGTTATAAAGGATCAAACTTTCAATTTTACCTTGGTCCCCCCTTTGGTTTTCTAGACTTTGAATTCAATTTTTAAATTTTTTTTTGACTCAATTCTGCAATCTTGCACAATTTCGATCAGAGATAGCACCGACCCCCCCCCCAACGGGACCCATCCCACGTGCCCCTCCCCTACGCACCCCCCTCGCGCGTCCGCGGTGCAGGGGACGCGGAAAAACGCGGGGGGGGGGGGCGACGCGCGAGGGGGGGTCGGTGCTATCTCTGATCGAAATTGTGCAAGATTGCAGAATTAAGTCAAAAAAAAATTTAAAAATTGAATTCAAAGTCTAGAAAACCAAAGGGGGACCAAGGTAAAATTGAAAGTTTGATCCTTTATAACTTTTGATAAATAAAAATAAAAAAAAAAGAAAAAAAAAAAAACTAAAAAAAAAACCAAAGGGGTTCCCTTCCCTGCATTATTTATAAATATTCCATTTGCTTCGGGCTATTTTATAAAATGTGACATGCAACAACGTTGCTCCTAAAAATCACAAGCAGCCAGGACACGGCAGGTGTTCGTGTGAACTAGGGATGGAAAGATTTATAGAAAAGTCGATTCTCGATTCCAACTTTTATTTTATAAATTTCGATTCCAAGAATCGATTTTCCGACTGAAAAAGTCGATTCTTTCGATTTTAATCGATTTCTATGTTAGAAAAACTAGCTTTAATAGAATTAAATTCAAATGTATATTTCATATATTATTTCATATATTATTTCATACATTTATTCAAAATAAACTGAAAAAAAATTTAAACAATCATTTTATGAAAACCACAAATTTTCTGCAACTGATCTTAAGATACTAGCATATTCAAATAATCAGGCGGTAGTCTACTTCGAATCTGATTTGCAATCAGACCAGTATGTGAAAATAAACGCTCACATGGTGTTGATGTTGCTACTATTGTTAAATTTAAAGTGTTTACCACATTCATGACATTTAACCTTTGAGCCGTTATTCCCTTTTTTATAATAAATCCACACAGCACTCGGTGCCATTTCGTATAATCGTGTATAAATATAATTATTAATATTAGAAAGAAATTAGTTTAATATTAAATATAAGGTTATAAATATTATTATGTCTAACACCACGTCACCAACACTTAGGATTGACTAAATTACTGTCAACTGTGTATGACTATAGTACTAAATTTGTAAATAAATAAAAAATCGAATACGACTAAATTACTGTGTATGACTATAGTACTAAATTTATAAATAAATTAAAAGTCGAATACTAAGAATCGATTCTTGATCGACTTTGAAAATTAAATCTCGATTCTTTATAATCGATTATTTTAACAGAAAAGTCGATTCTCGAGTAGAATCGGAATCGACTTTTCCATCCCTAGTGTGAACTATGAATACTATGATATGATTAGCCCTCTGGTCTGCTAAGAGAACGAACCAAGAGCATTTTCACTAAGGGAATCAGTCTAACAATTTATCTGAATTGCACGTAGATTTAGGAGTTTGAGGAATTGAAACTGGAAACGAGTCGGCCAGGATACTTCTAAAAGTGTTCCAGTTCATCCCTTTTCTGTTTCTTGAGCTAGGATTTTTGGGAGTTCAATTGCCATATCGAAGCTGAGGTGTTTCAGAGGCTATATTTGTTAAGTAGAAAAATGTTCTACTTGAAGTAGAAAAATGTTTAGTTTGCGTTTAACTAAAATACAGGAAAGAACTTTATCTGCTATCTATTTTTCTCAAACAGTAGATTGATGATTTGATTTTTAAGTTCATTGAAGAATTGTCCATGGTTTTGGATCAAGAAAACATCTAGCTGACATCTAGCTTCCTTACAGTGGTGGAGCCTGATTTTGAAAAATTCTTGCATATACCTTCACAACCGTAATATTTCGAATTGTCACTGATATTAGGAAAATATTAATCAGAGAGTTGCCAGACTTTCATTGATAAATTAAGCTGCGTATTCATATGCAGCATGCGTCATAAACGGTACCAATTGTTTGAGACTGTGAAATATTTGTTGCACGTCCTTCTTCAGCCAAAGTTTGCTGCATGAACAAATTATCTTCAACCGACTCAGGCACTCCTGTATTATCATCAGCCTAATCTTTCTTAAATATTTTTAAAGAGACAGCTTCAAGGCCGATGTTTATCAGAACGTCACTTGAAGGTAGCTTAGTCAATGATTTCCCATCATTTTTGGTGGGGTCAAGATTAGCTATCCTTTTGTAAACAGAAGGATGCTTTGGATTGCTGTTTTTCTGAATTTCTAGCATCTTACCTGGATTTTTAGAATTTTCAAGGACCCAAACACAAGCTCTCGGTTGACCTGGTATATCATTTAAATTAACGATAAAACTGATCTCCCTGCTGTACAGCGTCAAAGATTGAAGGTTGGCACATACTATCAATTTGAAATGATGATCTCAACTTGCATCGCTGCCAGAAAGGTGTCAGCTAGTGCCAGTACCACCATTCTTCAGATAATAGGCATTATACGGCGCTCATTCTGCACTCTTTCTTTATTATATGCACTAGCTGATCTTTCACCACATCACTATAAGACCTGGCTGTTACAACTTTTAGTCTTTTAGAGTTCTTTGAAGAATCATGCTGTGATCTCTGACTCTTAAGACCAGAGTCCACAGTAGGATCTCCGAATCAAGCTGTAATTATTATTTTTAGTCTGTTTCTCAGACACTTGCTCTCTCAAACCATTAGATGGTTCGGGCTCTCTCTTAATTGATTTTTAAATTATTTTTTTATGAGTATCGGACGAGTAGTGGAGAAAAACTTAAGTACATCTATGCAGAGATATGCGAAACATAGAGAAGGTGTATTACGCCCGTAGGTCGCCTTGTATGCACGTGCGCCGTTTGTGCCTGAACTATTTGAATAAGCCTTTTGCCAGACTAATCATCGGCATGGGTCGCATTACACATTGATCCGGCCTATTTGATAATCATTTTGAGTGACCCACTTTATGGGCCTGGGGGCAACTAGCATTATAAAAAAATATTGAGAAAGTTTCACCAAGCCTACATGGTTATGAGCACGCAGAGTTAGATTAGATTAAGATTAAATTAATAAGTGGTGATGAACTGTTGTTCACCGACCGAATTGATATATTTTCGATGTTATGCGGTTATGCGTTGTACCTTAACGTCTACTTGACTGTCTAAAAATATAGCCATCGTCTTTAATTTCTGAAAAACATATTGACAACAATACTAAAACCTTATATACCGAGTTTTAATAAGATTAAAAGCCGGGATTAGAAGTTATTAAATATTCAAACTACCATGTGTTCGGGAGACCCTTCGCCATGTTGTCCAATTTTGTTGGTTCCATTCTCCTCTTTTTATATTTTGTTTCACATTTCATTCATTTTGGCGGTTTCTCTATTCCGGTAGAGAATGTAGCTGATGATCGAAAATAGGTGGCAGTGCCATCATTAAAAGAATTGGTTATGACAGGGTGATCAAACATACTCCCCGCCTTGAACTGTCAAGTTCAACTTGTTTAGATTGTTTTGTTTGTTTGAAGTTCAGCTTATTGTAATTAATTTTGATTTGTTTTGACACCAATTATTGGTTGAAGTTACTAATTTCAGTAGTGGGTTTGTTCTGGCAGATTTAATTTTGTTGTTTTATTTTTAAATTTTTGAAGTTTATTAAAATAGATGCCGTTGAATACTTTTTTGGGAATGAAAACAACTCCTCCATCTCTGGTTGTTACTTGCTGAATATCGTTATTAATGCGCATTTACGCTACTGTTACAGTTTTAGACAGACAAAGTTTTTTCTCAATCAGTGAAAATTGCACCATTGATGTGTATTGCAGGTCTGCTGGTAGATTTTAAATTGCGGCTTGGATCTGTATTCACACATGACGATAGAACAAATAACACAAGACCATACAACGCTTCGTCAGATTATTATTTTATTTTTTGATGTAAGTTGTTTATTCCATTTTCTGTTTCTAAGGGCAGACGACATATTTGGAGAGTTCCTCTTTTTTAGGTATTTCTTTTACTTTAACAGCATGTACTAATCCATCAGTTTCTTCAAATGTTTGAATGACCTTGCCAAGTGGCCTATGGGTAGGGGGCGTGATTTTGTCTCTCTAGGGGGCGTGACCACGTCTCCAGTTTGAATGTTCTGCTGGACTTGACATTATTTTAGTGATTGCTGCAGTTGCGATTTAAATATTTTTGTGAACAGGTTTTCCAAAATTGTTGTGCCAGTTGTAGCATATGATTGTATCGATATATTAATAAGTTTAAAAAGAGTTTAAAAAATTCAAAAATTGATTTATGCTACAATAAAGTTGTGCAGTTGTGCGTTAAACGTTGTACATACACTCAGGCTGAAAGGAAGATTACGCCCTTGGTTCAATAAAAGCCCTCGCTTCGCGTCGGGCTTCAATATGAACCGCTGGCGTAATCTTCTACTTTCAGCCCTCGATATGTAAATAACTATTACGAGAATAATAAAGCTTTTCTACATTTTCTAGTTGAAAATTGATGTGAATAATAAATATGAAAAGATTTTGACCTGCATACCTTATATTTTCCATTAAATTTTGGTAAATAGATTTTGAAAGTTGAATATCACGTTGCGATTGCATGACTTTAGTGTGTGGGTTTGATATTTCGATTGCTGCATTTACTTCAATCTGTTTTAATCGAAGTTCATAACGCAAATCTGTCAAATAATCGGATTTTTTCATTTTCAAACAATGTTTATGAAAAATGACATCACCACTGCGAAATTCGTGCTGTTCCTTTTTTAATTCACTAATTCTTCTTTCATAAAAACCAATTATTCGTTTTTCAATTGCACGTTTTTTTCTCTTAGTTATTAGAATTTGGATACGTCTCGCGATTGCGTATTGATCTCAAAACTCGGGATCAGACATTTTAATATGCATTTTTTACAAAGAGATGGCTCAATTAAATTGTTCCAAGGGTAAGTTGCACTTTAAAATTAATCTAAATCGGGCCGCGGGCGGAGTCCTGGATGAAACCACCAATGTTAACTCTGCTAAAAGATGTATCAAACAAATTACAACAACAAGTTACACATTACAAGAAAATAAAAAGGCCCACCTTGGCTTTCGATCGTGGTTCACGAACCCAATCAACCACCCACCCACCCACACACTGACATACACCAACATTTTTATTGGCTATTTAGATAAAGAATGGTTCAAAACAAAAGAAAAAACAAAATTTGGGGTGTGTAAGATTATTTTTTCTCTCGACAGATTTCATTACTGCACACAATTTAAAAAGCTCTATTAAAATAGCGGACTAAAAATGTAGGCTACAACCAGGACCTAGCCAGGCATTTGAAGCCAATTTGTAGCCAATTTGTTACGCCATTAAAAAATTTGTAGCCCCTGCCAATTTTGATAAATGAGTAATTCCACGTCACCGCAACAGCATTTGTTCTAGCATCCGGACATAAAATTTCATACACAGATAGCCAATGACAAAATAAAAATACCATTTTTTTCGAAAAATGAAATTACACAGGGTCGCGGCAAAGTTTTACGGGTAGGCGAAACATTAGTATCTTTGGCAACCGATTGCTAACGATTGACTAAACTGATTTAAGTAATTTATAGCTCATTAGAAAGGTAGACCTTATAAAAAAAATTATTTAAAATTTTGTAGTAATTTTTTAAAACTGCCTTAAACTTAAATAATACTTTCAAGGATGGCGCTGTTGAGGGTGCCTTCATTTTTACCACATTTTTTTCCAGAAAAACATTTTCTCCCATTTCTACGTGTCAGAAATTAATTTTAAATGCATGAACTAATCGAGTACCGTAATTTAATTACCTATTAATGATAATATCTGTCATAAAATGAGAGCACAGTAATAAAAAGAATAGTATTTAGAGATATTTTGATCGTACAGCATCATTACTAAATTCATTTTTCAATCTTGTTAAAAAAATATTAGTGTTGTGTTTGCAAAGAAGTTTTAAAGCGTATTATAGTTAAAATAATTTTTTTTTAAGAACATGAGTAATTATCATTGTATAAAACCATTTGGTATCGGCAAGTGTTCAAAAACTTTACGAAATCTTAAACCTGAAATTCAGAATATATTACATTCGGTAAATTATGTGTTTGATATTCATATGCGAATGCGAATTTGTTCGTCTTGTAGAATTCGTCTCCTAATGATCAGTTCCACTGGTGGTATTGAAGCTGAAAATACAGGTGATGCAGAATCAAGTTATAGTGATGAAATATTGGAGGTACAGCAACAGTCTATCAGCAGACCAAGCGTTTTACGAGATATTATTTCAGCAACAACAATAGTCAATTTGGAACGTGATTAGCTAATTAATCGCATAAATGAACATATTATTGTGCCATTTGCAGCTAATCTAATTTCTCATATTAACCGAAGGCGGTTATGTCGCAGTTTTTGAGTATGGAAAGGATAAATCGGAGCAACTGGAGAAAGATACAAAATATTTTAATTGGTGATACTCTTGATTCTTCTGATGAAATAAAAGTGCAATGAAAATATATAAATTTATACATTGATTAACACATAGGCTAAAATTATTAATACCTCACCATTTTGTTGCACAACAACAGTTCATGTATTTGGAAAACACATATTTGGCTTAGTTCTTGACGATTTTTTGGAAAATTGTTCTTTTTTCATTCAAGATTCTGTGCTGGGAATAATTCACAAGCTACGATTTTAATATATTAATAATATTTAATATATTATAATTCACCTACTAGTCAAGGTATCGATCACTTAAGTTTTGTCATTATCTCTAATAGTTAGCTGAACATTATAGTGTGGCAGTGTATCTATTCATATAAAAAATGATTGATTTTATAAATGATAAAATAGAGCATCCTATTGAAAAAATTGTCTATATGACTGATGGTTCGGGATCTCAGTATAAAAATAAATATAATTTTATAAATCTATGCTACCACAAATCAGATTTTAACATAGGCGCAGAGTAGCACTTCTACGCTACCAGTCATCGAAAAGGACCGTGTGATGGAATAGGAGGTACATTGAAACGAGGTGCTCATCTATATAGTTTGTCTTACATGGATATTATTCAAACCCTTTGGGATCTTTATGAATAGGCAAAACAAAATGGCAATCAACAATGAATTTTGCATATACCAGTAAAAATTATTATACAGCAATGAAGCTACGGCTAGAAGCAAGACCCAGAAAGGCTGTAACTATTAAAGGTACACCATCATTTCATGCGTTTACACCCAAAGATGAAAAGACATTGCTCACAAAAATATATTATAATTAAGCTAAAACTAGGATTTTTAAGATAAACCGTTAATATGCAATGCACATTTATTTTATATTTTTAATTTCTTTTATATTATTTTTTATTATTAATAAATGTATATTGTTTTTATTACACAACTTAGAATAAAAACAAAAAGTTATTTATTATATGAATTCTATACAAAATGTCTTTTATTTCAAATAATTTTTCTCACTATTTACTTCTCAGCATGAGTTTTAATATATATCAGGTACATTCATTTATAATTAATTTCCGACAGGTAGAAATGGGAGAAAATGTAAATTATGTGAAAAGCATCCACACCCTCAAATACTTAACTTGAATCCATGAAATAATTAAATTTCTATAAAACAAGAATTCAGGTGGTTTTAGTTAAATTGCATTATTTAAAGAAAACGGAAATTAAAATTTTGTAAAAATTTTATTTTCAAAACGAGAAATTATGCCATTTAGAAACTTTCGATTTAGATTAAGAATTAATTAAACATTTATTTCTGGAAAACAAATGTTGTAAAAATAAGAGTACCCTCAACAGCGCCATCTTTGAAAGTATTATTTGAGTTGAAGACAGTTTTAAATAATTTTTTTATAAGGTATATCAATTACATTTCTAATGAGCTTTAAATTACTTAAATCAGTTTAGTCAATCGTTAGCAATCGGTAGCCAAAGATACTCATGTTTCGCCAACCCATAAAACTTTGCCACCACCCTGTGTCATCCCAAGAACGAAATTTCATTTTCCTAAAGAAACAGTTTTTTTTGTCATTGGCTATCTGTTTTTGAAATTTTATTGAAATCAGAGGGGGTCGGGAACATCGATGTTGCGGTGACGTGGAATTGCTCAAATTCAAGTTACCGTTATCTCAAATTTAAGCCAGCGGTTTTCACAATATCTCACGTTCTATTCATCCAATTTTAATTCTGAATACATCAAAATTTGTAGCCGATGTGGAACCAATTTGGTACGTCATCAAAAAATTTGTAGCCCCTGTCAATTTTGAAAAAGTCAAAAAACCGTTATCTTATATTTAAGCTAACGGTTTGCAAAATATCTCACGTTCTATTCATCTCACTTTATTTCTGAACACATCAAAACTTGTAGCCCCTTCCAATTTAAAAAAATTCAAATTTTAACGAATTCAGAAATAAAGTTAGATGAATAGAACTTGAGGTATTTTGAAAACCGCTAGCTTAAACATAAGATACCGGTTTTTTGAATTTTTTAAAATTGGAAGGGGCTACAAATTTTTTGACGACGTAACAAATTGGTTCTACATTGGCTACAAATTTTGATGTATTCAGAATTAAAATTGGATGAATAGAACGTGAGATATTGTGAAAACCGCCAGCTTAGATTTAAGATAACGGTTTCTTGAATTTCTCAAAATTGGCAGGGACTACAAATTTTTTAATGGCGTAACAAATTGGCTATAAATGCCTGACTAGGTCTTGGTTGTAGCCTACATTTTTAGTCCGCTATCTTAATAGAGCTAATATAAAATTGTGGGTAAGTAAAAATTGAAATTTTAATCAAACAAAAAATTCAAATATATAATTGAACGAATGGATTTCTTCCACTTGCGTGTAAATCCATGTTTCATTCAATAATTTTTTGATCCATTTTTTTCGTTGATATTTGTATGTTCTATTTCTGATGTTATTTTTCGCCAGCAAAAACTAATTAATTCACACACCCAAAATAATTTCCTCTATATGTTTTTCTGTCGTTGATCCTTTCTTTGCTTTTTATTTTTTGTTTCATATATCATTTGTTTTGGCGGTTTCTCTATTCCGGTAGAGAATGTAACTAAGGTTCGACAATAGGTGGCAGTGCGATTATTAAAAGGATCGGGTTTGACACGGTGATCAAACAAACAACCTTATCATCGCTTTCATACACAAATGAAGTCAAACTGATACGTTTGTGGACTTCGGGTGGGTGACATCTTTATTTCCTACTTTTGGAATTAATATCACTTTAAACGGTCTGCATGGCTCTGAAATATGCCCAAGTGCCAGAGATCTTCTAATAATTTACATAAGATGCGGTAATAGCTAATTTTGGCCCACTTTTTACGAGAGTTGGATTGATTTCTATCACCCAGGTGATATGTATGACTGGAAAATATCTAAATCCTACATTATACGGTCCTGCATGAAGAATGGGGCGACCAAACTCATGTGGATTTGTCATTTATACCTTTTATTACTCATGTCAGCTGCCCATGCACAAAAGGGGCCCGAAAAGTATTTTTCTAAAAGAAGGGTGTGCCATCAATAAGAGCTTTATTTTTTTTCAAAGCATCATGCGGCCTAACCATGTTGCATAAATCGTAAAAGCACTAGTATAGCTTTCCCAGTTTACAACTTAGTTTGCTCTGTTGAAGAATCTCCGTACTTCTGTTTTTAGCTTTAACAACTCTATGCTCCACTAAAATGGGTTTCTCGTATATTTTGTAGATTATTAATTGGGTTACTTTTTTCGAATGCCTTGATTATTGTCAGGATTACATCCCCTACAACTGGTTCTATGTCTTTTACTGTGTTACTAGATGTAAATGTTTATTTTGGTTTTCCTCAAATAAATCTCATCTTGGGTTTTAGGGTGCCGAAATGGATCGGCAGTTCCTCCTTGTTCTGCCTATTGAAAAAGAATAATGCTATTATTAAAAAATGGGAGTTCATTTGCGATTCTCTTGTGAAGGTGCGTTCTCAATGTTAAAGACACCTATGTTTTCTTTTAATAATTATTCAAGCAGAAACGTTCTTTTCTTAGTTTTCGTTGGTGCTGTCGCATGTCTCCTTGTTAGCATTTTGCATTAAACCCGATTATTAGAATTCACTTTTTGGTATTACCCCACTCCACCAGTTCTTTACTGCCGTGAGTCGTATGTGCAGCCGTTCTCCCGCGAAATAGGCTGATACACCCGTTTTCTCGCGACGAGTACTCGCAGTATGTTAACTCCAAAATCATATCTGTGAAAAAAATATCTGGTGGAATAGTAAAAAATTAACATTCTGTGATTAAAGGGTGATGTAATAATATCAGTTCAGAGACGATTGCATAAACGTTTGCGGCTTTGGGGTGGAGGAATTGTAAGACTGGATTCACCTAATGCGTGGTGAACATTAGTGCCATAATTTTTTAGGAAGACGTATACCGCACAGTTTAATATTATTATTATTAATGTATCTTAAAAGCAACCTTAGACATCGGACGACAAAATAAAAATTCAAGAAAATAATAATTTAATAAAATTATTATATTTTATTGAAATTAATAAACATCGTGTAAGGATAGACACAATCGTGTAAGGAGCACAATTAAAAATAGTCAATCAAACTGGAAGCTAAATCATCATTTATTTGATCTCCTGGCTGATACAGAAATAACAACAACAAACTTGAATTCCAATGACATCAAACCAAAACCAAGGTCAAAACTATAGAAATATTGGACCAATAACCAGAATATACTAATTAAACATAGAAGGAAGCAAGGCAAAATGTGAAAATTTATCTCGTGAATTGAAGGAAAATAAAATTGACATTGCTGTCGTCCAAGAAACACATATAGCGTTAGAAGAGAACCTTTTTACGAGAGGTGGAGTAGCTGGCTATGAGATAATAGGAGCAACGCTTCACAGATCATATGGAACAACGACATATGTCAGATGTGGCCTAGAAAATGTAAAACTGGTGGAAATAAGCTCTACGGAAGATATATTCATAGTGACAATTGAAGTTGGTGGAACAATTGGTATAAATGTTTACAAACCACAGAACACATCATGACCAACAAACGTTTTACTATCTTATGACAAACCAAGCATCTACATTGACGATTTCAATAGCCACCACAATCTTTGGAAATATCAACACAACGACAATAACAGAACTGCTCTTGTAGATTGGACTGAACAACAAAATATGCATCTTTTTTTATGCAAAAGATCTTGGTACTTTTCAATCAGCTCGATGGCAGAGAGATTATAATTCAGACCTCTGTTTTGTCTCATCTAATCCAAGTGGACAACCGATTCACGCATTACGACAAGTCTTACTAGGCATTCCACATTCCCAACATCACCCTGTCATTATTGGAGTAGGCATACAAATTCCACGATTGATTCAATGCCTAAACCAAGATGGAATTTTGCAAAGGCTTCTTGGCAAAACTTTTCGAAAGAATTGAGTGCTTGTGTAAGATTCATTCCACTACTTGCGAAAAACTAAGATCGATCGAGAGGTTACCGTAAAGAATACATTCCTGGCTGGAACGGAGAAAGTGAAAAACAATATAAAGAATTCGTAGAGAGCGGAGACCCCGAAATAGGAGATGACCTCTTACGTTCATTAGATGCTAACAGACGAGAAAGGTGGACATCTGATATGGAAAAGATGGACTTCACTCATAGTAGCAGAACTTGGAGTAAAATCAGAAAACTAGGTGCTGAGACAAAGAAATTTGCTGATAAGACTAACATAAACCCAAACTTGATAGCAAACAGAATAGTAAATGTGTCAAGAGTTGAACCGCATAAAGAACATTCAAAAACTATTCTTTTAAATATGAAAAACCTAAACCGAAACACAACAAGATCTTCTGACTATTGTCGCCCATTCACGGTAGAAGACATTACCACATCATTGAAAGACATGAAATCAGGAAAAGTGGCTGGCTTCAATACAATATATCCAGAATTCTTAAAAAATTGTGGTGAGAATAGTAGAAAATGGCTTGCACAATTTTTACCAATATTATGGAAACAGGAATCTTACCAAATGCGTTCAAGAAAACAAAAATCATAGCAATATTGAAATCAGGCAAGAAAGAGGAAAAGCCAGAAAGCTATAGACCAATTGCACTACTCAGCGTTTGCTATAAATTATTCGAGAGGTTAATTTACAATCGAATTGTATCAAGAATTGATGAAGCCTTACCTCCAGAACATGTTGGTTTTCGTCGTGGACGCAATTGTGTAGATCAAGTACTCGCATTGAAAAACTTAATCGAAGATGGTTTCTAGATAAATTTGAAAACTTCAGTGGCTTTCATCGACCTTACTGCAGCATATGACACCGTTTGGTGAAAAGGATTAATATATAAACTGCTAATGGTCATTCCATGCCTTAAACTTGCTAAACTCGTCAACAATATGCTTACAAATCGTCTTTTCCAGGTTTATAGAAACAACGATATGAGTTCATTTAGAAAATTAAGTAATGGCCTACCACAAGGATCAGTATTAGCCCCATTATTATTCAACATCTACTTAATGGACCTGCTACCAACTACATCAAGAAAATTTGGATACGCTGATGATATAGCAAGTTCAGTACAGTCAAACCAATTTTCAATCACTGAAAATATTTTAGAAGAGGATTTAGAAATCCTTGGAGACTTAATCAAGAAATGGAGATTGTATCCGAGCATGGATAAAACTGAAGTTTGCTGTTTTCACTTAGATAACAAAGAAGCAAACACTAAACTATTGGTTCATTTCAATGGTAAAGTACTTACACATAACTTCAATCCAAAATATTTAGGACATACCATGGATAGATCACTAACACATACAGAAAATTGCAAGAAAATGGCGGGAAAAATAAAGTCAAGAAATAACATCATTCAAAAATTAGCAGGAACAGCATGGGGAGCATCTGCAAACGTATTAAGAACATCTGCAATAGCTCGTGTTTATTCATCGGCCGAATATTGTGCTCCAGTTTGGTTAAATAGCGCTCATGCAAAAAAATCGATGTACAACTAAACACCACAATGCGTATTATCTCTGGGGTAATTCGACCTACACCAGTCGAATGGCTTCCTGTTTTATGTAATATTGAACCACCGGACTTACGACGATCACAGGCTTTATTAAAAGAATACGATAAGATCATGAACAATCCGAATCTTCCAGCATATCGGGATTTTATGGCACCAACTTTTCAACGATTAAAATCGCGTAAACCACCAACGCTTTTCGCAGAAAATCTGAAATCTACTGGGATCAAAATTCTTGGGATCTTGGGAACCTTGGGAACCTTCGGGGTGGATCAAAAACCTTGACGTTGAGATTTGGTGTTTATTGTAATTTGGGTTTTTAGTGCGGTTTACTTTACGCGTTTCCCAATATTCTGTATAAATCCATACGCTAAATAAATAAATATTATTATCTCTTCTTCTGAATCAGACACTATTGATAAAATTTCAGAATTCTGCACAAGCGTCATAAAACGGAAGTTTTGTATGTGCGACCAAAATCTATCAGTAGTAATAAGTAGTAGTAGTTGTAGTAATAAATGTTTTTCTTCAATTCCGGCTAACAATTGATTCCAGTAGTCACCTCAGTAATTATAAAAAGGGACTGATAAGTAGAGTAGTGATATAAATAGGGTCTGTTAAGTCTTATATGGATTATTAAAATATATGTCAAATACGGTTGTGCGATTTGCGGACCAGAATAAACCTCTTTTGCCGACTGTCCGATCACTGAAGTATCTTAAAGGTCGAAGTTGCTATTATAAAAGAGGTTTAAGACTGATTAACTGCATTGACATTTTAGGCGTGGGTAGACTTTGGTATTTGGATAATGTGGTCAGGCTCCAATATGTCAAGAGTAACCTTTATATTTACCTTTCATCTTCTACCGAGATTTTTAAGGTTATTCGTTTCATGATAATTGTGACCATATATAACATTTCATGAAATGTCAATAAACTATTTATTAGTATTTTTAGTGTCACAACAAGTTAAACTAAAAATTCATAAAATTGCATGACCATTACTTCACTTCTTTTGTAATACATTTTGCAATCATGTTTCTTATCACCTATGTATATCAGATACATTTTCTAGGTTAAATAATTAGATAATTAAGTAATTAAGTTCATTTTCATTCAAAATATAATAAAACACAAAAATAGCATCTTTTAACCAATTAGCTGAATGTTACAACATCTTTAAAGTTATCAGAAAAATTTTACGCAAAAAAAATATGACATAATAAAATAATATTATTAATACATAAAAATATATAACATAACATATAATTACATTCTCTTAAGTAGCGAAATAAAAATTAAAAAAAAATAATTTGGGGGATTTTACCATTTTTGATGCAGAGTAACAATTTTAATAAATCAAGCAAACATAGATAAACCGTTTCAATTCTCTTCAATCGGTTAAGCTTGAAAGTAAGCCAAACTTCAAATAATTTAAGCAAAATATAAGTAAATTAAATAAAAAAAAGCATCTATTCCATTAATATTTGTTTTGGTTAAAAACTTAAAATAAATATATTCAACATAAGAAAAGAAATTTTTTTTTAACTTTAGTCGTGCGGTGAGAGTTTTCAAAATAAGATCGAGAGTTGTGAATTAATAAAGTATAAATATTTATAAATAAAAAGATATAAGTTTATTTTTTTTTGATTTTAATTATTAAAAATAAATAAATTAATGTTAAAAAAAATGCAATAATTTAGTGACTATTTGAAGTTTTTTTATTAAATTTTGTGATACCTGTGTAAATAATAGTAGCTAGATTAATTCTAAAATAGTAGAATTATTTAAAGTAAATATTTGTAAATAGTAACTATAGTGAAACTAATAAGGATACAAAAATGAAGGTAATTAAATTTTCACAATAATTTAAATTACAAAAAGGTCGAAGATGTTGAAAACTAATGAAAGTGTTTCTTCGTTTCGTTTCATATTTTGCAAAGATTATAATAAATAAATATTAATTTCTAGTTCCTTTTACCGTTCATAAAGTTTAAGTATAACCCAATTGCATGATGTAACGAAAGCTTCTAATTTTCTTCTAAACTTGAACTTAAAAGTATGTAATTCAAAATTTTAATTGTCACGTAAAATTTGAATATGTAACAAACATAATTTAATTAACGATTCAAACCGTTATCAAACTTCCGAAATATTTATTTCCGGAGCATATGTGTAAAAAAAATACATTTATTTATTTATTTATTTAAAAAAAAATTTTAACAACAAAACGAACAAGAGTAAAAAATAAAAATGAAAAATAATAAAAGAAAAGAAATTCTGATCACTTTCTCCAATTTAACGTTAAAATAAAAAAGTTTTTGGTGTTGTAAGCAAACTGAGTGCTGTGACGTCGCGTTTGGTGGAAGATACAAAATAAAATAAACAAAGAAATCTTAATTATTCCGGTTGGAATTGATTTATTTTTTTTTTGTTTTTTGTTTTATTTTTGTTTATTATCAATTGAATTATTGTAACGATAGTTTATTGGCAAAGTAGTTGAGGATGTGAGATAATTTAATCTTAAATATGTTAATTGTAGATAAAAATTAGAAGAAATTTTAAAATAAATTTCATGTTGACATTAAGCAGTTGTGTCATACTAATGATTGTGATTGGAGCTAATTTATGAGATATTAAATAAAAGTATTTCGGCTTAGTAATCAACTTGATTCTGTAAGAAATTTAATTCCTTTTTTTGTGTGTTACATAAAACGACAAGATCTTATCTAAATTTAAAAATATTCATAATTGTCCACAACAATCATTATGTAAGCTATGTGAGGCATTTTGAATTATGCAAATTATATTTATGGCTTGTGACTGCTAGTTAACGTTAAATTACGTAAAATGTGTTAAGTGGTGTCAACGGTTGTCCCCTAGTACAGGAATTGTTTTCAAAACCTTTTTTAATTCTATAATTAATCTATAACTATTTTCGTTTATAGAATTTTGACTGCAGAAATATCACCAACTTTATAGAATTGCAGTTTAGATTTTCCCTAATGAGCGCTTATAATCACTGATAATATCACTAATATCCAGCTCAGTAGGAGAAAAATATCATTTCTCCTTCACGTGTTTCGGATGGATACAAACCTTCATTACCAGTGCTATTTTGGAATACATTGGCGGACACCCTATCGAGTACGCCACACAAGTGATGATTATTTCGAAGTTGAAACTTGATTATCAGCTATTTACTTAAGTTGAATTTCTTAATCGCCATTTAGAAATATTTTTTTATGTAAATGTTATTTATTTGAACGTGGATTTTTTTGGATTAAATTTGTAGACACTACTATCATGTTATTGTATCTAGCATCAAAATTTTGACTTGAAATCGAACTATTTGCATCTGGTTTCGACCAAAAGTCATGAAGCATGCTTTTCAGAAAAGATTATTAAATTTGATTTTGGAAAAGTTCAGTATGCGGGTGATACTTATAGACGACTGGTAAATTGATTAAATGTCTTTATTTGCATCCTTGTAGGAAAAGGTTGGGTGTACACGAAACACCTATAATCACCATGCGCTAGCTCCAACGGGTGTGAGTTCTGGTGACCAAACTAACTTACAAGGAAATTTAGAAATAAACACAAAACACTAACTGCATGCGTAGATTTTACCCTATATTCTGGGGAGGTTTGCACTTCCGCGTTTATCATCATCGGTTATCTGCTTGTGCAGGTCCTTGGTGTTTTCACCAATTATCTCTTTCCTGTGCCACCGTTTTCATCTTCCCGTATCCACCATAAGCTGACTAAACTCTGTCAGTCATTTTCTTCTTTCTTCCTCTTTATTTTCCCATTCACAAACTTTTCCAAAACATATCGACTAAAAACATGATTTTCGAAGCACATGGCCAATCCGATTCCTTTTCCTTTCCTCAATTGTCCTTACAACGTTCTCTTTCACTCTACTCAAAACTTCTTTCTTTGATAGTGTTCACAAAAAAACACTCCACACAAAACACTTGTCATTTTTTTTAGAGTCATGTCTAATTTACAGCAACTTCCTCTTTGCTATAAAGGTTTGTTTTGCCATTGTTGTTTAACACCTTCTCCTATTTGAAGCCTATACATCCAGCTTGTACCAACCCTTAGAGCCACTCTTTGGTGGATATACAATCTGTTGACTAGTATCCTTTTTGTCCACTCAACTCCTTTTCGTTTCAAAATCTCCATCAGTTTCTCCCACAAAGAACAGTTGAAAGCGTTTTCCAAGAAAGAAAAATATATAGGTTTACTTCCTTGCTTTTTCCATATATCTCCTCACAACAGATTTAACTACACCGAGTGCTTCCCTTGCACCGATTTTCTTTCTGAAGCCAAACGGTTCTATCATTTTTAGCACTCTCATCAGCATTTTTGCTGCATGAACTCCCAGACTGATTGTTCCGTTTTCTTCATACTTTTTCGTTTCTCTTTTCTTTGCCAGTGGTTCTCAAAAACTCCGCCAGCCCTTCCTCACTCTTATATATCTCATTACACAGTGTTGTTAATTCTCTCATGTTAATCTCCTGCAAACACCGCAACATTCTTTATATCTTTCATTGCTATGCACACCCCAATGACTAAGGTGCTAGGTCCCAGTTGATCGTTTGGAACATTTTCTCCTTGCTCTACGTTTCAGACCTTTGGTTTTATATAGTTTCTGCATGTACTCTTTCCATCTTTCCAGGATTCGCTTTTCTTTTTATAATACTATCCCTTTCTTGCTCTCTAATTCTTTCTCTTCAACTCTACTATTTCCCTTTTACGCAGTTGATTCTCTCTCTCTGTTGTTAACTATATCATTACTACTTGGTTTCGCCAAATCTTCGATTTCTTTATACCTGCTCTTGAACCACTTTTTTCTTGCCGTGTTGATTCCCCTTCTTTATTCTGTGTTCAATCTTTTATAATCTTATTTTTCTTTTTCAGCATTTAATTTCTTTAATGTTCGTCTTTCTTTTATTTTCTCAATCTTGATCTGCGTTATCCATTTCTTTTTGGCAAGCACTCCTGTCTTGAACGCTATTCTATTTTAACACACTGTTTTTATGATTTGTTTTTTTTTCTTCGCCTATCTTCACTGCTGTCTACCATTTTTTCAAGTTTCTCATTTCTGAATCTGAATCCATAGATTTAGAAAAGGAAGAACGAACTTAAGGGAAGTGTTTTAAATAGAACAGAAGATCGAACTTTGAAGTGTTTCGAATAAAAATATATTTTGCATCCTAGTGAAATTATGAAATGACGTGAACTGAATCACGAATGTTGGTGCCAGTTTGCTGCTTATTGGCGTCATTTTACGCAATGTTTTGCCGGAAAACGACGTCACCCGAATCAAAAGCAGTTGATGAGCACACAAATTCTAGCAGGCCACGATTTGCGAAAGGGCTTCGACGGTCAACTCTTTAATTTGGGTGCGGCTTCTGGACAGTTATTTGGTCAGTCGAGTTTTTTTCCAATTTTTTTCAGACAATTTAAACGTCTGAGCAAACAATAGGCTCTACCATTAGTGGTCATGAGTAGAAAAAAAAGAAAAACCTTAAGTTTGATGCACAGAGCATCGAATAGCGCACGCTATATTAATCTCACTTTTACCTAACTCTTGGGTAAAATCCTTGTGATTTTACGGCTACGGCTACAATTTTGGCAATTTGGCCATTTTTGCGTTCTTGACTAGCGAACTGATCTTTGCATTAGATAAACCTGTAACTGGTTTCTGGCTTCTCTGTAGAACTGTTTCCGAACTATTTAGCAGTTTTGTTCCTGGTTTTTCACCATTTTAGTATATATACCTGTGATATACTGCTTTTAGCCCGAAGCAATTCAACAGCTGTTAGCATGGGAGCTTCTTGGGCAGTTTGACTATCACTAAAATTATAATTAATATTGCAAGACTAATTTTGCCCTCGTTTTTATTCAAAATTGCGAATTTGGTCCATATTTTAACTTGGAAGACGGTAAAATAGTCCCATGTGGAAATAGTTAGCTACAGTTTATTTTAGATCCAGTAAGATACAAAAAAATCCTTCTTTGCTGAGATTGATACATTGGACTGCTCCTTCATAGGTTCTCTGAATGCAGTTTTTGGTACTCGGTTAGCATTAGCATGCATATTCATCTTCCATCATGTATTTTTAATCTTTCTCCATAGTGCTTCTTGACTATTTCTTCTTCTTTTGTACCTTAAGAGCCTACATTCATACAAGTCAAAGTAAAGAAAGAGGCTTAAGCACGCAGGTCTAGAGTTGAGAATTTATTGATAGAATCTTAAACTTAATCTCGCACTTTCCCGAAACTGAAAATATCAATTTTCGAAATACAAGCTTTCCCGGAAAAAAAATCTCGAGAAAATTTAAAAAAACTGAAAACAGAAATGCCAAAAAATGTGTTATGATAATTTAAAAAACTTAGACTGTCAATTACTGCGTACGATAATGCGTACGCTTTTGTGTAACCAAGTGTCCGAAACTAAAAAAAATCGTTTGCGTTTGGTTTTAGGCTTTGCTGAATATATTTATGAATTGGTTTTACCAGATTTTCTTCTGGTAAACATCCCATAGGTTTTAGAGCATCATAATGTTATCCTTTCAATGGTTTACTTCAGCGTTAGTACTGCTCATTAACATTTTATTTGAGCGTGTCAAGTGACTTTCGAATGTGGTTGCTGACCCATAGAATGATTTACTTGTTTTACATGAAGTTTTTCAAAAAATTAATTTTCAAAGATGCCGTAACCCAAAAGTTCCTTTTTTCTTTTCTTTTTTGGTTTTCTAAAGATTTAACCTTTTACTTTACAACACGTTCCAGACAGACATTTTATTTTGTTGACGAAAAAACTCCATTTGAATAAAAACAAAAGGTACTAGGCGTGGCAATTATAAAACTTAGACGATCGCACAATCGCCAACTGAAATTGTGTTCAGATAATTCAAGCAATATTATTTATTTCAAAAAGTTTATCGCTTAATTTTAGAAAAACCCGTATTTCAATTAATATTTGATAAAAATATTTAAAAAAAAAAATTAGAATTATCGAGAAAACTTGAGAACTTCTAGAGATTCGGGGTTTCCCGAGATGTTTAAAAATTTAAATTCTCGAGAATTTCTCGGCATTTCCTGATGGAATATTCCTGAATTCCAACTCCACATTGTTGCATGTTTTCTTGTTTTTGCATTACCTATAAAACTGCTCGAAACATGCAAGGCAGCCATAGCCAGTATATCATTATAAGTGTCAGACCACATTTTTCTTCAAAATCCCTTCTAAGTTTTCAAATAACACTTGTTGCACTTGCGTATTTGTTCTCATTATCAGCAATAGCAGTTTATTTGGACGCGTGCCAAGATTTATACGAAAAACTTGCATGCTTGAAGTGTCAAGGTGTTATAGCTCCCTAACTCTCTGTTATTAAATTTATTTAGAAATTGTTCACAATCACATTCTCAAACACTTCCTTGAAGGCAACAACGCTGCAAGCTAAAGTGGAAGCCAGTGTTGTGCTCTGTGTGAATGAGCAGCATCAATCTTTCAACGCCATTCTGTACAACTGAAATGTGTTTTTTAGTACCTGCCTCCCGGATTTTTTCGTTTGTTTGTTTGTTTTTATATTTTTTTTACAAAAAAGATAATTAAACAATAAATCCTTTCACACCTATGATCCTAGATATCCTAGATATTTGGCATATAAATAAATAGTGAAGGTAAAATAAAAAATAACTTTTTTTAGAAAATTTTAAAGTGTTTAGTTTCAGAACAAACTGGTCCGAAAGTTTTCTGAAATATCAAACCTAGGGGGCTTTGAAATCAAATTGGAAGACACCGGCTAACCCGATATAAACGATTTTATGTGCGTTGAAATGAACATCTGTCGAATGGTCTTTTTTTGGTTGGTTTTACTCTCTGAGCAAATTTCTTTTCATTTGATTCAAAATTGTATGATTATTGCGAGTTTTTTATATCTACAAAAAAAAACCTATCAACAAGAACGTAATAGTTTTCTCTCTCTGCGTTTCTGTTGATAAAAAGTACAGAATAGTGACATTTCTGATTTTGTTATAACCAAACACATTTTTTTTGAAATTTCACAATGAAAATAAATTTGTCAATAATGAAAAAAGTTTGTCACTAAATTTTCATGATATTCTTAGAGAATAATTACTTAAATAATTAATAATTGCTTATTACATTACTTAAATATTACTTCATGTTGGTAGAAAAATTGCTTGTCCGTTATAAAATCTTTGACTGAAAATAACTGAATAAATTTAAATTACTCTCGTAATTAATGTTATTCATTTAACTCAGAAGAAAATATTTTATGTTTTTTGGCATTTTAAATTTAAAATTGTTTTTAATTTATAATTTAGTAAAAAAATTTATGGTAGTAAATGTAAACAGTGAAAAACAAATCAAAAAGGAGAAAAGAGAAATTGAATTCTATTGATGTTTTTGTCTCGTTTCATAGATTTTTGTATTTATGTTCTATCTCTTTATCTCTCTAGAGTTTATAACTCTAAGCATTTCACAGATCAAAAAGTTTAGTTTTACAACAAACATTTTTGACCTGATGATGCTTGAACTACGGCATCAGCGCCATCTTTCAAAATTTTGAAAAAATTTCGTGATATTTTTATTAGTAGCAGTGTAAGCAAAAGGTTTGCTGAATATTTTTAAGATAGACCGATAGACCAGTCAATTATCGTTACACATAAAACGTATTGATATCGAATTGGCCGATCTCTTGAAATTTGATTTCAAAGCTACTCTTAGTTTGAGTTTCCAGAAATGTTTTGGACCACCTGTTTCTCAAATTAAAAACTTAAAAATGTCTTTAAAAACATCCGTCATTTTTACTTTACCTATGCTCCTTGTATGCCGAGTATAAAATCGATCGGCTGTTTAGCGGTTGTTCAGCTCGCGAATTTCGTCTAAAACCAAAATTATTGATCTGGGATGCACAATCAAAATTCATATCTGTAGAACAAAAAATGCTCCATCAAATTTTAGTATATTTTTAGAGTAAAAAGTTTAAATAATTTTTCAGAGTTAGTTTGAGAATAATCTACAGCACATTAATTTCAACACCAATACAGCAACAAAAGCTGTTACATTCAACAAAAAAATTGCTAGAATTTTCTCTTCATTTTTAAATAATTGATATTAAGCGTTTAACACGCTAACTAAGGCAAACTGTGTGCAAGTAGTGTGAATTATTCATTAAGTAAAAATAACTGATAGTAACCGCCTTCAGTTGTCACACACGTAGATCAAAAATAAAAAAAATTGCTAATCAACAAAAAAATCTGATTCCTCTAAGCGAGCAATATTTTTTATTGGCGCATCCTGTGGAACCTTTTTAAGAAGACTTTCTAATTAGCCTCATTAAACTCTTCACCTTTTGTTATAGTCCCGATAGAGTTACATTTGTTCTGTAAAACTTCTTCTTTGATTGTCATATTATCGCTTCAAATAGTTTTCTATCGAGCCCAGTTGTTTATGCTTTATATCGAAGTTTTTGGACTTTTTCCTAAGTCTGCCCAGGTTTTTATTCAATTTTAAGCAACACTGTGACAAAATACAATTTTAAGCAGTGGCGTCATTTCACCAAAATCTTGGGGGGGCGAGAATTTAAATGACGTAAAAAGATTTTTTTCGTAAAACATAACATGCACATTTTTATACACACATATATTTAAAAGCATTTAAATGCATCGACTTAGAAATAAAAAAAAAATTCTTTTTAGCTACCTTGGTCACTCTGCTAGATCTTTGTCTTCTGGTGTTGTTTCATTGAAGCGAATGCTGCAAAGTTCTGCAAAATCCCTTCATTTGTTAAAAATAATTTTAAATTTAGTACCATCTCTGCATTGTTTAAGCATCAAGAAAGTAGTTTTAATTAAAGCGCTTGTGCTAGAAATTATTATATCTTTGCTTTGTAGCTGTTCAGAGAGTGAATTTGTAAACGACAGCAGATCGTGCAGCATAGAAAAAAGGATGGTTTTTCTATACGATCCCAGGCATCCCGGGATTTAAAATTTATGAGTCACGTAGTCCCAGGAATCATAAAACACTACGGGATTGCAATCCCTACGTGACTCCTCTTATGTCGAATCGTTTTTTTGTTTGTTTTCCTTTATTTGTCTCAGATAGAAAGAGTTATGTCTATCCTAAACTGACCAGAGCCAAATCGTTAAAATGTGGGACAAAATGCAAACATTCTTCCAAATACTAACTAATTAGAATTTCTATTGCGAGAAAGTGGGACGGTGAAAACATGCTAACTAGATTGTGCATAAATTTACTATTTAATGCTTTCCTTTACTATTTGTTTACTATTTAATTCTACAAAAAATTCTTTTATTTTAATTGGACATTTTTCAACCGTTAGGAAATGTGCTTACAGTGGTTCGTACATTTTCAAAATTCTTTCTAGTGCTGGCATTACCGCCAGCCAGCAAGTTTCACTGTATCCAATAAGTTGGTTATGTTTGACATTACTTTTGCCGCAGAACTCCTTTAACTTAAACCAGTAAAGACAGTAAAATATCCAAATTTTTTTAACCCTAAATTTAGAATACGGGCTGCGAATCCAATATCCAATACATTCTGGTTCAAATTCGAGTTTAGCTTGCTTTTAAATTTTCACCCCTTGACGTGACACCACTAAAATTGGTGTTCGTGTTATCAGCGCAGATTGCAACTAGCTTTTTGCCAATGTTAAATAACAACAAGAAAACAAAATAACAACAAAACTTGTTTAAGCTACTGGAGCTGGCGGCTTATAGCAACGCTTTTTTATGTTTATCTGTATCTATATGTCTTTTAATATCATAATGTTCACTGTTATTTTGCAAATTCACTCCGACTGGTAATACAATAAACTTTTGCGTCGTTATATTTTGATTTCTTTATTGAGAAAAAAAATTAGAAATTAGAAAGTAATCATTTTACTTTTGAGCTACATAGTTAAAGTGTGTTTTAAACAGAGTTTGAAACGCTACTTATATCACTCTTTTACTTTGTTCTTTCAGAGTGCGTAGCTTAAAAAAAATATAACACTCCCACACAGAGGAGTGAAAATAGTAAAATATCATTCTTGCTACTAAATTGAAATAAATATTTTCTTTCAAATACTCAAAACTTTTATTTTTGCTTCAAATTTGATGCTTTCCTACGTAAAATGCTTCGAATGGTTCGTTCAATTATTCATGTATTGTTAGAAAAATGAATATAAAGGATGACTAATTTTGTTCTTTTGCAAATCGAATGAAAGAACAGGAAAATGTAATCTGCTCCAAAGGAGTAAAATCCAAAAAAACAAAAATTTTACTCTTACGAGTAAGAACGATATTCCAATTATGAACATTTTAATTTTTGAATATTATTTCAAAGGATTGAAATGAGTGCTCGAATAAAGTAAAATTGTAAACTCTGGTTTGAAAATTTGAATGTTTATGAATTTATACGGAAACTGCGTCTTTTTAAGTAAAATATTTTGTATTTTATTTTTCATAATATACTTTCGATCTCTCGTATATACACCGGGGAGATGTTTCTATAAACAAAGAAACCTTTTCGCTGAGGTAGATGTGTTAGACATCAAAATATATTTGCAAAATAAAATGTAAATTATTGAAGTGAAAAAAACTGAGTTTAGTATTTCTATGAAAATTATAGTTAAAACACTATTTAGTAAAAAAAATATTGCACTGGTTCTCTCAATATAGTTAAATCAACATATACATAACATCATACAAACTGCAAGAAAAAACTGTGAAGCCATTGCTTTGACTAAGATATTGCGCAAACTGTACGTAGGTAGATATAAGGTTTTTTGATTATTTCGATAATGCGGGCAAATGTGGGGGAAATATTTGTTTCGTGGGACGCTTCGTGGGACAAATTTCTCCGTGGGACAACGCAACGAAATGTGGGACATTTCCCCGCAGCGTGGGACGTCTGGGCAGTTTACTACCCATAAATGTGCGTAAATTTTTCATTTGATTCAAAATTGTACAATTATTGCGAGCTTCTTTTAAATCTATAAGAAAAACCTACCACAAAAAAATAATAGTTTCTCCCTCCTTGTGACTGTATAAAAAAAATGAACAAAGATTGACGTTTAGGATACGTTTTAGATTTTATTATAACCAACCAAACATTTAATTTTTGCTACTTTATGAAAATAGCGAAATGAAATTTTATGAAATTATAGTCCATATAGCGAAAAGAATTTGTCAGCAAGTTTTCATAACATATTTTGAAAATATTTACATAACTTAATTTGTTCGTGTTGTTAGAAAATATTGCTTGTCCATTATAAAACATTCACTATTATAAAATCACTGGAAATAACACAAAAAATTTAAATTACTCCCGTAATTATTTTCATTCATTTTATAAAAATTAGCACAACTATCAAGAAAACTTTACATATGTTATAGGATTTTACATTCAGAATTGTTTTTAATTTATGGTTTTTAAAAAAGTTGTAAAGTTTGTACAATATGATATTGATAAAAAACAGGGCCAAACAGTCAGGGTTCTCAAAATAAGTGGGGCATGGAGGGATCAGTTTTTATTGTTTTAAAATTTTTTTTTTATTTTTGATCTACGGGTGTGACAACCCCGCGTACTCCAATCCCTGCTATTGACATATGAGTTAACGTGAGATATCACATACCACTGGCAATAGCAGTGAGATATCACAAGCCAAGGTGACATCTTAGGGGTGGTGGCGGATGAACTGTATTCAGTCAACGGTAGCACCCTCAATCTTAGCTGTGAAATAATCCTTGATGATGAGACGCTATTGCTTCCTTGAAGAAACGAGCCTTCATATAACTATGTGTGGGCTTTAATCATTAAGAAAGATGGTGCGTCACAGGATCAAGGAATAGGCAACCGGCTGGATTATTGGCAACTACATTTTTGTTTTGTTTCAGAAAATTTTTGTCAAAATTTGCTATTTACTTTTTAATTTACTTTTATTTTCTTTATTCTATCATAAAATATTGGCCTATGTCATATTTTCTCAGTGACAGGATTTTTTGTTTAGTTATCCATTCTTTAACAAAAAATATAAAAAAACAAAAAAAAAGGAAGATTTACGTCCATCAACATCTTCGAACGTATGTTGTTGTGGGACCTTGGTCTTAAAAGGTTTTTAAGTGTTATTGTGACACATATTGTAATTCCTACTACACAACACATTTTATTAAAAAAAATAATTAGGTTGTGTTCTCCTGCATGTATTTACTTTTAAGTTTATATATATTACCAATGGCCAATAACAATTGAAATTTGAATATTAAATACTACACTATGAACTCTCGAGGAGCCCTATACTAATGAAATGTTTTGTTTCCTCTGGCTCAGACACGAATATCTTATAAACAAAACACAATCGTTCTTCTAAAAGCGGTAATGCAGCGCACCTTATAGTACGATAGAATTTTGTCAAAATACGCACCCACGGCGTTTTTGGAAGAACGATCGTGTTTTGCTTATAAAACTGATTTCATCAGAAGATTAGAAGCAATACGACCGCCTTTCGTATCGGCGGCGCTCTAGTCCTTGATACAAAGAACGATAACGGTTTGAATATTGCTGTGAACTGTACTTTAGTCGGGCCAAAATAATATGTAACGTAATAATTATATTATCAGATATATTTCAATTAATAGTATGCGATAAAATTGGTATATTAGTTAAGTAAATCTTCTAAAAATTAGACGAATTTACAAAATAACCGTGCATTGAAATTTTTATGGTGTATAGTTCTACCACGATTGGATGGTTTTATTGACTCGATGTATTGAATTATTGATAGTATCAGATTCTTGGGGGGGGCCAATGCCCCCCCCAGCCCTACCCAATTGACGCCCCTGATTTTAAGCAACCCTGTGTCAAAACTAGGAGAAAACAGACAACACGTATTGGAAGTATTTGTAGTACGTTTTACGGTTGTCCTTCTCTTGAAACGTTTGTTGTTGATCAGCTTTTGCTTTTGCACAATAGCAGCTCCACCAACATTAAAACAAATCATCACCAAATGTAAACTTATTCAATTACATATATGAATAGAAACGTGATAAAAGAGAAATTTATGGAACACAAATGATTTAAAACAAAGAGTGAAAAGTGAGAAAATATGTAATTTAATGACTATATGTGGAACAAATTAAAACATTGTTATTACTTGTAATCACTTTTCCTTTTAACTAAAATATTTCAATGTAATGCAATCATACTTATTCTAGTTAGTTAATTTAATTTTATGTAATAGCTTTTAATATATACTTTTTTGACATTTGAGCTTAAGATATTATACTATTATTGTGTAATCTGTACAAGTACATAATAAAGAATATATTTTAGGTTAACGAGATTTTTTAAAATTAAAATTACATATTTATGCTGTTAAATTTTAAGTGACAAATAGTCTCGTGTTTTTGTTGTTTTATTTTATTTGATTTAAATTTTAAACGTTACGATAACTAAGTAAAACTATGATTTTAAAAAATGTGGTTTTCCTAATGTAAACCTGATTCATTGAATCTGAGTTGAATATTTAATGCAGTTATTTATATAAAAAAAAATAACATAAGTATTTTATATTTTAGAGATTTTCCAACTCGTTTTATAGATATAATTTTGATATTTTTAAAATTGATAGAAAAAATTCGAAATGTTATTAATGTATTGTGAAATTATTATTTCTACTTTTTTTTTCTGTCGAAATGCTCCGCAGAAGAGTTTGAATGTATAAAAATCCGCCCACGTTTATTAAATAACGTTATGCCGTTTCGGTAAACCATAAAAAATTATGGACTAATTTATTTATTTGTTACCAACTCATAAAGTTATGGAGAGATCGGAGTGTAAATATTAAAATTTTACAAGAACCAAGAGCCGTCGAGTTTCACAATAGTAGTCAAAGTACAAGTAAGTACGCTAAACATATTTATTTAAAACTCAGGGTTCTAATCTCCATGTTGTTATTTAGGTTTTTTGTTATTATGATGAAAACTTAGCTTAACTTTAACCTTCTTAGAAGTTAAAATGCAAAATCTAAAGATGTTTTCTACCACACACATTTATTTTTATTGTTTATGTTCCATGTTCTAATTTCAAATTTCCAAGCTCAAATTTTTAACTTTCACTATCATTGTTTCAATGTTTCAAGTTCTAAATTTGAGATACCAACTTCAACGATTCAAGTACCAAGATAAAATTTGAAATACTAAGCTCAAAATTAAAAGTTTTTAAAATTCCAGTAAAATTCCAAGTGTCAATTCAAATGGTATGGTTTTTGAATTCCAATTTTTGAATTCCAAGTACCAATTATCAAAGTCTAAGTTTCAAGTTCTGACATCTAAAGTCACAGCTTCATTTTCAAGCTTTAAATTCAAAGTTTCAAGCTTCAAAATAAGTTCTAAGTTCCAAGTTCCAAGCTCCATCCAAAGTCTGATGTTCAAGTTCCAAATTCCAAGATCTTTGTTCTAAGTTCGATGGTCCATGTTTTAAGTATCAAGTTCCAAATCCAAGCTCAAAGTTCTAAGTTTGAAGTTCCAAGCTACAAGTTCCAAGTTTCTAGCTCCAAGTTCCAAGTTCCAAGCACCAAGTACCAAGATCCAAGTTCTAAGTTCCAAGTTCCTTCAAAATTGGAACTTGGAACTTGGAACCTGGAACTTGGAACTTGGAACTTGGAACTTGGAACTTGGAGCCTGGAACTTGGAAGTTCCAAGCTCCAAGTTCCAAGTTCCAAGTCCCAAGTTCCAGGTTCCAAGTTCCAATTTTGAAGTTCCAAGTTCCAAGATCCCAGTTTTAAGTTGTAAATGCCAATTGAAAGATCCAAGTTGCAAATTTTAAGTTCTGAATTACAGGTTCTAAGTTATAGGTTCCGAATTCCAAGATCTTTATTCCAATTTCCCAGTTCCCAGTTTCAAAGCTCCAAGTTCTAAGGCCAAAGTTCCAAGTCCAAGTTCCGATTTCCATATTCCAAGTGCCTTCTAAGTTCCAAGATGCAAGTTTTAAGTTCTAAGTTATAAGTTAAAATTGTATAATTTTGTAACAAATGTAAAGTTTTAAGTTCCATGTTACAATTTCCAAGTTATAGAAATGCCATGTACCAAGTTCATAGTATTAGGTTCTACGTTCCAGGTCCCATGTCCCAAGTCTGAAGTTAAGTTTCTGAATTTCAAGTACAAAATACCAAGTTTTAAGTTTCAAGGTCCGAGTTCCACACTCTAAGCTCTAATTTCAAGCTTTAAATACCAAGTTTCAAGCTTCTAGTTTTAAATTTCAAGTTTCACATTTAAAGCTCCATTTTAAATGTAAAAAGAATATATTCATTCAAAGTTCTAAATTTCAAGATCTTTGTTCTAAGTTCGATGGTCCAAGTTTTAACTGCCAAGTTCCAATTTCCAAGTTCCAAGTTCCAAATGCTAAGTTTCAATTTCAAAGTTCAAAGCTCCAAGTTCCAATTTCAAAGTTCCAAGTTCCAATTTCAAAGTTTCAAGTTCCAAGTTCCAAGTGCGAAGTTTCAAGATCCGAGTTTTAAGTTCCAAGATCCAAGTTCTAGTACCAAGGTCCAAGTTCCAAGTTCTTAGTTCCAAATTCAAAATTCTAAGCTCCAAGTTCCAAGTTCCGAGTCCCAAGGTAACAAATTCCGCAAGTTCCGAGTTCCAAGGTAACAAATTCCATTCTAGCACCCTATTTATAATTGACTATTTATGTACCTCAAATTGAAAAATAAATAAATAAAATAAATAAAGTTTCAAGTTCCAAGTTCCAAGTTTTGAGTTCCAAGTTCCAAGTTCCCAGTTCCAAGTTCCAAGCTCAAAGTTCCAAGTTTCAAGTTTCAAGTTCCAAGTTCCAAGTTTCAAGTTCCAATTTTCAAGTTCCAAGTTTCCAGTTACAAGCTTCCAGTTTCAAGTTCCAAGTTCCAAGCTTCCAGTTTCAAGCTCCAAGTTTCAAGTTCCAAGTTCTATGTTCCAAGTTTCAAGTTTTAAGTTCCAAATGCCAAGTTTCAAGTTTCTAGTTCTAAGTTTTAAATTTTTTGTTCTTTGTTCCCAATGTAAAGCTCCAAGTTCCAATTTCAAAGTTCCAAGTTGCAAGTTACAAGTTTCAAGTTCCCAGTTCCAAGTTCCAAGTGTCAAGCGTCAAGTGTCAAGCGTCAAGTGTCAAGCGTCAAGTGTCAAGTGTCAAATGTCAAGTTTCAAGTTCCAAGATCCAAGTTCCAAGTTACAAAGTACAAGTTCCAAGTTCTTAGTCCTATGTTCAAAGTTCTCTGTTCTGTGTTCGAAGTTCTTAGTCCCAAATGTAAAGCTCCAAGTTACAAGCTCCAAGTAAGAAATGCCAAGTGCTACGCTCAAAGTATCAGGTTCCAAGTTTCTAGTTCCATGTTGCAAGTTTGAAATTTGAAGTTCAAAGTTCCAAGATCTACTCCTAGATCTTCAATTAAAACTTCAAAATTTGTTTTTGTTGACTTGAGTTTTTTATTAGTCTTTAGTCTCGAGGTGTGAAAACCCCACATTTTCCAATACCTTCTTTTGTTATACATGAAACGATTTAACGTGAGATGTCACATAACGCTGGCAGTCGCAATAAGATATCACTATCCAAGGTGATATCATAGGCGTGCTGGCGTACAGACTAGCTGGCGTGTAGATAAATCAGTCAGCGGTAGCACCCCATATCTTAGTTATGAAGTATTTCTTGAAGATGTCACACGCTTTTGCTCGAATAAATAGGCCTTAATATACCTTTACATGTCGGCTTTAATCATTGAGCAATTTCATTTTGCTTCGTCCATCAACACATCACAACGCATAATGTTGTGGGACCTAGGTCTCAACAGGTTTATATATATTTTTGTGAAACAAATTGTAATTCATACTTCACCTTATATTTTACTTAAAAAATCCAAAATTTCAAATTCCAACTTCTGCAACGAGCGGTTGATTAAACGTCAAGATTACCATAAGCAATTCTGACGACTTGAGAAAAATCACACATTGAGTTTATTCCGACAGGCTTCAGTACGTGGATTCAGTAATTATATCCTCGGCTCTTTAAAAATAGTGGATCCACGCAAATGTTTGTGAATAAACGAAAACAAAGATTTTCGTTTCACAAATAAGTGATTGTTGAATAATATGATTAAAAAAAATTATCATTGCACCAAAATAAATAGGCGCTTGTTGAATAATGCCATGCAAATATTATCGTTGCACCAAAATAAATTGGCGATTATTGAATTATATCCTAAATAATTCGTTGCACAAAAAATAGGTGTTTGTTAAATAAATATAAAAATACCATGTTACAACGCACTAGAACTCATTCAATTTAATCAAATATTTACATTTAAAGGGAGTTCGACAACACTCAAAATATTAAAACTAAACAAATTTAACTCATTTTCTTTATGAAATTCAATGATTCAGTGATCTTCAAGAACTCGTTCGAATCAAATATTTACACATGGTTTTATTCGTAAAATTAAACGAAAGCAAAAAATGAAAATGTGATAAAAGTACCAATGAATTTATTGTTTTAATAAGGAAGGGGGTGAGTTTAAAACGACATCATAGGATCAATAAAGAATTTTCAACGTTTTCTGCGTTCCCAATAAAGGTGCACAAGCCTGAGATTCCATAATGGAAGTGCAACGTTACCTCTGCAGCTTAAATTTCCAAATTGTGGGTTGCAAAATGGAAGTTTCAAAATTTTACTGCCAGAAAGTTTCCTGTTTGTGAAACTTTTATTTCCAGTTTTAATTTTAATTTGTTTAATTTTAAGCTCAAAATTTCATGCTCTTGCTCGAAAGTTTTTTGTTCAACTTTTTAAATTCTGAGTATTTTTGTCGATAACTAGCTAAATGATTAGCTCTCGAGAGCGTTATGTAATGACAATGAATGTTGCGTTTGCATGTTCGATACCCAGAACATACATTTTTTTATTTCATATTTTAATTTTGTTTGTTAAGTTCTAAGATATAAATTCTAGTTTCCATGTTCCAATTATAAATTTCCAATTTTCAAGCAATGTAAAACTCAGTTTCTGGGACTCAAGTTCTATGTTCAAATTTCCAAATCTCAAGTAGTGCAAAATCCAACTTTCAAGCTGCCTAGTCTTAACTTCCATGTCTAAAGTGCCAATTCCCATATTCCAAGTTCCGATTTTCAATGTCTAAGCTCTAAAATCCAAGCTCGAAATTCTAAGCTCCAAGCAACTTGATACTAGATTCACTTCACAAGCTTAAATTTCAAGATTTAAATTTCATGTTTAAAATTCCAAGTTCCAAGTTACTAGTTATAAGATCCAAGTCTCAAGTTCCAAGGTGGAAGTTATAAATCAAAAATTCAAGTTTCAAGTGCAAAGTTCGAAGCATCTAGTTTCATGTTTCATGTTCAAAGTGTCAAGCTTCAAGCTCCACTCTACGATTCCAGTCTTTATAACCCACACTCAGCTCAAATCTCCAAGTTCCAACTATCAAGTTCGCATTATCATGTTAAGTTTTATGTTTCAAACTCCAACGTCCAAGTTCTACGTTTCAAGATAAAAGTATAACAAGTGCCAGGATCTAAATTCTTAGTTTAAAGTTCTAAGTTTCAAGTTCAATCTTGAAGTTCCACATATCAAAGTAAAGTACAAAGCACCGAGTACCACAAGTTCGTCGTTCCACGTTACAAAGATTAAGTTTCTAGATACAAGTTTAAAGTTCAAAGCATTGAACTCTTAATGCCAAGATTTAAATTTCAAACTGCAAATTCCAAAATTCGAGTTTCAAGTGCAAAGTTCCACGTCACAGGCTCTAATTACAAGCGCTAAATTCAAATTACGAGTTCTAAGTTTCAAGGTCTAGCTTTCACCTCGCAAAATCCAACTTTTGAGTTCCAAATCCCCAAGTTTTAAGTTCAAATTTCCAAGTTTCTAGGCCTCAACTCCAAGTTCTAAGTTCTAAGCTTAAGCGGCAAGCTGTAATTATATTGTTTAAAGTTCAAGTTCATAGTACCCATTTCCAAGCTATAAATTTATAATTCCAAGTTCTAAGTTTTTAGCTTCAAATTCCAAATCACAAGATCTAACTTCCTTGTTTCTAAGTTTGAAATTTATAGTTCGAAGATACAGGTTGCAAATGCCAAACTGAAACCCTGCGAAATTATCAAGTTGCGACTTGCGATTTACAAGCTCCAATTTCTGTGTACTAAGTCCACAATTTTAAATTCCAGGTTCTAAATGCCAAATGTGAAGCTTCTAGTTTGATGTTTTGTCTTTCAATCTTCAAGGTCCATATTTTGAAGCTATCATCTTGAAATGCGAAGTTCTATCTACCTAGTTCTAAGATTCCAGATGCAGACCCATCCTTCAAGCATGAAGTACCAAGTTTTTGGTCATTAGGTCCAATGTCTATGTGCTTCGCTTTAAACTTTTATATCAAGACTTAGAACTCACAGATCTGGACTCAAAACTTCATTCACTAGTTTCGAGTACTAAGCTCATAGAAAAAATCTAGTATGTATCTAGATAAATCTCGAACTTAGAATATTTAGTTGTAGAAACTTGAGTTTTTTTTATATCAGAATTGGTATGAAACAGCTGATTCAAAACTTTTTTGACGTTTAATTTAAATAAAATTCTTCTTTGATTTGCAATCAAAAATATTTTCGCAAAAATATCGTTATAAATATTAATTAGCTTATGACTTTCCACTTCATTAATTTTAAAAACAAAAAGCTTTCGAATATTTTCGGTATAACACTTTAATTATATCTCTGTCTCTTGATACACTTCTACTTTTCCTTTTCCCAAAACTAAACAATTCCAAAAGCAGGAAAATTTACTTTTTGTTATTGGGTTTGGATGTACATATAAGTCTATAAATTACATTTTAATTTTCACTCTGTTAACATTGAATAACTGGAATTGAAACTGAGTGTTTAGAAACCAAAAGTTTTTTTGTTTTCTTACCTTAATCTGTTAGAAGAAATAAAAAAATGTTAGATTTTTCGTATATTTCATGTATGATTTAAAATCATAGAAATTAATTAAACAAGTTTAAAAAATGACAATTTATTTGCAAATTGAAAGAAAAACTTTCATTTTTTAAAGTAATCAATGTGGACGCTGGATCTTTCATTTTATTGTAAATATGATCATTGTGCACTCTGTTCAATTTAGTTCATTGTATTATGAACAAAATTAAATGTTTCTTTCTAATTTCTTCCTTTGTTTTATTCTTAAACTTATTTTTCTGTTGTTCGCTTTTGGAGTTGTTTTGTGTCCAAAAATAATAAAATAATTATAAAAGTTGTTGTTATCAAATCGTCTAACCAATTTGTTACGTAAAACCTAATATTTAATAAAAATCGAAAGTGACTGTTGATAAAGGTAAATTTTGTTACATTTTTGGAAGTTAATGTTACGGTTGATATGGATTATGTTAATTTAATCATACATTTAGAAAGTTTGTTTTAAATTTTATGAAATCAAAACCTTTATCGATGTTCCTGTACACCAAAATTTCTATTTCAAATTGCATTCGAAAGTACATAAATAAAAATCAAAACAAAAACGAAGTAGCAATATCAATGTCAAAGCTATTGAAATTTAAAAAAATGACAGAAACAAAAAAAATTTTCATCTTCGCAACAAAAATTTGAGAATTTTTTCTTCTCTTTTTCTGGGTCATTATCAAAGTGAAATTTTTTATGACAGAAGACATTGGTATAAAGTTTGAAATATTGGAATTTTTTGTCAGATTTTTTGGATATGGAAAATTGATATGCATGGACTTGGATTTTGACGACCATTACCACGATGAGTTTGAGATATGTGTGGGTTGTCTGGATTTTATCTCCCACGAAAAACAGGTGGTTGTTGTTTGGACACTGCTTTTTATTTTTGTTTTTAGCGAGTTCAAGTCAACTAGCTTGGATGAATTTAATAGCAGTTTCTTCCAAGCAATTTTGTTCTTGTATGACTCACCAGTATCCGATATTGGCAGTTCAAGATTTTCTTTGATATCGCTTAATCTACGTCCAAGCCGCAAAATATTATCTGCATAGTCAAAATTTATTGTGATTGTTTTTAGTTTTTTTTTTAAATAAAATTGTGGTGTAGTAGGAATTACAATTTATGTGCCATCCCCATCACCAAGAAATATACCATAACTAAGATTGAAGGTACTACCGTTAACTGAATAGAGTTGATCCGCCATTACCCCTAAGATATCATATTGGCTAGTGATATCTAATGGCTATTGCCAATTGCAGGGACAAGCGTAAGTGAATTTAACGATTTTGTGGTCAATGCAAAAACCACACTGATAGTCATCAATAATGGATGCATTGATTTTAAATTCCCTGACGGCAATGGAGATCAATTGATTTATTGTGTATTGGTTGTGATCTTATTTTGATTGTATTTGACTTTATAATTATACTGTTATTGTATGTTGAAGAACATTGCTGACCCAATTTATGTTCTAGAAATCCAAAAACGTCAACATTTGAGCCGGACCATTTTTGATCGATTTCATACTTGGCATGCAAGTAGTATAGATAAAAAAAACTGGTTTTTCAGAAACATTTGAAAAATTTTAATTTGAGAACAGGGTAGTCCGAAAGATTTCTGAAATTTCAAATGCAGGGTAAGAAAACAAATTTCAAGAAAAAGGCTAAAAATTTAAATCGGAAGTTGAAGTGGTACAGTAGTGGAAGCAGAATGCAGATCTTATTGAAAACATTACTAGGAACTTGCATAACAAGTTTTCATAAAATTTAATATCAGAATTAAAAGTTATTAGCTTTAAATAAACTGTTGTTCAGGAGACTCATTTTTCGAGATTTTTACTCGAGACCAGATTTTCCATTTATAAGTGAATTCGAATCATATACCAAAGTTACAGCGTATGACACAATATATATATATATATTCTAAGTTAATTCGTAGGACTAAATTCACTAAATTTTAAAAGTTATTTTAGCTTTTGCTTTTCATAGAAGAATTATTAACAGGAAACTGGTTTCGTATTGGTTTTATTTGACAATTACACGGCCTCAAAATGAACTTGGCTTAGGCCACACAAATCAAAACAACAGTCCTAATGAGTGAGGTAGAAGTTTAACTTACTTTAATACTAGTAGATGGCAGAACATAAATGACATAATCGATTTGAGAAATAGGAGAACACCATTCGTTTGGCTGGTTATCAGTCATTGATTGGCTTATATTTGTACTATAAAATTGTCAATCTGTTTGGAAGTAATTGAACTTATCATAGATGAAGCGAGATATCTGATATTTGGCGTTTAGTCAGTTTTATTGATTCAAACAACTCTGGATGATTAGTTAAGAAAAAGTTTAAGGTATTCAGGCTTCCTCTTGCACTATAATGAGCAAATGTATCTGGTGCTATTATTGAATAAATTCTAAATAAAAATAATTCCAACATGGGTAACGAGAAGTGAGATCCCCACCGGGGAAATATGTCTTGTAACGGCATATTGTTTCGGTTATGTTATTTCAAAAGTTAAAGTCATTAGAACATTAAAATTGACGTACTGTCATTATAATTGACATACGAACTAACGAGAGATATCACATACCTCCAGCAATAGCAGTAAGATATCACTAGCCAAGTCAATATCTAGGAGTCAACGGTAGAACCCTCAATCTTAGTATTGAAATATTTTTATGATGGTACGCCATGGCCTGCTCGAAAAAATGATTCCTCAAATAACTTTATATCTGGGTTTTAATCATTGAGGAAGGCAAGGCGTCACATGATCAACGAATAAACTATTACCTGGATTATTTGCAACCCAATTTTATTTTTGTTCGTGTAAATTTTTATGATCTTATCTAAGTTATCAACGTTTGACTGAAGAGCCAACGATGATTTTTCTGATAGTTTTTCGTCGGATTATGATGTTTATAACTAAATTGACAATAGTTCCACAAAAACAAATGTTTTCTTAAAGAAAGTTTATTCACTTTTTAAATGCAACATCGATATCGACTTTTATAATTTTTTTAAAAATCTTTAATAATTTTCAATTATGTGTTTTTTATATTATGTAAATGAGTATTTTCTAATCAACTTTTTTTTACAATTTTCAGTTTTTCACGGTAACACTATTTGTCCTACCTATATTAACCTCAGCACTACCTCATACATCAATTGAGTTGGATAGAGAAAAACGTGCAGGGAGTTTCGATTTCATAGGAGGTATTACAAATGGTTTAGTATCAGGCGTTGCATCAGCATCAGCAGCCGTAGCATCAGGTAGTAGTGGAGCATCCGGCAAAAGTTTTCCAGCTGAAACAACACACGTTCATATTCATGTAAGTAATTTGATTTAAATAAAACTAGGTAATTAATTTTCATTGAAATATCACTAATATACTAAACCATTTCCTAAATTGATTGCAACACTAAACCTAGCATACACTCGGGTTCTAAATAAGACCATTATACAACAAATCAAAACAAAACAAATCAATTTTTTACCTAAAGTTATTCCATTGAACTTGACATTAAAACTCATCAGTTAATAATTAAAACCAGACATTATCTATACTATAAACATAGATATTTGTTATTTAATCAAATATGATATAAACAAATAATTTATTATTTTAAAATTCCACAAAACATTTGTTTAAATATAAAATTATATTGTTTTCTTTTTAATTCATTTAGCACGAGGAGCCAAAATTTGATGGATGGCAAATTAAAAAATCAATTTTAAATACAATATTCCAAGCAGTCAAAGCAATAACTGGAGGTGTGACAGCAATCAAAGGAAAATTAATTAAAGGCAGTGGTGGATTAGTTAGTGCTAGTGGATCGGTAAGAAATAATACTAAATACGAATAAATTGTTTTTATATTTGAATCGACTACATTCTTCTACTTTCTGGGAGTAGTATATGTCTTATATGTTGGGGGGATTCCATTTTGTATTTGTGTTAGAATAATATGATAAAGATTTAGATGGTTTATAACTGATTTTTTGTTAAAATTTGAATAGATAACTGCAGTGATATAGCGATTATATATGCTATGCTATAGCAGTGCTGGTCTTCGTCGATCAAACTCAAGTGTTAAATTTATAGCAGATAAAATGTTATTGCAAATTTTGTCTTGCCTGCCATTTAACAAAGTCTTCATCTGCTTGGAACTACCCAGGTAACTATGGCACTGATGCATATAGGTCTCCAAATTTTGTGTGCAAAGTCTCAGATTCAGAGAGATGAAAAAAAGTTTCTGCATGCAAAGAAGAATTATTTGTTTTATCCAGGATATATTTAGGTTCCTTGTGCAGGCTGAATTTTCAGATGCTGTAGCATTTTTACAGTTCACATTATTATTTGTGTGTTGAGATTTTTCTTTGTTGCCAATGATAGTATGAGAGTGAACGTTAGTCTGCCTATCATGATTTGTTTTCGAAACATTTGTTATTATTCTTCTGTTAAAAAGTTCACAAACCATCTAATTTTTCATCCTCTTCAAACCGCCATTACATCAGCGCACATACCTGTCCCTATCAGATTGAGTAATTTTAGAGTTTTGGCTGTATAACGGTTATGTGAGTTTTAACTAGATTTGTTCAAGCTTCTAGCATCAATCACACTAAACACTCAATTCAACTTATACTTCCAATTTTAAAGCTATCTCCCCAACATTAAGTCAGGAATGAACATAAGCATCACAAGATATTTCTTAAACGCATGTTTTAGGGTTTTAAGGTTTTTCATTTTCTTTCCTCGAAATCTGTTTTTTGGTTGCGAGTCCGTTTCGGGATTTGAGCCTGTCCTTCTTTTCTTTTCTTTTATCTCTTCGAAAATCATTAAATTATTAATGCATTTTTTCTATACAAAATTATCTCAAATTAATTCAAAACGATGGCTAGATCGAAAGAAAAACTTCTCATGCATTCGTTGATAGTAAAACAATTTTTTTGAATCTGTGACAAAATGATATTGTTTGCTAATGAGTTATTTCTCAAAATGTTTCAAAAATTAAACCATTCGTCAATTTATTAAACCGTTCGTCTTGATTTGAACGCTCCGCGTACAGTATGAATTTTGACGTTTCTTTTCATTCTTCTCATTTTCGTCGTTCAAATGATTTTCTACTTCTACTCAGCTGTGTTTTTGCTAACGCGTCATTTTGATACATCGTGAAGAAAAAATTTATTGCACTTTTGCAGTTGCGAAATAAACAAATATTTAAACTCGATAATAATATATTTAATTTGAATTTTATGTCTCTATAAATTCGATCATTGTGAAAGTAATAAATTTTGAATTAAATAAAATTGCAATAACGATTTCATTTTTCTAAATTATTTTAAATTTAACCAATCTTACCAAAAATTATTTTACAGGCACAGTATGTCCAAAAAGTTCATGTTTATTTTGTTATTCATTCTAATACTGTTTCTGTTTCTCTCACAAGATACGACACCATTTTCCAAATGACGTCATTTTATATATTAAAACATTGACTCTCCCTATATTTTCACGAGAGAGATGGATTTTTTATTTATTTTTGATGATTATGCCATTAAAATTTGTTTAAAAACTTTTGCTATTATTACTAGTTTCACCTTAAGCTTGACAATACACTGAGAAATATACAGTAACTACAAACTCTTTTGTACCAACTGAATCTTTCTTGTGACTTTCAAGTCAAAGATGATTAATGTTTGATGAAAAGATCAAATTCAAAAGTTGTAATTTACTTATTTGGTTGATTTTTTGAGGCAATTCAACAAAATTTATTGTCCATGTGACAAGGAATATTTCATTGGTTCAAAACCAAGGACATGTATTTGTTATCACTGGCATAGCCTTATTTCGCTTCTGCTTATAACCCACTAAAATTATATCCTACATAAAAATACTACTTACTTATCAGATTAGCGACACATTTCTGACTTACATAAGCTTTGTCGCTGTTATTTATAGATTCGTGACAGTGATCAAATACCCCTTGGTCGCGCAGCCCTTACACTATATCTACAGTAGTAGAAATTTGAAGAAACTCAACTTAATTGGACACAAATTCCTGCAGTTAAGGAAAAAACCAACATACTGCACTATCTAGTATGGGGTTTAATCTAACCAATTGGTTTCTAAGAAATACAAATTAAACTGCTCGGTTTTTAAAAGTTATGAATATTCCTTGGTTACTTGTAGCGATATTGAAGGAGCCTTCAACAACATAATTCCTCAATTACCCATACTCTAGCGGATTTGGGAGTGGAGGAATTTCTGATCGGCTAAATTGACTTTCTTCTTACGAACGGTGTTGTCAGAGCTTGTCTCTGTGAGTAATCTACTGGCAATTTCTTAAGATAAGGTACACTGCAAGGTGGAGTGTTGTCGCTATTTTTTGGAAGTTGGTAATTAATGAATTGCTGCTGAGCCTGGAAGAACGTGGCTTCATGTTGACGTTGCTATTGACGAGGCTATATAAGAGGCCGCAGACTGCTTGAACTATAGTGTAATATATGCAAGAGATATTTTCATTTTTACGGACAATCACTCTGCACTATAAACTGTAGAATTGAACCTGATCACGTTTAAAGTAGCCCGAAACTGTCTGCAATCTCTTAATGTAGTTGCTGAGCAATCAAAAATCCCTCTTGTCTGGATGTAAAGACTCTTTGGTATATCGGGGCATATAAAGGATGACAAACTCGTTCGGTAAACACTTAAGAGTAGAAAACTATATAAAAACTACAATCATACTGAACAAATTATCACAAAACTTTAAGTCATTATCTATTAGACTGGTCGTTAACAATTAAATTGAAGGCGATGTATAGCCGAGTGTGTTTAAACACTAGATAGGGTCGTTAGGGTCGACATTTCGAATCCAGTCAAATCCAATATGGATTCACTGAATTAGAATTACAGTGCCGATTTAGATGTTAAGTATTGGTGTTGGGTAGTTTATAAGTTAGTTCATAGGGTGATGTGGGCCACCGTCTAAACCAGTTAGTAAATTAAAATTGAAAAAAAAACAACTAAATTTTCTCAGACGCCCGGTAAAAAAATTATTTTTGGTGAAAAAAACAGGAGAGTTTTTTTTTAAATAAAGAGAACACGTGCTGCATGCAATATCATCGAAGTTGATTTTTTGATGAAATAGTAGATTTTTTTTAAATCTCTTCTAACATATGCAGATTTAAAAAAAAATGTATACACAATTTTGTAAAAAATTTAATTCTCTAAAACAAATAGTAAACATTTTTTGCCTGAAACGTAAATTTCTGATATCTTTAAAAAAAAACATTATAAGAAACTTTGTAGCTCATAAAAACATAATTATAATAGGGTTTACAAAAAAGTACTAATTTTTTTCTTCTGCTATGAAATTAAAAGAATAAAAATACAAAACTAGAAAAAAAAACAAAATTAGTACTTTTTCGTCATACGTTAAAATATCATCAATACGACCTTTTTTGTAGAGAATAAAATTTTCGTCACAAATGTTTATACGATTTTTTTTCAGTTTGCATATTTTATGAGATATTTACGATTTTATCAAAAAATCAAATTCCATGATTTTGCGGCAAGTGTTATTTTTATTTGAAAAAAAATTACGTTCGTATTTTTTTACCAAAACGATTTGTTTGGGGCTGAGAAAATTTAATTTTTGTCTAACAATCTATACTAGGAGGGCCCGGCGTGCTTCGCTACGCTTATAAATAAAGTTTTTGCGTAGACATTTTGTTGACGTAGAAGCAATGATTTCAAAAAGTGGTAATGAGAAATGCTACCATATAATTTTTAATTTTTCTTTTTAAATATATGAATGAAAAATAATCAAAACTCTAGCTGATCAGTTCGGATATATGAAAAATTAGCGATCAAATAAGTTTTCAAGTAAGCTTATTTGATCACTAACTTATTTGATCGCTAATTTTTCATATATCCGAACTGATCAGCTAGAGTTTTAATTATTTTTCATTCATATATTTAAAAAGAAAAATTAAAAATTATATGGTAGCATTTCTCATTACCACTTTTTGAAATCATTGCTTCTACGTCAACAAAATGTCTACGCAAAAACTTTATTTATAAGCGTAGCGAAGCACGCCGGGCCCTCCTAGTCAACATTATTACGCATATTACGCATATAATCTCTTTTATTCCGACGACTCGATGTACCACTCACATCCAAACGACGTTTACGACGTAGTCTTGGCATCGAAATAAATAAATATATCAATATATATCAAAAATATGAAATAACTCAAATATCAAAATATCTCAAAAATCTTTATATCAATAAAAAACAAAATAATCGAAAAATATCGAAAACCGTCCTTCTTGAAAGATAAAAGACGACTAAAATATAAAATAAATACGACGACTGAAATTAATATAAAATAAATATAAAAATTTTCGTTTTTGTTATTCGTTGTTCGGTTCGATAGCTAATATATAAAAAAGAAAAATTTTAAAGCATTGTTTTAAAGCAAAAAGAAAGATGTATGTAAACTTATAATGCATATGTATAGAAAAAGTTTTCCGTATATAATAACTTTTTTATTTATGATCCGATTTGTTTGAATCCGGATCCGACTATAGGTTACACTAATATCAGTTAGCTGTGAAAATTTCAAATGAATCCATCTGCGAATAAAAAAGCCTAATGCTCCACAAAGTTTTAATCTAGCGTATTAATATATATAAGAAGATATTAACATGTCTTGAGTTTTTCTTCCAAGATTGTTATTTCTTTGGCCAAATAGATTGATGTGAATTTAAATTCAGTAACTGTTGATTTGTTTTTTAAAAGTACTTGAGCACTTTTTCTTTGGATGGATTATGGATTATGATTATTTGGTCAGTATACGGAAGTGTATAGAGTTCATTAGTGATAATGGTGCCTAATTTTTTTCTACTGCCTCAAAACTCTTAACTGAATTTTCTGTGACGTACGACTAAATGTTCTAACCAACCATCAGACATCCTAATGTTTTATTTGATTGTAGCTTTTACAGACAAAAATAAAGCTGTTGAAAATAAGTAAAAGTATCTAACATCAAATACCGTAAGAACGATAGAGTATGTATGTCAAATTGAAACCTTTCTGTTGCTTTTTACTTTTTAGTACAGAAATCAACTTTTATCGTTTGTGTAAAAAAATTTCCGATGGGCTTGGACCTCACATGTTTCCAAAACAATTGGAAATTTTTGCACTTTAACCTTCTTTTCCAAAATGTTGGTCAACTTATTATCATATGCATTTTGGTGACATCCATGATTTCTTAATAAAATTAAGATGCAAAAAATTAAAATTATTAAAATAAAAGTATAAGAAAGTATGAATCAATTCTTTAAAGATTAATCATTAACCTAAATAATTTTACCAGTAATACCGTTAAAAATATAACATTATATCACATATTCAATTACTACTAGACTTTGTCTACTTATAACTCTCACTCACTATGCAAGAAAACTCATAAATTTATTTTTTTCGTTTATTATCAGTTAATAGCTGCAAGTGGTGATTCTGTTTCAAATAAAGGTAAGGATATAGCGTTATCAGCTAAATTAATTCATCCAGGACCATCACACTTTGCTAAATTAAGCGGAGCCTCATCATCATCATCGTTGGGTTCAGGACATTTATCTACAGCTCATGGTGGTGAAAGTTAGTATTAGTTTTAATTTAATGTATTATTTTGTGATAAATAATTAAACAATATGAATCGTATTAACACTAAAGTCGGCTACGCGTTCTTACATAATAGTAATGAAAAGAATTTTCGATCTCATAACTATTGTGTAATATTATTAAAGAAGTCAAATGCAATTTACAACAGTTCATTGAACGCCCTTCTTTTTTATATATACGATTTTGTTTAATTTTTTTTCGTTATAAATAATAACATAGTTAAAGATGATACAGTCAATTGACCTCAATTTACTTTCATTTGAAAGTATTTTTTTCTGTTTTTTTAAGAAAAGAAATTCAGTTTACGGATTTTAAATATTTTCATATCCAGAATTTAATAATACATTAAATAAAATTATTGGGTTTTATTTAAATAATCTAAATGCCGGATTTGAATGTTCCGAATTATGACTTTTACTTTTTATTTCTTTTTTTTTGTAAAGGTTTTACTAGTTATGAAGCTCCACATGCTCCAGCTGTAGAATATGGTCCTCCACCGTCCATTTTATATAAACCTGTCTCCACATCACTCTCTTACATAGCACCAACAATACACTCAGGACAATCGTTACAGCATGGTGCACCTTTTGAACTTCCACATCATAATGAAGGTAAGAATTTGAAATTTATCTAAGCTTGTCTAAGGTTTTTTTAAGTAGTTTAAGATGTAATTAATATTTTATTTGTATCTTCTTACAAAATTTTAGTTTTGTATAACTAATATATATTTTTAATATTTTATTATATAATATTGTAGTTACCGGATTGAATTGTTATACTATTTCTATTGAAATGAAAATTATTTTATCTTGTAATGAAAATTTATAAACGAGTAAAGCAACATAATAAGATAAAATATATATTGCGTTTACTTTCACTAGAATGACTTTGTTACCTTAGATAGTTTTATAAAACAATAATAATTTCAAATTGAATAATTAATAGTTTATTTTATATGGAATTGTGCGTTGGCGAAAAGCACATTTTTTCTATTACAAAACAAGATAACGAAGATCAATTTTTGGATTGTTGTTTCTTAGTTTGTAAAACACTTATAGATTGTTATGCGATGCCTGTTTCACCCAATACAACGCCTAACGGCTAATATTGTCGTTGTTAATTGATTTTGAGTTCCAACAGTTTCAGTACTGAATATTTATCTTATTTTGATACTTAAAAAAATCTATCAGGTATCGTAAAGTAGGATTGAGCCTGTCTCAGTACCTATGAGTAACTCTTACTTTTCCTTAGTAGCATCTGTGATGCTGCAAGGAATAACCTGTAACTCTTTCGTTTTCATTCCTCTGTCGAAGAATTATTTGTAGAATCACTTGTATAACAATACACTCATCCGTTCCTTCCCTGTTTGTACTATGGTCTTAGCAACTGTGTACTGTGGTTTAACCAACTCGGTTACTGAGAATATTCCCTATCTCTAAAATGGATTCTCTGAATTTGTATAGGTGATCCCTGTCTTATCGAGTCAGTTACAAACTTGCACTAACTGAGAAGAAAGATTGGTAGATTGTAGGGGATCTGTATGTGGCCATTTGTTATTGCAACAAATACATATGAACCTGGCATTAATAAACTTAAGTAAGCAGACTTTGAGTAAGTTGACTCGTTACCCGTGATAGATTGGACTAAAATGTTTTTTTTTGTCCGGCATAGCTGGTGAAGTGGAACTAGGAAAAATACATTAGGACGCTCAATAAATGGTCAATTGCCCAAGAAGGAAAGCTTCTTAAAGCCCTTTATTAACAAATAAATATGCCGCTATTACATATGTGGTTCTCCACCACACAATTGAGTTCGAGTTCCAATAGATGCAAATGAAATAATATATTTTTCATACCTCGTCGATTCAAAGAATAATTAGCATGATAAACAAGATTGTCTCCTCATTCTGTCAATACTAACATAACCGGTACAGACCGCAAACTAGATATGAGACAAGCGTTGTCATAATTTCCACAGATCTGGTTTTGAAACACATGCGGGCATAAATATTACCTGCTAGTTGCGGTTGATGGAGGCGTTTTCTACTAATTGCCGCACGCTAAACTTTTGCTACGTATCCGTTTTTGCTCATATTTAATTTTTTTTATCGAAAATTGAGTTAAATTACAAAAAGTTATTTTGTAAGAGGGTGGCAAGACATTTAAAGTTAGGGAGTTACTTTTTTATGTTTAGCTTAAATTTTTGTAAGTTATAGCCAAACGGGAAAATAGTGGAATCCATAGAGTTCCATAAAGAAGCAGTTCATGGAAAAAGGACGAGACAAATTTCTCAGTTCAGCCAAAGAATGATTCGAGCGAGTCCTCGCGGAAGTATATTAATAAACGAATAGTGCGAGAGAACTGGCGTCGTGAATGGATCAGCGCTATTATCTCAGCTAAACTGTTGGCATAGTAGTATTTGTGAAATACACAGAGCTTCAATATTCCGTTTTAGATCAGGGTTATCCAAAGAGTTTGCTAAATTAGCATCATCAATTGGCTAAATGCGAGTTTTTGCTTCTGCCGCTCATGCATTGTAATTATATAAAATCTTTTAAAACTTTATACAAAATCAATAATTCAGAACGATCAAAATAGAATTTGCTTCTGCTTAGATAACCTAAACACTTAATCGCATTTTTGCTATTGAGTAAAGTGAGTGTGGTCTTCCTACGAATGTTCGAAATCTATTTTTAGACCAAGCATGTGAGCCGATGCACTTCACTTCATTTCGATAAAACTACTAGTGCATGACATAATAACCTGTCAGTCCCATTACAACACCATACAAAGAAAATTAATCAAGTTTAAAATGCGCAAATATTACAAAAACTGTGAAAACTCAGTTATCGGGCTAAAATCGTGTTTTAGTGATTAACATGTTTGGATGCATTATTGTATTACATTGAAGATTAAATAATTTTGAACATAAACGAAACAAATTGTGGCGGTAGCAAGTTGCTACCGAGATGGAGAGTTTAACCTCATTAAGAGCATTCCATGCATCACATATTCTTTCAACATTTATGTCTACGTTTCAAATTTAGTGCTGTGTATCCACCTAGAAACTTGATACAGTCATACGTTTGAAAACCTCTTTAAACTGGACTCTTATCGCTCCTCTTATCGCAAGTTTTCAAAGTCATTGTACTTATGGATTGATATCCGTTAATATTTCGGTTTGCTATTCACTAATGCGTAAAATTTTCAGCTTTAGTTCATAGCTTTTCAGCATTTGTTTGTAACTACCTTATGGTATCGATTATACTTCCCTTTCAAAGTAAATCATTACCCATGACCGTTGGAAACGGCTTTGTGCCCAGTCTGGTTATCAAGTGTTGAGTAGTGTTTAAGAAGGTTAATACCAAAATGTCATCTGGGCCTGTCTGCAATATTTTCTATTCATTACAAAGGTTTCCTTCCTATAAGTCTTATTGCATTTGGGCACGCCACAGTTCTGCGTGGCAAAGTTCATATTCAGTGCAAACGCGTTCCCAGCTTGTCTCCCACGCGAAACTCTTCACTCTCCGTCTTTTCAATCAAAAATATTTTATCAGTGCAACAATGACGATGCTTATGCCAACCAGTCAGATATTCACTTAATTTACTTCTTATTGGTTTAATGCTTTTATTTAACTTTTCTATCTAGTAGTGCCAACTGGTGCAATGTCAGTGCCTATTTGAATCCGTAATCGTAGTTTTTATCCCGGCTTGAGACCTTCTCAGGGTGTGGGACGTCCCACGATTTGTGACGAAGAAAATGTTGCACCACTTCTTGTGGATCAAAAACTGCATATATCCCCTTCGTGGCAAGCTATCTTAGTTCCAGAAAATATTTAATTTGTTAATTTCGAAGTTTTATAACATCGTATCTATCTCCAACATATTTTTACATGTTTTGCTTTTGTGATTTCTGTAAAAATCTTAATTCCAAAAATCAAAGACATCTCCCAGGCATTCGATGAGTCTGGCATGCCAACTTAATCAACAAGCTCGTTGCGTATGGTTTTCATCCCAATGTTGTGAAGCTGATTCAAAATTTTCTATCCAACCGATATATTTCGGTCGGATTTCCTTGGACGGATTTTCTTCTGAGTCTAAACTAATTAACGCTGGTGTAGGCTCAGTATTGTCCCTAACCCTATTTTTGATTTATAACAACGAATTGCTGAAAATCACCAGCAACCCAATAGATAGTTTTGCAGATGATAGTACTCTGCACAAGTCGTTTGAGCCACTTCCGTCAAAAGGTAAAATGCACGATCGAATTAATCCTGCCCGGAGAGATGCTGCCATGAACGTGAGTAAAGATTGAAAAAAAGTCGCCGATTGGGGTGACCAAAACCTGGTCAATTTCAACTCTACCAAAACACAGCTGTTAATAGTTTCCAAATCAAAGACGAAGTTCCCTAAATATGTTTTATTCAGTACGTGTGATGAACCAATAGGTGAATGTTAAAACATTCGTTTATTGAATGTCACAGTTGCAAATGACCTGCTTTGGAACGATCATGTAATGGCGATGCCAAAAAGCGCATCTAGAAAACTCGGCCTCCTAAATAGATGCAAAAAAGTTTTTACTCCATTCCAATTATTCCATGTTAATAAGTTCTATATTCGTCCCTGCAAAGAGTATTGTTGTCAAGTTTGGGGTGCTGCTTCTGTTTCCATCTTGACCCTCTTGGACTTTGTTGCGTTTCGGGCTATACGAATTGTGGGTGATCGAGATTTGACATCAAAACTTATATTCCTACAACATCGTCGCACAAATATCGTCATCAACAGTGCTCAGATGAAATCAGCAGCATCATGCCTCCAACGGCAATCTGCTAGCGCAACCAGTGAAACGGTCGAGATCCCGCACTGTCATACTGGCAGATCGCAGAAAGACTTCTTTGTCCGAACTGCATACAAATGGAATAGTTTGCTGGAATCTATAGTCTCAGGTGGCTTCAGAGGTTTAAAAAAAGCGTTCATCAGCACCTTAGAGCGCAAGTTGTTGTGGGACCTACGACTTAAAAGGTATTTATGTGTTATTGTGACACATATTCTAAACCGTATAACACACCACTTCTTATTGAAAAAAAAAAAATTAAAATAAATTCTAACCAAATTTCGTTTGAGATTCAGTTTTCTGAATTACATTTTTTTCCAACAAATGGCATATTAAATCGTGGGATTTATTTTTTTTAGATCTTTGCGATCACTTATACCAAACAGGTTCAACGACCTTAGAAATATCTAAAACGACTATTTGCGTTTCACCTTTATTAACAACATTACGGTTCCATAAATCAAATTTACCTTTAAATCATCAGCAGATCTACAGCTTCTCTCAAAATTCATATTTCGATCCGATAGTAATTTCCGATTTCCTGGTCAAAAAGTCATTCATAGCACGCCGGTTCGCATTCATATACTGTTATAAGTTTCATAGAGGTAGAGTATTATCTATTGCAAATGCGTTTATATTGAATTCTGTAAGGCACCAGGCAGTGCTCAGATGATACAATAGGTGGATCAGCCAATATTTTATATTTATCGGGGTGATTAGAAAAGAACAAATACAGAAAATAAGGTGTGTGACTGAAAATGCCAGGAATGCGAGTTGGTTGCAAACAGCTCAACGGATACACCCTCGCGGTCACGAGGAGGATAATGAGGAAGCCACGAGTCATTTTAACACCAAAATCATCCGCTAGGCTTATTTCGTTTTGAAATTTCAGATCACAACTGATATCTAAAATTGACGCCATAGAAAATGAAATATCTTTCTGATATATTATTTAAGTATTACTTTTATAGTTATTCTATTAGTCAATTGCCGCGCAATTAACGGCTTGAAGAGCAAAATAAAAGAAGTTTATTGAAAATAAGAACATTGAAAGTAAATGTTGATCGTATAATACATTGATCTTAAAAAATTCAATGAGTACCAACAAATAAAATAAAAAACTAAATGTAACAAATTTTGACTAACATTCTTGTTTGGAATTGAGCTTAAAACTTCAAAACAAATTTCACACATCAGATTACTAATTAAATGGCAGTTTTTTTTTAGTAAATCTTGCCAAACATTATTTTTAATTTAAGGAAAGAAAAGTATTGAATGGGTAAAACGGCTTAAAACAATTACTCGATCCACTGATTATTTAACCAGCCATTAAAATACTAATTTGATATGTGAATTTTAGTTTAAAGTTTTTAGCAAATTGTTTAAATCAAATTTTTGCATGTTTCGCAATAATTTTGATCATCTGTAAATATTTACGTTGGATTTTGGTGTATTTTTGACCAAGCATATAAAATGTTTAAAACTCAAACGTTATACAAGAACAAAATATTACAGGTATGACATCCTGGTTGGAGATATGCTAGTGGTGAATTTTGTAACTGAAACTTAAATTAGATTAGAACAATATAAAAACAAATTAATTTTTATAGTTAATCTAATCAACGTGGTGTGGCTATATTCGGCAATTTTAAGAATCAAATTTTTTGTTGCCTATATAAACGGCATATAAATTTTTCCTAACCTAAATGTTTACCATTTGTAAAGTCAAAGTTCAAATATTTTGAATTCCTATTAGATTTTAAGACTAAGAACTTTAGTAAAAGGTTCAGTCTGAACTTTTTTAACAACATTCTGAATTTGTCTGACACCAAGCAAACTTTAATATTTTTTGCAATAAAACAATCGTTTTGTCACTAATTTTAACACCCGTTTGGGTACCGGTAGTCATCAATATTTCAGTAAATTCTTTCAGTTTATATTTGAGCTTTTTATAATCTAAAACGCCAAACACGTATTACGTTATGAAAATTCAAAGATATCAGCATTTAGATCGATGTTTACAAAGGAATATGGGCGCCACTTGAAACAAAGATGCAATTCGGATAGACAATCATATATTTCTTAAAAAACTTTATCGAAAATCAACCAAAAGTGTTTTGTAAAATTTATTTTATTGCTGGATCTTAGGATCTTAAAACATAAAATCACAGAGCTACAAACTTTTTATCTTTTAATTTTCAGTTGCAAACATAATATACGATGAATATTAAATTAGCAAAAGCTTTGCTTAGTAATAAAAATAGAGTATTTTTTTAAATAATCAAAACATTAACACAATACTAACCCTAAACTGTATGTAGACATTTTTTCATTATAATGTAGATAAAAAAGTCATCTGACTCATACACTAAACTTACAGTAAAAAACTAAATTAGATTTGTGTATCATTCGTTATGTAAAGACCTATATTTGTACATAAAATATATAACGAAATTTATGTTGTAAAATAGTCGAACAAATTAAAAATGAATTTAATTTTCTAAATTTAAAATTTCTTTTTTATTCTATATTTATTTTGAACTTTATCATAAACAACACAAAAACACACTCACACTTACACACATGTGTTAGGATATCATTATCCACCACCACCGCATGGTCATGGTTTCGATCATCCGCCATCACCGCATAGTCATGATTTTCGTTCATCAAGTTCAATAGAAACGATACCGGATAAACCACTACCAGCCAAATTTGCAAGTGCTACTGCAGTTTTGCGAAATGTGCTAAGTAAAATTAAGACACCCGTTTTTGATCATGATATACCATCTCATAATGAAATTGGGAATAGTGGTTATGGTGGTGATATTGGTGAAATAAGTTTCGAACCACCACAACAAAATATTCATGATGGAAAGTTTGAACAACACTCAATACCTCCAGATGTACCACATTTTAAGCCAATTAATTCAGGGGGACTATCCGGTTCATACCCCAGTGCACCATCCGGTTTTAACTCACATCAAAGTTTACCATATGAAACATTTTCTCAAACACAGAGTTTCTCATCAGAGCATGGAGTACCACTATCCCAAAATTATCACAACTCAGGACCAGGACCAGTTGGTCTATCTCCTGGTGGTTGGAGCAATGGTCCATCAAACAATCATCAAATACCGAACTCCTATAATGCATATCATACCATGACACTGCGACGAACAAATCAAAACAATAATCGAGCACAAACACATAGCAAACGAAATGCAGTTAATCCAAAACCGCCAGTAACAAAACAAATCATAAATCAACAAAATTATAAGAAAAACAATAAAATTCAAAAACCAAATCCACAAAGAATAATTCCTTACCATAGCCATCGGCACCAATCAATTACGAAACCGGCAAATGAACAACAAAGAAATTTAAAACCAAACAACGTGCAACAAACGAACGTTCTAAACAGAAATGTTCCACAAACAAAAATTCATCAAAATACAGTGAAACATCAATCAAGTAATCAAGAAATTAATAAAAATCCACCATCCGCAAAAGTGAAACCAGTAAGAGAGGATTTAAAATCATCGGAGCATTTGAATGATGATCAAATGCACAAACATCAAATAAATCAAATACAACAGACATTTGGTTCAGACGTGGAAATACAAAAATCAATTAGCTATGAAATAAAACTTGACAGTAAAAATTAATAATTTAAGAAAAATTTTAACCATTAATATATGAAGACGAGTAATAAATAAAATATTATTATTTATATTAATAAGACGACCGAACGGACCAAAACCAAAAATAAAAGAAAATTGTTTTTTTTTTTAATTAAGTGAAAGGTAATTTTAATAATCAAATTTTATGACCTGTCTAATTATTATTTTTAAGACTTGAATTTTTTTTAAGATCCCGCTCACGATTTGTTTTAGTTTTTCACAGATTCATTAATCTCCAAAATTTTATTAAATTTTCTAATCCCAGCTTTTATGTTTTTCTCTATTTTCAGGTAACTTTAAATCAACTTTATTGTGGGGTTAATGTTATTTAATTTGTAAAATATTAAATAATTATAATAAATAAAAAAAATAAGTTTTAACTTAATTACCATAAGAATTTAGTCAAAATTAAATAAAACATAATTAAATTTATTTTAATTATAGGAAATTTGTAATTAATTTTATTGTTGTAAAAATGCACTTGTTTTTGTTTGTAAATTTTTTTATTTGTAATTTTGGATTATTGTTTTTAATTTATAAATAAATATGTTTTTTATAAAAAAAAATGTGGGCGTGTCTTGATTATTATTTTAAAAGTTAATTACATATATAACTGGTTCTAAGTTACAATTTAGTATTGGTTGAGTAAATAAACATATGTTCAGAGAAGTTGGTCAGAATCTCTTCCTTCTGAATCCATTTTATTTTTTGAGCCACAATCGATGTCAAACTACCTAGCCATTGCATCTTCTGGGTACTTGAAGTACAGGCTAACTTTTAGTGTTTTACTCTGCCGACACTACACTATTGTGAGTTCCATAAACGCTTGCACTGCTGGTGGGGAAGTAAATGTTCAATACCCACAGCTGCAGGATTTCTTAAGCATTTGCCAGATCTGATACTGTTACGCCATTGCATTTTTTGTGTTTTCAAATTGGCTCAACTATTTCTACCATTTTTTGCAAGAAGAATGCTCTCGATAGGCGAAGGGTCTAAACTTGTATAGATATAGTACAGATAGTAATGATATTCGTGCAATCATATTTTAATACCAATTTTACTATATTAAAGCTAAATTAAGTGAGAGTGGCACACACACACCATAATATATTTGCCCTCTCTTTTCCTAGTTAAAACGTATACAAAGGTAGCCGTAGTGTCGCCGGTTACTTTCGGTTGGCACAAAAAAGGTTGTAGTGACTGAATTTTTTTTTTTTTCAGTGTAATTTTTTTCATTAGGAATAAGGTCCACAGGCATTCGGCGCAACATATTCCTTGGAGCGCCCAATAAATTTTGAACATGCTTAACCTTGGCCCACCCGTACTAACTAGTCGAACAGTACGTAAGAATCATTTCTACTACAATTCTATATAATTATCAGTTTTACCGTATGCTTATCAAGACCCCATATTATGTGATAGCTTTGTGAAGCTGTGGAAAAGAGACTTTCAATTTTCGCATATTCAGTAGAACGACCCTGCCTGCCCACCGTATAAATTGGTATATTTTTGTGCCTAATATTTAAAGCTTTGCAAAAATTTCACCCGGTAAGGAGAGTAACCTAATTGGTAATGGGATGGATATGAGTGAAAACCTAAAAGATTTCTTTCACCGGCTTTTGGGATTGTAAAAATTCGACCAGTTTTCCAGTTTTTAGAAAATACACTAATTCTGAGGCACCAATTGAAGAGTTTTCAGGAAGTAGGAATTAAAACTTTCGATTAGTGTTGTACAACTATTACTTTGATTTAATCATGACCAGGAGCCTTGCCACGTATTATACTCATCACAGTCTCCTCTATTTCAATGGCTGTGAAACTTGACTCATCATGAGACTCATAAGGCAGTAGACTTTTTTTCTTTGACTTCCGCGTGCTTGAGAGAGTCCTATGTATCATCTGGTAGTAAGGTATCAAGTAATACTTATAGCTTGAGGTACTTTAAGAGTGCACGTTGTTTTCAATCAAAGAGACCATACCATGCAATCTACATTGAGGAAGCTCCTCTGTCTGATATTGTTATATAAAGCTTATTCGATCCTTACTTCCATTACAAGTTTCCTGCAACTTTCTGTTTTATTTGTTTTGAAGTTTTGGTATTTCATTCTTGACATCTCAAAATCTTTGAGTCATCTCCAAGATGAGTTAAACCGACTTTTAAGATGACTTAGACCATTGGTCCACTAGTTTGCCCTTTTTTGTACGCATTAAATTTTTCCGTGGTATGGTGTCTTCACATATTTAAGGTATGACATTCGTAATTTTAGACTACCTGACAGTCCACAGAACAGTCTATATCTTCAGTTTGTGTTTAAACACGCTTGATATTAAGATTCATATTACGAGCAAGTATTTCCCAGTGGGTAGCGTTTATATTGAAATTATTGTTTTATTAACACACAAGACGACAGCATAACACTTCTGTTCATCCAGTATATCAAAAGACATAGCACAATAATCACTGGAGGTCCAGATCTCATAGGCTTTCCAGTTTTTAATTTGGCCCATCGTGAGATGAAATCTTTTAACTCATGACCTCTGCTATCGTTGCGACAATTGAATCACATAACTGAACGAGCGTTGAAGTTATCTAAAATGAATACTGCTTCTGTTAGCTTATTTAAAATAATATTAGGTTTATTAAATGATCTTCGAGTTCGATGAGTTTTTCAAACTTGCAGCAGACATTTACTGCATAAAACGTTCCCGCTGGATATCTGATCTCTACATAGACACTGTATGTAAATCTCTAAAATTTAGGCAGAGCATTGCTTTGCTGTTATAAAAAATGTTGAAAGTGTGTTCGTCATTGTTGCATTGCCAGCAGTAAGTGTTGTAAGTTTGCCTTCAAAGCTCCAGACTCGCATTTTTTATGTTTTTAGGAGTTTGTGCATTTTTGTTTCATGGTCTCAATTTCGTTTTTAAAGCTGCGGAATGTGTTTTCTCCTACCATGTGAGCTTGTCGTTTGCTCTGTGTGGGCGGTTTCAAATACTTTTGGACTGTTTGAGAGCATAGTGATCACACGTCGAAAAATCTTGCGCATATATATTTGCCATAAGACCGAAATCTTGACACTTGTAACATCTATGTGGCGTGACTCATGAACCCTGCACGAAGCCCACTCACCGTAAACTTTTCTTGCCGACATAGTTTTGTTTTCGTTTTAGAGTTAACCTCCACAACCCAGCCAATATCCGTACCAGTTTTTGCATCAATTTTCATTTTGCTTACAGCATTTGCATTTTGCAAATCAATTTGCATTTTGCATTTGCATTACAAACTGCACGTGCATTATTATTTGTTTCGTATAATAACTAGTAAATTCACGCGGAGGACTTAAGTATATGAAACTCGCGCAGCAACAAAGGAGAACAATATAATAAGACGAATTCATCGGACCACTGTCACGGAACTTCATATGCTATTTTCAGAAAGGTTTCAGTCAAATTAGGCCTTGTATGGACGTAGGTTGTACTAATGAGCAACCAGAGCGTGTTGGAAAATAACGATTTAGGTTGGTGATATCATCTGCCCTGCACTTCAAGTATTTTGGAGTCGCGTTAGACTCCAACGACTTTGTTTGCTGAAGTTTATGTCAAAGATTGGTAAGTATTACAATAAACTCAATGTACGAGAAACCATCCACCCTCAGCAATGAACACATTATCCTATATTAGATTTATCAAAACAGCAAATAGACGAATATTTTTGTACATATGATACACATTCTGCAAGATGTCTCATAAAGCAGAAAATAAAAATAGCTATACAAGCACAAAAGCAATAAGATCGAAACGATGGACAGACTAAGACTTAATTAAAGACAACTATCTAGTATGGCAAAAATCATTGCAATCTGCCGCCAACGGACGATCTACCTTTGTGATAACCCCAGACGTTAAAGGACATGAACAACGAAAAATTTACATCAGTAATAAATCCTTCATAGAATAAACTACCAATATTTTGAGAGCCAGATTTCAAAAACGCACGGAAACTTATTGAGAATCAAACAGAATCACCCCACATAGTCTCACGCAGTTTTTGCTTAGCTCGGCCAACAAGGTGAAGAAAGAGACCATGGCATGATGCAGCGAGTGAAAAAAATCGAAGGTAAAGCAATCACACTGAACACTACATAACAACATGAAACTACACACAACGAGTAAAAACTAAACTCAGTAGTGATACAATTCCAATAACGTTAGGATTGTAAGCTTTCAGCAATAACCTGAATTACGTCACTTTAGTACAAATTAATTATAGTTTTTCATTTAACTCAATGAATTGGTTGTGATATTTAACATAGCCCGATGGAATGGAAAGTTATCCCATGATGAATAATAAGACTGAATCCAACGAAACATTCGTCTTCTCGCTGATACAAGATCGTTATTCCATACTAGCATGGCTAGAGCATAACAACAATAAAGACCACTAGAGAAATTAATTGACTAAACCTGAATTGTAAAAAAAAAACATGTTTATGTAAATTTTTGTTTTCTTATAATTCGCTAGAACAGTAGACTCATTCTTAGTTTATAAGCGTTAACATTTTTGTGGTTTATCTTATAGTCAGCTAGCTCTGATGACAATGATAAACATTTTTAGGTTTAAAATTTTCTTAATGATTTGAAACTAGATCGATCGAGAATTGTATGGATAAGAAAAAATTTCATAAATTGCACACCATTTTACTACTATCGGAGTTTTTTGCTACTTTTGTAATTTCGATACTACTTTACTCCGCTAATCAAGTTTATACTCCGCTGTGATATTCTATATATTTTAAGCAAAGTTTAACCAATTTTTAGCATTCTTTCATAAAATGTACTAACAATTATAATTTATACCGTTTCTCTTTGTCTCAATTCTCAAATACATATTACATTAATTATTATACATAAACAAAAACAAGAGAAAAACATTCTCTTTTAGATTCGTTTGTTTTTCTTCAGTCTCTTTCTACTAATAAACAACTATGTACCTAGTTTCGTTGGGATTTGGGAATAGTTTTGATATTTTATTGTTAAACTGTTTAAGGAAACTTTTCATTGTAAAATTTGGTGAATCTTTTAATATTTCAATTAAAAATGGACAAATTTATTATTAAATATAGTCAGAATACAAGTGTAGATCCGATATGTGATACTTCAACAGCATCTACATCTACATTAAGTTGTTCCCCTAAATCAAAAAAAAGAAAAATTGACGATCATAACAAAATTCAAAATTTTAAATCGAAGGAATCAGTTGAAGCAAATTTAAAATTGCAAGATGAAGTTACAAGTGATGATTTAAATACAGTTTCATTTAAAAAAACAAATAGACAAAAGTTTAGACCCACTTGGTTACAAAAATATAAATGGTTAGAAAAAACAGTCGGAGTCGATGGTTTAGAAAAGCCACAGTGTAAGTTCTGTAATAAAGTTCTTTCCAATAATATCGTGCATATCTCACGGCATGGTGATTCAGATTACCATACCAACACTATTAAAAGCTTGCAACATCAGCCCGAGATTTCTGATGCAAAAGTTTATGGAACGTTCACGAAAAAAATTACACAAATTAAAACGGCCGAACTACGCATAATCATGTTTATTTTGGAACATAATTTACCTTTCATTTTAATTACTCCATTGATTCTATTAATAAAATCCATCGCAACAGATTCAGCCATAGTAAGTGAATTGAAGTGTGGTAAAACCAAAGCAACCCAAACTGCAAATTTGTTATTGTTAGAAGAAGGTCAACGTAATATTGCTAACCATCTAAAACAACAAAAATTTTCCCTTATTATAGATGAAACAACGGATATCAGTTGTCATAAATGCTTGGTTTTAGTCGTTAGATATTTCGATTTTTATATAGGAAAGGTGTGTGATCGTTTTTTTGGCCTGATTGAATTGACTAATTGCGATGCCGTTTCAATAACAAATGCAATTTTAAAGTACTTCGAAAACCTAAACGTTCCGTTGAACAATTTAATTGGTTTTGCGTCTGACAATGCATCAGTAATGATGGGCAATAAAGGTGGTGTGAAGAAACTTCTGAGGAACTTGCAACCTAATTTATATGTCATGGGGTGCACTTGTCACTCATTGCATTTATGCTCATCTGCAGCTGCAAAAAAAATTCCAGAAAATGTGGAGAGGCTGGCCCGGAATATTTATTTGTTTTTCTCGCACAGTTCGAAACGAATAGCCGAGTTTAAAGAGTTTCAAGCATATTTTAACGTCAAAACTCACAAAATATTAAAATCATCCTCAACAAGATGGCTGTCTTTAGAAGCGGTTGTATCACGCATTCTTGAACAGTGGGAGGTTCTTCGATATTTTTTTATATCTTATGAATTGGATTCTAATGCAGATTTTGCTCACAACATAAGCTTAGAAATGACTGAAGAAAACAAAATTTATTTTTATTTTATAAGTTATGTTTTAAAAGTTACTAACAAAATTAACACAGAATATCAATCCGAAACGCCACGAATTCATGTATTGCTACCTACTATCAAGACGTTTTTTAAAACTATTTTGTCCAATTTCATTAAACCCGATTCTATTAATAATACAGCATTGGATAAAACTAATTTTTCTAGCTTTGAAAATTTTTTGAAATATGAAGAAATTTATATAGGGGCAAAAGCAGAAATGATTATTAGCAGTGGGTCAGTTCCAGAAAATTGTGTTAAAAGAATAAAATCAGTTTGTTGTGACTATTACATAGAGTTGTGTAGGCAAATATGCAATCGAATTCAATTTGATGACGAGACACTAATTGCTGTGCAAATTATAAATCCAAAAGAAAGAGCTGGCAGCCTTGTCCCACTCTTTCGGTTATTTCCAAATTTGGTCCAAGAGGAAAGTATTGAAGATTTGGATGATGAGTGGCGTACTCTTTTTAATAAACCAAATGCACAACAATTAGCAGAAAATGAAAATCTTGAAGAGTTTTGGAATTCAGTTTTCAATTAGAAAAATGCTATGCATGAATTTATGTACCCGAAACTAAGGATCTTCATTGGGTCTATTCTTAGTTTGCCGCATAGCAGCGCAACGGCTGAAAAAATATTCTCACAGGTGGCTTTAATTAAAAATAAAAATCGAAACAGTCTATTGACAACCACAGTAAATGCCATTCTTATGGCTAAGGATATGTTACACGGCACTACAGCTAATCTGTGGAAACCTTCTAAAGAATTAATCACCAAATACAATAAATAATTAATATTGTTTATGATTTATTTTTATGATTTTGATGTTTTTAGTTCCTTATATGAAATGAAGTTATTTATTTTTATTTTTTATTAGTAGTTTTAACATATTTTACATGTTGAATTTTTGTTTTTGCTTTATTTACAATAGTTTGATTTATTAATATATGGATTGTATTAAAACAATGAATGTATACGGTTTTAATTGAAATAATAAAATAAAAGTTAGTTTTTTTCATTTGTTTTTAAGAATACTCCTTTTCTACTTAAAGTACTCCGCCGGCGCGGTCAAATATACTACTTCATAATTTTTAAAAACGACAGCGTTGATTTAGATACATGTTGTTTTCATTTGTTTAGTCTTTCGTTTTAATTAAATGTTAAGTTGCTTATTCTGATACGAGCACCATCTATAATAATGTTTTTAAAATATTAATCGCCTAAATGTAATTTAATAATAATAATTTGTATATTCTAAGCTTTTAATTTTTTATCTATATTTATTCATTCTCAAATAAATACAAAATAAATGCTCAATTGGCTTAAGTGTGTGTAGCCTCTCTTGGAAATACATATTTTATTATTATCTTGACTTTGTAATATTTAAATATAAATTGTTTAATTTTCGAATTAAGTCGTTTTTAGTGCAACAATAATCTTGAGTTTATTTAATACCAATGCTTTATTCTTATAGGATAAGTTTTGTTGACTTACGAGTTATGACTAAATGGATTCATGAAAAAATCGTTGTGTTTTAAATAATGTTAATAACATAGATATCCAAAGTTTTTTCTAGCATTTTTACTCAAATTTGTTTGCACAATAAATTGTTAAACATTCAAGAAATTCCCAAGGTTTTGGTTAATTTATGCTTTGAGAAATCCAGAGAAATGAGTTTTCAAAAATCCTTGGCAAATAGGATCTAAACTAAACTGAACAGGCGTCCCACGCTGCGTGGAAATGTCCCACATAGCATTGCGTTGTCCCACGGAAAAATCTGTCCCACAAAGCGTCCCACGAAACGAAGATGTCGCAATATCTCAGTCAAAGCTATGACTTCATAGTTTTTTCTTGCAGTTTGTATAAAGTTTTTTAACGTTATTAACTTTAATTACTTCGGTCTGATAGACCTAATTACTTCGGTCTGAAAGACCTAAGTATTATATACATGAGCTCAAAGTGAAATTCTTACCCCCACTTTTTTTGGCATTTATCGAAGTTTTAGGACCTACTGATTCTAAAAAAGCAAAAAAAAATGTATGTATGTTTGTCGACCGGCCGGCCGTCACAACCGACGAAATTTAGAAAACCGTTGGACGGATTTGAAAATTTTTTTTTCTAAAAATAGGTTTACTTAATGAAAAGAGCCGAAAGGACCTGTACCGGAAGTGTGTCAAAAAATTCGTCAAGTGTTTCAAAACAAGGAAATTTGTATATTTTTTGCTTAAAAACATTCATTCTAAGTGATTACGAGTAGGAACATTAAACTTGGAGAAATCTAGATTTTTGCATTATAAGTTTGTCAAAAAAATGTTGTCAAGTGTGTCAAAAGAAAGATTTTTATTTATTTTTATACCCAATTTTTTGGAAAAAAAATAAAATTAATAGTTTGTATGACATGAAAATATATTATTATTATAGAGAATTATGGCATTATAAGTTTGTCAAAAAAATAATGTCAAACGTGACAAAAAATGATTTCATTTATTTTTTTAGCCAATTTTTTGGGAAAAAAAATGTAGCTGTTTTCATGAATTGAAAATGAAATTGGACATGGACATTTTTGAATTTGTTAAAGTTTTTGAAATATTTTTGGAATTTTGAAAAAAGTTTGTATAATTGATTTTGTAATAATTTTTGCAATATATTTAGAATTTTGGAAAAAGTTTTAATTTTTGATTTTGTAAGAATTTTTGGAATATTTTTGGAATTTTGAAAAAAGTTTGATTTTATTATAATTTTTACAATATTTTTGGAATTTTGAAAGAAATATGAATTTGTGATGTTGTATTATTTTCTCGAATCGCTAAATTGAAGGTTTTTTAATAGTTTGTTGAAAATGTAAATGAAAAAAATTGGACATGGACATTTTTAAATTTGTTATAGTTTTTGAAATATTTTTGGAATTTTGAAAAAGTTTCAATTTTTGATTTTGTAAGAATTTTTGGAATATTTTTAGAATTTTGAAAAATTTTAAATTTTTGATTTTATTATAATTTTTATGATTTTGGAAAAAGTTTCAATATTTGATATTGTTATAATTTATGCAATATTTTTAGAGTTTTGGAAAAAGTTTGAATTTTTGAATTTTTAAGAATTTTTGGAATATTATTAGAATTTTGAAAAAGTTTAAATATTTTATTTTATTTCAATTTTTGGAATAGTTTTAGAATTTTGAAAAAAGTTTCAATTTTTGAATTTTTAAGAATTTTTGCATATTATTACAATTTAGAAAAAGTTAAAATTTTTGATTTTATTCTAATTTTTGGAATATTTTTTGAATTTTGAAAAGAAATAGAAATTTTGAATTTTATATACATATTTTTAGAATTTTGAAAAAAGTTTCAAGTTTTGATTTTGTTAGAATTTTTGGAATATTATTAATATAATTTTAAATTTTTGATTTTATTATAATTTTTATAATTTTGATAAAAGTTACAATTTTTATTTTGTTATAATTTTTGTAATATTTTTAGAATTTTTGAAAAAAGTTTTAATCTTTGATTTTGTAATAATTTTTGAAATATATTTAGAATTTTGTTTGAAAAAAGTTTGAATTTTTGATTTTATTATAATTTTTACCATATTTTTGGAATTTTGAAAGAAACATGAATTTGTGATTTTGAAATATTTTCTCGAAACGCTAAATTGCGAGGTTTTGAGTAGTTTGCTGATTGTATAATCTTTTCACTAAATTATGTTAATATATGATGTTATAATTTTCCAACAACGTATTGATGTTTCGTGTAAGTTTTGTAATACATATCTAAACAGAGATAAAAAATACATGAACTTTAACAAAAAGTTATATTTGATATACATCGCTGCCCAAAACTAAAAACCATGTCCTCATAAAAGTTTTTTGCCGAAAACTATATCAAAATCCTTAACCCAGACCGAAGTCTTGATATCTCAGAGCTTGAGATTTCAGCCCATCCATATTTTAACTATTGAAAGCACAAACTAGTGCAATATTTTTTTGCTGAAATAGTGTTTTAACTATAATTTTCATAGAATCTAACTTAGTCTTTTTCACTTCAATAATTTGCATTTTATTTTGCATATATCTTTCGATCTCTAAGAGAGATCTTCGTGAAGAAGTTTCTTTATTCATATAAATATCTTCCTTGAGTATGTACGAGAGATCGAAAGTATGTGTATTAGGACAAATAAAATACAAAATATTTTACTTAAAAAGACTCATTTCTTTTTATAAATTACCTAAACATTAAAATTTTTATAACATAAAAACAACGAACAATTTTATTTTATTGCACTCATTTCAACCCTTTAAAATAATATTCATAAATTAAAATGTTTATAATTTGAATACCATTCTTACTCGTAAGAGCAAAATTTTTGTTTTTTCGATTTCACTCCTTTGGAGAAAAATAGTACCTTTTCGTCATCCTTTATATTCATTTTTCTAACAATACATGCATAATTGAACAAATCATTCACAAGAATTATATATTTTTTACGTTTGAAAGCATTAAATTTGAAGCAAAAATAAGAAGTTTGAGTATTTGAAAGAAAAGAAATATTTATTTCAATTTAGGAGGAAGAATGATATTTTATTATTTTTACTCCTGCAGTATTTCACTCCTGTAGTATTTGGGAGTGTTATATTTTTTTATGCGCTCTGAACAAACAGAGTAAAGGAGTGATATAACGAGCGTTCCAAACTCTGTTTAAAACACACTTGAACTACGTAGCTCAAAAGTAATATTATAATTTTCTAATTGTCATAATTTTTTTCTCAATAAAAAACAAATAAAGTAAGCAGCATAAGAACTTGATAAATAGTATAGATTTGTAAAAGACAGAAAAAGAGGTAGTAATACAGAATACAGAAAGGATATTAATTATTTAGTAAAATTAAAATAAATTGTTTCAGTTGTTTTGCAGTCTGTACTTGTGTAACATAAGTTTTGTGGTACTATAAAATTAGAAATCAAAAATGGGAAAAACTGAAAGAAATATTACTCTTGTAGACGCCGTATCGATCGATGGATTGCACAATGTATACTAATTCAATCAATATTCGAAGACAAATATATATGTGCGACAACAAAATCAGAAGCCATGATTAAAAAATGTTCAATACATGATGTTCTCGACCAACTTAAACTGGATTGGTCTATTGCAAACTTTGCACGGTTTATGCTGATGCATCGAATCATAAGGAAATATAAATATTTTCGGTTCTATTTCGATCTTTTAGAGAGCATGACAGAGTAAAGGTTAGATTGAAGCAATTTTCTTCTTTCCCTGAGCATTCGAACAAACATTAGAATACATTCTTGAAAAAATTGAAAAAATTTAATAATGACAAAAAGTTGTAGTTTGCGCTGATAACACTTGGTATTCGTGTTTTAGTGGTGTGTCACGTCAAAGTGTGAAAAATGTTATAAGCATGCTAAACTCGAATTTGAGCCAGAATGTATTGGGTATTGGATTCGCAGACCATATTTTAAATTATACAATGTTGTTGTTGTAGTGACGAAATGTGCTATTCTTCCAGCTCCAAGTCCAGATGCAGGAACTCTGCTACTGCCCTTGGGTGGTAGCACAGATCCTCCTTCGTCAGGTTGGTTGGTTTCTCTGGACTATTGAAAAGGTTAAATAATGCAATAAAAACTGCTGCTGATTTAATACTATTGATGCATATGACAGGGTTAAAAAAATTTATGGTTATTCTACTGTACGGTGGAGACGTTGGAGGACTTCTGCAATAAAAGAAATGACGAATATAACAAACAAGCAAATGTCACATACGATGGAACTTGCTGGCTGGCATTAATGCTAGAAAGAATTTTGAATGTACAAAACACCTTAATGGACATTTTCCAACGGTTGATAAATGTCCAATTAAAATAAAAGAATTTTTTGAAGAGTTAAATAGTAAACAAAAAGTAAAGGAAAGAATTAAATAGTAATTCAATAGTAAACTTATGCACAATCTAGCTAGCTCGTTTTGACCGTCCGACGTTCTCGCAATAGAATTTCTAATTAGTTTGTATTTTGAAGAATTTTTCCCTTTTGTCCCACATTTTAGTGATTTGGCTCTGGTCAGTTTAATCTAATCTGAAACAGAATATCAAAAAATATATTGTTCTGAAATTGAAGCTAAATTAAAAGACGGGTCTAGGAATAGAGTGACCATTTTTGCCAAACATTCCACCCGGAGCTTTTATTAGTTGTATACTCTTCGGAAAATGTCTCTTTACTTTTGGCGATTGACAAACAAATTAAAATAAAAGTAAACAGTAGTCAGTTAGGATGATGCTACCACCGGTGATGATGATCTTTATTTAATAGTGGTGGTGGATTTTGTTTTATAATTATATATTATCTCCTAATTGTGAGAAAGTTTCAACATTAAGTTTTTTCAAGATCACACAGTGTCTATATTTGAAACTAATTAAAACTATTACGAATAGATTTTTATTTGCTTTTGTTTTAAAGATACCGTATTAAAGGGGTGAAAATAAAGGATTTGACACATATTTAATCATTAGTTGAACTTTAACATGAATTAGTTGAACTTGAACAAAGATTTATTAATTGATGATTGGTTTTTTATTGTACAAGATTAGTCCATGAGCTCATGCTTTTAACTGCGATATTATAGTAGCATAAAAGTTCCAAACTCATAATTTTGTGGTTTCGTATCGAAAGAAATGTCTCATCATATTCTCGAATTTCACAAAAAACGAAATAGCTTTTTATGAAATAATTGGACATGTTTAGCACACTTAATATGAAATAGTGTTATTTATACTCTTTGAGTATCTGAAGGTACCATGCCAACTAGAAAAGAAAGAAGTTTAAAGAAAAAGGAATGAGGATATGGAAATAGCTACAAGCTAAATTCTTTAAAAAGTTTAGAGTCAAACTACGTGCCTTGTTCAGTTATTAAAAATATTTTCGACCCAAGCGAGTGGGGTGTCATATGAAAGAGCACCTAATTTAAGAAACATTACAATTTTTTTTAGAATTTTACGTTGCACATTTTGTGTGTTATTTCTCACCATTTCTTTGAATGGGTTCTCTTCAACCAGGTCGACCCTACCCTAGAACCTTCCAGTAAGATTCATTGAACCGAAATTCAGACATTTGTTTTTAAAAATTGGGATAGTTAAAACCAACTGTTGCATATATGTTCAATTTAAACTATATCTCATGAGCTGCTGGATAGATTTTAAAAAAATTTTGTTGTGACTTGTGTTTTAAAGGTTAAAGTAAGTTCGTTTTGCTAACAATATTTTGGGCCGATTGTATGATTGCGAATAAAAGTTATATCCTCGAATAGACCGTCGTTTGTATTGTATGAATCATGATAGAACAAAAAATGTATCCGAGAATTGTGTTCTATTCTCTGTTTTATTCTCTTTTTTTCTTGTATAGAAACACTGGATACAACAATTTGTTTTTTTTTTCGACATGCGCATAGCAGCATAATTTTGTTTTGAATTTGTGATTATTTTTTAATTTAAATTTGTGCGTTTCTAAAATTTGGTGTTTGATATTAATTGATAGTAAAATACATTATATTTTTAATATAATTTTAATTTATTTAATTTAAGCTTTCAAATAATTTCTTTTATTTATAATTATATTTATTTAATAAAAAAGTAAAAGAAAAACTATTAGCACGTATAAAAATACTGCTATTAAAATGAAATAAAAAATAAAATACAAAAAATTCTAAGCCTAGTCGTACAATCGACGAAAAATAAAATTTTCGGATGAAGAAATAACTTTATTCTTTCTATCCATCGTTTTTTTTGTATCCATCGTTGTTCATACAATCGGCCCTTACACTAACAACTTTTGATACGATATTACAAAAGATAAACAAATTATAACGGTAGGAGGGTTGATATCTCCTTTGTTTTTATTTTTTCCTAAATATTTTTATAATTTGATTATTTGATACACAACCACAGATTTGGATTTTGGTGATTTTTTTTGAAAATTATCAAATGTTTTGAAAAAAAATTTCACCTAATAAGTACTTAAAAGTAAAAATTTATAAAAAAATTCTATAGTGTCCAAAAAAAATCGCAAAAATCTAAATTCCTGAAATTGTGTACAAAAATAATAACATTATAGAATTGTGGGAGAAATACCCAGGATAACAACCCTCCAACTCCTATTATTTTTTAATTTATTAAATGTTTATAATAAAGTATAAAAAATTGAAAATTTTATTTTTTACTAAAAAGAAATCATTTTAGCCATTAAAACAAAAAAATTCTTGAAATCCGTCAAGCAGTTCTCGAGAAACATAAAATTGAGTTATCTATATATAAATACGTAAGCACTATTTTTGCGGTACCATTTCAAAATACTTGTCCCCACAAAAGTGGGGCAAAATGTATATCGTTGGAAAGGTCTTGAGTAGTAGATGTGTTGAAAAATAATATTTTGGAAATTGGACAATTTTTTTGAGAAAAAAGTGGGAAAATATGAAAGTGTGTTTTCTGAGTTTTTTTTTCGATTATTTTGTTTTTTCCAAGTTATTTGTTTCACAATTTAAAATCAATTATATCAATAAATCAAACTCCGAAATAATGTGTTGTAGCTATTTTGTTGGGAGGTTTATTTACAATTTCCATTTAAAATGGCCGAAATTCGGCTACTGGGCGATTCCCAGTAAATGGAAAACCGCTCACAACAAAAAAGTTATTCTTCTACCCAGCCTTTATTTTTACTATCTCCTTGACTGTAAAAATTTGAAGCAATTCAAAAGATGTGTGTGTGTTTGCGTTTATACCAAGGAGTATGCGCAGGCAATACCATTTTGCAAATGGGAAACATTTTTTCATGCGACAACACTATGCTATTAATTGCATAATCAAGAAGGGCCTGAAATCTCAAGACTCTGAGATATTAAAATTTCAGTTTGAGTTAAGGATTTTTATATAGTTTCTATATAGATTAAATAAGCAACCATTGACATCGGATGCAAAACATTTTTGATAAAAATAATATTTTTATAAAATTGTTATTTTAAATTGAAAATTTAAATAATGTTGCAAGGATAGACTGCCTAAAAGCTACACAATCAAAAATAGTCTATCATCTTGGAAGCCAAACTATCATTTATTTGATCTCCTGGCTATTCTATTACAGAGGGAAAAACTAGTTTGAAATGACACACCAAAATCAAAATCAAATGTCAAACCCAAATACAAGAAAAATTGGACCAATAACAAGAAACTATCAATTGAATATTGAATATTCTAGCATCAAATAAAAGATTACAAAATAGATATTGCAGTCATTCAAGAAACACACTTTGCACCAGACCAAACTTTAGATACCAGAGGTGAAATTCGTGGATATGAAATTATCTTAGCAACATTTGATAAATCGTATGGAACTGCAACGTATGTAAAATGTGGTCTTGAAAATGTAAAACTAGTGGAAACCTCTTCAACAGACAAAGTTTTTGTCGTAACAATTGAGGTTGCCGGAACAAATATTCTCAATACATATAAACCACCAAACACAGCCTGGCCGAGTAATGTTCTCCCTTCATATGATAAACCGAGCATCTATATTGGTGACTTTAATAGCCATCACACACTATGGAAATATCAGAATGATGACATCAACGGTATCACGCTTGTAAATTGGTCTGAACAGCAAAACTTGCATCTCATATTCGACGCGAAATCCCTTGGTACTTTTCAATCCAGCCGATGGCGCAGAGATTACAGCCCAGACGTATGTTTCGTTTCATTCTAAAGGTCAACCAATCCATGCTTTAAGACAAGTATTATTGGGTTTCCCACATTCTCAGCATCGACCAGTAATAGTAGAGGCTGGAATACAAATCCCGATGATACGTTCAATGCCGAAAGTTAAGGTAAAGTTTTTCAAAATACTTAGATGCTTCTGTACGATTTATTCCACCAGTTTGAAAGAACTACGACCGTTTCGTTGGCGCTACTCTAACAGCTGCAAACAAATTTATACCGCGAGGCTATCGTATGGAATATATTCCAGGATGAAATGAGGAAAGTGAAAGACTTTTCAATGAATTCGAAGAAAGTGGAGACACAGAAATAGCTGATGATCGAATAAGATCCTTACATGCTAATCGACAAGAAAAGTGGATGTCTGCTATGGAAAATATGGATTTTACACATTGTAGTAGTAGGAGTCAAATACGAAAATCGGGTGCTGGGAAAAAGAAATTTGCTGATAAAACCAACATCAATCCAAATTTAATAGCGAACAGGATATTTAACGTGTCAAGAGTTGAACCACATAAAGAACTTTCAAAAACCGTTCTGTTAAATCTTAAAAACTTGAAACCAAACACACCAAGATCTTCCGAATACTATCGTCCTTTCACCATTGAAGAGATTGCAGCTTAATTATCGGACTTGAAATCAGGCAAAGCAGCTGGCTTCCATAACGTCTATCCAGAATTCCTTAAAATTGCGGAGAAAATACCAGAAAATGACTTGCTCGCTTTTACACCAACATAATGAAACTGCAATATTACCAAACGCTTTCAAGAAAACGAAAATTATAGCATTGTTGAAACCAGGAAAGATAGTAGAAAATCCGGAAAGTTATAGACCAATCACACTGCTATGTGTCTGCTACAAATTATTTGAACGATTAATTTACAACCGAATTGTAACGAAAATCGATGAGGTCTTACCTCCAAAATACGCCGGTTTTTGTCGTGGACGCAATTGCACAGATCAAGTTTTTTCACAAACCAACTATATCGAACTTGGGTTCCATTAAAAAAATAAAAAACGTCTGTTGTTTTCATAGACCTAATAGAGGCTTATGACACCTTTTGGCGAAAAAGCCTAATATATAACTGCTCAATATTATTCCATGCCTTAAAATTGCTCAAGTAATCAACAATATGCTCACAAATTGCCTTTTCCAAGTCTATCGAAACAATGAGAACAGTTCTTTCAGGAAATTGAGTAATGGTCTCCCACAAGAATCAGTATTGGCTCCATTATTTTTCAACATTTACTTGATCGATTTACCAACAACGCAATCAAGAAAATTTGTATATGCCGATGACATAGCAATTGCCATTCAATCGCATCAATTTTCAATTACTGAAAACATTTTGGAGGAAGATCTAATAATACTGGGAAATTTTTTCAAGAAATGGAGATTATGTCCAAGCATGAATAAAACTGAAGTTTGTTGTTTCCATTAACACAACAAAGAAGCAAATACAAAACTGTTGGCCATTTTTAACGAAAAACAACTTGCACATAACTTTAATCTGAAAATTTTCAGATCACTTACACACAAAGAAAATTGCTTGAAGCTTGAGGCCAAATTAAAAACAAGAAATAATATCATACAAAAACTTTCGGGATCAACATGGGGAGCTTCTGAGAATGTATTGAGAACATCTACTATCGCTCTTGTTTTCTCCTCAGCTAAATATTGTGCGCCTGTTTGGTTGAAAAGTACACACGCAACCAAAACCGATGTACAACTTAGAACAACAATGCGTATTATCACTGGAGCAATCAATCCGACCCCAATATAATAGCTTCCAGTTTTATCAAATATTGAACCTCCGCATTTGCGACGATCTCAGTCCTTATTAAAAGAATATGGTAAAATAATGAACAATCAACTACTTCCAGCGTATCAAGATCTCGTTACACCAAATTTTCATCGATTGAAATCTCGTATCCATTTTTCTTTGAAGAACTCAAAGCAAGTAATTTTGACAAAAAACAATCATGGAAAAAATGAATTGACAATTTTCAAATCTAATAGTTTATTATTACTGGACATAACAGACCTCAATATCAAATTGAATGGCTTTGACATTCCACGTAATTTATGGGTGAAATTGAACAGAATCCAGACATTAAATGAAAGATGTGCTGTTTCTTTTTACAAATGTGGAATAGTAACGTCACCGTCTTGTGATTGTGGAGCACAAAAACAAACAATTCGTTATATCGTCTCCAGATGCCCCTTACGCTCTTATCAAGGACCAATAACAGATTTTATCGACGAAACACCGAATGCATTCGAATGGCTGAAAAATCTCGATGTTGAAATTTGAGTTTCGTTGATTGTTAACTTTGTTTTTTATCACTGTACAAAAGTATCCATACGCTAAATAAATAAAAATAAGATATAGTTTTCGACAAAAGGCTTTTATGAGGACACTTTTTAGTTTTGGACAGCGATGTATAATAAACAAAAAATTCTTTTTTAAAGTGGAAGTATGTATGTTATCTCTGCTTAGAAGTTAATTACAAAACAAACACAAAACATCAAATTCTCTTTTTATTAAAAAACGACATTTGATCCGCAATAAATTGATATTTTCCCACTATTCCTATAAGTTAAAAGGAGTTGAAACTGGATAGAACCATATTTCATGTCCTATTTCATCTTTAATTACAATTCATGTCTTACAATTAATTTTATTTGTCAAATTTTTCTAATCGAAAATGTTTCTCATTTTATGTTTCTTTAAAAAATTGGGTAAAAATATATGAAAATCACTCTTTTGACACACTTGACGATATTTTTTTGACACACCCATAATTCAATAATTAATCTCCTGGTCTCACATACCAACGCCATCCATCAAGATTTCTCCCCATTCAAAGCAAAAGCCATGTAAATTTTCTTGTTTTGACACTCTTAACTAGGTTTTAACACTCTTCCGGTAGAGTTATCGAACACATCATCCTTTCAGCTCGTCCCATTAAATTAACCTATTTTTAGAATTAAAAATTTTGAAATCGCTCCTGCGGTTTTCTCTGTAACGATGATTGTGACGGTCGACCGGCCAGCAGACAGACAAACATTTTTTGCTTTTTTAGAATCGGTAGGTCCTAGAACGTCAAAAAACGCCAAAAAGTGGGGGTAAGAATTTCACTGACGGTCGAGAATGTAATACATATCTAGGTTTTTCAAACCAAAGTAATTTAATAAAGAAACCTCAATGACGACGTAGGCTTTACTTTTTACCTCATCCCAAATTTCCAGATTCTCACTAGCTGCACTACTGACTAGAAAGAATTAGTTTTACTGTTTTAAGGAGGCGTTCTAATCTTTTTTGGCACTATCTGAATATCGATCAATTAAAGTGGTTTTAGTGCTTTGTTTTATGTATTATTTATTATCTGGCAGCTTTTGCAAAAATATTGCAGAATCAAAATATTATTTAGGTTTGAAAAACCCAATAAACATTTTGGCTGAATATGGCACGTATAAACGATGTACAAGGCCTTAGTCGAGTAATTTCAATGTTCCCCTCTTACCGCCCCTTATTACAAAAACGTCAACGTACGACCTTATCGATGCCTTATTCAGCTCTTATTAATACCAAAGGGCGCCAAAAGCGAGGAAATTATACAGGTTAAACAGCTGGTTAAGAGCTGTATAGTGTTCTTGTGTTAGACCTTAATCAGCTCGACTAACAAAAGACCTTATTCAGGTGTTGCCTTAAGACCTTATAAAGTCAAATTATTCAGGCGTTAAAAAGTCTTTCTGAATAAGAACTGAATAAAAATAGCTGGTGAAGCCATTACCCAGGCATATTATTCAGGTGTTACAAATCGTTGACGTTTGCTGTATATGGGCTGAATAAAAAAGCTAAATAAGGTCTTACTCAGTCTGCTTATTCCGTATTGAAAAATACAAAAAACAACTTTTTCAAATTGCGCCTCATGCATTTTTTTTCTAATTTTCTTATCCGTTGCAGTGTGTATTTCAACGTTTTTCCTCTTTTTCTTCTCTGAGGTTGCTCTGCAGTTTATTCTGAAATTCTTATTGAGAGAAGAGTACATTTATTATTATTCTTTAAAATTTATTTCAAATGTTAAATATACTTACAATTGTTTTTGAGATTCACCCGGGGGATCGAACTTGGAACCTTCGTGTCGCTAGTCGTGCACATTACCACTCGTCTATTGTGACATATATACTACGTATGCTGAAAGTCATATATCCTTTTCTTTAAATCAGGCTTGAAAAGACCTGAACAAGACCTGAACAAGGCCTTAATGCGTATGTATTTTAGCACTGAACTCGATAGTGACCACGAAAATATCAGCGCATGCATAAAAGCGAAATTTAAAATAAAAATTACATTTTTATTTATTTAGCGTATGGTTTTTGTTGTGACACATTAAAAACAAAAATAAAACTTAAAATAGATAGATTTTCATATGAACTCTACATAAAACAAAACATAAATACAAATTAAATGAGCTTACAATCAATATGATTGCGCGTCTTTTAGTTAAAAATTAAAAAGTAAAATATTAAAATATTTGAACATTGGGCAGTACATTTGAACATTAGATGTTTACATCGAGCGAGTCCATCCATGCTACTACATCGGGAGTTGCCAAATGGATGTCTGAGATGTTGCCATTGTAACGTCGAATTGGACACACAGTAGCAATGTGTTTTATAGTTTGTTGTGGAGCGCCGCAGTCACACTCAGGGGACTCTGAAATGCCCCACTTGTAGAAAGAATCAGCACAACGTCCATGATTTGTTCTTATTCGGTTTAATGTAGTCCAGGTATGACGTGGCAGATCGAAACCAGGTTGGGTAGAAGTCGGGTTAGTAATAGAAAGGCCGTAATGATGCCAGGAGGTGTCCCAGGCATCCAAGATATTAAAATTAGTTGCCAACAGGTTGCTGGCAGTTTTATGTGGAGGCTTTCTTGACTTCAATCGACAACGAGTGTGGTCACCGTAATATTCGTGCAAGGGTAACGTGATGTTGTTGGTTACCTTTTTATATTCACGCATGAGAGCATGCGAGCGTCTGAGTGCAGGTGGAGCGATATTGCTTAACACAGGGAGCCAAGGTAAAGGAGTGGACCTGATAATACCACTTATAGTACGCATCGCGGCATGCAGCTGGCAGTCAACTTTTTTAGTATGTGTGCTATTCAGCCAGACTGGTGCGCCGTACTCAGCCACTGAGTAAACCAGACTTAGAGCAGTTGTGCGGAGGGTTGCTGGAGTAGCACCCCATGTCGAGCCTGCCAGTTTGTGCAATATATTGTTTCTCGTTTTAAGTTTTTTTGACGTATTTTCTAGGTGGAGCTTAAAAGAAAGAGTTCTATCGAGAGTAATACCCAGGTACTTTGGCTGTTGATTGTATTTAATGACAGTGCCGTTAAATAACACTGATAGTTCGTGTTTTGCCAGTTTGTTGTTTAAGTGGAAACAAGAACTCTCGGTTTTACTTGGATTAGGAAATAAGCTCCACGTTCGAAAATAGTCATTCATTATCGCCAGATCAGTTGACAGCAAATCTTCCAAGACACCCATATTTTTATTTTGAGTGGCCAGGGTCCAGTCATCCGCGTACCCAAATTTCTTTGATGTTGTGTCAGGCATGTCATGGATGTACAAATTAAAAAGTAATGGCGCCAGGACGGAACCCTGTGGCAAACCATTGTTAAGCATTTTGGACCTACTACAGGAATTATTTACATGAACTTTGAATACACGATTACTCAGCATGTTGTTAATTAAACGTGAGATGGTGTTACAAGGTATTACATTGAACAGCTTATATATAATCCCAATTCGCCAGACCGTGTCATTTGCTGCAGTGAGATCGATGAATACTGCGCCTGTTTTTAATTGCTTTTGATACCCAGCTTCGATGTAGGATGTTAAAGCGAGCAGTTGGTCAGTGCAGCTGCGATTGGGACGGAAACCAGCTTGTTCGACTGGGATCTGGTCATTCAAAATCGGTGCGATACGGTTGAATATGAGCCGTTCTAGCAATTTGTAGCAGGTGCTCAAAAGTGCGATTGGGCGATAGCTTCCTGGTTCATTGGATGGTTTACCTGGCTTAAGTATCGCTATCACTTTCGTAGTCTTAAAGTGTTTTGGAAGATTGCCGGTTTCTAGGATAATCGAGAAAAATTTAGTTAGCCATTGTTTTACATTCCTTCCCGCATTTCTAAGAAATTCTGGAAATATGCCATCGTAACCCGCTGCTTTTTCGTTTTTTGTTTGGGACAGAGCTGAATCCAGTTCTTCGCTACTAAAAGAGTTCGCATACTTCGATGGAAACGAGCAACTGCGCTTCATTTCTTTTAATTTACGTTTAATTGTTCTCTTATGAAGGCGATTAATAGAAGAACGAGACATGTTTACGATATGATTTGCAATGTCCTCTGGATTTATTTCATTGTTAGCGCGAGTGATGGAGTTTGAGCCACCCAGTTTCCGAAGGAGACTCCATGCTTCCCTGCTTGAATGGGAAAAATCAATGTTTTCAACAGCGTTAATCCACTTTTGTTTCCTCGCGGCGTCCAGTGAGTAAATCAAGTCATCAGCCACGTCTGCTTCACCACTACTAAGGTACTCCTCATACAGTTTATCGCTCTCTCTCTCTACTCCAACCAGGAATGTATTCATCGCGGAAGCCTCTTGGGATGCATTTCTTTGCAGTTGAGATGATGGCTCCAACGAACCTATCATAATTTTTAGGAGTGGGTGGGATCCAGCGAATCACTGCATCCAACTCCAACCTATATTTATCCCAATCAGCTTTGTTAAAATTCCATCTAGGTTGAGGAGTAGAGTTAACGAGTGGGATTTGGATTCCAACCTCAAGGATTACTGGACGATGTTGAAAGCGTGGAAAACCTTGTAAGACAGCCCTAGATATTGGAATAGGGCTACGTTGTTCGTTTTTTGTGGAAAAACAAAGGTCGGGATTGTAATCACGTTGCCATCTAGCAGATCTAAAAATTACATCAAAGTTATTAATTGAAAAATTAGCAGAATACTTTTCACGCAATTCTGTGAAAATAATTAGACAGAAAAAAAGAAGACAGTGTTAAGGACTGCTGACAGAATTGAAAACTTAAATCTGTAAAATAGCTGTGTTTTTTTGTATATTCCAATAATCGCAAATTAAAATTTTAGAATGTTCAAATTAAAATCATTAAAATTATTCTGGGTTTCACATCTATCAGCATTCCAAGCAACTATTATATACATTTTTATATTTAAAATAATCAAAACATATCATATAAAAATTTGCGTCTATCAACACCTTAGAAAGCATGTTGTTGTGGCACCTTGTTCTTAAAAGATTTTTATGTGTTGTTGTGACACAGCTTGTAATTTCTACTACCAAACACATTTTATTTTAAAAAAATAGCGTATCATCAAAGAATATTCCATAACTTAGAGTAAGGGATGGTATCGTTGATTGAAAATACTTCATCCGCAACAACTTCCCAAATTTTCATGATGATTAATGTATTAGCGCATAAAGGACAAACAGTAACAGATATACTTTCAATTTTGTACATATTCAATATTTATTTAGCATTATGACTCGAATGCAAATTGCAAAAGACAGTAGCAATATAACTTTAAAAAACTGCGTTATAGATCAATTTTTTAAAATTCGTATAAAGAAATTTTTATTATTTTTATGAATTCATGAATAAAAAAAAATAATTTCAATGGTATTTAATAAAAATTAAAAAAAAAACAATAAAAAAAATGTAGTACACCAGGAATTGAACCCACGATCTACAAAACATCAGTTGAGCGCGTTATCTACATCGCAATTTGTAACGTTAAGAAATGATAGATGTATTTCATATTTAAAAAATATTTTTTCTTCAAAAATGCATATTAAATGATGACGTGAATGGTATTCTTTTATAGTTTCGAAATTTGTCAGTAAAACTACTCTGTAATTTTCTGCGTATTTTCGCTATTATTTGTTTCTTTTTCACTCTTGACATTTTTTCTGAATAAGACTGACCTTAATAAGGCCTTATTTAGCCTTTGATAAGGTAAAGTTAGACACCTGAGTAACAGGCCTGAATATGGTCTGAATAAGCGCTGAATAAGGTCTTTTATTGCAAACAAAACAGAAAACGCGCAAAGGAGGATCGGACCATCTCCGATGAAGAGCAATTTTGGCATGAAAATGATCGCAGTTTAAACCATGCACAAATCAAATTTGGCCAAAGCCCAAAATAAATAGCTGTTGACAATAATTAATATTTTTTTCTGCTACTGCTGTCTTTATTGATTTTGATTCGGGAAAAATAAAATAATAATACGAGAGAAAACATTTTCTTTTTGAAACAATAAGTAGTAAAATGTCGGATAAGACAATATATGATGCGACCGCGCGCACTGTGGTTTTATTATTTATTTTGTTTTGCTGCCAAAATGAAATATGCATCTGCAACACCGGAAACACCAGGATCATCATTACCGCTGTGCATTTCTAAATCTTCATCACTGTCTACCTCTTGACGTCTATATTGAGTATCCACGATTTGACACAGAAGCATGATGTGCTCAGAGGTGGCTTCGGGTACCGTGTATTCTGAAATGCTGCTGCTTAGCTCAATTTCTGCCTCGAGCGTCTCATTTTGGTAGCCTACTGATGCTTCCAACACCTCCTACCACATATTACACTCTTCTTGATGATCACTACTATCGTCGGACATTTTTCAAGTAATTTGTATAAAACGAAGACAAAATATGAAACGAATAAAAATAATTAAGCCAAAAATAAAGATAATAAGACGTAACAACGATGATGACGATAGAACAAAAGAAACGAATATGGCGATGACTAGCTAAAATTGGCGTTTATAATTTTTTTATTCAAAAGTAGATTTAGCTGAGTAAGGGCTTATTTTTTATTCGAAAGAGATAATACACTGACATAAGCGGCATCAGACCTGAATAAGGTATTATTCAGTCCGATATGTATGCAATACTGGTATAAATATTTTAGTGACTTCACTAAACTGAAGGTGCACTAGTTTACATTTTATTTTCGAAGGGTCGAATAATGCCCTCGACGTTTTCTTTACCAAAATAATCCGATGCGTATATGTTTAATGTAGACGATTGTATTGGTAAATCAAAAAAGTCTGTCTTACTAGTCACTTTAATGCCGTAGAACAATGGTTTTTTATCGTCTTTGATGGACGAAATAATATTATGTAAGGAGACAATCCGATTATCAGTGGTTAAAAACCATTGATTAGCACTGTCAGTACTAATACTGAAGTCTCCGAAATCGCATTTGGAGTAGAAGTATGGCTCGCCACTTATTGGCTTGAATTTGTTCGGGATATTCACACCAATGTTCCGCATTGAGAGAATAGTTGATGGTGATGCTGATGTCGCCGTGTTTTTTTTTCTAAGTCATCAAAATCAATCGTGCTAGCAGCAGCAGTTACTTCGCTCATACGATTGATAACTTGACGTAGGGTGTATCTGCGTCCTCTTATAGAGCGTTTGATATTTCCAAGCATGTTTTCGTATGGATAGGCGGTGAACGATTGCAGTTCTCCCAGAAATTCAACATCATCGACCAAATGCACCAAATTGTGAACATTGCTTGTGACATAGTGTTTGCCGTAGATCTTTTGGAAGCAGGCCACGTAGTGTTTCAGCATTTCTCTCGCTAGTGAATGCGTTAGTGATGTTGTTTTCCAAAGCCCACTTTACTACATTTTTACGCAGCTCCACTCTTTTTGCAGTTTCTTTGCAAAAGATACCGTCAGTCTCACCATCATCAGAATTATCTTCATCGTCAGCACTATCTTCTGTGACAAATAATAATTCATCGCGACCAGCAGCAAGATAGTGTTCGTCATCATTATTTTCTGATGTTTGTAAATATTCTGAAACATTTATGTTATTATTATTTCGATAAATATAAGTCGATGGGAAAATGTGTTTTATTTTATTACCGGAAGATTTACATGAAAATGCTGAATAATTATCTGATATGTCGTAATGAATAAATTGAATCGGCGATTGCTGTGCAGAAGTAGATGTATTCAATAATAATGATGATGCATTATTATTATCATTTTTTTTTAATGAAGCTGCTGTTGGCGGATTATTTGTTTGCGGCAAAGAAGTTGCCGACGATGCTCCAAAAATTGATGTTTTTGGTCGCTGTTGAATTTTCATCATTTGCAGCGGAGATGGCGAATACATTATATTGTTAAACTCTCTGCGAATGCTTCTATAATATGCACCTGACTTTTTAACTTTTTTCCGCGCAGAGGGTGCACATTTTGAAACCTTTTTATTATTCATTTTAACGAATATAATTGAACACACGTAAGATAATTATATTTTAGCAGCGTGTTGACAACGTCGTAATATATATATGTCAAATAAACAACGCGTCATTATTTTCTACAAAGAATTACGGTATGTATAAGACCTGAAAAAGCAAATTATTATTCAGGCATCATCTGTCTCAACTGAATAAAACCTTTTCAATAGGCCTTATTCAGTTAGAACTGTATACAAGCTGAATAAAATTTTGCTGAACATTATTCAGGTTGTTATTCAGCCCTAACCTGTATAAACCCCAATCCGAATACAAGCTGTTTAGTTTACCTTAATACGTCGTTATTCAGGACCTTATGCAGCCAAATTAGCTGAATAAGCACATCCTCAATACAAGCTGTTTAATTAATCTTAATACGTCTTTATTCAGTCCCTTATGCAACCAAATAGGCTGTATAACGATTTAAACTGAATAAATATTTAAAAAAGGCGTATTTCAGCTGCTAATCAGGTTTTATCTGTATAATTCTCATTTCCCCTGAAGTTATTCAGATAAATGTTTATTGGGAACCTAAGTATTACATTCTCGATCCAAAAGTAAAATTCTAACCCCACTTATTTGGCGTTTCTCATCTTTTTAGGACCAACCGATTTTAAAAAAGCAAATAATAGTTATTTACATATCGAGGGCTGAAAGTAGAAGATTACGCCAGCGGTTCATATTGAAGCCCGACGCGATAGCTTTTATTGAACCAAGCTCGTAATCTTCCTTTCAGCCTGAGTGTATGTACAACGTTTTACACACAACTGCACAACTTTATTGTAGTATAAATCAATTTTTGATTTTTTTAAACTCGCTAGACATTTTGAAAATTATGCTAAACATGCCATGATTTTCTCTATAAACTTCATGCAATAATTTATTTGTTTGTTCTAATTTTATGACAATTCAACTCATTAAATAAAGTTTCGATAAGGTCCAATAAAAACGCTTCATTTACTATTTTTTAACAAATCAAAATGAATAATTTCGATTATTTTTCTCTGGTGGGAAGGAACAGCGAATTGTAGTGAATATTTTCGGCCTACTTAATATATTAATTTTAAACAAAAATTCACATACAAAATTATGTGAAAATGCAATTTGCAAATAGTAAAAATGTCCGTTTTCATTCATAAATGATTGCATGTTTATGTTTATTTGTCAAAAATAAATTACAAATTTATAACATTTATGCGCCTACTAAGATGAAATAATATTTTATTATGTATGATTATGTTGTATGAAATAATGTTACTATTTCTGTTCGTTAAATTGTTTGCTAAATACAACTCGTCATCAAATTATTAGTCAATTATTTTTCAACATTGCCACTCATGCCATTTGAGGTTAAAAATTTCTCAATAAACCTCAAACGACATTCGTAATAATGATTATGAAAAATAATCGACTATTATTTGACGACTCGTGATATCATATATGAATATTTTACGGGCGATTAAGCGGTAAAGTAGAGAAATATAATAATCTTTCATATAGCAACGGGATTTTATTTTATGGATGTAAAGTTCAACTTTCAGCCACGATAACTAGGATGTAAAATGTGTTTTACGATCCGTTTGTGCGTAAATGTATTTATGTCGACCGCCCGGCCGTCTCAACCGTCGTTACAGAGAATACCGCAGAGGCGATTTCAAAAATTTATGTTTTCATAAATACATTAACTTAATGACAAGAGCTGAAAGGACGATGTGTTAGATAACTGTACCGGAAGTGTGACAAAAAAGTCGTCAAGTATGTCAAAACAAGGAAATTTCCCTTTTTTTGCTAAAAAACGTTCATTTTAAATGATAACAAGTAATAACATTGAATGTGGAGAAATGGTCGGCGTTGGTATGTGAGACCAGGAGCTTGATTATTGTATTATATGTCAGTCAAAAAAATGCCGTTAAGTTTGTCAAAAGAATGATTTTCATTTATTTGTGAACCATTTTGAGAAACATAAAGTGGGAAACATTTTCGATTAGAAATATTTGACAAATAAAATTAATTGTTTGTGAGACAAACAATGTAATTTAACATGGCATTGGACATGGAATATGGTTCTATTTAGTTTCAACTCCTCCCAACTTATAAGAACAGTTGGAAAATATCGAATCTGGTCAGATATCAAATGTGTCGTTTTGTAACACAAATTGTAATTATTAGGGAGATGTTTCTTGAGAATTTTTTTGTGTGATTCCAGATTTTTGTGTGATTCCAGATTCCACGACTTCTGAATTACAGGAACACAGTAAAATAAGTTTGAATTTTTGATTCTTTTATAATTTTGTGAATATTTCTGGAATTTTGAAAAAAGTTTGAAGTTTTGATTTTGTTATAATTTTTTAAAATCAATTCAATCAGACAAGTCTTTTTTAGAAAAAATAAAATTAATTATTTATATGATTGAACAAGAAATTGGTAGATAATGGGTTGTTTGCTTACGAAAAGTTGAAACTGTTGATTGCTAAATGGAGAGGTTTTTAGTAGTTTGCTGAGTGTACCATCTTTTCACTAAATTATGTTAATTTATGATCTGTTGTAATTTTCCGGTAACGTATTGATGTTTCGTGTTAGTTATGAAATAAATTTTTATACAGAGATAAAATACTTGTGCGTTTACAAAGAATTTTTTGTTTAATATATATCGCTGCTCCAAATTAAAAACAATGTCCTCATAAAAGCCTTTTGCTAAAAACTGTATAAAAATCTTTAACCCAAACCGAAGTCTTTAATTTATGCCTCTTCATATTTTATATATTAGAATGTTTTGTACTCTTGTGCATCGTTTGATCCAAGTTTCATTCAAATAATACCGGTGGTTTTCAGATATACATACTTCTAACCGACCACACTACTGACATATTTTTGGATCGCACCTTAGCTCATTATTTGTTTGTTCAATATTAGTACATTCCATATAGAAACACATTATTTTCAAGTAGTTCTTCCAATTTTGGGAAATTTGAAAAAATTGTCACCTAAAATTCGATATATCGAGATTTTTTATATTTTGATTCCATCTTCCGTTGTCCTAAATTTTAGGTAGTCTATATGTAAAAAACTGTTTGTGTTGTACAATGTAAGTTAACTTGAAAAATTTTATGAGCTTAATCTACATAAATATTTCATTTGTAAATTGCTAGTGAATTAAAAAAAGAATAAATTAAAAATAATTTACTGCAATAATGGATGTACGTAACATCAAATGATAATGACCGTCAATTTCAATTCAATAATTTTAAACAATAATACAGTGAATGGACAATATCATACGAATAAAATTTATATTATAAACAAATAAATGTGAATGGTATAAAATTATAAATAAATCAACAATTTTTTTTGTTCATTATTTCTCCCTTTTTTTATTATTAAAATATTTTTTTTCAAATTTTTTACGTTGCAATAATAATAAATTACCTTTAATGATAGCAACTGTCTGAACGTTAAATAATTGTTAAAAATGGATTATAAAAATTAATTTGTGGATTATTTTTTTGAAAATTGTTAGTGACATTAATTAATAAATAATAAAATGTGTAAATATTTTAACGAGAATGGAAGTTAATTTCGATTGTAATCATAATCATTATTTTTATTTTATATTTTTGCACTATGTTGTAGGAATATGAAATTTTGGAAGATTGGGTTGGATGGTTGGTATTTTAAGAGACAGAATAAAAATAACTTTTAATTTTAGGTACAATCGAGGAATCACCTAATTAATTCAAAATTATTTACCTAGATATCGGCACTAACGGTAAGTTTGCGATTAAAGTGAAGGATTTTAGTGAATTTCTTTTTGTTAAATCGAGTTATTTTGGAGAAGGATTGCAAACCTGTAGTTCCATTAAAATCAAAAACAGGAACAGCAATGAGATACAACTCATGTTTAGCTGGATGGTTTCGTCAAGATGGTTGGTTAGTTTCGGATAGCCTCTCCTTCGTTATGAGCAGGATACAATATTTAACAATTTGATACAATATTTAATGTAAAACACATAGATATGTATTACACATACCAATGACATATGGTACACATAAACAGCTTGCTACGTAATTTGAAAATATTTAAAAATATGTTCGTATCCTACATATAGCTAACATAAAAAAAATAAATATCACGATTGTAATAGGACAGAACGAAGAAGAGCTGCTACCGCAAAACTATTTTGAAACAAAAATGCGTAAAATGTGTTTTAATTGTGCAGCTTATAAAATTCCCGTGTCCAAAATTGTACATAATACATGTCATGCGCATGATGTGTACCATATCGTGCACATGCCGTAAAGCATATAAGCATATATATGCACACATTTGTAAGCCGCATATTTTACGAATAATAAAATACAAAGCGAAACGAAAGTTATTTATTGATAATGATAACAAAAGAATATAGAATGAGAGAATGGAAAAATTTGTAAAAGTTTTTTTTATGTTTTCCAAAATGGCTGGGTTCATTTATTAATTACGACATAATTAAAGAAATAAGTTAAATGTGATAGTTGACGAAGTTTATCTTATTTGCATATAAAATTGGTTTTAAAAAAAATGTTTGTTAATGTAATCAAAACAAACCGGCACTTGGAGTAATTAGTTTTAGTGATTTAAAAAAATTGTTACGTTGTTTTAATATTTTTTGTTACCCTTGTTTCATGTCGGTTTACTGATATTTAAATTTATTTTTTCATAATATTAAGAAAATTATGTAATAATAATATTATTTTCTAAATGTAAGTCAAATACTTAAATTTTTTTAATTCTGAATTTTAAATTGTATCATTAAAAAACTGGTGGAAAAATTGACGCATAACTTATAAATGCAATCAAACAAATCAATTTTTCAGTTTAAAACTAAAAACTACAACCGCTATTTATTTGTCGTAATGGCGATACCAAAAATATTAGTATAGGAAAGAATAATAACGTATTAGAAGATCCTAGTAATAAAGGTTATACATAATAGTACATTATATAACAAGGTTGAGAAGTAAGCTATTATTGACCGAGAACTTTTAGATCCAGAGGCGCGTAGCGCCGAGGGATATAATGTTCGAGGTCTATATTAGCCTTCTCAACCGAGGTATATACAGAATTTTTTTAACTACTAACACTAATTATCATATTTGCTTTGATTAGATTTTGATATTAGTCATTTTCCATTTCATTTTTTAAATATCTTAAAATATCAAGTAGCCTGGAAGTTTAGTTTCATAAAAATAAAACGAAACAAAGAAATGCAATTATTATTTGTTTGTGTTTTTTTGTTCATTTCAATTAAAATAAAAGAAAATATGCCATTATTAACCTAGGTAATTTTTTGTTATTATTATTAACCTAGGTTGAGAAAAATTACTTCTCATTGGGGCATTCGAGTAAATAATGACGATTTCTCAAGTTAGTAGTTAAAAAAATATTTTTGGTAGAGTCATGCATAAAATATTTTTGAATATATGACCGAAAGTTCATTGCGCATTTCGTTTAAATGTTACAAGATTTAAAAATGTTAAATCAAAATATATATATATATATATATATATATATATATATATATATATATATATATATATATATATATATATATATATATATATATATATATATATATATATATATATATATATATATATATATATATATATATATATATATATATATATATATATATATATATATATATATATATATATATATATATATATATATATATATTAGGGTGGCCCTTAGATTACACTAGAATTTTTTTTTTTCATTGTACAGTTTGCGGAACCCTCCCATTTCATGTGAATACTCATAAAAATTTGCAAAATCTGATATCAATCGGTCAATTCTAAGACGTGCCTCCGACCACTTAAAGTTGAGAAATTTTGTTCTGGACCCTAAAAAAAAATTTTTTTTTTTGTGCGATACCCTCTCATTTCGTGTCAATTATGTGTAAAAATTGAAATCAATCGTTCAACTCTAAGGGGTGCCCCCAGCCACTTAAAGTTGAAAGGTTTGGTTGTGACCATTACAAAGAAAAATTTAAATTTTTGTACGACACCCTCCCATTTGGTGTCACTACCCATAAAAATATTATGCGTAAAATTTGGAATCAATCGGTCAACTCTAAGGGGTGCCCCCGGCCACTTGGAGTTGAGAGGTTTTGTTATGGCCATTATAAAGAAAAATTTAAATTTTTTGTACCACACCCTCCGATTTGGTGTCTATACCCATAAAAAATCTATGTGTAAAATTTGAAATCCATCGGTCAACTCTAAGGGGTTCCCCCGGCAACTTAAAGTTAAAAGGTTTGGTTGTGGCTATTACAAGGAAAAATTTAAATTTTTTGTACGACACCCTTCCATTTGGTGTCGATACCCATAAAAATATTTTTTGTAAAATTTGAAATCAATCGGTCAACTCTAAGGGGTGCCTCCGGCACCTTAAAGTTGAAGGGTTTTGTTGTGGCCATTATAAAGAAAAATTAAAATTTTTTGTACGACACCCTCCAATTTGATGTCGATACTCATAAAAATATTATGTTTAAAATTAGAAATCCATCGGTCAACTCTAAGGGGTGCCCCTGGTCACTTGTAGTTGAGAGGCTTGGTTGTGGCCCTTACAAAGTAAAATTTAAATTTTTTGTACGACACCCTTCCATTTGGTGTCGATACCCATAAAAATATTATTTGTAAAATTTGAAATCAATCGGTCAACTCTAAGGGGTGCCTCCGGCCACTTTAAGTTGAGGGGTTTTGTTGTGGCCATTATAAAGAAAATTTAAATTTTTTGTACGACACCCTCCCATTTCATGTCAATACCCGTAGAAATATTATGTGCAAAATTTGAAATCAATCGGTCAATGCTAAGACGTGCCTCCGGCCACTGTAAGTTGAGAAATTTTGTTCTGGACCTTAAAAAAAATTTTTTTTATTTTTTGTGCGACACCTTCCCATTTCATGTCAATATGGGTATTAAAAAAATTATGTGTAAAATTTGAAATTCAATCGTTCAACTCTAAGGGGTGCCTCCGGCAAGTTTTGTTCTGGCTATTACAAAGCTGTTACAAAGCTATTACAGCTATTACAAAGCTATTGCAAAGAAAAATTCAAATTTTTTGTACGGCACCCTCCCATTACGTGTGAATACCCGTAAAAATGTTATTTGCAAGATTTGAAATCAATCGGTCATTTTTAAGGCGTGCCCCCAGCCACTTGGAGTTGAGAGGTTTTGTTCTGGCCATTACAAAGAAAAATTTAAATTTTTTGTGCGACACTCTCCCATTTCATGTCAATACCCGTAAAAATATTATTTGGAAAATTTGAAATCAATTGGTCAATTCTAAGACGTGCCTCCGGCCACTTAAAGTTGAATAATTTTGTTCTGGACCTTAAAAAAAAAATTTTAATTTTTTGTGCAACACCTTCCCATTTCGTGTCAATACCAATAAAAAAATTATTTGTAAAATTTGAAATCAATCGTTCAACTCTAAGGGGTGCCCCCGGCCACTTAAACTTGAAAGGTTTTGTTCTGGCCATTACAAAGAAAAATTTAAATTTTTTGTACGACACCCTCCCATTTCATGTCAATACCCGTAAAAATATTATTTGCAAAATTTGAAATCAATCGGTCAATTCTAAGATGTGCCTCCGGCCACTTAAAGTTGAGAAACTTTGTTCTGGACCTTAAAAAAAAATTTAATTTTTTGCGCGACTCCCTCCCATTTCGTGTCAATACTCATAAAAAATTATGTGTAAAATTTGAATTCAATCGTTCAACTCTAAGGCGTGCCCCCGGCCACTTAAGCTTGAAAGGTTTTGTTCTGGCCATTACAAAGAAAAATTTAATTTTTTGTACGACACCCCCATATTGCGTGTGAATACCCTTGAAAATGTTATTTGAAAAATTTGAAATCAATCGTTCAACTCTAAGGCGTGCCCCCGGCCACTTAAACTTGAAAGGTTTTGTTCTGGCCATTAAGTGGCCGGAGGCACGTCTTAGAATTGAGCGATTGATTTCAAATTTTGCACATAATATTTTTACGGGTATTGACACGAAATGGGAGGGTGTCGTACAAAAAATTAAATTTTTTTTTAAGGTCCAGAACAAAGTTTCTCAACTTTGAATTTTCACCACGGTCATTCGCAACAGCGACATAATTACCACGGCAGCCGATTTTTTTAAGGTGGTTTATTACGTCAGTCTCCCATTGTAGTCGTGGTCTTCCTCGCGGTCTACCACTCCCTGGGGTACTAACGTACATTTTTCCAATCATTCCAGACTGTGAATCGGCTCGTAGAACATGCCCAAACCAAGCAATCCTGTTAGAACGGATACAACCTATTATATCAGGACCCTCAAGAAGGTCTCTGATCTCAAAGTTATATCGGGTTCTATACTCTCCATCGTCTGTCTTAATTGGACCAAAAATGTAGCGTAGGATCTTACGCTCAAATACAGATAAATGCGATTCGTCATTTTGTGTAAGGGTCCACGTTTGTGACCCATACATCACAACCGGTCTAATCAATGTCTTGTATAACTTGAGCTTGGTGTTAGTTGATACATACGGTGATCCAAGGAGAGGTTTAATTGAGTAGAAAGTTCGATTACCTGCAGCGATTCGAGCTTTAATATCTGTAAGTATGCTGTTGTTTGAGTCAAGCATTGATCCCAAATATTTAAAAGATTCAACTCCCTCAACTCGTTCATCGCCGCACATCAAATTTTTCTTCTCAGCCTCTCTTGAAACATTCATATGTTTGGTTTTATTGTAGTTAATTTGCAGACCAATTTTCCTAGCACCACTCTCAAGCGACTTGAAAGTCTCACTCATAACAGCTTCACTTCGGCCGAGGATGACAACATCATCAGCGTAAGCAATCATCTGTACTGAGTTTATTGACAAGATATTGTTATTAGTCGGTAGTTTCTTTTGACGGCACACATATTCCAAGGTTAGATTAAAAAGTATAGGAGAGATCACCTTGTCTTAAACCCGAGTCGACTTTAAAAAGCTTTGATATTTCGTTCTCTACTCGTACACAGCATTGAGAGTTCTGTACTGTCATTTTGCATAGTGATACCAGTTTACCAGGAATTCCCATTGACATCAGAGCAGACCATAGAGTCTCTCGTTCGAGAGAGTCGTAGGCCTGCCTGAAATCAATGAAAAGTTGGTGCACAGGTATGTTGAACTCTCGACACTTTTCCAAAATCATCCTTATCGAGAAAAGTGCATCGGTGGTACCTCGGCCCCGCCGGAAACCACACTGATATTCTCCAAACAGTTGTTCAGCAAAAGGATTGATTTTGGATAGCAAAATGTAGGAAAAGATCTTATATGCTGTGCAGAGGAGGGCGATTCCTCTGTAGTTTGCACATTGTAGGCGATTACCTTTTTTATGGATTGGTATCAGCATAGCTGTGTTCCAGTCCTGTGGCATGGTTTCAGTCCTCCAGATCATTTGAACAAGTTCAAACAATCTTGAGGATAGAGTTTCGCCACCATGTACAATCATTTCGGATGGTATATCGTCGATACCAGGTGCTTTATTGCATTTTAATTTTGACAGCGCCGCATCGAATTCCTCTTTGGTGGGTTCGTCTCCATGTACCTCTGACGCACGAATAGGCTTTGCTCGTCGCCCGACTTGTTGCTGGTCACTTAAGTTGAGACTTAAGTTGAGAAGATTCTCAAAATAAGCGGCCCAAGTATCTAAAATATTTTTAAGGTCTACTTGTAGCTCCCCATCTTCATTTTGAATAGCAGTCGATCTAGTTTGAGGGCCCTTCTTTAAGGTTTTAACCTGTTGAAAGAAGTTACGCGAATGATGTTCCTTATTGAAGCTTTAAATCTCCTCACACTGTCTCTTCCACCATTCTCTCTTCGTTCGTCTACATAGCTTTGTAACGGCTTGTCTTGCCAGTTTATAATTCTCCTTCGTGGACCTGGTATTGCGTCCTTGTAGACACTTCAGATAGCAATCTCTTTTGTATTGAATAGCGTCAAGAAATGCTTGATCCATCCATGGCTTCTGGGAGGGGTTCTGTGGTCGTCCAAGTATTCCCTCAGCAGCGCTTAAAACAGCATCTTTGAGCAAATACCATGACTTATCGACGTCTCCATTAATGGTTTCTGATTTATCCAATGTTTCGGCAATATGGATTTGATATCTCTCTTCTGTTTCAGCATTCTTTAATGATGAGATGTTAAAACGTTTCCGTTGATTGAATTTTGGAATGCCTGGATTTGGGAAGTGGAACCTTATCGTTGCACATACAAGGAAGTGATCACTTCCAATGTATGCACCTCTAAAGGATCGCACATCCCGAACGCTCGAAAAGAAACGTGTTGTTACTAGAACGTGATCAATTTGATTTCGAGTGTTTCCATTCGGTGAGACCCAAGTCTGTTTATGAATTGATCGATGCGGAAAGAACGTACTGGCAATTCTCAAATTATTTGATAATGCAAACTCTGTCATTCTCTCACCATTATCATTCGAATTCAAATGCAGGCTGTTTGAACCCACCACATTTCCACTTCCAACCTGTCCGTTAAAGTCACCAAGAACCATAATGAAGTCGCGTGTGGGTGTTTGTTTCATAACCTCTTCCAGTGCTATGTAGAAATTATCCTTCTCGTCGACGGTCTTAGCTTCAGTAGGTGCATGCACGGCAATAAGAGAAATATTGTTATATGTCCCACGTACACGTATGTAGCAGATCCTCTCACTGACCGGGATGAATTTTATCACGGCTTCTTGTATGCGTGCGCCAACAAGAAAGCCAGTACCAAATTCTCTTCGAGAAGGATGACCACTACAGTATAGAGAGTGACTATCCAAATCTTGTTTTCCGATTATCGGCTGTCTAATTTCTTGTAGAGCAATAATATCCATCCTATACCTCTCAGCCTCTGTTTCCAGACTTATAAGAGCATCAGGAGCGCTCAGGCTGCGCACGTTCCACGTTCCGATTCGGTAGTCTGGTCCTTTTTCACGTCCAGGTAAAATTCTGTTTTTGTCCGGGTCTGTTATTCTTTTCTGATATCCAAATTTAACATATTAGTTTTTTTTCCGGGGTTAGGGTGTTAACCTTAGGCCCAACCCAAATTGTCGTGAATGGGTCCGTTCTGCATATTAAGGTCACCAGAAACAACCTTTTTACACGTTTATGTAGCGAGCCGCTTGATTCAAGACAGACGCCCGCTCCAAGCCGCCCCTGACATGGAGAACAGACGCTTGAGTTGCATTGGTTGTAAGGCGCCAGTTCGCCGTGATGTAGCGTCATATATATATATATATATGTATGACATTAGTAGTGAAATACTTTTGGATACACTTGAATTAAAAGAAAAACTTAAAATTTTTTAAAATTAATCAAATAAAAAAGTGCACGAAATGTGCATACACTAGGGCACCAAGCACATTATGTTTGTTGTAACTGCCACACTTGTCCTGCGGGGATTAAGGGGAAAAAAGGTGATGATAAAAATTTTCATCAAATCCTAAAATACAATTGAGTAAATTAAAAATCATCACAGGTGAGCTGTACTTGTTGACAGTCAACATTCATATGGAGCATATATGGCACAAAACCGAAACCAAATTAGAATTTAAGATAAAGAAAGAATTAGAGTGAGAGGTAGTCAGAGTAAAAGTTAGAGTTAGAGTTAGAGTTAGAGTTAGAGTTAGAGTTAGAGTTAGAGTTAGAGTTAGAGTTAGAGTTAGAGTTAGAGTTAGAGTTAGAGTTAGAGTTAGAGTTAGAGTTAGAGTTAGAGTTAGAGTTAGAGTTAGAGTTAGAGTTAGAGTTAGAGTTAGAGTTAGAGTTAGAGTTAGAGTTAGAGTTAGAGTTAGAGTTAGAGTTAGAGTTAGAGTTAGAGTTAGAGTTAGAGTTAGAGTTAGAGTTAGAGTTAGAGTTAGAGTTAGAGTTAGAGTTAGAGTTAGAGTTAGAGTTAGAGTTAGAGTTAGAGTTAGAGTTAGAGTTAGAGTTAGAGTTAGAGTTAGAGTTAGAGTTAGAGTTAGAGTTAGAGTTAGAGTTAGAGTTAGAGTTAGAGTTAGAGTTAGAGTTAGAGTTAGAGTTAGAGTTAGAGTTAGAGTTAGAGTTAGAGTTAGAGTTAGAGTTAGAGTTAGAGTTAGAGTTAGAGTTAGAGTTAGAGTTAGAGTTAGAGTTAGAGTTAGAGTTAGAGTTAGAGTTAGAGTTAGAGTTAGAGTTAGAGTTAGAGTTAGAGTTAGAGTTAGAGTTAGAGTTAGAGTTAGAGTTAGAGTTAGAGTTAGAGTTAGAGTTAGAGTTAGAGTTAGAGTTAGAGTTAGAGTTAGAGTTAGAGTTAGAGTTAGAGTTAGAGTTAGAGTTAGAGTTAGAGTTAGAGTTAGAGTTAGAGTTAGAGTTAGAGTTAGAGTTAGAGTTAGAGTTAGAGTTAGAGTTAGAGTTAGAGTTAGAGTTAGAGTTAGAGTTAGAGTTAGAGTTAGAGTTAGAGTTAGAGTTAGAGTTAGAGTTAGAGTTAGAGTTAGAGTTAGAGTTAGAGTTAGAGTTAGAGTTAGAGTTAGAGTTAGAGTTAGAGTTAGAGTTAGAGTTAGGGTTAGAGTTAGAGTTAGAGTTAGAGTTAGAGTTAGAGTTAGAGTTAGAGTTAGAGTTAGAGTTAGAGTTAGAGTTAGAGTTAGAGTTAGAGTTAGAGTTAGAGTTAGAGTTAGAGTTAGAGTTAGAGTTAGAGTTAGAGTTAGAGTTAGAGTTAGAGTTAGAGTTAGAGTTAGAGTTAGAGTTAGAGTTAGAGTTAGAGTTAGAGTTAGAGTTAGAGTTAGAGTTAGAGTTAGAGTTAGAGTTAGAGTTAGAGTTAGAGTTAGAGTTAGAGTTAGAGTTAGAGTTAGAGTTAGAGTTAGAGTTAGAGTTAGAGTTAGAGTTAGAGTTAGAGTTAGAGTTAGAGTTAGAGTTAGAGTTAGAGTTAGAGTTAGAGTTAGAGTTAGAGTTAGAGTTAGAGTTAGAGTTAGAGTTAGAGTTAGAGTTAGAGTTGAAGAGCTTGAAACAATAAAATATTTATATAAAAAGTATTGTATTGTATTAAAAGGTATTAATAAATATTTATGTAAAAGGTAGTATTTTTGGTACTTTTTCTTAATTTAAAGATAAGTTGTTAGATCATTCAATTAATCCATTACTATACCTTAATTTATAATTTTTTTCCTAAATGGTTGTTTATCTATAACACCTTTTTCATTATTTAATTTCTTTTTTAACCATGTCTAATTTTAACATAAAATTTCTTAAAACTAGCCAATAGTAATTCAAACTAACTGTTTTTTTTCATACAAAAAGAGAAGAAAATTTTACAAATTAACCAAACAAATAGCAACAGTTCTGATTGGTCAAAATAATTTGAGGTAGAAAAACAGTAGATTAATTTAAAAATTACAGATCAATGCCCAATATTTTATACAAAGCAACATACATTTTAAGATAAAAATTAAATCAATTTCTTATGTTAATTAGCTTGATTTTAAAGCGATTCATTGTTAGAGTTGATTAGTCAAGAAATGCGTAGCATAGTTTTTGTACTTTTCATTAATTATTTTAGGGGATTTTTTGAAAATATTAGTATTTTATAAAAATCATTAGAGCAGTTGAAAATAATTATTATTACGATTTCCTATGACGTATATTATGAACGTGAATGAACTTCAATAGTTAATTTAAAATAAAAATCCAAACCAAATTTGTTTCCTGGTATTATTTAGGTAGATGATTTTAGCTAAAAGCGACAAGGTCTTAAGAAGTACTAAATATCGAAAATTATATGCCAAAATCAACAATTAGAAAACTTTAGAAATCACTGATCATTATCAATCAAGCAGGTCATAATTTTTAATTTGAATTAGCTCAGTGTTAAACCGATTCATTTTATTAATTGATTAGTTATTGAAATTTTTGACTAAGTTTTTATAATAACATTAACTTGGTGAATAGGTGATTTTTTTCACATTTGCAGAAAAAAAATCTTATTTACTTTTTATTTTGTGTTTACAAATTTCTCCACACTTTAGCTAATCTTTTATGTAGAAGATCGTTTTCGTTTATATCTTCTTATCAACAGATGTATTTTTTTATTTTTATATGTGACTAACTCATTTGATTACGAAACCACAATTTTTATTATATGAATTTTGTTTGATATATATTAGTCACATTATTTGCATTTGTCTAGTATTTGTTAGCAACATTCGTAAAATTTTGCTGCAAAAGATATGCTGATATAAGTTTTTGTATCAAAGCATATGTGTTGTATATACATCTGATCAAACTTTTAGTTCAAATAAAATATCTTAAGTCCTGAAATAAAGAATTTTAGACAAAAATTTTATTATTGATTCTTTAAATCTTACGTTCTCCAGCTCTATGATGAAGGTGTTGATAGCCAAGAACACCACAAGTGAGGATAAGAGCTGACATCAGCTGACTGTTTTCCTGCATGTGGAACCTATTACGTTTCCTGCAGAGAAGTATGCGTTTGATTTACACTACTAAATATTTCTCTACGTGAAAGTAGTTCATCAAAGTTCAGGTATAATGTTGTGGAGCGTTAGCTATTCATGAAAGCAGTTTGAATGATTGTGCTTGCTTCGGAATGAAGGGTGTGGTTGCTTTGGTATTTGGGTAAAATGGTAAGATCAGTATATGGTTCTTAATATGCTAAAAAAAATACAATTTTCTTGTCAGTTCTGAACTATTCAATAGTTCAGTGGATATTACTTTATAAGAATAAGCTGATTGGAATGATTCATATTTTTTAATCTTCAAAAAAACTTTTACTTCGTAGTTTTGTCTTTTGGGCAGTAAAACTGGCATTCACTAAATATTTTCCGCATTTTCTATGGTTAATAATTAAATGGTCCAGATATCATTCGAAACAATGGGGCAGTTTAATATTATTGGGTTAGTTACAACAGTTTTCCTGAGTCTAGAACTTGCCGTGAATTATCTTTGTCTCTATAGTTGTTTATTTGTGTAAAGGTTCCGGTGTAGTGGTTCAATCATTCAAAGTAGTGTAGTGGTTCAATCATTTAACACCATTCAATTATTTAACATATGGTTAGTTGGTTCAGCCACAATAACCACACCCAAACCGTCCGTTCTTTTTCTAGGAGCGAAATTAAATTTGCCTCAATGTTACATACAATGAGGTTAGTAATTAATTGATTAAAAAATGTAAATTTTATCACTATAAATGTTGCCTCTTAGAAAGTTTCCTTTAAAGTGAAGACTCTGTTAATAAGAGTTAAGGTTTGTTTGGCTGAAATATTTGTTTTGTCCTTCTCATAAATGTTTAAACGGATTGTGCCAAAGTCAAAGTAAATCTTTAAATAAGATTTTACTTATGTTTATTAAAATGATTAAACTTGTCGGTTATTGATAGTTCCTCAACTAAATCTTTAACCTAACCGTATATGTAATTTATACTAAGCAAATAATCTTCAAAACATCGACTGGATTCGAACGTTCTTTTGACTACCTCAGTAGACACACGGTTATAGCTTTCACGTTTTGGAGATCTGTAGTGACTGCTTGTAGTTTCATGCTAATAATTTGGGCAATGGACTTACGTTCTTTTCAAGAACAGAGTCAAGATTGGCTGTAAACACAATTTCGACTCTCTGTTTGCTTTCAAAATCTTATGAAACCTTGGTCGTCTTATTTATCTAATAAAAACAATAATTTATTTTGGATTTTTTAGATCAATTAAACTCAAGTAAGTAAAGAAGTAATTGGAATTTTTTCAATTCAAAGGTATGGTTTGAAGTTTCTAAGAAAAAAACTCCAATTCACATTTTTCGTGTTTCGGATGGGAAACAATAATAATATCTCTTATCTTAAAGCTTTGGAAGAGTTCATTACCTCTTCTTCTGATCCATGTGTCCTATCGGATGCCAATTTTATGGTGATGACTAATAAAAATTTTGACTCGTAAAAATTTTTACTATTCATCGTTTAAATCTGAAGTGAACATTCACCTTAAAAACAATCATTTCATAATGTTTAAAAAACTTCGTAACAACTGTACTAATCTTAGAAAATATCTTCAACGTGAATGGTTTAATTCTAAAATTGATCCAGACCTTCCTTCTAAGACATTATGGAATAATTTGAAAAATAATGGTGTTACTAAAGATTCTAATAATGTTATTACCAGTTTTTCGGCTGAAGAATTCAATAACTATTTTTCAAATTCATTTTCTAAAAAAACTGCACATCTGGTAACTTTTGATAATGATTGTGATGAAGCTGGTTGTTTTGAATTCTCTACTATCACTGATATCGATGTCGATTTTTATCTTAGTTCTATTAAAACTAATGCTTGTGGTGTTGATGAGATTCCAATATTTTTCATAAAAATGCTTGGTTGTTTCATCATCCCATTTATCACTTATATTGTCAATAACTGTATTACACAGTCTTATTTCCCTGAGCATTGGAAATGTAGTATTATAAAACCTATCCCAAAAAAATCAAATCCAACTAATCTAGAAGACTTCAGGCCAATTAGCATTTTACCATCATTATCAAAAGTTTTGGAAAAAGTATTGAAAAACCAAATTCAAAGTTATGTTGATAATAATTCTCTTCTCTATAAATTTCAATCTGGGTTTAGAAATGGACTCAGTACTAATTCAGCAATGCTTAAAGTTATTCATGATCTTTGCCTTGCCTTTGAAGAGAATAAAGTGTCAATAATTTGTTTCCTTGACTTCAAAAAAGCTTTTGATCTTGTTGATCATATGTCTCTTTTGTTGAAACTAAGAAATAAATTCAAATTCTCAATCAGATCTTGTAACTTTATTAAATCGTTTTTATCTAATCGCAAACAACAAGTTTCTATTAATAATATTCTATCACATCAAGTTGAGATTAGCTCTGGTACTCCTCAAGGTGGCATTTTATCTGCTTTATTATTCACTATTTTCATTAATGACCTTCCTGATTATGTTGACATCAATACCCATCTTTATGCGGATGACTCTCAGATTTATTGTTCTTTTCCGTTTGATCAATTTAATTTATGTGTTGATAAAATGAATGCTTCTCTTTCTTCTATTTCTGATTGGACAAATTTGAATCATGTTTATGTTAACCCATTAAAATCACATGCTATGATTATTAGCAGAAAGAAAATTAATAATCCTCCTCCCATTTTATTTGATGGTAATGTCATTAATTATGTTGAAAAAACAAAATCATTAGGTTTAATTCTTAATTATGATCTCACTTTTGATGATCATGTTATTAAAATTTGTGGTGAAGTTAACAGTTGCTTAGGGATGCTTTATCAATCAGTTAGTTTCACACCTGTCAATTTACGTTTGAAACTTGTTAGAGCTTTAATAATACCCAAATTACTATATTGCTCAAATATTTTCCATAATTGTTCAAGAAAAAGTTGGGATTTACTAAATGTAACATTTAATAACTGCGCAAGATATATATTTAATCGAAACAGATTTAGTTCAATTTCTACCTTTTCTTTTCAAATTTTAAATTGTTCTCTTGAAAATTATCTTAAATATCGTACTTGTCTATTTTTGCATAATTTAATAAAATATAAATGTCCAGACTATCTTTATGAACTTCTCATTTTTCCAAGATTTCAACGAAATAAGTTACTGAAACTTCCAAACAGTTGCCTTTCTTCACAATTTAGATCATCGTTCTTTGTTGAGAGTATTAGATTGTGGAATAATCTTGAAGCAGGCATTAGAATTCTTGAATCAACTTCTGACTTCAAGAGGAAATGCTTGCTTCATTTCTCCTCATGTTAAGGGTTTGGTCATTGCACAGAAGTGATAATCAATAAGTTTAGGCTTTTTGAACTCAAATTACTATTTATTAAAGAAAGCAGTTCATTAATGTCACCAGATTGATTTTGTTACATTTTCAATAATTCTTTATTTTCACAATTATTTAATTCTTTTTTTTTTTTTTTTTTGTATTAATTAATCAATGAATAATTAATATTTTAATATTAAACTTAGTTCACGATAAACTTCGGTTTAAAAAGGAATTCCTTATGTGATACTACACTGTATAAATAAATAAATATAATAATAAGTATAAAGGATTCAAATTTTTATGTGATTTTGAACTAGACTTTTGATTAATTGTAAATTCAAGGTGCTAATGGTTGTATTGTCTGAATGATTTTTATCCCAACATTGGGATAGTGATAGTAGGTAGGTCTGTAAACTGTGTGAGAGTTTATGCAAAAAACATCTAATAGAGTATTTGAAAGAACAGTTTTAAGAGCTGAGGTTGAAGTAGTTTCCAATGCCTTGGAGCAGGTCAAATTTGTTCATTCACTGCTTTTAATTCTACTCGTGGCCCACTACACAATAACTGCGTAAGCATCTAATAATAGTTGTGAATATTTAGAACATCACTTTTGGCAATAGCTTCTATGATTTAGTAAAATCTTTTCTGCACTTATAAAGGCACTAGATGCTTTTGTGAGTCTATTGTTGAAATATGTTGTTGACGTGAGTTTAACTTGATCAACCCTTTTAATGGTTTTGTTTTACCTGTTGCAAAAATTAACATTTATATTTTGAGGGTTAGACCCATATCAGTGCACCAACACACCCAAAACTGTGCACTGCGCTTCAAATATTCTGAAAGTAGCGTGAATAAGTAGAGTTCGTATGTCTATATAGGGACTTCTTACTAGGTTGGAGATATCCACTGCTTATCTCTCAAACGAATATTCAGCGTTGCTGAATCGTTTTTGTATTCCATTTTCAATTATTATCCATAAGGGCGAAGAGAGGACGCCATGTTGTGGACATCTTTTGTTGGTTGTGAATATACATCTTTTCTTAACTAATGAACTCAATTTGTCTGTTTGAACATAGAGTAGATCCAGCTCACGAGCATGCGGTAGGCACTATTTTCTTGATATGCCATTTGAAAGAATTCAAGGGTTGTGTTTTCAAATGTCAATGAAGGTTTCTATCCAGGATTCGTTCTGCTCTAGTGATTATTCATTTCGTGAGGTATTTGCATTTTCAAGATTTTTCACTCAGATATGCATAATGCGTGTCATTTATTGGACACACCTGCAGTTAAAAAAAGAGGAGATTAGACAAATCGGTGTCTAGGATTTGTTCTGCTTGTTGTAATTTTTATCTGGTTTAAGATGAATGTGCACACTATGCATACTCTGGTCGATTCTTTGGGTATGCACTTGAGTTTAAGGTAGATGTTGAACAGAGCTGGTAAAGTCAATATTATATGTGATCAACCTTTAGTATAGAATAGCAGGGAACACTTTGTAAAAAGAAAGCCAGTGAGTTAAATGGTGCACATGATTCAATGCAAGTTTCTCTACTGTTGTCATCTTATTGCTTTAATTAAAATTTTAATTACTCTAAGATAGTTGAGTATTTTAAGAGTCAAAAGGAGTTGCCGATTCCTTGGTCTAGAACGTGCATCCTTGAAAGTAAAACTTCATAAAATGACTGTTTCCTTATGAACTAATGAGTATTTATCTGTCCGAAGATTTAGCAGTTAAGGTTTACGTGAACTATCTTTAAAGCGACTTTCTATTGTGGCTTATAAATATTTGACTGTACCTGATAGATTTTTTATAAAGAAGCCGAAGTTGCTTTATGTTTTTCTGTCAGCCAAGAGTTAATTTGAATGAGTTCAATGTTGAACTATGGAAGTATAGGAGTCAATCTGGCTGCTCGATCTTCTGCTTATATCCATAAACTTTTTTGGCTTGTTTTCTTTCATTTTTAAGACTGGAGTTCCAGAAATCTTTTTGTTTGCATGTGCGGTTAGTTAAGACTAATTTAATAAGGGCAGCAATCGGTACTTCTTTTGTTCTTGTGGCGTGGATGTGATTGAAGTCATATGATGACATTGTAAGGGAAACATCTATGAACTGGTGAAAGAATATCGTCAGATATATATTGAAAAAAAAAATAATAAGTTGCCCATAATTAAACTAGGAGCATATTATTTCATCATGTGACGCACTACTGTCCTCAGTGATTAAAACCCACATTTACAGATAAGTGAAGGGTGATTTCTTCGCACATGCAGTTGCGCAAAATCTCCAGAGAATACTCCATAGCTTAAACTGAAGGTGCTACCGCTGGCTGAATACAAATTATTGATCAGTACTCCGTTATTTTTTTTATGAAAATAGCTTCCCCAAAAACTAGCCTTGATTTTGAATGTTCTAATGGTAGAATAGAAAGTTTGTTTTGTAAATTAAAATTTGATAATATAAATGTGTATGAGATCCCGAAGATAATGAAACATTTAAAATTCCACAGATCTGTGAACTGATGTTATCAACTATATTGTTAATTTTTTTTAAAAAAACAACTGACGAATCTTTTATCTTTTTATATTTACCGATAGTTAACACACGTTCATATCAGAAAAACGAAAAAGTACGTTGCACTCAGAGCACAGCTGGGCGTCAGAATTACAATATTTCTCACACCCCACGTAAATTTTTTTGCTAAAAACAAGTCTTTCTATTTACAGATTGTCGATAAAATAATGCTTTCACTCTATAAAAAAATATATTCATATTATATAAAAATCAGGATACTATCGATTCTTAGTAAAAATACTTTCGAAATAACCACTTAGACATACTTAACTTACTTCTTTGATAACATCACTTTTTTTTTAAAAATATTTATGTAAATTAATTAACATACACATATATCTTAAACATTTAATTTCTCCATACAAAAAAAATTCAATTCATTTTCTTGAATATTTATAATTGTTAAGTAGAGAAGTAAATAATTCTCACAACAATATTATTATTGCTGTATGCATACATAAAGTGATAATTAAATAAATTTTACAGGTGTATGAAAAAAATCATCTGTTTCGTCGAATGTGATTAAACAATTATCGATAATATAAACGCCAATGTTAAATAACTTATTTCATACAGTCAAACCTCATATCATTAGGTATAATCGTTGGACATCTTCAGATTTCTTAATTGACATAATTATTTAGGGATTTACCAGACCAAAAAATCATCCTAAGAAGGATAATTCTAAAAATTTTGAAGACAAAAACATTAATAATTATAGGCTTTCCATTGATTTAAAGTACGAATGAGTTTAAACAACTCAGAGAAACTTGTTTCTGTGTAAAATTTCAATTTAACTTCAATATTCTTTTGTTGCGCTTGCAGGATCATAATTTCAGTAAAGCAAAAGCTTTGGTTTAGCATCAATTTTGGTTATATTATGTCGGGTGTTCATCCTTTCAGTCGTTGCATGTTAATTCTTGCGGGCTGCTTCATGTACGACCTCAAGAAATAATTTGAATGACTTTAAGTAATCTTCTTTTTCTTGACTATTAAATTAAACCTCTATTGGTCGAAATTTTCTAACTAAATCCAACGGTAGTTTCATTTCATGGTTCACCATTTCAATTATATCGATGGCGTTTGATTGGTTAATTCGTGAACTGCGGAACCCCCACTTTCCTGTGCTCGTTTTGCTATAATAAGAAATTACTACTTTTTGTCTTCTCGTCTCTGTGACAACATGGCACCAAAATTCCAGTATTGCTAGCGTTCGTCAAATCAAACCTTTATCCAGATCTGAAAAAACTAACAATGGATGTTGTTATCAGTGAATTATTTAGCTAGTTAAACGCCACTTTACACTCGCTTCAAACTCTATATTATCGTCGGTAAGACGATACATAGGTAATATTTGAAAATCACTGTACAAATCCTTCTGTAATATGTACACAGACGTACAGAACTTCTTACCTCGTATTTTAATGTTGGTTGGAACCAGATCTGTGCAGATCATTTTTTACGTGACATATATATTTCACTTGGATTTGAAAAAAGAGACATTTCTTTGGGTTGAGATTTTAATTGGCAGCCCGAAAGCGCCGTAACACTGTTTTTAAATTATTGAGTGCTTCTTCAAAAATCTTGGCATGCAATAGCAGATTGTCTAGATAAACCACAAAGATTGAAAATTACATGCCTTTTAAAGCTTGTGTGCAACAACCTTTCTAAAGTAGCGAGCATTTTACAAAGGCCAAAACGCATTACGTTAAACTTCCGCCGTCCTATTCTTGTAGCAAGCACCGTCTTATTTTTGTCCTCCTTTTCATCTCCACGTGCCAATAGTAATTTTCAAGGTTGATAATAAAAAAACCATTGGAATCCATCTAGCAAATCATCAAGAATCGCAAATTTTGAAAAGGGCTCATCTCGGACATATGAAATTTTACACATTTTTGCATCAGTACATACTAAAATGGTTTCTTGAATGAAAGTGTATCGGGGAAAACGGCTGTTACAGGCTTATGAGATGGGTCCTTTTTAAAATTCATCCACTTAGATGGTTTTAGTACATTATGAAAGAATGTGTATTATTAAAAAAACATTTTTATTATTTTATTATAGGTTTCTTTTTAATTTTAAATTTTAAATTTAATTTAACGGCTGCTCTATCCTTTACAAAGTCTCTACCGATAATAATGTCGTTTGCAATTTATTCTGGGTTCTTACAGTGTCAATACTAAAGATTTGTATTATTCTGATCTTTGGAAAAACTATGAACATCAATTAAACCAAAAGTATCGAATAATAAGTAAATTACTATTTTTATTTTAGAATATGGTTTTTGCTTAAAAGTGTTTACAGATAGAAAACCCCATTTCAACGTTATACCCTTTTTTCAACTATAAAAACCAGATATGTGACCTTCTCGCCCATAAAACATCGGTCTACATGGGTTCATCGCAAAAATGCCCTTTTTGAAATTTGCGATTCAATTATGGGTATCGAAAATCTATATTTTTTGTAATTTCATTAAACCGGCCATAATCTACATAGAATCTTGATCTGAAATCTGTTTATTTAGTATAATAGCGGAAGCTCAGGGACTCTCAAAAGGCTCAATACTCTTACTAGTGGCAAAACTTCATTCTACTACATGAGTCGTAAATAACACGGGGCTCTTTCCTTCCAACAATGACTTAATTATAGACATAATTGTTTTTTTGTTTTTTTATGTGGTTGAATACTAGTGGGTAGAACAATTCATAGCGGTATGGTTTTCAACCATTTTGGCATTTTCACGTCATTTTTACCAATTCCCATATCCTAAATTTAATCACACAATGTTAACGCAGCAAATCTGCATCTAGGAGATAGGAGTTAAAAACATTTACTACCAGTACGGTTTTATCCACCGTAGTGTCCCCTTTTTGGAAACTCAATAACAGGTTTTTGTGCTTCAAAAGTGGTTTTTAATACCATTTTGTTCTTTATTATTTAAAAAGCTAGTTTGATATTCTGTCAGACTCCTCTACTGATAATAATACTTGATGCACCAGTATAACGAACAAATCTATTCTGTTGAGCCTTAAATCCTGTATTTATTTCTATCCCGCCTAAAAATTCTTCTAGCGATTTCTGTTGACTTCACGAGTGTACGTTAGTGTTGATGAAATCCGGTTTTCCACTTTAAGCCTGACTATCCCTCGTTGATGGGAATGTTTTCTAAACCTTTTTCGTTTCGGTTCCGAGCTGTCTTCTATTTCTTACTCTACAATGTCTTTATTTCAAATAATTCAACGGTTAGATAATGTCACTAGAGATGGAAAATCGAATCAAGACGCCGATGATGTAAAGACGACCATTTCCGATTTCCTTTAAACTTTGGTAATCGTTAGTTTAAAAAAAATGAATCCTTGTTTTTCATTTTTTTATTTTTTCACTACACTACACTACATTAAAAATTTAGAATTTAAATCGCCATGTTTGAAATATAAAAAATTAAAATAACATCTAAGCATATAATAGTATATTATTGAATTAGGAGCTAAAGTTGTACTTTTTGTGTTGAGTCTATAGTTTGGTGGCCGACCGTAGGGAGGCCGACAATTATAGACGAAACACAAAAAGTCACTTTAGCTCCGAATTCAATACACTATTTTTTCGGCAAACGTTTAAATTTGTTTAAAAATATGAAATTAATGCATCAAATTTTTTATAAATATGTTTTAGGTAATAAATTTTCTGAAATTAATTTTTATTGATTTTAATTCATTAAAATGAACTGAAATGCATTCTGTTTTGAGTAAATTAGTAATATCATGTTAATTTATTTTACTGTCGCCGTAAATATATGAAAATTACTTTACTGCCACCGTAAAAATATGAAAATTACTTTACAGCCCCCGTAAAAATATGGAAGTTACTTTACAGCCGCCGGCAGATAAAATAAAAATGGCGTTACTTTTGCAGCCGCCGGCTAAAAAGTATGACTTTAGCTACTCCCTAGCGGCAGTAAAGTTAAACTTTACAACCGTTTGCCGAAAAATATTTTTTTTTACTGTAATACTTTTATAAGGCCTCAGATAACTTTCAATAAAAATAAAATTATTAAAATCAGTTAACTTATTTTAGTACACTATTTAACTTTAAACTTTTCTGGTCACTAAATTTCTTAACAAAATTAAATTAAAGAAATAAAAAACACGTATTAGATTACTTCGGTCTGAAAGAGCTAAGTATTACATGCAAAAGTGAAATTCTTACCCCTACTTTTTTTGGCATTTGAATAATTCTAAACTGATTCTAAAAAGGCAAAAAAAAAAATGTATGTCTGTCTGTCGGCCGGCCGTCCGCCCGTCCGTCATTACCTACGCTGCAGGGAAAACCGCTAGAGTGATTTCAAATTTTTTTTTCTGAAAATAGGTATACTCAAGGGACAGGTCCGAAAGGACGCTGTGTTCGATAACTAAAAATCATTATGTGTGTATATTGTTATATATTTGTGTTATATATTTTTGGCTTAAAAAACGTTCATTTTAAGAGATTACGAGTAGGAACATTAAATTTGGAGAAACCTTGATGGTAAGGATTGGTAAGTGAGATCAAAAACTCGATTATTGCATTATAAGTTTGTCAAAAAAATGTTGTCAAGTGTGTCGAAAGAAAGATTTTTATTTATTTTTTTACCTAATTTTTTGGAAAAAAATAAAATTGTTTGTTTGAAATGAAATTTTATTATTATTATTGAGAATTATGGCATTATAAGTTTGTCAAAAAAATGTTGTCAAGTGTGTCAAAAGAAAGGTTTTTATTTATTTTTTACCCAATTTTGTGGAAAAAAATTAAATTAATAGTTTGTATGACATGAAATTTTATTATTATTATAGAGAATTATGGCATTATAAGTTTGTCAAAAAAATAATGTCAAGTGTGTCAAAAAATGATTTCATTTATTTTTTTAGCCAATTTTTTTGGAAAAAATGCAGCTCTTTTTATGACGTAAATGTAATTAAAAATGAAATTGGACATGGAAATTTTTGAATTTGTTGTCGTTTTTGAAATATTTTTGGAATTTTGAAACAGTTTGTATCTTTGATTTTGTAATAATTTTTTCAATATTTTTAGAATTTTGGAAAAAGTTTTAATTTTTGATTTTGTAAGAATATTTTGAATATTTTTAGAATTTTGAAAAATTTTTAATTTTTGACTTTATTATAATTTTTGGAATTTTGAAAAAATTTTCAATTTTTGATTTTGTAATAATTTTTGCAATATTTTAGAATTTTGGAAAAAGTTTGAATTTTTAAGAATTTTTGGATTATTATTGGAATTTAGAAAAAGTTTAAATATTTGATTTCATTCTAATTTTTGGAATATTTTGGAATTTTGAAAAAAGTTTCAATTTTTGATTTTGCAAGAATTTTGGCAATATTTTTGGAATTTTGAAAATAATAGAATTTTCGAATTTTATATAGATATATATTTAGAATTTTGAAAAAATTTTCATTTTTTGATTTCGTAAGAATTTTTTGGAATATTTTTAGAATTTTGAAAAATTTTAAACTTTTGATTTTATTATAATTTTTGGAATTTTGAAAAAAGTTTGAATTTTTGTAATAATTTTTGCAATATTTTTAGAATTTTGGAAAGGTTTAAATTCTTAAGAATTTTTGAAATATTATCGGAATTTAGTAAAAGTTTAAATATTTGATTTCATTCTAATTTTTGGAATATTTTTGGACTTTTAAAAAAGTTTGATTTTATTTAATTTAACAATATTTTTGGAATTTTGATTATAATTTTCCGGCAACGTATTGATGTTCCGTGTTAGTTTTGTACTAAATTTTTAAACAGAGATAGAAAATACTTGTACTTTAACAAAGAGTTATGTTTGATATACATCGCTGAGTAAAACTAAAAACCATGTCCTCATAAAAGTTTTTTGCCGAAAACTATATCAAAATCCTTAACTCAGAACAAAGTCTTGATATCTCAGAGCTGTGAGATTTCAGCCCCTCCATATTTTTACTGTTAGAAATAAACTAATTTAAAGAGCGCGAGACGATAAAAAATTTTTTTAATTAAATTTTAACGGATTTTTTAACTTAACCTTAACCGCATCCCGGGTTTTAAAATTTGCAAATTGCTTAGAAAACCGAAGATTTTAAAAAAACAGATCTTTCTTTTTTATTAAAAAATAAGTCGTTGTCATTACTTTCATCCATTTATTTATTAATAATTATTACACATAAAATAAACCGATTTCAAACAGTGTTTTGTGTTTTTACAAATTGTTATACGTATGTACATAAGACTCACAACTTACAAGTAAATTAATTTACAAATTCTCAACAATTACTATTTAGTAAATCGACGGCTTTTTCGCTGGTGTACTTCTTCCTCACAATTATCACCATTATTTTCATCAACCTCGTTATCCGTGTAGTCTAGACAATAATTGATACTTTCCGATGGCTTTGTATCTTCAGAGATATCTTGATCTTTCCCATCACTTTAATCAACAATTTTTGCATCTATTTTCGGCCTATTTTTGAACGTTTTCTCATCACAATTAATTCAGTTGTCGGAACAGGGCAATGGTAGCTTATGACAGCTGCGTACGCATCTTTACAACCCTTAGTGCATTTGCATTGGAGATTCGTTAGCAAACTTTCGGGTACTAACTTTAAAGTACTAAATAATGGTTGGAGTACACCATCGTTTTCAAACCAACCCAAATCGCAAACACTTTTATCTTCACCTAACCATTGTTGAACTTGATAGTAAACGCGATAGCAATGTTGAGCTGCTGCCTCGTCAGAAAACAAGCCAAATGAGCCATAACTCGGTCCCAACTTATGTTAGAGAGGTCTGTTTTTCTAAAATCTTTGGTTCTCTTAGCACTCTAAAAATTTTAAAACCGCGTCTAGATAAGCTGAAAATTCGTTGAGAAATTTAATTTTGCAACTAAGGTATTTTCACCGTTTTTTTAAGCCGCTGTAATTTTTGTTAATATTGAATATGGGTATAAGCAACAAAATTGCTAATTAAAGCTGACTTTTCACCGATTCCCGTCAAGCAAATTGCGATCGGATAAAAACTCAAACCTTGCGGCCACAAAGTTAACAACTTTTTTTTCAGAACAAAATTTTTTTTTTTTAATTATAGAAACACATCTAAAGAACAAGAAAGTTCCATAGCACCAGTATCCTAAATTGCTCCATTTACGAGTTATTTTGCTTACACGGAAGCCTGCAACTTACCTGTAACCGACAACAACACATAAACCATATCTTTTCACGTTATTCTATGGACCTATTTTGCTAGATGTAACATGATGTCAAATTTGGAGTCAATTTGTAATGGGTTTGAGCGACAAACGTCAAATGGCTTCATGAGAGGTAAACGTTAGAGCAAAAGAAAAAAGAAATAATTTGTGAGATTTTACCCATAATTGCACAACCTTTAATTTAAAACTGACAACTGACAAGTGACAACTCAACTTCTCAATATTTTTAATGTTTTAACTGATGACATTGAACAATCAAACTACCACAATTCAACTGTATCTATATAAAATTTAAAAATAATAATCAAAATAATAACAACAACAAAAACCGCGATCCCACCACTCTATTATCAATTAATTTTGATCTGCTATCTTTTTTCACAAAAACATACAAAAAAAAAGTTAAATTAACACAAACATAATATTTTTCCATAATGAATATTACTTTGTTTTGCTTTTTTTTTTTAAAAAATAACATGTTTGACGTTAAAACAACAAGATAGCTTTCGTGATTTTTTTGTATTAATAAAAGTTGTCAAACTGTAAATGTATTTAGTAAAAGTTTATTTTTTTTTCGAAAAAAAAAAATAATTTGAACTTGTTAGTAATCAGTTGATTTCCAAATTGCGTCGGTTAAACATTTTTCCGTTGATTATGTTGTAAAAATTATTTCAGTTATATTAATAATTAATAGAGTTATAAAAATAATTAAAAAAAAATTACGTTTAACAAAATTTACAAAAATAAATAAATTAAATGTTAAGTGAATAAATAAAAATAGTTAAATAGTTTTGTGCTTTTATAGAAAAAAAGTGGGGAAAAATATTTAAAAATATGTTTTGTGTAAAATTTAATTAATTTTTTTTTCTAATTTAAAAATAATTACAAAGTGAAAATGTCATTGAAGTTATTACATGGATTGATAATATTTATTATCATTGGAATTTTAACGGTAATTTTATTATTTATAAGATTTTTTTTAACTTTTATTTATTTTTAAATTATAAAAGTTTAATATTTTTGTGACCATAGTTAAGTAGTTTTGTATTGAGAGTTTAAGTTGTTTGCTAATCACTTATAAATTGAGTGTGTTAACATAACCTATAATAATTTAAATATACAAACGGTTTTTGTGGAAGTCGTTAGATGTGTTTGTACAAAAATTATTATATTATATTATAATTTACAGAGATAATTTTTATCGGATTTTAAATTTTAATTTATCCAAGAGTTGTAGGTGCGATAGTGAATTTTGGTAGATGTGTATCATTTTATGCGCTACGTGTTGGACTTTAGCTGACGTGAGATTTATGAAACAAAGGTGCCCTCATTTAAGGTTGAGCGTCATAATAGGAATGTTTCTACTCGTAAAAAACAAATATATGGTTTGCAAAAATCATTTGGCTTGTTTGTTGTTTTGCTGTGAATTTTGATTTTAAGAAAGCTTGACGCTTATATTCCAATCGTGTCTGATGTACAAAAAACTGAAGGTCATAATTATAATCAATCAATACTAATAGACAATTCAAAAAATTAATAAAATTGGTAAAGTTCTTCAAGGGGTATACTTTATATAACCCAGTGAACTTTTAATTTGTAAACATAGCGTACATTCAGAATACCGCGAACTTTAAAGCATTAATAGAAAAAAGGTACCATAATTTTCCCCTTCTTCATATTTTACCTAATAGCTTTCTGGTTATAGCAGTGCTTAGACAAGGTGACCAGTAATCACTCCTACTAACAAAGCGATATCCCGCCTACCCAACTATATATTAGCTTTTTAAAGGCGGGTACATTCAGAATACTCCTTCTCAATCCTCCCTTCGAGTTTGGAGCCAATCAAATCAGCCATTTTCTCTTGCCCTGAATGTATTGCTCTGAAGCCTTTTTACTTCTAGGCTCCTGAAAAAGAATGAGTTCCTGATTCTTCCTCAGACCTAATATATGAGTGTTGTGTTATTTTACTGCATTCTGTACTTCAACAAGCTCGCACTCTTAAAGCTTTTAGAGGACGGAAAATTCTAAAAACCCTTTCTAAAACCCTTTTCAAGTAACTAGTATGTGTTTAACTAGCATATAAACAGATGAAATATGGAGCATATCAAACATATAGGAGAAGGTGCCGCACGAACTACACAAATTTTAGGTTATATGCATAAAAATGCAGCCCCAGATAATCAGACCGTACATCAATATCAGTCTGATTACATAGATGTAAGTCCCAATAAACGCTATATGAATAGTAAGACACTCTTCCTATGACTTGTTTATATGAGTATAATTCAGTCGTTTTTTTGCTTTCTGCTTTAATGTTGCGTTTTCAATTTAGAACGAAATCTTGCTGGAACAGAACAAAACTGTCTGCTTATGCAGTACCAAACCGTTTGAATGTCAGTTAATGGGCAAATTCTTAGGAATCTCGGACCTTCATGTTAAAAGAATCAGGTTTGTTTCAGCATTCTTCATCTCTGGTCTGCATTTATTGGTTCAAATCTTTATATTGCGTACATAAATATTGAAGTTATATATGGAAAGCTACTTTCACGGTTTTTTTACTGTATGTATATTGAAATGTTGACAGCAAACTTGGGTCAATGTTTTAACGAAGGTGATCGTTAAACAGGTTTTCAACTATTTATTACAGGTATGATGATAGGGTGTTCTTATGTTTTAATGTGTTATGCGTATACAAACTGCGTTGACTTTACTATATCATGCATAGTATCACTGAAAAAAATTTCTGGGTAATTGTAACCAAAAAACATACTTAACTTAACCAAGAATATCGGTTGTTTTTCAACCAGCTAAGCGCAAGTTTAATATTATTAATTTTGCATGGGTTACTTTAACACTTGCTTTTGCTTAGTAAATTAGAACTTTGCATCTGATCCATTTTAACTATAAATGACATCAGTAATTTCTTAGTTATTTTGACCTTTGCTAATCATTTAACTTAACAAATTTTTTAGTCAATTTCACTTATGTATAGTTAAAAAATGTTAGTTTGTATTAAACTATTTTTAACGTTATTTTTAACGAATTTTAAAAATGTGGCTTGTTTAATCTAACCATTCTTAAACTATGCGTTATAGTTCATTTAAACCAAACGTTGAACTATTTCTTAGTTAAGTTAACGCATGTTTGTTATATTTTAACACACATTTGAGCTTTTTACTAAGTTAAAATAACTTTATAATTAATTATATACTAAACAAAGAAATACTTGATTTTTAGATCCTTTATTAGAAATTAATATAAGAATACATTAAATAAAAATTAAACATTAAATACATTAAAAACAAAATAAATTTAAACAGGTATGGAATAATTGCATGATTGCTAATGCTAAGTTTATGCCGCCGATAGTTTAATAGAATAATATGTTTTTACTATTAAACTAACGATATCATGGGTGTTTATACCACAAAAAAGTATTATGTATTCACTGAAAATAAAATTCAATAAAATTGTCGTTAAATAAAAAACATTAATGATTATTGAACTCCTTTCGTTGGCTCAATAAACAACATCGTTGGTTCGATAAATAATTTGTTAATATTACGAATGGTTTCGAATAACGAATGATAAATTGTTATAGATCCAATGAAAAGTAGCTCATTAATTACTGTTTATTAATACAACGAATAAGTTTATTGGAGTTTAGTAAATTTTTTTTCAGGGTTCTATCTGTGGTATAAACGCTCGGAATAATTTTGAGAGATAGAATGCGGTAGTCATATTTCTAATTCGTCATTCGTCCAATTCGTGCTACCTAGGCAACGCTAACAGAATTAGATTGGTGTAGTTGAGAGGGACAGAGTAAATACTGCTAATACTCAATGATTCTGCACCATGGCGAGTCATTGGCGCCATATAACCAATGCAACTCAAGAGTCTGTTCTCCATGTTAGGTACGGCTTGGAGCAGGCGTCTGCCTTGGATCAAGCGGTTTGCTATATAAAAGTGTAAAAAGCGTATGTTCTCCATGTTAGGGGCGGCTTGGAGCGGGCGTCTGTCTTGGATCAAGCGGCTCGCTATATAAACGTGTAAAAAGTTTGTTTCTGGTGACCTTAAGATGCAGAACGAACCCATTCACAAAAATTTGGGTTGGGTGATGGGTTAACACTCCATTTCCGTAAAAAATTATTAGTCATGAATTCTGTACACTGGCCACAAGAACGTTCTCGGAAACAGTACGCGAACTAGGATTTAAAAATGAGAACCAGGAACGTGCTAAGCCTTAGAAGACCAGGAGATCTACTAAAACCTACAAATCAAGGTGGTAGCTACACACTAGATAAAGCGGAATTACAAGAACTAAGATAGCCAGGTAGTGGAATCTATGAAACAGCCAAAGGATACACTCTCTACTATTGCGGTCATCAACAGGAGGTGAATTTGGAGTTGGCTTTCTCATACATCGTCGCGTGAATCAACATATTATCGACTTTTGCCCAATTAATATGCGATAATGCACAATGAGTAACGATCATCAATGTTCATGCACCTACTGAAGACAGAGCAGATGATATTAAAGACCTGTTTTTTCTAGAACTCGAAGAAGTCATTAATAACATATCGCGGCACGATATAAAAATCGTGGTAGGTGATTTGAATGCTCAAATTGGAAGAAGTACAGAGCTTTAAACACATATCGGCCCTAACAATAACGGCTTTCGTGCAGGTGAACAGGCTATGGTGTATGATCTAGTAATATCTAGCACATTCTATCCTCATAAGAGAATCCACAAAGCAACGTGGAAATCAAGTGATGGAATAACTGACAATCAAATCGATCATGTCATGATTTCTAAGAGACACTCTACAAGTGTGACTGACGTTCGATCAATATAGAGGTGCTGATATGGACACCGCAAGCTGTCATCTACGTTTAATAGACAAGCAAAAACGACGGTACGCTGGAATGTCGAAGCATTTGAACATCAGGAAAAGCTGAATAGAGATGTTCTGTTCCATTAATGTGAGGTGCTGTCTGAGATGCCACTAAACATACCAGAAGAATGGCAAACGCTTCAATCAAACATTATATCCTTAGCACAAACTACAATCGGAAAACGACCACCAAAATCACCTAATGAATGGTTTGAAGACGAGTGCCGCGATAGCTTTGAGCACAAACAAAAAGAATTGACAGATTTATAAAATTCATCATAAACCCAAAATTAATGTAAAATCAAACGTCAAACTCATAGGGTCTTGCGTTACCGAAAAGTTTAAGGTAATGTTAAGGATAAGTTTAACGACTAGAATTCGGACATTATAATATAGATCAAAATCATAAATATCAAATAACTATCTGTTATAGTAAAACAGTATTATTATATCAGTTAATATCGTAATAACTTAGTAGCTATTTGCTATTATTCTATTATTGTGTAAACTCTACCGAGGCACTCTACCGAAAATACAAATTTCAAGAGTTGCCATCAATTTGTAGCTAATTTTTTTAAATTACTTCTCAAATAATGAGTTTTTGCACCAAAATTTTAAGACATAAACGTGTTAAACCCGAAACCTGGATTTAAAAAAAAGAAGACAGTCTTGAGGACTGCCGACAGAAGTGAAAACTTAAAACTGTAAGATAGCTGTGTTTTTATCGGCTATATAGAACTAAATCTTTACTTATTTTACCACACTTACACACTGTTATTAACTGAGAAAACATCAGAATATTTAATAAAAAGAAAGAACCAAAATATAAACCAAAAGAACGAGAATAAAATAATTTATTATATATTATAAAGTAATTTCAACAATACTTAGGTTATTCGTACTATCAATTGCATTTTCTATATTAAAAAGTATAAAGAAAAACACACAAATTAAATATGACATAAACAATTTTTTCTATATAACTTAAATTACAACAAAATCTTTGCTTACTATACCACACGTACTTACTGTTATTAAAAATCAAAAATTTAATTCAAAAAACAAATTATAAATCAAGAAAATAAGAATATAACAAATAATTACAATTTATTTAACTCACAATATTTATTTTAAATTTAATAATTATTTAGTGTGACTATAACTCGAATATATAAATTTTTCCCCATACAAAATCGCACAACTCGCCTAAAGAAGTTTTTACTCAAAAAAATCAAAAATCGTTGCGATGCTAATACGAATGAAATGCTTGAAACTCGTTTTGCAGCATTTTCCAAAATAATTGTTTTCATATGAGTGGCTTTGCAAATATTTTTATCTCCAAATAATTTTGTAATAAATATATAATCTAATATTGTACTTAATTGCATTCAGTATATTTTGTCTGTTTAATATTGTTTTTAGAAATCACTGTTCAGTTAAATGGAAAATTTGTTCAGTTAAATGGAAAATAACAGAACCTCCGAAACTTTTTTGTTTTTGAGTAAAAGATGTAAGTAAAAATAAAATAAATAAAGTAAAAATAAATAAATGTTATACATATTGGAAAAAATATTAATAATATTTTGTTTGGCAACTTTTTGTTAATGTTACTGAAAGCAATGAACCGTTTTTTAAAATTTAGCTCAAATTCTGAAAGTTTGTACTAAAAAAGTTAGGAAATCACAAAACAACGTGGGTACAAAGCAACCTCCTAACTTTAAATCTGAAAAATAAAAATAGCAAATATTACATGTATTAAATTTTGAACTTTAAACGTTTTTTATTTATTTTACAAAATATTCGCGTAACTTTGATGTACATAATTAGTAAGGTTATAACTTGTATGTTTCCTTAGATGATTTTAATTAAAAATAACAATTTTGAAGGAATATAATTTACCTTTATAGACGACATCTTTTTAGACAAAATTGTTGATTCACTTTCAATACATTTTTTAGTTTGACATTAAGCTTTTAAGCTATTTAATTGGTAAAAACTATAATTTCACACATTTTACGCATTTTGCTTGAAACAAACAGAAACTTTTTGAATTATTGTTTAAAATCTGTGTTTATATTTCACACTTTTACGGTATTTACATTAAGTCCACTAAATTTCAAACCATTCACCCTCAAAATTTTATTATAATTTTAGTTTTCATTTATTTTATTTAACAACAGAAATCAACGAACAGCTTGTAAGCATTGTTAAAAGAAACATGTTTTGTTAATACACTCAAATTCAAACCACATGTCCATTGAAAAACAGACAACTGTTTGTTGAATTTTACATACAATTTTCAATGCATGTCTTTATAATCAATGCATATCTTCCTCCCCGGGCGTACCTATATACCTTAGTTCTTTTGTTTTTATTGTATATTTTTACTAAAGTAAAGTAGTATAATGTCGTGTTCTTTTTACCAAAAAAATTGCTCTAAACACGCCCATTTTCAATATAGATGGATTTTTTTTGACATTACGTATTCTATTTGATAAAAAAGCACTCTTTTTGCTCTGAAAATAAATCTAGATTTTTTCGTAGAGCAAGTTGTTGCACAGAGTTGCACAAATACATTTACACATCTCTCAAAATTTGTAGACAAACAAAACGCCATTTAGTTATTATTATTTTTTTTAAGTGAAATATTATTGTTTAAATAAATCTTATGTTTAAATCGTGTTTTAAATTAAAAACTAATACAATTTATTTAATTAAATACAATTAATTACTAAAACATTAAATGACAGTTTCACAAACACAACTACAAAACTAGATCGAATTCTGTCATATTCTTTTTATGAAAAAAAAATCACTCTTTCTGCTCTGGCAAAAAGAAAACGACATAAGATATCACATAGAATAATATACCACATTTGCAGTAATATTAACTGTTTAAATTATTAAATATATTTAATACTTTTAACTCAGCACCAGATGACCACACAACACCTTAACAATCCATTATTTACTATAAAAAAGATTTAATAAACTCTCACTGAAACCATTTTAAAAAAGTTTTGCTTTTCAGTTGCAAAATCATTACTAAATAAACTAAAACAAAAAATAAAAAATAAATAATACAGTGAAATGAACCTAAAAATTTAGTGGTGCATAAGTAGATTTTACTTTGCATCATTTAAATTAGCCAGTTCATTGTTATATTGCATAGTAATGTCAACAGTTGGCACATGTTAAATTTTAAAAAAAAGTTATAATATCCTAATATATGAACATTTTTATTTTCATATGTAAACCATATATCTACATTTAATAATACTACAGAAAATTCCACTATCATTTGCCTCACATATGGTCTAACAGTTTTCAGACTTGAGTTTTAAAATCACACTTCAGTTTTGGATTCAATGTTATCTTAAAAAATCACAACACTAATTAACTTAGCTAGTTTTGTAATATAAAACACGCATAGTTTAAATTAAACATAGCCTATTTTGAACAAATTAACCAAAAACAGGGTAGTTATAACTTAAACGCTTTAAACTAGCTTAAGTTTAACTTTATTTTTTTCAGTGTATATAAGGCAACTAAACAAATTGATTTAAGCCACACAATTGTTGACGGCCACCTAGCCAGCGGGCAGACAGACATACATTTTGTTTGCCTCTTTGGAATCAATAGATCCTAAAACGTCGAGAAAAGTAAAAAAAGTGGGGGTAGAAATTTCACTTTTAGATCGAAAATGTAAAACTTAGGTTTTTCAAACCAAAGTAATATAAATTATATATATATGAAGTTATCGCCATATTTGTTGGACCCTGTTTTATATAAGTGTAAAGTGACGCTTTACGGTGACCATTATAACTTCTTACAGGTTCATCTAAAATCATTCAAAAAAATATTTATTATTTTAACAGTTAATCTAGTGCATGATTGAAGCTTTTTTGTTTTTTAAATAAACAAAATCGGCGTTTGATAATTTACTTGTTGATTTTCAAGGAAAAATGCATCAGTTAATTGTTTATAAAATATAGAAGTTTTTAATAAGGATAAAATGTTCGTTTAAGTACTAGTTTTTTATGTTATCAAAAAGCTATATAAATTTTATTCAAATCCATTTAGTGGTTTCTGAACTACAGTGGTCACCGTCTTTGAAAACAGTTTCGAGAAAAAATCACTTAAAATTTTACACTCGATTTATGTATAGAACTACTAATATCTAGTTACTTACACCGAGTGTATTTAAGATGCTACTGTGTATTTAATACAATTTTAATAAATCCATGAAAATCGGATTAGCAGGACCCAAGAAAGTAATTGTTTGCAGTTTCCGCCAGTTACCTCTTAAGGGTCAGTAATTGTAGAATAAAAAGTGTTTGTTGGATTCACTTACAATTTTCATATAATGTTTTAATGACATTATAATTTGACAAAATGCCAAAAACAAGTCGAGTTTTTGGAAAGATTGACTGCCCTAACCCTTTAAGTTGAGCAATCTTCAAAATTCAAAATTCCTCAGAAAATAAAACAAAATAAAAAACATTATTTCAATATTATTGGGGATTTTTGAGATCAATTAAACTCAAGTAAATAAAGAAGTAATTGAAGTTTTTTAAATTTAAAGGTATGGTTTTAAGTTTAAGTCAAAAAAAAACTCCACTTCACATTTTTCGTGTTTCGGATGAATTCAAACCTTCCTCGTCAGTGCCTGGCTCGAATCCTTAGGCAGACACGCTATCGATTACGCCGTTGAGGCGATGACAATTTCGAAGTTGAAACTTCTTCATAACTTATTTATTTTACTTAAGTTGAATTTTTTCACTGTCATTAGACTCCATATTATGGAAATGTTTTAATGCAAAAAATCCAATTATTTCAATGTTTTGCACAAATTAAAAATATTACAAAACTTCAAAAAAAAAAGGGAGGAGTTGTTACTCACAGCTTAATCCCCTCCAGAAAACTAGGTGGTTATCAAAAAAAAATTTCTAACGGACTTTTGGAAGGTTGCTCCTAGGTGTGTTAACAAGCCGGCCCAATGGCTACATTCAAACGTTTTTTTAATAGTCCCTTGCCTACGCCGATTTCATGTGATGATTACCACATATTTTATACTTCGTGAGGCGCCTGCCTTTGATGAGCCCGAAAACTTTTGTTCTGCGACTTTACGCAAATCGGCCGCTTTTTTGTTCGGCATCATCACATGAAATCGGTGTGGGCCCAGGGACCAAAAACACCTGTTTTGTCTTTAGCTTACTTTTGGCAAAGAAGGGATAATGTTTGCCGATGTTTTAAAATCAGATGATTGTTCAATGTTCATGTTGATCAACACCCTTTTACTCATTATCTGTAGAGATTCCACTTACTTTTGGTTTATAACACTTTATTTGTTATTTTAGCAATTTGGTTTTCGTGAGCTGCATATATTTGCACAAATATTGCACTTTTAGGATGCTTATATATACTATTCAGATTCTCCGATTGCGACTGAACTATTTGAATAACTCCTTAGCCGGGTGGATGTTACGCTTGCAACCAAAAAGTTAAATATAAAGTTCTTAGTTCGCTTTTCGTGGTGAAATAATTACATTCCAATCGAAATGTTCAGAGAAGCAACAAATGAGGGCCCAAAGCGACGTGGGGCGCCAGAGCGGTAATATTTGGGTCTTTGGATCCAAACAGGATTATTCTGAAGACAACAATTACTTCGGTCTGAAAGACCTAAGTATTACATTCATGAGCCAAAAGTGAAATTCTTACCCCCACTTTTTTTGGCATTTCTCGACGTTTTAGGACCTACTGGTTCTAAAAATGCAAAAAAAAATGTATGTCTGTCTGCCGGCCGTCCTTCTAAAAACAGGTTTACTCAAGGGACAGGTCCGAAAGGACGCTGTGTTCGATAACTGTACCGGAAGTGTGTCCAAAAAATCATTATGTAGGTCAAAAATAGCAAATTTTCATATTTTGGGCTTAAAAAACGTTCATTTTAAGTGATTACGAGTAGGAACATTATATTTGGAGTAATCTTGATGGTAGGGATTGGTATGTGAGATCAAAAACTAGATTATTGCATTATCAGTTTGTCAAAAAAATGTTGTCAAGTGTGTGTGTCAAAAGAAAATTTTTATTAATTTTTACCTAATTTTTTGGAAGAAAAATAAAATTAATTGTTTGTTGGAAATGAATTTTATTATTATTATTGAGAATTATGGCATTATAAGTTAGTCAAAAAAATGTTGTCAAGTGTATCAAAAGAAAGGTTTTTATTTATTTTTTTACCCATTTTTTTGGAAACAAATAAAATTGTTTGTTTGAAATGAAAATACTTCGGTTTTATTATTATTATAGAGAATTATGGCATTATAAGTTTGTCAAAAAAATGTTGTCAAGTGTGTCAAAAGAAAGATTTTTTATTTATTTTTTTACCGCAACTTTTTGGAAAAAAATAAAATTGTTTGTTTGAAATGAAATTTTATTATTATTATTGAGAATTATGGCATTATAAGTTTGTCAAAAAGTTTGTTGTCAAGTGTGTCAAAAAATTGATTTCATTTATTTTTTTACCCAATTTTTTGGAAAAAAATGTAGCTGTTTTTATGACGTAAATGTAATTGAAAATGAAATTGGACACGGAAATTTTTGAATTTGTTATAGTTTTTGAAATACTTTTGGAATTTTGAAAAAGTTTGTATTATTGATTTTGTAAGAATTTTTGGAATATTTTTAGAATTTTGAAAAATGTTTAATTTTAGATTTTATTATAAAATTTGGAATTTTGAAAAAAGTTTTAACTCAACTAAATCAACTTAACTTAAATCAAATTTTGTAATAATTTTTGCAATGTTTTTAGAATTTTGGAAAAGTTTGAATTTTTAAGAATTTTTGGAATATCATCGGAATTTAGAAAAAGTTTAAATATTTGATTTCATTCTAATATTTGGAATTTTGAAAAAGTTTGATTTTATTTAATTTAACAATAATTTTGGAATTTTGATTATAATTTTCCGGCAACGTATTGATGTTTCGTATTAGTTTTGTAATAAATTTTTAAACAGAGATAAAAAATACTTGTACTTTAACAAAGAGTTATATTGATATACATCGCTGCCCAAAACTAAAAACAATGTCCTCG
>OY856187.1:337374473-337450313 GCA_963693315.1 Diogma glabrata
CACAAATTCTTAAGTGTAGTAAATTTTTACAACAGTTCCATCCCAATACTTTCTAAAACTCTAACAACTGTTCATTATCATGCTGCTTTGAAGTTCAATTGTCCAAATAGAACATAATCAATAGCCATGTTCTAAAAAACAGGGCAATAAGGAACTAAGAATTTCACTGGTTTTATAGCAGGAATTGGTCAATGGGTTATTTAATAATAACCCATTGAGAAAAAAAAACGTGGAGTGTTATTAAATTAGAGGGTGCAAACTGGAAATGAGGCAATAGATATATACCGATATTCTTTTCATTCTTATTTTGTTGAAAAAATTATTATTTTACTGAATAAAAAAGATATTACTTCGGTCTGAAATACCTAAACATTACAATCTCAAGCCAAAGTTCTTACCACCTCTCTTGTTGGCATTTTTCGGCGTTTTGGGTCAAAACGAAACAAAACATCAAAAACATCAGAAATGTCTAGCAGCCACCCGGCTAGCCGTTCGAACCGACGTAAACCAAAAAACCACTAGAGTGATTTCAAAGTTTTTTGTTTCTAAAATAGGTTTGCTTTATGGTAGAAAGCACGATGGGTTCGATAACTGTGCGATAGTGTGACAAAAAATCGTTAAGTGTGTCAAAACAAGCAAAACTGCATAATTTTTGCATAAAAACAAATATTTGGAAAGGCAATGTTGATGGTTGGCATCTGTATGCTTTACCAGGAGCTTTATTATTGTATGCGAGACCAGAAGCTATATATTGTTGTGTTATAGATGAAATTCTTGATCTCGGACGACCGACGCTGAGCTCGACCATTTTAGATTCACTTCATACTTGGCATACAAGTTGTATAGGTGAAATAAAAAATATGTATTTTTTTAGAAAAATTTTGCTGTTTAGTTTGCTAACACGATGGTCCTAAAAATTTCAGAAAATTCAAATCCTGCGTATTTTTTAAATCAAAATGCAAGGTCGGCTGGTCCGAGTTTTGGAACACGTTGATAAAAGTTTAGTTTTGGAACACGTTTATCAACGATTTTATGTGTGTTGGAAAGATAATTATTCACTGGCCTATTGAAAAAATACACTTTGCTTACATTTGATTACACTGTAAAAATTATTGAGAAATAAATTTATTAAAGATAACGCTGATGCATGTCCACCTTTTTCGAATTTTTCTTGCACAATATCTCAAAAAAGTGTCAACTTCACCTTGAAACACACTAAAATTTAAAGAAAGCGTTTTTTTGTTCCACCGATATTAATTTTTGAAGATGGGCATCTCAGGTCCAAAACTTTTAGTTCTCGATGAAAATCGTGAAGTTGGTTTTTGTATCACTGACACTTCTTGGAATGGTTTTGAGTGGTTGAAAACACTTTCGCTTGATTTTGGACCTTGGATTTGTAATCAGCGACCCATAAAACCCCGAAATACGGTTTCCTAGCTGAAATCTTAAGTTTTCAAATGAAAAAAATAATACTGTTCCTATTTGGAATGGTTTGGAAAAAGGGGAATGCAGAGGTCAGTTGTGATAAATGTTCTTGGAATTTTAAAATCGGTGCTGGTGCAGCAGAGTGAACAGTATTGAGCGGCTTATACTGAATTTTATCAAGATTTTTTTTTTTTTAAATTATCGAATCATTGGCATTTGTGAATCAGTATGTTAGTAATTTTTTTGTTGATGCCATTCTTATAAAGTATTGCCATGGTATTCATTTTGGCTGTTATATGTTGGGTCCCCTCCTTTCACAGGAGGTTAAGATCGTAGAACATTTATTTTTTTACCAGCTTATTACGAAGTCCCTTCATCTTTTCATCAACTTCTTAAGAACGATAGCAACGAATATAGATATTCGATGTATTATAATAACGAAAGATTTTTATTGTAAAGATTATAAATTTAAAACTCCAAATTAGTAATTGTAAAACTAAATTAAACAAATTATTGCGAAAAAATTACAATTAAATACTTTGAGTTCATTTATAAAAATAAAACGGAAAATAAAATAACTATTTTTAGTTATTTTTTTATCAGAAAATCTAAATATAAATTACAATAATGCATAGCCGTTATAAATAAATACATCAGAGCTTGTAGATGTTTTAGTCTAAATTTGGTGCGCTAGCCATTTAATTTAATGAAGTGCTAATGTAGCTGTTTGGTTGGTTGATTCTATTTTTTAAAACGTGAATACTTATCTTGTTTCACTCATCCACTCAGTTTGCATAATTCTTAGTCGAAACAGTTAGCTGGCACTTTCGATTAATTAGTTGATTTCTTATCTGTTCCTCTGACGAATTTTAGTACCAGAGTTTTAAAATTAATAAAATTAACAAAACTATAAAATCACAGAAGTTTTTCTTTTATAATGACCCTTTCTTTTGCGATTAAAGAAAATAAATATCACATTCATTATGAGAAGTAAAAGTGGGGTTTCTAACAATTTTCAAAGTATATATAAAACCTGATGTAACCGTAGATCAAACAAAAATTTACAAATCAATACAAACTAATCCCTTCTTCGTCCAGTTTGTCATGCGGAACCATGACCCGAAATTGAGTTTTCCAGCAAAAGTCAAATTTTACTTGAAGGTGACTTCCTGTTAAATATATTGTGATCACAAGCAAAAAACAACCATCAACATTATCTTGTACCTACAAAAAAAAACAGAAATATTATATAACTGGATTGCTTGTAGATGCGCGCATAATAAAACTATAAACAAAATAACACAACCTTACCCAACATTAAACGTTTAATCTCAAGGACATCGTAATTTAATAATTTAAGTGACTATCTATTATATCTAAATACGTATAAACAAAATAAAACTCGTTTTCCAAAACTTTTTGATTAAATATAATAAATTGGAGAATTGAAGACAACAAATTAAAGTTACTTATATCTTAAAAAATAATCTTACACAAAAATTCATATATGTACATAAACATATATTTCTAAGAATATAATTTAATATTGATATTAATTAGCCGGTAATAAACAAATAAAACGAAAACTTCACCCACACGTTTTTCTCTTCGTGCTTAGTTTATAAATATAAAAAAAAATATTACAATCACAGTTTTAAATCAAAGTAGTTACAGGTGATTCATGTCTGTATGTTTAACTATTTAAAATGTATATTTTGTGATACTAATAAAAAAATTGTGTTGTCTGCAACAACTTAGAAATATTAAAATTATATCGTTGTTTGTTTTTGTCAGAATAATATGCCTAACATTAAGTTTATATTACTTCGGTCTGAAAGACCTATTCATGAGCTCAAAGTGAAATTCTTACCTCCACTTTTTTGGCATTTCTTGACGTTTTAGGACCTACTGATTCTAAAAAAAGCAAAAATAAAAAAATGTATGTCTGTCTGTAGGCCGGCCGGCCGGCCGTCACAACCTACGAAATCTAGAAAACCGTTGGACGGATTTCAAAAATTTTTTGTTTTAAATAGGTTTACTCAATGGAAAGAGCCGAAAGGACGATGTGTTCGATAACTGTACCGGAAGTGTGTCAAAAAAATCGTCAAGTGTGTCAAAACAAGGAAATTTGCATATTTTTTGCTTAAAAAAAGTTCATTTTAAGTGATTACGAGTAGGAACATTGAATTTGGAGAAATTTTGATGGTCGGGATGTGTATGTGAGACCAAAATCTAGATTTTTGTATAATAAGTATGTCAAAAAAATGTTGTCAAGTGTGTCAAAAGAAAGATTTTTATTTATTTTTTTACCCAATTTTTTGGAAAAATAAAATTAATTGTTTGTACGACATGAAATTTTATTATTATTATTGAGAATTATAAGTTAGTCAAAAAAATAATGTCAAGTGTGTCAAAAAAATGATATCATTTATTTTTTTATATAATTTTTTGGAAAAATAAATTCAGCTGTTTGTAAATTAAATAAATTTACGTTTGAATTTGTTATAGTTTTTGAAATATTTTTGGAATTTCGGAAAATTTTAAATTTTTGATTTTATTATAATTTTTATAATTATGGAAAAAGTTTCAATTTTGGATATTGTTACAATTTTTGCAATATTTTTGGAATAGAGTTTTGGAAAAAGTTTGAATTTTTGAATTTTTAAGAATTTTTGGAATATTATTAGAATTTAGAAAATGTTTTAAATTTTTGATTTTATTCTAATTTTTGGAATATTTTTAGGCTTTTGAAAAAAAAAATAGAATTTTTGAATTTTATATATACCTATTTTTAGAATTTTGAAAAAAGTTTCAATTTTTGATTTTGTAAGAATTTTTGGAATATTTTTGGAAACATTTTAAATTTTATTATAATTTTTATAATTTTGGAAAAAGTTACAATTTTTCCAAAAATTTTTTTTTTCTTGTTCTGACTGTGATGCAATCTATATTGGACAGACAGGTCGTCCGTTTCATGTTCGATGTGCTGAACATTTTCGTAGTTTAAGATTAGGACAAACATCTTCCACCTTTTCTAATCATTTAATTGAGGAAAATCATACTAGTAATTTTATAAATAACAACAATATTCAAATTTTACAATATGAAACGAAAGGTCTTAAACTTTATCTTTTGGAAGCTTTTGAAATACGTAGAGCAATGCACTTTAACAAAAATTTACTAAATTCTCAAACCGACGTTATTTGTTCTCCTTTGACAAATCCAGATCTATTTTTCGGTCATCATTTTTAGAAACTATTAAATCAACAAATTTATGGTATTTCCATTATCAACCAATTAAATAAGAAAAATTACCTACTTTTTACTTAAATGTTTTAACAATTTGATTATATAAATTATTTAATCTAGTTATTCATTTTTCATTTTATTTTTGATTCAAATCAAAATTTTTCTTCATAAACTTTTTGAATCGCTCTTGATAATGGCGTAAGCCGAAATGCATTGAGCAAAAATTTTTAGAAAATAAAAATAAAAAAGTCAGACAAGTGCGAATAAAATTCGCTCGTCAAGGGTTCCGTGAATGTAAAAGAACACAATATCAACAATTATTGACAAAAAGTTGTGTTGTAATGTCCTTATATTTTCAGACCATAGACACATAACAAAATAAATGTTAAATTGTAAATGTCAATAGTAAATTACAATCAAATCTACATTGATCAAAAATGGCAAAAAAAATGTTAATTCAGGTTAAATATTATCCATAGATGATTTTGGTAACTTAAAAAAGATTCAATTACACCAGCTTGTAAATGGATTAAATTTGATTATTTTTTCGGTCAATCGAGTGTTGAAATTTAGGGGTGTGGAAAGGCTACATACTAAAAATATTTTTTTTTTAATAACACAAAAACTCTGCATTACAAAATTCTAAAAAAATTGTAACATTTCTTAAATTAAGTGCTCTTTCATATGACACCCCACTCATTTGGGTCAAAAATGGTTTTTTTCCCTCCCCACACCCATCCCATAAACACACAGAAATATAATTATTTGAGTCTTCGATATGATTTTCATTCAAAATTTACCAATATTCCTGTCTCTGTAAATATTTTCAAATTTTTCAGTCAGTCATCGTCGAAAGGTAGGCGGCGGCACGATCTGAATTTAGCCCTTTCTTATCCATAACTCAAAAACTGTGCTGTAGTTTTCATACAAAACTTACCAAATTTCCTAACTCTGTGAAATTTTCCAATTTTTTCTGTCATTTAGTGTCGAAACGTATGGAGGGGGGGACGGTCTGAATTTTGCACTTTTTCAACAGTAACTCAAAAACTGGGCAACGCAAAATTCTAAAAAAAATTGCAACGAATTTTAAATTGATGTTCTTTCAAATGACACCCCACTCGCTTGGGTAAAAAAAAGTTTTTTTTTACCCCCTCTACCCCGGTCTTCTAAACACACAGAAATATAATTATTGGAGACTTCGCTATAGTTTTTGTACAAAATTTACCAAATTACCTAGCTCTGTGAATTTTTCCAATTTTTCTGTCAACCAGTGTCGAAACGTATGGGGGGGAACGGTCTGAATTTTGCACTTTTTCAACAGTAGCTCAAAAACTGGGCACCGCAAAATTCTAAAAAAAATTGCAACGAATTTTAAATTAGATGTTCTTTCAAATGACACCCCACTCGCTTGGGTAAAAAAAAGTTTTTTTTTACCCCCTCTACCCCGGTCCTCTAAACACACAGAAATATAATTATTGGAGACTTTGCTATAGTTTTCATACGAAATTTAGCAAATTTCCTAACTCTGTGAATTTTTACAAATTTTTCTGTCAATCAGTGTCGAAACGCATGGGGGGGGGAACGGTGAGGACTTTGCACTTTTTCGATAATATCTCAAAAACTGGACACCGCAAAATTCTAAAAAAAATTGCAACGAATTTCATATTAGATGTTCTTTCAAATGACACCCCACTCGCTTGGGTCAAAAAAAGTTTTTTTTTACCCCCTCTACCCCGGTCCTCTAAACACACAGAAATATAATTAGTGGAGACTTCGCTATAGTTTTCATACGAAATTTAGCAAGTTTCCTAACTCTGTGAGTTTTTACAAATTTTTCTGTCAATCAGTGTCGAAACGCATGGGGGGGGAATGGTCTGGGCTAAGCACTTTTTCGACAATATCTCAAAAACTGGGCACCGCAAAATTCTAAAAAAAACTGCATCGAATTCCAAATTAGGTGCTCTTTCAAATGACACCCCACTCGCTTAGGTCAAAAAAAGTTTTTTTTTTACCCCCTCTACCCCGGTCCTCTAAACACACAGAAATATAATTATTGGAGACTTCGCTATAGTTTTCGTACAAAATTTAGCAAATTTCCTAACTCTGTGAATTTTTACAAATTTTTTTGTCAATCAGTGTCGAAACGCATGGGGGGGGGAACGGTCTGAACTTTGCACTTTTTCGACAATAACTCAAAAATTGGCCACCGCAAAATTCTAAAAAAAATTGCAACGAATTCCAAATTATCATTCAATCTGATATTTTCGAGTCAAGGTTTTTGTTATATTAACGATTAAAAGTGTTATTAAATGATCAAATTGTCGCTTTAATAATAAAATAACGTTTACCATTTATACGTTGTTATTATATAATGGTTGCGGTGCATGACCCATAAGGATGTCTAAGAGTGGCATTTTAACATTTTCCAATTATTTTATAACTGGGGATGAAAATTAATATTTTGTTAATTAACCTACATGCAAATTTGAATTTGGTTAAATATTGAAACAGCGTAAACGCATGTACGATATTCCAATTCCTCCAGAATAATAACTTCGGTAAAATCAGTGTCGTATATGGGTAATTCTTTTATAAACCGAACAGATTTGGACAAAATCTGACCGACCCATTTTTGATTTGGCTGAAATTTTTTTTAGGGGTTTTCTATCGAAAAAAAGATATACGTGTTCGAGGATTTTTTTTTTTTTTTGAAAATAGAGCTGTTCTAAATTTCGAGAATTTCGTGATTTTCGGCTTGAAGACTTATTTTCAAAAATTCATAACTGCGGTTTTATAGAAGATAGAAGGTTTTTCTTTTCTTTATTTGAAAGTTAAAAGATGGAATTTTTTAAAAATAAATATTTTCAATTAAAGTTATTAACAAATTCCTATTGTTATAAACAAATAAAATGTTAAAATTAAATTTTAACCATTGCCCCACCCATGAAATTAGTTTTTAATATTATCATCGTATTTATCGTTCAATTTTCTATAAAAACAGTATTTTTTTTAATGGAGAAATGATATTTACTGTTAGAAATAAATTAATTTATCGAGCGCGGGACGACAAAAAATTCCATATATGGGTCATTCTTTTACATACCGAACAAAATAGGACAAAATGTGACTAAGACATTTTTGATTCAGCTGGAAAGGGGTTTTTTGAGGGTTCTATATAAACATTACGATATACTTGTTTTCGGATTTTTTGTTTTTTTTGTTTTTTAGGGGAAATAGAGCGGTTCTAAATTCCGAGAATTTTGTGATTTTCGGCTTGAAGACTTGTTTTCAAAGATTTATAACTTCGGTTCTGGTAGAGATAGACACTTTTTGTTTGTTTTATTTTAAAGAATAGAGATGCAGTTTAGAAAAAAAGTTATTAATTATAAAAATTATTAACAAATACCTATTGTTATAAACAAATAAAATTTTAAAATCAGTTTTTAGTAATCATATAAAAAAAATAAAGAGTGTTTAATGTAATCATCGTGTTCTACGTTCAATTTTCAAAAAGAAACGTATATTTAATTAGTAGAGAAATGAGTTTTATTGTTAGAAATGAACTAATTTATCGAGCGCGATACGATAACAAATTTTATAAATTTTTGTCGTCCGGCGCTGGAAAAATTAACTTATTTGCAACAGTAAAACTCATTTTTTCATTAATTAAATATACGTTTCTTATTGAAAATTGAACGTAGAACACGATGATTACATTAAACACTCTTTATTTTTTTTATATAATTACTAAAAACTGATTTTAAAATTTTATTTGTTTATAACAATAGGTATTTGTTAATAATTTTTATAATTAATAACTTTTTTTTAAAATTGCATCTCTATTCTTTAAAATAAAACAAACAAAAAGTGTCTATCTCTACCAGAACCGAAGTTATAAATCTTTGAAAACAAGTCTTCAAGCCAAAAATCACAAAATTCTCGGAATTTAGAACCGCTCTATTTCCCCTAAAAAACAAAATGAAAAAAAAATCCGAAAACAAGTATATCGTAATGTTTATATAGAACCCTCAAAAAAATTTTCAGCTGAATAAAAAATGTCTAAGGCTGTTTTCTAAACCAAAACTTATTTGAAACTTATTTGTGGAGACTTACTTATTTAAATAAGTAACCTAAAGAGGTGACTTATTTGAAATTTTTTTTCCATAGAAAAATCTAATTTGATTTGACAGTGTCAAATATTTTTGTTTGTTTACTAAATGATTTTCAGGAATAAAACTTCTTTTTCGATTCGTAATAAAATTGATGTAATAATTTAAAATGAAAAAAATAGTTTTGAAAACTCTTTTAATTGATCAAATCAAATAAATCGTTTTAATTAAATTTATTTTCCAATTTGCTTTTTGTTGCTGTCAAAATAAGTATGCTAAATCGTTTAGAATAGCTTTTAAATACTTATTTAAAATGGCGGTGAATAAGTAAGTCTACATAAATAAGTTTCAAATAAGTCGTCGTTTAGAAAACAGCCTTAGTCACATTTTGTCCTATTTTGTTCGGTATGTAAAAGAATGACCCATATATGGAATTTTTTGTCGTCCCGCGCTCGATAAATTAATTTATTTCTAACAGTAAATATCATTTCTCCATTAAAAAAATAGTAGTTTAATCAATGAGTGAATAATGAAGTAGTTTATTCTCAAGCAAAAGTTTAAAATTTGAGCGAGGCACGAGCGAGAATTTTAATTTGCGAGAGAATAAAATTCATTATTCACGAATCGATTACAATACTTTATTCTCTGACAAAGATTTTATTATAAAAAAGAATTGTGTATTATAAAAAATAAAAACATTTTCTTCGAAAACAATAAATCTTTATTGTTTTAATTGATAAATCAAATTTCTTAATAAAAAAACCCTGATGATAAAAAACGCCCTTCTCATACAATCAACCAAGTTCAACTAAACAAAATAAGAGAATTTATTAAAATTTGATTTTTGAACAAAACTTATCAAAGCAATTGTGATTATAATTTGAAAATAATTTTAATGAAATCAAAACAATTTGACCAATTGGAATCATACCAATTGAATAAAATTTTCATTAGACAATAGGTTAAGTTCATTAGGCTATAGGTTAAAAAACAATACAATAATACATACTATTATTATCGAAAAAACATACAAATAAAGCTGATATAATTAAATGGAAGAGAATAAAATACTTTTTTTATAGAAAATTGAACGATAAATACGATGATAATATTAAAAACTAATTTCATGGGTGGGGCAATGGTTAAAATTTAATTTTAACATTTTATTTGTTTATAACAATAGGAATTTGTTAATAACTTTAATTGAAAATATTTATTTTTAAAAAATTCCATCTTTTAACTTTCAAATAAAGAAAAGAAAAACCTTCTATCTTCTATAAAACCGCAGTTATGAATTTTTGAAAATAAGTCTTCAAGCCGAAAATCACGAAATTCTCGAAATTTAGAACAGCTCTATTTTCCAAAAAAAAAAAAAAATCCTCGAACACGTATATCTTTTTTTTCGATAGAAAACCCCTAAAAAAAATTTCAGCCAAATCAAAAATGGGTCGGTCAGAAAGGTGTTCGGTTTATAAAAGAATTACCCATATTTGACATACATTACGATCGCCACACGAAATGGTAAATCTAAAATATTGTATAAGCATCATTCATGACTGCATGATGAACCGGTCCTTATAAATAAAAATTGTAAGAATATCATGCATTTTTTCAATAATAATTAGTTTCAGGCTTAATCGTACTTCCATGCAAAATGAAATAACGTATATGAAATATGAAATAACGTATAAGGTACCTGATTGACTTTTCACCTCTTTTTAGGTAGAAAGGCCAGCAGGTACCAATGTGAAATTTTAATATACTGTGGGGAAATTAGTCAAGAGTAATCGGTAGAAATTTTTTTTCCAATATTCTTATTCATTCAATAGTGCTGCCGAGTTTACGAAAATCAGAAAATCGAAAAATCTTTAAACTCAATTATCTCGAAACTACACTTTTGCGAATACGTTGTTTCATTGTTAAAGCGACGAAATGTACACTTTTATTAATTTTTCTATCAATTACAAAATGCCGTAGTATAAAAATTTTCTGAAAAAATTAAAAACCGAGTCTGGATAACCTGGAAAAAAAAAGCAGGGAATTTTTTTACCGTAATTTTCTAGATACCCTATCTATTACTCAGTATAAATTGATTGTTTTCCAATTTTTTCCATTTTTTTGCGAAAAATTTCCATTTTTTCCATTTTTTCAATTTGACTTTAAAACGGGAGCCCTGCACTTCTTTTGTTCCACTGAAATTATCCTTTTGATTGTTTAGCAAGTTTGGAGATAGGTGATAGGAAATGTGAGTGACGCAAAATCTGAGATGCATCGTCTGTAGTATCTAGTACATGACTAAAAATCTGCTCTTCTAATCAGTCTAATTGAGGTTGAGATTGGGAGCTTTGCAATAGCTGCCACTTTCTCAATGCTGGTGCCTTCGTTGCTAATCGCGTATCCAAGGTATTTCAATTCCGGCCTAAGAAATTTATTTTGTTTTATCTTGATTTTATGACTAGCTCACTTTAAATGCTTAGAAATTTCTTAGGATTTGACGGTGCATTTAATCGTAGGAGTTACAATCAATAGATCACTAAGATATACGAAAACTGGATTGTTTAGGCTTGGTGGTATCATTCGGTCCATTAGCATAGTCATGGTTTGGGCAGCATTGCAAATACAAAATGGCACAAAAGCATATTGATAAAGTGGTTTTCCAAATAGTATAAAAGCAGTCTTTTTTCTCGAAATGTATTCCATGGGGATCCACCAAAAAGCATTTTTTCGGTCAAGACTAGAAATTAAGTTTGACTTGGGAAATTGTTTCAATATACTTTCAATCATCTGGGTCAAAGGATATGCTAACTTTTACGAGACATTATTAACCTCCTGTGAATCAAGACAAAGTCTTGCTTTCCCTCGATGGATAACTAGGATTACGGCTGAGCTCCATGGACTTGAAGATTGCTCAACTATTCCGAAAGGGAGCATTCGGTCCAACTCCTCTCCCATTGACTTTTTGATGGCAGTCCTTCCTAATCCCAGCTTCGAAAAAGCATCTCCCAACCTCTCTTGTTCTTTTACTGTCAGACTATCTAGTCTCGAATTTTCAGTTAATAACGACAGCTTTTTGGTTAAATTTTGATATAGGTTAAATTGAATAAAGAAGTTGATTCCCAAGTCCGTACAAATCTTGAGTAAATGAAGAGATTAACATCAAGTTTATATTTTTATTGACACCTATAGTAAAGAGATTCTTGTGTTTAAAAGTCCAATTCGCACAATAACCAATTTTCTGACTGGGTCCAAAAGTTCTTGAACAATCACTATTTAGAAGACCTATCCGTTTAGTATTAAAAATTACAACCTTAGCATTCGGTAGGATCATTTTCGACTGCAACCACTGATGACATAAGAGAAGACTAAAATAAGTGCTGAGCTTTTCAAAACTTTTGCATTCCAATAATAGATCGTGCTAGGTACAAAGTGATCTTACAGAAATGTGTTTCTGGAGCCGTTTGTATGTGTTTTCAAATCAGTAAGGTTTACAGTTAGGGTATTTACCGTCGTTTCGCGTTCTAGTAGCTTTGTTTGTGAATCCAAGATTTTTATTTTCTTCAAAGCACACTCCTTTAACTTAATTGCTTTGTCTGTGGTATCTTTGTCCCTAAAGTCGCATTCAAAAAGGTGCGTATTGTCCATACCACAACAAAACCAAAAGAGTCGCGGGCGACGTTGAGATTGACGAAAACCATGACCCTGAACTTTACAGCTGCAACAGGTAATTGTTTTTTTCAAAGTATCTGAAACACCTTGCTTGATATGCGTATAATTCAGCATTCAGAATTCCTAGATGTGATAAAGATTAAGAAATAAACTCAGTGTACAGTTGTCTTACTTATAGAATATCAGGTTGATCAGCTGTACTGGAGAAATTTCAGATACGTTCGGTTGGAACGAAAGATTACGAAGAGTCAATGAAACAGAGAAGTCAATGAGAAGTCCACAGTTTTTCACGTCGGTGACATAGCTTTCTAAGGTGTTCAATTGACACTACATATACGTACAACAATTTCTGACGTATTTCAACTTTCAGATTATTGATCAGTATTCTTAGCAGTATCTGATCACTCAACAGATTGAAAGAAATACTTCGGTACTGCGATTAAATGCAGAACTGAAGTATTTCGTTATACATTGCTTAGAAAGACTCCATATGCCGTTGTTTTCTTGATTCCTTCTTCGGATTTTGTCTATCATTTTATCATCAGAATTTCTATACTCAAAACTCAACAATAGCTTCATGACATAATTTATATTTGTCCAGTTAAGTTGTGGCGTCTTATGATGATATCGCGAGTACCATTCTGTAGCTCTACCTACGAACGGCAAATGTGAGTGTGCGACCAAGATCTCTGGGCTACACGGGAAAGAAATATTATTTAAAACACCTATCCTATAAATAAATTCAATGATATTAAGGCCGTCTGATTTTCCACTGAACGTTACATGCCAATTACGAATTGTTTTGGCATTTTAGGTAGATTTCGATGAAAAATTTAAAAACGCATTTAATTGAAATCTGAGTCTTTTTGATTGTCCGTATTTCATTACTTTATAAATAAAAATTCTCTTTCCACCGATGCGTTTTATACTGGTAGACCACAAAAGAATTCTAATAAGTATCATCGCGCACTGACGACGTAGGAAAGCAAGCCGAACTGATGCTCGCAGATTATTACGGTTTGACACAAATGATAGAGTGTCCCACTAGAATCCCAGATAATTCACATCATAACAATAATTTGCGGGATCTGTTATAGACAAACGAACCAGATGCTACCAAGACAAAAGTTGAACAACCCCTCGGAACATCGGACCATTTACTAATATCAACAATGGTGCAATTTACATCACATCGCGTTTTGAATTATAAACGCGCTGACTAGGGGGGACTGAGAAACTTTTATGATGGAGCACCTTGGAAAACTATTTGTTGTGTGGATCAAGATCCTAGCACATCGGCAAAAAGAATTACTGAAATCATAATAATTTCTGAAATCAAATCGGTCAATCACTCCTAAAAGTGAGCCTTGGTTCACCCAGGATGTTGATGAGGCAGTGAGGAATAAACACAAAGCAATTCAAATAAAACACCTGAAACCCATAGCGCTTATAAGAAAGCCAGAAATATTAGTAAATTCAAAATAGACTTGGACAAAGACGTGTTTATCCAGAAGAAAGCAAAGAAATTCGCCGAGCACCCATCTGGCTCACGTAGTTTCTTTCAGGTAGTTAAATCAGTCCAGAGCAATTTCACTCGATCCTCTATTCCAACCTTAGTTCTGAATGACATTCCCGTGAGCAACTCAAAAGAAAAAGCGGATCTTTTGGGTCGTATTTTCGCAGAAAACTCAAACATAGTTGAACCTCCCCATTCTCCCACACTCATTTCCCCAATTGTAACGAAAATGAAACCAATTATTTTTCATTGCAATATTGTACGAAAAATGCTTCTTTCTATCAATATCCTGCTGGCCCCGACGGTATTGCACCCCTCATTCTTAAAAACTTTGCTAGGCAACTAGCTCCAACTTTAACAAAACTTTTCTACTTATCTTATAAAACCGGAAAATTTCCCGATTCTTGGAAACTGGCAAGCGTTCAACCCATATCAAAGAAAGGGAGTAAAATACACCCTAACAATTATAGACCAATTGCAATTCTGTCGATTTTGGCTAAAATATTTGAAAAATACGTTAACTACAATCTAATAGATTATTTGGAAATGTCGCGAATTATTGATGATAAGCAGTATGGTTTTCGTAAAAGTCATGCAACAGGTAATCTGTTAGCCTATCCCATCTCTGGAACAAGTAGCTGGAAAACCATGGTGAGACATTCAGTATTTCACTTGACATTTCTAAAGCATTTGATAAAGTGTGGCATAAAAATCTCATAGGTAAATTAAAATCTTATGGCATAGACCATGTTACTGTGTCATGGATTCATAGTTTTCTTACAGGTCCCCAATTTCATGTTAATTTAGATGGTATCACATCCAATTTTTTCACAACTAATGCTGGGGTTCCAACTAATCTGGGGTTCTAACTTTTCACAACTAATGCTAAGGTTCTGCACTCTCACCAACCTTGTTTCCTCTTTACATTAATGATTTACTTATTTCTACAGTGCACCCAATACATAGTTTTGCTGATGACAGCACATTGCATGCATCACATGCATCTCCCAAATTCCGATCTCATACTGCAGTTACTACTGATAGAGAGCTGCTAATTGATTATATCAACAAAGACCTGGATCGTATAATGGAATGGGGTGATCGTAATCTTGTTTCATTTAATCCAACCAAAACCAAACTTTGCCGTCTTTCACGAATAGAGCGACATACAAATTTCCCTATTAAGATAAACCATGAGGAACTGCGTGAGGTTGAATCAGTTAGACTTCTTGGAATGGATATTTAAAATAACCTGAAATGGAATAAACATGTGTTCAACCTCGCTAAATCTGCTATGCAAAAATTAGGATTCTTGAGTCGATGTAAAACATATTTCAATCCCGAGCAAATTTTGCTAATCTTCAAGTCTTTTATTCGTCCATGTATGGAACACTGCTGTCATGTTTGGGGAGGTGCTTGTCAGTCAACAATAAAATGTCTAGACTCTGTACAGAGAAAAGCAATACGGTTGATTGGTAATACCAAACTAACGGACCAGCTTGATTCGCTCCAGCACAGAAGAAATGTGGCTGAATTGTCAATATACTATAAATATAACTTTAGCGAATTCTCGTCTAAAGATTTTCAAAACATCCTTCCACCATGTACGCAGTATAATCGACAAACAAGAGCTGCTGAGTTATCTCATCCATTTGTCGTACAAATACTTTGTTGTAGAACTGTGTCCTTCCAGAATGACTATCTTAATAGAGTGGCCAAATTGTGGAACTCAATACCTTCCTCTGTATTTTCCGATGAATATGACCCCCAATCATTTAAAGAGAATGTACATCATCATTTAAAACAATTAGTATAGTTGTCCCTATATCCTCTTCCCTTCCATCTTCCTCATCTCCTTCCTTTATAGTTGACATGGTATCTTCGGATATTCAAAGAGTCTGAACAATGAATATTTCATATTTAGTGTGCTAAACATGTCTAATTAATTAATAAAAAAAATGTAGTGAAATTTTGGAATAAGCAATGCATTAATTATCAAAATGCTTGAATATTTTGACCTATCATTTCTCATGCTGAAATTGTTTTTCATTCCCCATTCACCATTGACAGCTTTTGTTAATCACAATACATATTTATTTATTCATACATATTTATTAATTCATAAGTATTCGATATGATAAAAAGATGACAAAGATGCTCATTTTTGTAAAAGATGATAAAAAGATGGCATTATTTTAAAAGATGGCAATCGTTCGTAAAAGATGACTGTCGTCTTCTGCAAAAGATGACGTCTGGTCACCTTACAAAAACCTGTTATAAAAAACGAACAGTCATTTTCGTTGCTATTATACTAAAACAAGTAATCTAGATTCTTCAATAATTTTTGCCAAGTTTCTAACACAATTAATTGTTTCAAGTATAATATCTATGTAGCTGCGCCTTATTTTTATTTCTAGTTTAGTTTGTTTTAAAATTTATTTTTTCCATTTCTACTTGATTTGAATTAATTTCTTTGAATTTTTATAATTTATACAGCTGGAAAATATAATTTATCCAGCAGGATTATTTTCGATATAATTGAAACTTTATTAAGTGAAACATTACTTAGTATAGTAAAAATAATTAAAATGTTTTCCCTAGTTTTGGCACATGGTGACTCAAAATTTAGAAAACAGGAAACTTTAAACATAAATTGTGCTCGAACGTGTTAACCGATTTCGATAATTTTTTTTGTTTGAGAGGTATGAAGTACTTCAGTCATTTTTACATCGTCACGATCGAAAGTAAAAGTCATATACAAATATAATTTTTTATCAGTGTAAAAATTTTATAAAGCTTTACTAGGCAACTTTCAAACAAAAAATAAGATTAATAAAATTGGTTAACCCGTTTGAGCACGATTTAAATTTAAACTTGTATTTTGTCTAAATTTCTTAACAAATTTCGATCCACCTTGTATCAAAACTAGGTAAAAAATAAAAAAATTAAAAAGTTTTCTTAAATTTTTTGATTATAGTAACGATTACCGAAGTTTCAAGAAAATCGAAAATGGTCGAAAATCAAATTTTTATTTTATTAGCATCTCGATCGATTTTCATCTACTCTACTGGTGAAGTCAATTGGCATCTATTCTACTTTCATTTACTCTACATACGTCATGAATTTACTTCAGGGTTAGTGACAGTACGAACAATTGATAAAACCGTTTCAAAATGTTAAAAATCTATATATTTTTATATCGATTCGAATATTCGAATAATAATATTATATTCGATAATAATGTTCAGTGAGAATAGTTATTTTTAAAGAACGTATTGGTGACACTGCGATGTATTTCTGTGAGATATCATCGATAACGCCCATTACACCTGATTAAATAGATTATTATATAAAAAGATGATAACGTAGGATCTACTAAACATTTTTTAATAACTTTACTATAATATTGAAAATCTGCGCTTTTATATGTTTCCCGATTTTAGAATAATCGAGTCATGACTCATGGGTCATTTGAAATAACAATTAATTTAATTGACTAGGTAATTTTTTATTTAAATCAACATATGACAGTTTTTAAAATATTAACAAAATTTATGTTTTTCACCATACCCCTCCGCCCGCCTAGGAAATTTCTTAGACAACAACCTTAGAATTGGTTTACAAATTTAGTTAAAACGTGTCACAAAATAAAATAAAATTCGTAACGCAAATAATTAATTTTTAATATAGTAAAATAAATAATCAGAGCTTTCACTTTTCGAATCGAATCGAATTGATATATTATTATTTTATGTTATCGTTATTATTATCGTAACAGACTGTAAATATGCAATTAATTGGTGAACATAAACTTACAAACAATAAACCATCTCTTCCTGACTAGATGACTGTCTGACTGACGTCAATATTATAAAATTGTCATTGAATTATATTTATGCTCGATCATTAAAATTTTTTGTATAAGATTAATAACCGGAAAATTTGTTATTGTTATCATGCATAAAATGCTAAACATATACAATAAACATATTGAAAAAAAACTGTATACTAACTCAAATTCTATATACAGATCGCGTGTGATATAGGTATGACATGTAAAAATCATTGATAAATTTTAAATCAGTCAGTAAGGTCATATAACACTTACGCTATTTATAAAACTTTATTTATTTGTATATGTTTTGTTTATAAACAAACGAAAAAAAAAAAATAACACAAAACAATAGATAAGATAAACTAGTAATTCCGGTGAATAACAAAATAGAAGGCAATTGCTTTGAATTTTTGTGTTGTCACAAAACCCCCGATATATCATAGCCATACCATTTCACGCCATTTGCAATAAACAATGAACATTGCCATATGCAAAAAATTGAATTAGTGTTTTTGATTAAATATTTTTGAATTTTTTTTATATGGAGTTTTATTTTTCCAGATGGCGTTATGAGCGTTATGGCGATTTTTTGAATTTTTTTTATATTGAGTTTTAATTTCAAAATGGTGCTACAAGTTCACGATTTTTATTGTGCTAAAAAATGTAGATGGCTTCTATACCGGGGGTTTTGGTTGTCATGAAGATGGTGTTAGATAACAATTATTATTGGTAAAAATTTATGATTTTACAAGTAATTCATTTAATTTTATCATGAATATAAGAAAGAGAATATCTTTTAGATTTGGATACAATTTTTAGTTTTAACAGTTATTAGTGTTTATCATTGCAAAAACTACAATGTCAAATCATAAACAATGACAATGTTTAAAATAAAACGTAACAAGAAGTCAAGGTTATCCGGTATGAATGAATATAGGTGTGTTCGATTTGACTGAAACAACTGAAAAAACAACAACAATCGCATTTAATTTTTCAGTTGCTTCAGTTGTTTCAGTCAAATCGAACACGGCTTATATATGATTAAAGTAAAGCTAAATTTTAAAGTAAAATTTTCTATGGGGGCGCTAAAACGATGTTGTTTGTGTTCCGTCGAAAAGAAACAAGAAACAGGTCCTGAAGTATCAGTTATTCCCGAAAAATTCTCACGGAAGCTGGCTTATTTTTCTAAACTTTGGTCTCAGACGATTGTTCTGTCAGACCTTGGTTTTAACTGATGTTACTATTCCAACTCTTGAAGCTGAGTTCTTAAATAGATATGGTCTTTTAGTCATTAACTACAATCAACGTTTGTAAACGGAATATGACCTAAAAACGGAAAAAGAAAGAAAAGAAAAACCGAATTTGACTAATGTTGTCTCAATTCATTCGCCGACCATCTTTCAGTACTTCGTCCTCTCTTCTCATCTCGTTAAAAAGAAGAACGGCGAGTGGCGACCTGGCGGTGACTATTATTCTCTTAATAGTATCACTAATCCTGATAAATATCCTACTCCCCACATGCAGAATTTTTCATACCAACTTCATGGATGCATATTTCTTTCACCATTGATCTTGTTCGTGCATATAATCAAACTCCCTTTGATGAGCGTGATATTACAAACACTGCAATTTCTACTCTCCTTGGACTCTTATAATCTATTCGAATGACTTTCGGGTTGCGAAACGATGCGTAATTCTTACAACGATTTATGCACTCATTTCTAAGAGACCTTTAATTTTTTCTCCATCTATATCGATGACTTCCTCATGCTGTTGAAACTTTTGCAGGCACCTTAATCATCTTAGAACTGTTTTTGAGCGTCTTTCGGAAGCTTGTCTTGTCAACGTTGACAAATGCAACTTTGCTGAAACCAACGTTGGCTTTCTAGGATATTTCATGGAATCAACTAAAATCAAACTAACACTTGAACGTGCCGATGCTATTATTTGCTCCGAACCTCCAGAAATGGTTATGCATATTCGTAGTCTATTAGGAATGATTAACTTCTACCGAATATTCATTCAAATCTCATGATGGCAATTCAGCTATTCTCAATGAATTCCTAAAAGTGTCTAAAAAGAATGATAGACGCAACATTTAATGGTCTGAAGATATCATACGAGCCTTCGATCTTTAGAAGCGCAACTTAGTGAGGTCGACGTTTTCGACAAAGCGCTTGATGCGGTTTTTCAACAAAAAATAACCAACTGTTGAATACCACTTAGTTTATTCTCGGTACCAATTAACTAGTTGCAACAAAAGCATAGCGTTTGTGATCGCGAACTCTTAGCAGCTTACTCTCCTTTTGAGGATTTCCGTTATCTTCTTTAAGATAGAACCATAACTACACTCAGAGAATTTTGTTAGTAAATTTAATAACCGCCCGTTTTAAAAAGGCGTAATAAGTTATTTTATTAATCTAATTACGATTTTTGTTAAAGTTAATTTCACAGTAATTAGATTAATATTTCTTGTAAGTATTTTAATAAAACTTTTTATTAAATTAAAAATATGGTCAATATTATTAAAATATTCAGAACTGATGATTAAATTAATAACCAATTCTCATTAAAAAATTGATTTCAGACATTAAAATAAAAAATCTTTTTATTAAAGTAGAGCTATCAAAATAAAAACATAAATTATTATTTTTGTAGTTAAATTTATTAACCATTTTAGAAGATTAATAATAAACGTTCTTATTTTTAAAACTTAGGTTATTAGATTAATAAAAGCATACGTTAATTTATTCTTTGGTTATTATTTTAAATGTGAATTAAGAAAATCTTAAGAAGAAACACAGTATATATCCAGACGCTGACTGCAAAACATTAAAAAATGTTTGTATTTTGTTAAATAATTTAAAGTTAAATAAATAATTTTTAAGTGAAATATTGAAAAAGTGGGTTGGTTTTATAAAAAAAAAATAAAAATGTTGTGAAATTAAACAAAAAAAATAGTTAAATTTGAACAGTTTAATGAACAGAATAGTTGGGCTGCAATTGACTCTGTATGGGACTGAACCAAGCAACTTAGACTCAATGAAATAGTAGAACTTACATCGGAAATTTGGAATAAATAAAAGAAATATAGATCACAGCTTGGTTATAAACTGGTATTTAAAACTGTATAATAGTATATTCGAATAAAACTTTAATTAATATATTTATTTTTAAATTTTCAGATTGACATTGATTTTATTTATTTATTTCAATCACTTGTTAATCTTTTAATTAACTAACATACAGACAAAAGTCCAACTACATGTTAGTAAATTACATCAAGAATCAAATCAAAACAGAAACAAATTATGTAATATTAAAACATTAAAAATTAAAAAACAGATTAAATTACATAATAACAAAAGAAACTAACCTTATATATTCAATAAATAAATTTTGAACAAATTATTTTAAATCAGAATAAAAAGCAAAGCTTATTCAAAGTCAATAATGAAAAATAAAAGAAAGCTAATTTTACTATTTACAGTGTAATTTGCAGAATTTTCCGAATTTGAACGCAATGTTTCCAAAAGTCACGGGTTTTAGTAGTAAATTACAAATTTTTATCAGTAATATTTGTTAATGTTAAATCATTTAATGTTAAATGTTAATGTTAAATCATATTATTTGTTAAATGGTTAAAATTTAAAGTACTTAAGACAAAATATCTATAATTTAAGCAAATAATTAAGAACGAAACATTTTATACAAAATTTATAAGTAAAGGGGTCGTATATAAATTACAAAAAATACTTAAATATAATATACTTCAAATAAAAATAAAAGCTTGAATATTTAAAAAATTAAAATTATTAAAATAAAATGTAATTATTAAAGATTTATAGCCAAAACTTTTTTTCTTTCTTAAAAATCTTCTTTAATTATTAACTATTTTATTGTTACAAATTTTTCTCCAATGTTTCGACCTTGCGGGTCATATTCAGGGGTTTTATTTAGTTATATTTAATATTGCCTATAAAACAATTATTTAAAAAATAATAAATTTAAAAAATAAAATGTAACAACTATACTGTCTTAAATTAATAAAAACTTAAATAAAATTAATTGAAATAAATAAAACTGTAAACAAAATTTTAATTTTCTCTTTTGTTTAAAAAGTATAAAATACAAGTTCCATTATTAATTTAATAATAACTTATTATTAATATAATAACATCATATTATTAATCTGATAAACCTACTGTTATTCTAATGACAACTTATTATTATTCTAATAATTTATGCCATTTATCCAATGCCTACCTGATATGAACTTAAACTATTCTGACATTAATTTAAACAAATTCTAATTTAATATAAAAGCTATCGTTTTTAGATTAAAAATTTTATTTTTTTTTTGTTAGTAAATCTTACGAACGAAAATTATTAGTTTAATAATGACTATTATTCCGAAATCAGTGAAAATAATCACAAGTTGTGATTAGCTGTATAATAATCACCAAATTGTTAATCTAATGGCTATTTTTATAATTTTTAATGACAAAATTCTCTGAGTGTAGATCGTAGACCTTTTATCTATGCTTTGACGCAAAAACTTGCCAAAAAACCCCTCAATAATTCAGAAATTAATATTTCATCAGTCCATTACAATTGATATGCAGCGCAATTCTGTTATTTAGAATTTAGTAACCGACACACTTTCTTGTGTTGAGCAAATATCAATTCTAAAAAGCAATAACTATGACAAAATTTCTCATTATCAGTTCAACGATCTTGAGCTTAAGGAAGCTTAAGGCAATTATATTCCAATATTTTCCATTATATTTTGGTAATATTATAGTAATCTTAAAGCAATTACGCTAATTTGCTATTAATAACCTCCACAATTTATCTGATAAATTTAAATAAAACTGATAAATTTGTTTCAACAGCCATTAAAAGGATGTACGACAAATGGCACTACCTGGCTTGCAAAAAGGGGAACTTTTTCGACATACTCAATCTTCTTTAGGTAACTACGCTCAAAATTTTCAAATATTTTATACATATGGACTAGTACTTATCTTAGTCACGCAGACAAAACATCGTCTTGGACAGATAATCTCCATTCTACTCCTTCAAACTGAGTTATTTAGATTTATTTCCATTCCTCAACATCTTCTATTCATCTTCGATTGCACTAGGGCGGGAGTATTGTGGCGAACCTATGCATTAATTAACTTTCAAATATTTTGTTTTTCGTTCCAAATAATAAATAAAAAATAAATTTTTCAGTTTTTGTTAAAAGTTTTTTTCTTGTTTTAAGTTGCAATAATTATATTTTTCATTTGAATACATTGTTTCTTTTAAAAAGGTATTAAAATAATTATTTCTAGTAAGTATCGGTTGATTGCAAATACTACACAGTCATTCAGGCTGAAATATTTACCATGAATACAACATCGAAGTGCGTGACGTGAGAAAATTTATTATTAAGTCAGAAGTAATAGAACCATATTATAGGTTCTTGAACTATCATGGCCTTGAGATTAGCATATCACTTATATGACTACTAGGGTATAGTAAGAATCGCAAACACTAAACAGGCTAATAAGTTAGCAAAGAGAAAGGTCGATAGGCTCTTAACCAGCAATTAGGAAATCGAAAATAAATTCCAACAAAATTATGCTTGTTGAACGGGTTTCCTTCAATGCATCAACAGCCAATGGAGAAACACAGAAGGCTGCAAAGTCTCCAAGATGTTTACTCTTAAATAGAACCATTAAACCACCGGATTTCTATTATCTATGAGCTGTTGATAACTGTAGACTAATAGTGAGCCTTCTCACAGGTCATTATCATGTGAATAAATATTTGGTGAGGCGTGCAGATGAAAATAATCCCATAACTCCTTTTCCTTTTGAAGCGAAGGAATTAACCTCTCATAATGTAGAAAAAAATACTGTTTCGGGGCTTCGATGTAGCATGTTGGAATCAAACAATCTAGGGATAGAAAATTTCTGCACTCTAGACCACTGTTTATTTTTTTTTTCCAAAAGATCTTCAGTTCTAGATCATGAAGATGGCATAATGGACTTAATATTCTACATGTCAGGCTAATATTCTACATGTCAGGCTTTACATGGTCATATTAAGAAAAAACATCAGACAAGCGCTACTGCCTAAAATTTTCTCTTGCATAGTAATCAAATTTAATAGGTTTAGTGTTAACGATATGTAGAAACAAGAAAAATAATGGAAGCAGTGACTGACCACTTTCAATAATCGTTTATATCCCATTGTCTGCTAACGAGCCACCCATTGAGCGGTCAATCATTTTTGTTATGATAAATTTCAAAAAAGATTTTATATTAAAACTCGTGCAATCGATAATCATATACGAATTCACAAATCTTGTATTTAAAATAGGTGTATTTGGTACATCCCAAGTTAAACAAATATTCGTCATCTAGAACCGAAAATATTTGCTCTATTTTGAGTTGTGTTGTCAGGTGATAAAATAACAAATCTTCACACTACACCATGTTAAATGTATAACAAAAAACTAAACCACCAACTTTCAATGACGGGAATAGTATAAGCTGATTAAACAACAGTTAAAACAACTAAAAATAAAGTTTTAAATTGAGCAGTTCATTGCCACAATTTCAGTCTTCACACAGAACCGCATATCACAAACACTTAATTAACATATTTTTTGTATGATACTAAATTTTAATCGTTTTTTACTAATAACATGATTAGCAATGAAGGAATGTCAATGACACAAATTTTAAATGTGAATTTCGATATCTTGTCTTCAGCTGCTGCTATATTTTTGCTGTTTTTAAATAAAGGTTGATGTTTCAATAAACCCGTATTGCAAACTGTAAAATTCATAGATTGATGCTTTATGCTTAGGGCATTCAATACCGGACCAGTATTTCAAAAGTGATCTAGTGGTTTTTAAAATCAAACACACCCGGTATACCGGTACTCGTAACTTTTAACCATTATTCGTACCTTTTTAAAACGGGAAAATAAATAATTTTTCTTCGTAATGTAGTTTTTCCGGTAGTGACATCAGACACGTTGTTAATATTTTATATAAGTATCATTTTGGACAAAATTAGGTTGAGGAGCTTTTAATAATGTATATAATCGTTTTCGATCCAAGTTATAGAATATTAATATGTTAAAGAAAACGGAAAATTGGAGTACGATTAACACAGAAAATATCTTGACCATTACAGGACATGACGAATGCCTGAAAATTTGTCATGAGAATCATAAAAAAATAGGAAGTAGAGAAGCGATTCTAGGACTAGGTGGTCCTGACCTCATTGAGAACCAGAGAACGTGGTATAGTAACTATGGAAGGTTAACTTAAGATGAAAAATAATCAGTGTCGACAAGGTCTGGACCATCTACCACTCTCCATATTCTTCCACCAGTCAAGAATTTTAACCCAACTTATAGGAACGTGGGATGGTAAATCCCGTTAGTAATACGTCTAAAGTACCTTTCCTGCCTTTGCGGCCAGCGGTTTTAAATTGAAGACACAAAAAACTCAAAAAACTTGTTTTTGATGTGTCAAAAACTTATACATTCTGGTTTTTATCAACAGAATAACAACTCAACTTCACACACAAAAACGATTACACAGGAAATGTCTGAGCGTCAACACATACAAGGTTCTTGCCTTTCGCCCACAAAATAAAACTAAACAACCAAACTCACACAGGACACAAATGGTGTCTGCGTGTCATTAGTTACAAGACAATTTTACGTACAGAACAACAAACAAAAAACAAAAATAGAAAATAGAAACAAAAATTTAAATGCACAAAAAAATAGTATTAAAAAACTTAAAAAAATCAAAACGTAACAATTTTTAAAAGTTAAAAGTTATATAATAATTTTTAAAAATTGACAAAACAACATTAAACTTTAAAAAAAATTCAAAACAAATATTCAAACATTACAAATGTATTACGTATTAAAAACTTATTGTAAATCATGAAAAGCAAAAATAGTCTTTTTAGAAAAAACAAAGAAATTTTAAAATCAGAATCAAAAACAAAAACAAAAAATTTTTCGTTTTGAGGAAAAAAATTAAAATAATCTTTTAAATTTTTAAAAGAATTCAGAATTTTCAAAATAAAATAAACAACAAAAACTGCAATATAAACTTTTCAAAAAATATAATTTTGAAAACATACATCCAATAAAAAATAATAACAAAGTTGAGTAGGTGGTTGGTAGTTGTAAGCAGTCGCTGGAGTTTGGCAATGGTGAAGCTGAATTCAAATTTAAAAAAACTCAAAAAATTTAAAAAATCTTAAGATATTCGATAAATTCAAAACAGAACTCGAAAACTTCAATAATTTGCAAAAAATATTGAAAATTCAAAACTTCTAAACAATTAAAAAAATTCAATAGAAAGAAATTCTATATTATAAAAAAATACAAACATAAAAGAATTTTTCGAAAACCAAACTTTAAAAGCAATCTTCTAAAATCCAAAAATTTTATTTTTCATTTTCACATAAAAACATATTATAAAATACAAAGATTCTCAAAAATTTGAAAATTTACAAAACATTAAAATATTTCAGTATTACAAAAAATTAACAAGAACAAAAAATTAACAAGTACAAAAAATTGAAAAAAAAAAATTATTACAAAAAACATAATAATTACAAACAAAATATATACAAAAAATTTAACAATTACAAGAAATTACCAAAATTTTAGAAAAATTGAGCTTTTTTACAACCAAATGTTACGCTCAAAGTGTCTAACCAGTGCCATGGTTTTCGAAAATTCTATTCGTTATAGCGTAGTCTGGAGCGTACGAAACGCGCAGACCAATGAATAGGGAAAAAGATCGCATGTCGTTTTAACTGCTGTAGCAGCCGTTCTCTCAACACCCGATGCTTTAAAAAAAATTCAAAATTCTATGCCAAAGCCAGACCGTCGACTTAAGTGAAGCAACGCTCTAAAACCCCCTTTCTTTGTTAAAATTATTTTGTTTTAAAAATAATTTTTTTTGGTTCAGTATTTTGTTGTTCAGTAGTTGGATGGCAGAATGAGTAATGCCATGACTCACATACAACTTTAGTTCGTTCTTCTTTCTCTATTGATAGTACAGTACCTCAAATTTTGTTAAAAATTTTGTTGTTACATACTGGATTTCTTACCTTGATAAGGTCTTTGTTTAATCGCTCAAGTCTGATAATCTCTTTCTCAGAGTTTGGTTCGAACCCAACCCGCATTTAGTTTTTTATTATTCTTAGAACGAATCTCGTCAGCCATACTTCCTTCTTCCGTCTTGACCTGTAACGGTCATAATATTCTCTGTGTCAACCGTACTTCAATTTTTTTATCATCGTTTCATATAGTAATATACTAATACGGATGCTAAATTTTTGTTATATTTTTAGAACATTGAATTCAAGATTTAGGATTTTTGTATTTTAACAATATTTTTAGAATTTTAAAATATATTAGATAAAAAAATAGCAAATAAAATCGAAGACGATAAGACAATATTAGATAATTTTGAAAATGTTGATATTTTAGAAATTATTTGTGTAACTTTCAGATAGTTTTTATAATTTTAGTAATTTAACTATCAAAAACAAATAAATTACGAAATATTTTAAATAAACGTGATTGAGTGCAACTTTTTAAGAACTATGGTTGAGAACTTTTTAAGAATCTATGTATACATTTTTAACCCAAATGTATATGAGCAATTTCACGAAGATTCAACATCGTTTTGACTTGACCCCTTTTAATTTTGATTATTTTTTGTTTATAGATAGTCTTTCATAAATAAAAATACAAGTTCTCTTAGAATTTTTTTTTCGACCAGGGGTCTTAACAGGGTGCCCCTCAATTTTTTGCTATTTTGTGATGTGAGTGCATTTTGATGAGCGATTGTAGAAAAACTACTCAATCGATTTTCATAAATGATATGTCGTTGAATAGGTATTAGAACAAAGTTTTTAAAAATGAACACTGTTAATTTTTTGAAATTTTTTTTAACAGTGTAACATAAGGAAAAAACTGTGTAATTGAAGAAAAGATGGCGCTACACCTTTTTTTTAAACTAAATTGAAACTTATTTTATATCTAACAACTTGTGAAAGTTTAGTACTAGTGATATTTTTTGTTTTAAAGATAAAACTCGTTGTGCATATGACTGTCGGGAATCAGTTTTTTAGTTCTGAAGGAAAATTATAAAAATGGCGTTATAAACTAAGAGATTTTTTTTTATGTTAAATATCAAATATTTTATTATTAAATGATCTTTTTAAAATATTATAAAAATTATATATGTAGTACAATAAGTAAAATAAATACAATTGTTAAAAATGATTTACTTATTTTACAAACAGAAGTTTCTTTTGAATAGGAAAACACTTCTGCAGTTATTTTCTTTGTATTAGATAGCATAAAAAAATGAAATGTTTATTTATCACTTTTAGTAATCACTTGTCACTCTTATAAAAAATAATTTGACATATGTAATTTTTATAATATTTTAAAAAGATCATTTAATAATAAAATATTTGATATTTAACATAAAAAAAACCTCTTAGTTTATAACGCCATTCTTATAATTTTCCTTCAGAACAAAAAAGACTGATTCCCGACAGTCATATGCATAACAAATTTTATCTTTAAAACAAAAAATATCACTAGTACTAAACTTTCACAAGTTGTTAGATATAAAATAAGCTTCAATTTAGTTTAAAAAAAAGGTGTAGCGCCATCTTCTCTGCAATTACAAAGTTTTTTTCTTATGTTACACCGTTAAAAATTATTTCAAATTAACAGTGTACATTTTTAAAAACTTTGTTCTAATACCTATTCAACGACATATCATTTATGAAAATCGATTGAGCAGTTTTTCTACAATCGCTCGTCAAAATGCACTCACATCACAAACTTGCAAAAAATTGAGGGGCACCCTGTGAAGACCCCTGGTCGAAAAAAAAAAATTCTAAGAGAACTTGTATTTTTTATTTATGAAAGACTATCTATAAACAAAAAATAATCAAAATTAAAAGGGGTCAAGTCAAAATTTCCCAAAAATTTGCTGAACTTGCGTGAAATTGCTCATATATTTATTCTCAAAAAATTCTCAACCCACTTGTGTGCAAAATCACACTGAAAATTGCACAAAAAATTTTCAATATTTCTAAAATTATAAAATATTCAAAATTGTCTAAAATTTTTCAATATTCTAAAAACACAAAATATGCGTACAAATCCTAAATCTTGAAATCAATGTTCTAAAAATATAACAAAAATTCAATATTTCCAAAAGTAACAAAAAATTTAACAATTTTAAATTGCCAGAATTCAAAAAAATTTATAATAATCACAAAAATTTAAAAAATTCAAAATAACAAAAATTCAAAAATCAAGTCTTTCAAAAATTTGAAGAAAAGATTTAAATAAATATTTACAATATAGATTTACGAACAAATTTAATATAAAAACTTAATTCAAGAATTCAAAATTCCATAACAATCAAAAATACAAAAAATTATTTCAAAATTTTCAAAAACAGAGTTGTGACTGATAGCTCAACCTCTTCCAAATGTTATAAAAAAAAATAGTCTTATGGAATGTTATAGGTTGTTCCGATGATGACATCAGTCCGACAGTCAAACAAACGTGGTCTAGCCATGGCTCAAAGAGTCAATTGCTACCATTGTCTAAGCGTGTGCCAACACAACCCAGTAAGAAGAATGGCATTGTTTGAACTGGTGTTCCTTGAAGGATCCAGGATCCAAGACTTAAAGAAACATGCGCAGTGTGGAATGATATTGGCCGAAATTGCCAATAACCAAAAGGCTTTCTGTTTCGTTAGCCCGACCTCCTCGAAGAAACTTTACTTCAACTCGGAGTCCACGGGACCGTAACATCCCGATAAGCATTAACCTTAAAAAGTGGCTTTAAGGGTTGGTACAAGCAGAACTGATTAGTTTTATGGTATCTCATTTCCTTTTTAGTTTGCTGCCAATTTCATTATAGATTATTATTAATATCTATCTTGTCATTCTTAGAATAATTACCTCTAAAGTAAAGTTGTTTCCAAAACGACTCTACTCAAATAACTCTGTCTTAGTTTATTTCAAAAATTTTTGTTAATTAAATAATTTTTTTCAGACATGTTCAAATGGCATACCCCAATCTCCAAATCACTATTTAGGTAGTGATGCAGAATCATCAGACAATCCTATATCACATGATCGCGGATCAAGGCGAATAAATGAAAAAACAAATAAGGACTCCATCATCTTTAATGAAAGCAACGAGAGTTTCGAAAGAGAATCAACAACGGAAAATAATGAAGAAATAACAAATTCACAAATACCACCGCCGGCAAAAACGCGCAAATCAGATTTTTCAAGAGTAAGAAAAATATGTTTTAAAAATATTTATTGCAATTAAATAATTATAATTTTAATTTTACAGAAACCATTTCGATCACGTTCACGTGCTTTAGATTCTTCGATTGAAAAAATCAAAATGGCGATAGGAATTGCACGAGATGCAAATGGTGCTCTAAAAATTGTTTATCCAACACCATCCACAAAACAAGCACCCAGACCTAGACCACTTCGAGATGATTTAATTCGTTTTGAAAATAATAAAACAAGTCCACGAATTAGATTACCTTTGAGTGATACCATAACGTCCAACCGAGGTAAGAGAGGTAAATAAATCCCAGAATTGTTGGCATGGGGAATAAATACATTTTTCATTTATAGTAAAATTTTAAAACAAAAACAAATTAAATTTTTTTGATTAGAAAATGATTATTTAGTAGAAATATTGACAACAGCATTTAACCTAACAACACTTTTTGAGGATCTTGATTTGTTTGATGACAGTAAGTGAATGAAATTCAAGTAGTGTATAACAATGAATCTATATTATTTATTTTATATTAATTTAACTTTTTTTAATATAATTTTTCTATGCTTGAACAATTATGAATTAATAACTAACAGGCATGGACATCAACCTCTGAAGGTTTAGTAATAATTTAGCAGCTTGTTTCAATTATATCTTATTCAAACTTTTTCCATGCATTTATAAGTGCTTTTGAGGTGTCTGTTTTATACTTTCATGCGGCATCTCATAGTTCATCTTAAAACGAAACTCGTCATACCGTAAAGTGACATAGAATGGTTTTATTTTTATTAACTACAACAAAAACGCGAGCTTCTAACTCGTCTGTGCACTCCAGGTTTGCGGTGATAAAAATAAATCGCAACCCCAAATCAGTGGTGGCTACAGAAACCAAACTGTTGAGATGTATGTAAGGCATGCCACATGATTATGAAGAAAAAAACTTTCAAATGAAAGCCAGATGTTTCAACTAGAAATTTGTTTAAGCATTTCTCACCGCGCAGTTTTATTCTAATTTTTATGTGCGAGTTTCACCTCCTCCTCTCCCGTGTGGATACTGAAAGATTGGATCGCATTGCTCACAATTGCATGCATTTATTGCAGAGAAATGGGTTGATATAATGTGACCCAACCTGAAGAGGACGGAATCCTCAACATGGGCATCAAAAATAAATAACGTATTTTTTACTCACATTATTAATTTTATCATATATATTAAGAAATTATCTGGTTGGATCACTATATTGTAAATATGTCCAAAAATTATTTTGAAACTTTTTTGTTAAACAGTTATGAAATTCTCTTAAATGTAATGACATTTTTCATTTTTACTCTCTGTTTTGTAACTGTTCAGAGAGTGAATTTGTAAACGACAGCAGATCGTGCAGCATAAAAAAAGGATGGTTTTTCTATACGATTTTTTAGATTTCGGGCATCCCGGGTTTTTCTATACGATTTTTTAGATTTCGGGCATCCCGGGATTTAAAATTTATGAGTCACGTAGTCCCAGGATCCATAAAACACCACGGGATTACAATCCCTACGTGACTCCTCTTACGTCGAATCGTTTTTTGTTTGTTTTCCTTTATTTGTCTCAGAGAGCAAGAGTTATGTCTACCCTAAACTGACCAGAGCCAAATCGTTAAAATGTGGGACGAAATGCAAATATTCTTCCAAATACCAACTAATTAGAATTTCTATTGCGAGAAAGTGGGACGGTGAAAAAGTGCTAACTAGATTGTGCATAAATTTACTATTTAATGCTTTCCTTTACTATTTGTTTACTATTTATTTCTTCAAAAAATTCTTTAATTGGACATTGTTCAACCGTTAGGAAATGTGCTTGCCGTAGTTCGTAGATTTTCAAAATTTTTTCTAGTGCTGGCACTACCGCCAGCCAACGAGTTTTACTGTATCCAATAAGTTGGTTATGTTCGACATTACTTTTGCCGCAGAACTCCTTCAACGTCTCCAGTAAAGCCAGTTAAATATCCAAATTTTTTAACCCTGCCATTTAAATCAGCAGCATTTCTTATTGCGTTATTTAGAATATGGGCTGCGAATCCAATACCCAATACATTCTAGTTCAAATTCTAGTTTAGCTTGCTTTTAAATTTTCACCACTTGACGTGACACTACTAAAATTGGTGTTCGTGTTATCAGCGCAAATTTCAACTAACTTTTTGTCAATGTTAAATAACAACAAGAAAACAAAATAACAACAAAACTTGTTTAAGCTACTGGAGCTGGCGGCTTATAGCAACGCTTTTTTATGTTTATCTGTATCTATATGTCTTTTGATATCATAATGTCCAGTGCTAATATGCAAATTCACTCCGACTGGTAATACAATAAACTTTCGCGTCGTTATATTTTGATTTTTTTATAAAAGGATAGTCCAATTCAATATCGTATGAGAATTTACGCAAACGTTTTCTATCCGTCTTGGCTTGCAGGAAAACTTTTTAAATATAATTTTAAAAATTAGTATAAATTTACCTTTTATAGTAGCTTAAAACCTTAGTTACACAAGTAAAGACTGCAAAACAATTGAAACAATTTATTTTAATTTTACTAAATAATTAATATCTTTTCTGTATTCTGTAAGTATTAGAGATATACAGTATACCTTTCGTTCTATCTTTTGCAAATCATTTCCATTTATCAAATTTTGATGCTGTTTACTTTGTTTGTTCTTTATTGAGAAAATATATATAAATTAGAAAATAATAATTTTACTTTTGAGCTACCTAGTTAAAGTGTGTTTTAAACAGAGTTTGAAACGCTCCTTATATCACTCCTTTACTTTGTTCTTTCAGAAAACATAACACTCCCACATACAGGAGTGAAAATAATAAAATATCATTCTTGCTACTAAATTAAAATAAATATTTTCTTTCAAATAGTCAAAACTGTTATTTTTGCTTCAAATTTGATGCTTTCCAACGAAAAATGCTTCGAATGATTCGTTCAATTATTCATGTATTGTTAGAAAAATGAATATAAAGGATGACGTAGAGGGACTAATTTTGTTCTTTTGCAAATCGAATGAAAGAACAGGAAAATGTAATCTGCTCCAAAGGAGTAAAATCGAAAAAACCAAAATTTTACTCTTACGAGTAAGAACGATATTCAAATTATAAACATTTTAATTTATGAATATTATTTCAAAGGATTGAAATGAGTGCTCGAATAAAGTAAAATTGTAAACTCTGGTTTGAAAATTTAAATGTTTATGAATTTATACGGAAAACTGCGTATTTTTAAGTAAAATATTTTGTATTTTATTTTCCATAATATACTTTTGATCTCTCGTATATACACCGGCGAAATGTTTCTATAAACAAAGAAACCTTTTCGCTGAGGTAGATCTATTATCTCAAAAAACTGAATTTAGTATTTCTAAGAAAATTATAGTTAAAACACTATTTTAGTAAAAAAAATATTGCACTGGTTTGTTCTCTCAATATAGTTAAATCAACATATACATAACATTATACAAACTGCAAGAAAAAACTGTGAAGCTATTGCTTTGACTACGATATTGCGCAAACAGTACGTAAGTAGATATAAGGTTTTTTGATTATTTCGATATTGCGGGCAAATGTGGTGGAAATATTTGTTTCGTGGTACGCTTCGTGGGACAAATTTCTCCGTGGGACAACGCAATGAAATGTGGGACATTTCCATGCAGCGTGGGACGTCTGGTCAGCTTAGTACTACCCATAAACGTGCGTAAATTTTTCATTTGATTCAAAATTGTACAATTATTGCGAGCTTCTTTTAAATCTATAAGAAAAACCTACCACAAAAAAATAATAGTTTCTCCCTCCCTTGTAAAAAAAAATTAACAAAGATTGACGTTTAGGATACTTTTTGGATTTTATTATAACCAACCAAACATATAATTTTTCTATTTTATGAATTAAAAATTATAGTCCATATAGCGAAAAGAATTTGTCAGCAAGTTTTCATAATATTCTTTGAAAATATTTACATAACATAAATATTTGTTCGTGTCGTTAGAAAATATTGCCTGTCCATTATAAAACATTCACTATTATAAAATCACTGGAAACAACACAAAAAAATTTAAATTACTCCCGCAATTATTTTCATTCATTTTATAAAAATTAGCACAACTATCAAGAAAACTTCTGATATGTTATAGGATTTTACATTTAGAATTGTTTTTAGTTTATTGTTTTTAAAAAAGTCTTGTAAAGTTTTTACAATATGATATAGATAAAAAACAGGGCCCAACAGTCAGGGTTCTCCAAATAAGTGGGGTATAATTAGCTTGTGTTCTCCTGCATGTACTTACTTTTAAGTTTATATAAATTACCAATGGCCAATGACAATTGAAACCCTGTACTAATGAAATATTTTGTTTCCTCTGGCTCAGACACGAATATCTTATAAACAAAACACAATCGTTCTTCTAAAAGCGGTGATGCCGCGCACCTTATAGTACGATAGAATTTTGTCAAAATACGCACCCACGGCGTTTTTGGAACAACGATCGTGTTTTGTTTATAAAACTGATTTCATCAGAAGATTAGAAGCAATACGACCACCTTTCATATCGACGGCGCTCTAGTCCTTGATACAAAGAACGATAACGGTTTGCAAATTGCGGTGAACTGTACGTTAGTCGGGCCAAAATAATATGTAACGTAATAATTATATTATCAGATATATTTCAATTAATAGTATGCGATAAAATTGGTATATTAGTTAAGTAAATCTTCTAAAAATTAGACGAATTTACAGAATGCACTGAGTGCACTGAAATTTTTATATTGTATAATTCTACCACGATTGGACGGTTTTATTGAATCGATGTATTGATAGTATCAGATCCTTGGGGGGAGGGGGGAGGGGGGGGGGCAATGCTCCCCCAGCCCTACCCAATTGACGCCTCTGCATTAGTGATATGAAATTTTTCTAATTAGGACAACCAAATAGTGAGGTTAACTTCTGCTTGAAAGCCTTACGCTCGAAATATAGTTTAAGCGGTCCAACTTTTTTCATTGGTGATATGGAATTTTACTGAATACAACATCCAGCACAAGTAAGGCAAAATACAGCATAACCTTGCTCTTTTATTTTTTGCAATCATGTGGACTAACTTCTATTTGAAAATTGTTTTAGAGTGTCATCTTTTTTTCACTGGCGATACAATGCGTTCTTTCTGAGTAGCACATCCAGCACAACTGTAGCAAAATACTGCACAATGATTGTTTTTTATTTTCCAAAATGGCGGGGTAAATTTTTTAATGAAATATGAATTTATAAATTAAATTAATAAATGTCTTAAAACTTGTAGTTAAAAGACAATTGTTTAAATTATTTAGTTATGTTGGTTTAAATTTTTCTCAACGAATTTCTCTCGATGATAAATTCTCATAATTTTTTTTGACACTCCTCAAAGAAGAGGCAATCGTTTTGAAATTTTTTGCGAAGAGTTATTTCTTATTATTATACCACTCTTGGAAAATTACAACAGATAATTTTTCTGATAAACCGTTCAGTTAGAACTGTGATCCCCAACTATATGCTTGCGAGTGCAATGGCGCTCGCTATCTGTTGTGTGTGTGCTACCACGAATGCGAGATTCATTCTCATTTTTTTCAATGAGTTTTTGTTTTTCTTTACAACAACAACAACGTTTTTAGAGTGCAGCTAGTATATAGTATCTATGTATTGGTCGCATTAAAAAATCTGGAAAATATCAACAGATACAATAGATCATTGAGAGTAGTCGAAATACACATAAAGTCATCAATATCCTCATAAAATTTCTAGTTTCGTATTACCTTCAACTTATCTATTACTAAGTACCTACACTAGCACTTGGTAGTTCAGTTTTGTTTAGATTTTCGTGTCGTTAGTATGTGTTTTGTTACTCCGTAGCTTTTTATTGTCCGTTAGTGATAAATTTTATTATAGATTGTTAATCCAAAAATGAAAGGACTCAGTAAAAGACCTCGAACGTATAATTTTATCACAGATTGGACAGAATCGTTTCGTCAATGTGAAAGATAAATGCGTTTATGTGGTATGGCTAAATGCGTGTTCTTTTGGTAAAATTATTGAATGCTAGACATCGTATATTGGCAATTTTACTGTCCTAACCTGCTACCAACTCACCAAATTTATTTGCGTCTAAAAGTAGTGCCAAAGGTAAAATGTTGCTGTTTTTCATTTCCTTGAGTTTCTGTAAACAATCCATTTCATATGCAAATGATTTCTGCTGAATACATAGCGTATGATAGGTAGTTGCTGTTTGCTCATCTACAAACAGGAAACTAAAAATCGTCTTATCTTCAGGTATACGTGCATTTTCTATAAATCTCAATTCGTAGGTTACCACGTTGATTAGTTTCTTGGACGAATAAATGGACAGTTTTTGCAGTTATTAGAACAAGCTTGCTAGGTTTTCGGTCCCCTTCTTTAAATTTGTCAGTGTTGCTTTTATCACATGTTTTGGAGCAGAGAATTTTATACTGATGCAACCACTCTGGATCTAGCCACTTTCGCTTTAGGCAAATTTGCTTCGATGAAAATACTCTTCTTGACGTTCAATCTGCTGGATTGTGTTCTGATCGCACGTAATTTCAATATTTTCGAGACAAGTCGCTCAAAATTTCATACGTACGATACCAATTTTTAGGTTGAGAATAATATCGAGGATTTTGTTTACCATTTTTATAAATTTCTATCACACTCGTACAGCTATCTAATAGATTATGATGAATTGGTATGAACACTGCATTTCTAATAGTGGCATCACTATAGAGGAGTTGCGTTCCATGAGATTTTTAATTTCCGTCTAGCTGAAGTCTGTAAATTCGAGTATGCCTTTCCTCAGTCCAGTACAAATGTTAAATTGCACGCAAAAATTTTACAAGAAGGTAAATTCATATTAGCAAAGAATAGGAAATCTGAAGACCCCAAAAGTCGGAGGAATGTTTGCACCAATGGTTCAGGTGATTGTTGAATATGAACAATAATGCAATACAATAACCTTTTATAACCGCAATCGTTTTATAGTTAGTATTACTACTGTGCTTTATGCAAAAAGCCAGAAACACACTGTGTTCGATCACAAAATTTCAAATAAACTGAGTCAAAAAATCAATTTCATACATTTTGTTACCGAATTTCGGTGTGTTTGTCAATACACTTCATAGGAAGTATTTTTGTTTAAAAACATGTTACATAACATAATTTTTTTAAAGAAATCCACATCAATCTCTTACGACTATTACGAACGGCTAGAAAACATCAATATGGGCAGAATCAATGTCCTTTTTGTCAAAATCAGTAACGTCAGGAACGTCATCAGTGACGATAAAATAGATAATTTGAAAAATCTAACACAAAATCAGTGACAATTAAATGATGTTTATTGGCAAAACTTAAAATTATTAAAAAGACGTTTTTAAGCAAAATGGAGAGTTATTTTGTGCTGTTTGTACGACAACGAATTCATATTTTATTTTATTTTTCCTAAATATTAATGCACAAAACTAAAACGAATTGCATAGTATCAGTTTCCTTCCAAAGCTATATAAAACAATTAACACAGAGTTAAGTCTTAAATCTTAATACCTCGAGATTTGTTCAGTATTTTTTCGATATCGATGATAAAAACAACGATGTGAGGAATATGACCCGCTAATTTGGTAAGCAAAGCAAACAGAATATTGTCTCACATGATTTTTAAATAATTCTTAATGCAGAAAAAACATTAAATTATTAATAAAAATTGCGACCTGTGGTACTCTCAAAGCTGGTCATTTTAAAATAATTATTCAAAACCAAAGTATATATATTTTATTTCAGGCTCCAACAACTTCATCATCACTATATAATAAAAAATACATCAAATTAATTTGGTAAACTTTTAATTGGCATTAATTTTTTATTTCTTATTTTAAACTCATTGCATGTTCTGGGGTTTAGTAAACAAGCTTTAGTTCATAAAAATAAAAAAAATCTCTGCTTGAGCACAAACAGTTTTTAATAATAAATTATATTAAAGTTTTAATATTTTGTAGATACTGATATTGTGTTCCCTGACGAACGTAGACCAGATGAGCGAAAGGGACCTAAATGTAAAGCAGGTGAAATATTTTGCACTGATGTGGATAACTATCCCGAAGATTACTTGAGACATGTTTTAAAATCTGAGGGTCATAAATATAATGAACTATTTGGGGATGATGTACCAACTAATCTAAATGTATCACAGCGAATTGATATAGCGGGAGAGTTGTCATTTTGTGACAGCCGAGAGCAAATTATATATCCGAAAGTAGGATTAAATAGCGAAGAAAAATGGAGATATATTGTTAATAGTGGGAATTATACACAAGGGGTTAGAATCGAAACTTGTTTATCGTAAGTAAATTTACAATAAATTCTAATTAATCTATTTATTCACTTTTCTTCTCGTATTTACAGTGAAAAATCTGCCTGCCTTTTTTCCCAAAATCTACCGAACGGATACACATCAGAATGCCGACAAAAATTTATTTATCGTCATCTTGTATCCGTCGATAATGCTGGTAGAACAGTGAAAGATTTATACAAAGTACCATCATGCTGTAATTGCATTCTCCGAAACAATCTCGGTAAAAGGCGCAGGAAGTAGTGTATTAAGCCCAATGATTATTCCAGAACGGATGAGGCTTGAACTTTTGTTTTTTTTTTACTATAAAAACGATGGAATATAAGATGTGTTTGTGATTTGTATAGATATAACAGTATATTGAACAGAAACAAAGTGATAAAAGTATAATATGTTGAGTATTTTGTTTATTGATTAATATAATTTTATGACGATATTTGTTATAAATTAATTAAATAATTTTTTTTAATTTAAAAAATTGTTAATGTAAAAATATCAAATTTAAAGGCTGGACCGATATAATGGTTTCTTCGTAATTATATTCAGTTACATATATAAGTATTTTATCAATAAAAATATTGTATTTAATTAGAATATATTGATATAAAGCAAATTATTTTTATTTTAGTGTCGGTAAAATAGATCTTTGTTGTTGAATAAATTGACAAAATACAGTGATATAACAAAATACAGTGATTTCAAAAATCGGTTGATAAATACTTCAGGAGTAGAAGTGGTCATAACAGATACCCAAAACATTCTTTGAAACGTTTCGGAAACGTCTGACACCCAGCATAAAAACAACCAAAAATCAACTAGGCATATAGAGCAGCAAACTAACAAGAAATTCCAGCAAACTAACAAGGGAGACCTTACAAACATTAATTAAATTAATTAAATTAATTAAATTAATTAAATTAATTAAATTAATTAAATTAATTAAATTAATTAAATTGATTAAATTAATAAAATTAATTAAATTAATTAAATTAAAAAAATTAATTAAATTAATTAAATTTATTAAATTAATTAAATTAATTAAATTATTAAAATTAATTAAATTACATAAATTAATTAAATTAATTAAATAATTATATTAATTAAATTAATTAAATTAATTAAATTAATTAAATTAATTAAATTAATAAAATTAATTGCATTAATTAAATTAATTTAATTAACAAAATTAATCAAATTAATTAAATTAATTAAATTAATTAAGTTAATTAATTAATCAAATTAATTAAATAAATTAAATAATAAATTAAATAAATAAATTAATTAAATTAATGAAATTAATTAAATTATTTAAATTAATTGAATTAATTAAATTAGTTAAATTAATTAAATTAATTAAATTAGATCAATTAATTAAATTAATTAAATTAATTAAATTAATTCAATTAATTAAATTAACTAAATTAATTCAATTAATTATATTACCTAAATTGGTTATATTTATTACTTATGTATGTAAATGCTCAAAATAGTAGACTCAAATAATAGCTCAAAATAATAGCTCAAAATAATAGCTCAAAATTATAAACCCTGACATCTATTAGAATACGTTGGATAAGTAGTACAAAATATAATCGTCAAGTTAAGTTCATTGAAATGTTATTGAAATGTCAAATTCATTTTTGTTATTCTTTGATTTTTATAAACTAGAGTATTTTCGCTTGGGAATAAACACGCACTACTGTGTTGCCCCAACATAATGGTCCTTCGAGCCGGATCATCCAGTTAAAATTATATAATCAACATATAAATTAATTCGCCATTTTTCAGTTGTTTATCAAATATTGCACTCCTTTTTAAGTTTCATCAAATTTGTACAATCAAGATACAAATTAACTATCCTTACGTTTTATATAGAGCTCAACAATCATCACAGCTCGTCAATTTGGAGCCAACAAACCAACATTTTGAGCCGGCAATCATTTTTGTGTTAATTTAAATAAATAATACAGTCAATTTATATGCAATTGCAAACATAAATATACCCTTAGTGAAATTATTAAACCTAAATTAATTTAAGTAAATTTTAAAACTGAAATATATAAAATTAACTTAAAATTAACTTAAATATATCAAATTCTCTGAAAAAGCGACGTGCATTTAACAACGGCCGACTATCTCAGATTAAGACATTTTGAAAAAACGCACGTGCACCACATCTAATGAAGAATTTGGAACCTGTTTATTTCGTGTAGATAAATTAATGATCGGAGTTTAAGGAAATCGATGGATCATTGCTTAAGGTGTTTTAACTGGTTTAAGGATCAACCGTTTAGTGTTCAGTCGATATGACCAATGCAGGAAAAGCCGCTTTATCTTATTACATATGGTTGAAAAAACGAAGACACAACGAAGAAAGGTACATTAAATCAAACTGCACATTCAAGTTGTGTGACTTGTCTCTCATCCGTGACTATTCTACCAACAGAAATTTTCAAAATAGTTGCCACTGTTGGCTTATTCCACCCAAAAATCCCAAATTCAGAAAATTGTCGTAGATATGTGACTAATCAATTATGACTACGCTGAAGAGCCCCATTTGATTGTGGATGGTTTGCGCTGGTATTTATTTTTCTAATGTTTAATAATTTACATATACGCTTGATTATACTACTCATAAAGTTTGCTCCTTGATCAGTGAGGACTGACAAGGGCGCACCATATATACTAATCAAATTCGCTACCATCGCCTGCGCTACAGTTTCTGCTTCTTTGTTATGAATTGGAATAGCTATAGAATATTTAGTTAGATCACATTGCATGGTTAATATATATTTGTTATTTGAATAAGATGACCTTTAACCTACAATATCAAGAAATATTTTTTCCAAAGGTTGTTTAGACGTCGATGTTATTTTCATTGGCTGTTTCGGTTTTAAATGCGTTTTATTTTTTTGACATGGTTCGCAGTTCCGAATATAATTACTTATTCTGCCTAACATTTTAGGAAAATAATAAAATAATTTAATACGATTATAAGTGCGATATAATCCTTGATGAGCACCAGTAGGCGAAGTGTGAAAGTGTTCACTGCTTCAATTTCATCCGAAATATTAAGGACAATAATATTATTGGAATCTTCTACGCGGAATTCATTTTGGTTTTCAAATTTACGAATTTGATAAATTTTTTTCTTGTGTTCTTTTATTTTTTAGAACAAATTTTTTTGTTTGTAACTAGAGTAGCAGAAACCAAGGCTGGTGATTCTAAAATCAGCTTTGGCACCACTAGGGGCTGTCCGCAAGGTGGCGTCTTATCACCCCTCATGTGGAGTCTGGTGGTGGATGAAATTCTAGTTATATTAAGTAACCGGGGTATTACAGGTACGTGGATGACATTGTCATTATCGCCAGAGGGAAGTTCGAAGAAACACTCTGTGATTTTGTACAGAGGGAACTGAATCTGGTAGACACTTGGTGTACATCTGTGGGACTAAAACTCAATCTGAGTAAAACTACGGTAACCCCATTCACCAAGAAAAGAAAACTCAGTATGAAGCCAATCATAATGAAAGGCTCCTTAATTGAATCTGCACAGGAGACCAAATATCTGGGAGTAATTCTCGATAGTAAACTCCTGTGGAGAAACCACATGGAAGCGGTGGTTAGCAAAGCCGTAAGAGCTCTGATGGTATGCAAAAATCTTGCGGGTAAAACCTGGGGGTGCAACCCCGGTATCTTAAGGTGGATGTATACCATGATTGTGAGACCAGTCATCACTTACGGAGCAGTCGCATGGAACAAAAGAGCCCAACTTAAGGCTGGGAAGACAAAATTGGAAAAGGTGCAGAGGCTGGCTTGTATCTGCATCACGGTGGCAATGAGAACGTGTCCTACCGCATCAATGGAGATATTGTTAGGATTTGTTCCACTCCACTTGCATGTTAACAGCGTAGCAAGAGAAACCATATTGAGATTCAGCATGCATGGTATGGGAAAGGAGAAAATAATCGAGTCTAAATATTGAGAAAGTCTTACAAGGGAGAATCCCTTGCTTGAGTTTCCTAAAGACGGAATGATTAAGCAGTTCAACTTTGATAGGAAATTTACATTGCAGTTGTGCAAAAAAGCGGAGTGGAGCAGTGAATCCACTACGTACCGTTTAAGTAATGATGTTATCAAATGGTACGCGGATGATTCAAAGACCGAGGTGGGGGTGGGTGCAGCTGTATTTGGACCAAAGACGAAATACTTTGAGCCCATAGGCACCTGCCGAAGCATCTTCCAATCCGAAATATGTTCTATCGAAAGGTGCGCAGACTTAAGCTTAGGAAGGAAATATAAAATCAAGAGAATTGCCATCTTGCCGGACAGTCAAGCAGCAGTTAATGCGTTAAACTCATACACTATCACATCCAAATTGGTTGGAGACTGTGTGAGCAAGCTTAAGAAGCTTGGGAATAGTAAGAAAGTTACAGTTTACTGGATACCTGGTCATGCAGGTATCGCTGGTAATGAAGAACTGACCAATTGGCAAGGCGAAGAGCTTTTACATGTTTTGTCGGCCCGGAACCTTTTTGTGGATTGGGGACAAAAGCCATCCATGAAAGGATGAGGGTAGTAATTATGATGGAATGGTCCAAAACCTGGAACAATACTGCGAGTTTAAGGCAGTCCAAGGAGTTGATTGGACAGTTTAATCAAACGAGGGTAGTTATGTGTTCTAGGATGAATAGGAACAACCTAAGAATACTGACAGCAGTTTTTACGGGACACTGTAAACTAAGAAAAGACCTTAAGAACATTGGGGTGGAGCCGAGGGACGAATATAGATTCTGAAGAAGAGACCCCAGCTCATCTTCTCAAAGATTGTTGATCTACACGAGAAGGTTGCATCTGGGGGAGTATAATATTGCCGGGCATGACCTGCATAAACTAAACCCTCTCCATATCCTGAAATTCCTAAGGGAAGCAAGATTGGAGGAGGTGCTCTATTTGTTTCTTGTTCACTATTTAAATAACTGGAGGCTAAAAACCTATCATTTAATGATTTGTAATTCAAATTTGATAAACATTTTTTATTTAACGATCTGCTATTAGAATTAATTAGTTTTGAATCTGAAAACGCAGAAGGAGAGTTGACCAATCCATGTTACGCTGCACATGTTCATCGATACGAGAGATATCGAATCTTTTGGTAGAGGAGACAGGGGTAGCGTTGAAAAATTGAGATGACTGTGGATCTAACGAGTGATGTGCACTTTCACTGGAACAATCCTCAGTATCATAAGAATTTGAATTCAAATTATTATCATTATTCTGATAAATTAATATTTTTGACTGCGCTCTAGTAATGGCGTTTATCTCAGGAGTACGATTTGAAACAATTCTACTCAGAGCACCTAAATTTTTATTAGATTGGCCCGGTTTATGGGTTATATCAAAGTCATTCTCTTCTAACTGTATTCGGCATCTCATTAGTCGAGATGCCGGATTTTTAATACTATTCAACCAAACTAAAGGCTTATGATCGGCAAAAATATGAAAATGTCGACCATACAAATATGGAAGAAAATATTGAACACTCCAAACAATTGCAAGAACTTCTTTCTAAATAGTCGAGTAATTTACTTCCGCAGAATTTAGTGTTCTACTCGCAAAAGCAACTAGAAGATTGTTTCCTTCAGATAATTGCGACAGAACACTTTCTATGGCTATCACTTCCATCACAAGTAAGAATTAACTCTTTCTCATAATTTATATAATGAAATATTGGGGGTTTTATCAATACACTTTTCAAATGACGAAACGATTCATCTTGAAAAGCTTCTCATTTAAATACAACACTTTTCTTTAATAAATTATATAACGGATTCGCCATTTTTGAATACTCTGGACAAAATTTACGATAATATCCAACCAACCCAAGAAGTGATTGCATATCTTTAGCAGACTTTGGTGTTGAATAATATTGAATTGCATCAATTTTCGAAGGGTCTGGTTTTATTCCTTCTGGTGTGACAATGTGTCCTAAAAAATATATTTCACGTCAATTTTTAACATTTATTAACGCTTAATTTTAAATTAAATTTTCTATAGCATTTGAAGACATCAATCAATTTTAAATTATGATCATCTAAATTTTTCCCATAGATTACGACATCGTCTAAGTATACTAAACATTTTTGTGCTCCTTTAAGTCCACATACATAGAATATTATTTATCAAACGCTGAAAAGAACTTGGAGCATTTTCCAAACCCACACTCATTCTAGTAAATTGATAATGACCAATCTGAAAATTCAGGTTTTGGTCTATCTTCAATAGCTAATGGAATTAGATGATAACCGTTTGCTAGATCTATCGTACTGAAAAAATTGCTAGTGCCTAATTGCTCTAATATTTTTGAAATATTTGTTAAGGGATAACAATCACCAACGGTAATATCATATAAGCGATAGTCCACGACAATTCGCCATTTTTTTTCCTTATTTGACGATTTTTTCGGAACACAAAGCAGAGGAAAATTCCACTGGGATTCGGACTCTTCGATAATCCCATCACTCTGCACCTTTGCAGTTTGACGTTGAATTTCTTCATGAAGAATTTGTGGTTGACGATATTGTTTAATATAGACTGGTTTAAAGTTGGGATTTTATTTTACAAAACTTACAAGAAAAATATGCGTCAAAACATCAAGGAAATTAAAATCACGAAGTCCCTTCATCGATCAATACGGAGTTTTAATAGGTGGTAGCCGATTGAAAAATTGTGATATTCCATATTCGACCAAACATCCAATATTGTCATCCCTGCCGTCCATCCCAAAATTACTACTTCGCGATATACCACAAAAAACCCAAACACTCATGGCCGTCTTTATTATTAACAATATCAAGACAACAACAGTAACATTTATGGGTAACATAACAGTATTCGAGGCGCAATGCTAACCACAAGAATTTTATTCCTTCCCTTAAGTTTTTCAACAAAGATACCTTTACCATATACTTTTTGTGTATGATAAAGATAAAAGTTATTTATAACCCAAACATTATTTTCCATCAGACATTCACAAAAATCAACTCAATTACTGTAATTATTCACCTCTCTTGTCAATCAAGAGCACAATGTTAGCTATTAAGTAAACAAAAAAAAAAACAATTGACTCAATTACCTTTTGAGTAGTTCTTTTGATTACTTTCAATGTTTTCTCGAGTTAAAATTGTTTTTTATTATTTCTGTTATGATTATTCAATTTAGTAAATTGGTGGTCTGTAGCAGGAGCTTCTCTGTAAATAAATTTTATTTGATTTTTTTTCTTCAATTCAAAAGAATTTGTTGTTTTGTTGTTGAAAAAAAATGAAAGTGAATTTTGGTTTCTTTTGTAAACTCATTAACTATTAATGAAATTAGATATACAATATACATGAAAATGAAAAATATTCGAAGAGGCTCTTTATTTTTAAGAAGTGTACTTTTGACAAAGTATTTTTTTTTCCTAGATAAAAGTACACTTAATTTACATTTGTTTGAATTTTAAGACTAATTTCTTTTTTGCTTTTGATGTTACTCGAATTCATGTGGTTAAGGTTGGGGAAAAAGTGGTTTGAGTATAAATTGAATTATTTTAATGAATCACGTTTACGATTTTCAACAATTTTTTTGTGTTTCAAATTCTGTTAATCAGTGTATCGGATGAACGGAAGCTCACGGTAAATCGCTTCTAAGAGAATTTCTTTAGAAAAAACCACATTAATAACAACTCAACTCACACACCAGTTTTTTAACTAACAGAAATCAGATTTCAAACAGATTTCTGGTCTCTATTGACAAAACAACCATAGAGAGGCTACAGAAGCAGCAATAATACATCGATCCGTAAAACCCAATATTCAAATCCGATAACCAATCAAACCCATCATACACAGCTATCTATTGGTATCGTCTTATAGTTAAGTCAGAGGCTGGTGGTAGTTTTTGCGATGAGACAATGTCTATAAGTGTCTTCAAGAAATTCTATGTTAGTTATCAACGAAGTTGAGTAGACGTGTGTTTATTCTGTCGTGATTGTTTTTGTTTAATTTTTTAATTTTAATTTTATTAAAGTATTTGAATTTAATCTTTTCTTGTTTTTCTTAAATAAGTTTACAACTAATGGTGATCGAAGTTTTGTGCAATTTTCAATTTATTTATAATCTAAATCTAAATCTTAGAATGTTTATTTATTTTTTTTGGCTGAGTTGAGTATAAATAATTAAATAATTAATTCCTATTTTCAAAAAAAAGAAAAAAAAAATTACATATAGTCCTTATATACATATAAGCAAATAGCAGTAATTCTTTGTGCTACATGCCTAACCTAACCAACAAGTTCAATTAGTCTTTGTTGTTGTTCTTTCATTGTGATTTGAGTTTTTTTATTGCAAACAAATCGCAATAAACTGAAGAAAGGCCCATTGTTTTGCCTTTTAAAAATTAATTTTAATTACAGGGTGCTTACAGTTATTTTATTTTTATTTTTTTTTTGTGTTTAATAAAAAAAGTTTGTCTTTTACCATTCATTATACCATCCTGTGATTTTAAGGTATGTAACTCAGTTAAATCCGATGTACTTTATATGTGCTGGGGAACTTGTGAAAGGCTCTATCATCCTAAATGTGTCGGTGTTTTAGCTTCCACATTTGAGCTTGTTAATAAAGCTGATTCTGGGGTTTGTTGGTACTTTATTGATTGTAGGAAAGTAAATTTAGGTGTTTTAGCTCGTAATATGAACCGTGTAGGTCAAGAATTTGACAAAGTCATTAAGAATTTTTGTAATGCATCTGAACATTTTTCTTCCACGAATGATCTTTTTAACAAATTTTCCGTTTTTCCTCAATTTAACGTCACAATAGTTGACTTTGATACGACTTCGGTTGCACCTTTAGAAATGTCCATCCAATCAACGACAAAAGCTTGTACCCCATCTGACTTTTTGCCTACTAATGTTGAGTCCATTGTTGACCCTCTCAAAAATATAACTCTTCGCAAAAAATCCAAATGTGTTTCTGTCCCTATTAATGACCCTTTAATTAATAATATTGTTTTCAACCCTGGTCCTACCAATTCCGACCCCATTAACATTTCTTGCTCTCCTACTCTTAACGTTGTACCCCCTCTTAAGCAAATATTTGTTTCCCGGTTTCACCTTTCGTCTACAAACGATCAAGTCGTTGATTATATCAAATATAAACTACGAGATAATAACTTCAACGATACGGATTTTAAATTGATTAAATGTAAAAAAATAACTAGCTCTGGTAGTAGTGTTGCGTCCTTTAAAATCGGTGTTCCTGAAGTCATGTTCGATTGTCTATTGTCTCCAATAACCTGGCCTAGTAATACTTTCGTTCAGGAATTTGTTTGTAAGCACACAGCAAATACAGTAGCATTACCATCTAACTAGGTGCCAAAAAACTAAAGTGCCTGTCCCTTTAATTTCAGAACGTAAGGGGACTAAGGTCTAAGGTTTCAAGTTTTTATTTGAAGTCTCAGATGCTACCGTTTTATGTTTTTGCATAAACCGAGACTAATTCAAATAATACTTTTAATAACAACGAACTTTTCTCATCTGAATTTAATGTTTTTAGACGCGATGGTGACTCTGATGGCTCAGAATCGTTAGGTCGTGGTGTTCTTTTGGCGGTTCGTAGTGTGTATGACAGTTCTTTGTTTCGTTTTCCCGGCACTGAACACTTAGAATTATTATGTGTCAAAATAAATGCGGGACGGGGGAACATATATATTGTTAATTGCTATATCCGTCCATGTCGTCCTATCGAGAAATACCAAGAGTTTTTAAACGCGGTGGAATTCGTAAATAATTTACTGAATACCACAGATGATTTGCTTATCTGTGGTGATTTAAATCTCCCTGGTTTGCGGTGGATTCCGTTGGAGGGTGAAACAAATTTTGTTGCATAATGCTTCGTCCGCAAAGGAAACATTATTGCTACCTACTCGCAGTTATACTATCAATGGCGATATAATAATATCAAGAGTGCATTTAATTAGAGACTTAGGCGTTTTATATGATAGTGAGTTTAACTTTAGATCCCATATCGACAACATTCTTAATGGGGCCAACTCAGCACTTGGTTTCATTAAACGATGGTCCAAAGAATTTTCTGACCTTTATGTCACTACGGCTCTCTTTTTAACCATCGTTAGACCACTGATTGAATATGCTTCTCAAGTCTGGTCACCTTATCACCAGGTACATATCAATAGAATAGAAGCTGTCCAACGCAGATTTGTGCGTTTTTCACTTAGAGGTCTTCCTTGGGCTGATCCATACAACTTGCCTCCATATCTGGATCGACTTAGTCTTCTTGGTAAGCCAAGTGTACAGAAACGTCGTGAAATAGCTGACGTTATTTTTGTCCATCAAATTTTGGCTGGTGCAGTCAATTCCTCAATTTTAGAATCCATAAACATTAATATTAATTATCGCGCAACTAGGTATGTTTCTTTATTCAGAATTGATTTCCATCGCACAGATTATGGTAGAAATGAGCCTATCATAAGAATGCTACAGAACGCGAATAAAAATGCTCAAAGCTTCGATTTCCATCACAGTAAATATAAGTTAAAAGAGTTACTTTATTCGAATCAATGATAACTGATAACTCGACAAGTGCTCTCTGCATGATATCTTTTTATAATTTTAATATTTTACTTTTTAATTTTTAACTAATGACGCGCAATCAAATCGATTGTAAGCTCATTTTAATGTGTATTCATGTTTTGTCTTATGTGGACTTCATAGGAAAATCTACCTATTTTTAAGGTTTTAAGTTTTATTTTTATTTTTAAAGTTGACAGCAAGAGCCATACGCTAAATAAAATACTTCCCTTTTTTTTGACTATTGCTTTTTTTTTTGCATGATTTTTGTATTTTTTTTTAAGTGCCTTTGTGCCTTTGTGTTTATAAACGGATTTTTTTTCTCTTTACACGTGTGCGTATTTTATTTTATCCTTTCTACTTGTATTAAGTATTGTGGCTTCTTTGCATGTTGTTCTCTTCCGTCCTACTACACTATAACCGAGCCTTGTCTGGGACAAGGTGAATTCATTGTACCGATATGAAATTATTCCAATCATGTATATATGTATGTATTTTTATACGTTGTGTATTTATACATGGATATTTATATGGTTGATAGGCTCTTAATATGTAATTAAATATGACATAATTAGAGCTGGAAGTGTGAGCAAGCGCTGTTAAGTCTGTTGTATGCATGGCTTAAATACCAACCTATGTAGATTCTGGTGTATACCAAAGTTTTGGTATGTACCACAGTCATCATCAACCCTAGCAATTTGAAAAAGTCCAAGCGGAACGTATATCCGTTAGAAATAGGTAAATCTGTCTGGTGCCGAAAGATTTGTGTACAGATAGAATTGGATATGTCAGTTTAGTTTAAATAAAAAATTTAAGTAGAACCAAAATAGTCCCAAAATTTATCAAACCAACCAAACTAAATACATAAACGGAAACTACTTTATCAATGCAATTTCGAATAGTTTTGTTTTATATGGCTAACACTCCTTAATAACATATTAAATCCTTTGGTGGATTAACGTTCTAACTACGTCACAACTGCAATACTACCACACATAATTTATAATCAACAACAACATCAAACAACTTTTACACCTCAAATATAATACAAATATCTATTAATTTAGGAAAACTTTTGTAAATGTGTAATCAATATACATATATTTATTTCAACTAAACCACTTCTAAATATTCAAAATTTCCATAGAAAATATTCCCTAATTCAAAACAATAATGAATTTTCAAAACAACAACAACAAACATACAAAACAACTAATAATAATAAGTTAATAATAAGAAACCAAGACGGACGGGTAGTAACTAAACATTACCAAAAAACAACTGCGAAAAACAGATTACTACACTTTCATTCCGAACACCCGAACAACCAGAAAAACAGCATGGCATATGGCACAATTCATCGCATGCTATCTATAACGTCTAACCAATATAAAAAAGAAAAAATATATAAGATACTTCGCATGAATGGATATCCAAACAAAACCACCAAAATAATGATACAGAAATATGAAAAAATGAGGACACCGATGACAATCCCACAACACAAAACATCAAATATAAAAGTTTAACATACTCCAAGAAATTATCAGAAAGCTTAGCCAGGTTATTCACGCACAATGATGAAAAAATCAAAATAGCCCAGCACGACGATTAACAAAATATCAATAAAAAAATTAATAAAAAAAAAAATAATTAATACCAAATTAAATATAATAAAAATTTTCAATTTATATACAATATAGCATAAATCAATAATTACAAATTTTTGAAATTTTAAAATCAATTCCCTAGTAATTCAAATAATACTTATTTTTAAAATTCATGATGCATTGTCCAGAAATAATTTATTTGACTTGTAATTTAAATTATATATCATTAAGTTGTTTTGTATTCGTGTCTTAAATAAATAAATAAATAAATAAATAAATAAATAAAATCATTACAACAAATTATGAAAAAACAAAAACTATGGACCAGCATGGTGTGATATATGCATTTGACTACAAAGATTGTGATGGCAGATATTTTGGACAGACAGACAGAAACTTGGTAACAGAATCAAACAGCATAAGAACGATGTCAAAACAAACACAATAAGAACAAACAACACAGCAGCATACAAACATACGCAAGAGCTGGGACACAAATTGTATTACGACATCACCCTCATTATAATTAAGGAAGAAAATTGGAAGAAGCGACTTACATTGGAATCGTTAGCTATCCACATAAGTAGAAATAAGTCAATAAATCTAAAATCAGATATTGACTCACTCCACCCAGCATACACGCACATATGTTAACACATAGGGAAGAAATTGTAACTTGTACAGCCTGTATCCCAACCAACGATATAATTTAAAATAGCAGAACGAACGATTGATAGCTTAATATAAGTTAATTAACCAAATTACAATCGATTTCGAGATCACAATAATACATCAATACAATACATCATACAACACAACATTTTATACATAAAAAACAGATAAACAAAACATAAATTTCGTTCATTAGATTGGAGGGAAAGACATTCTACATAATATTTATTTTAAAAATTAATCCATGTTAGAAAAATTATTTTAAAACTGTGTAGCATTAATTTTTTTAATTCGTTCAATGTTAATTTTAATAAATAAGGTGTCTTTTCATGTACGAATTTATGTAATTATGTAAAATATTAGAACCAGTTAAATGCCATAAAAAAAATTAGTAAGTAGTAGTATAATTAGTTACTTACGGTTGTACATCAAAGAAAAAAAAATTTTATAGACCACTGAAGAGGAGGGCAAACAACCCTCGAAATATATGGAAGTATTAATATAAATAACATAATTGTTTTGATCTAAGGCTTGTGAGCGTTTTTATTTTATTTTTTAACAAAAACAATCATCCGACAGTATATATAATACATCAAAAGATCAGTTTTATGGTACCTAACATTATCATAGACAACAACTATATACATTCAAAACAACATTTTTTAAATTTTTGCGAAAAAAAATAAAAACTCAAAAAAAGAAACAAAAGAAAATTTATTTCATATTTCTATGGGATATTTTTATATTTTTGGGATTTGTTGTAATTATATAGTGCTAGAGTAGCATGCATTAGGTTAGTATAATGCTGATTGCATTGGAACTTCTTAGGTTAGTAAACTGAAAATTCCTGAGTTTATAGTTGAAAAATTTATTTAAAAGTTGGTATTAGTTTAAACAAAATAGACTCAAAAATGATGAAAGCGTGGCCGTTTGCGTTTGTTTTATTTTTTAACAGCACCAGGGTCTTAACCTCTGAACTTGAACAATGTATTTTTTAAGTTTTGGATAGATTTATCTACGTATTTACGTGTGCAAAAGTTTTCATTTTTGAGCTTGATCATTTTCATTTATATCGAGCGAGGACAACAAAGTTTAGTAAATTTTTAAAACAGCTGATTTTTTAGGAACCTTTTGCGCTGAGATTTTTATTTTGAAAAAAATGATAAAAAAAAGTTCAAATATTCAATATTTATCAATTTTATTTAAACATTATGATTCAAACGGAAGTTATAACGTCTAAGATTACTCGACTTTTAAGGCTCTGGCTGCTTAAATGGTAACCCGATATTGCCAGTTCGCAAACTTGTCCAAGAAATTGTTTGCTGCAGCATACACAGAAAATATTTTTGGTGGAGGTCGAAAAGTGCGACCGTGAGAGTGCTGGATAATTCCGTTATACCTCATATCGTTATATATCTATTTAATATTTATATACTAGCGGGACCCGGCGTGCTTTGGTACGCCTATAAATAAAGTTTGTGTGTATACATTTTGTTGACGTAGTAGCAATAATTTCAAAGAGTTGTAATGAGAAATGATCTATTTTTTTTTATATATAAATGTAAAAGGATCAGCACTCTAGTTGATCGGTAAAATATAAAAAAAATAGTATTATATGTAAAACAAAGGATATATAAAAAAGTACGCGATCAAATAAGTTTTCAGGTGTATAAGGTTTCAGGTGTGTCTCTATATAGAACACTATACGGAACAGAAATGTATTCACAAATTTTGACAGTGCTCATGCGGTTTAATATACGCTTTCTCTACCGGTAGGTTACTAAAAACGTTGCAAACAATTTTGATCATTATGTCATTTTATCTTAGCAGGGGCAGTATGAATAGCGACAATACATTCGATGAAGGTATAGAAGAGGTGATGCAAAAAAGGAATAGAAGAAGTGATGCAAAAAAAATCAAAATTATTTGGTTTTTTTTGTCTTAGAATTCATAAGATGAGATAAATTTCTATTTAGTCAACATCCTAAGTCATTTTAAAGTCATTATTGATTGCTGCAAATCAGTGCAAAACTAATATCTTACACACGGTCAATATATTGGCATATATGTTCCATATATATAGACAACATTAATGGAATATTAATTTTTATGATTTTGTGATTTGATTAGTAATTATTGCTCAAAGTAATTATTGAAAGTATTATTCCAGATAATAAGTAATTAGTTTCGTGATTAAACTCACACACATCAGAGACATCATAGTTCAAAGCCATCTTACAGACTCAGCCACAGTGGATGAAACAACAATGAAACATATTTAAATTTTCATGTTCAGATAATTACTAAATTGAAACTTCATTATCTCATATTTATTTAAATTGAATTCTTCATCTGTGAATATACAATTGTAAATTGTATTTATTCCCGACACAAAACACACAAAAACTGTTTTAAAGAAGTTTTTCTGAGAGAAAATAAAAAATGCTTTAAAATTGCAAAATTCATGTGGATTTAAAATAATTACTTTAAGTTTAATCACTCTAAAAATCTCTCAAAACTTTATTTATTTTACACCAAATAGTGTGAAACTTTTGTTTATTTAACATTATACCCGACGCATATTGTCGGTATCTCATAAGAAAGGAAATTCAAGAAACCTCGCTTTGATAACAGCCGTGCTCGATTTGACTGAAGCATTTGAAACAACGAAAAATTTAATACAATTGTTGGATTTTTTTCAGTTGTTTCAGTCAAACTAAACGTACCTAACATTCAATTTACATTGTGTCATTTTTATTGCAACAATTATTTATTTGATTAAGGAAAAATTTTAAAATTTCGCTCAAGGATTAAACACGGCATATTTAATAGTTATATTTAAGCTCATATATTCGAGCAAACGAAAAAGTTCATTTTTTAAAAAAATATAAAAAAGAAAAAATTTGCGTCCATAAACACCTTAGAAAGCATGTTGTTGTGGGGCCTTATTCTTCAAAGGTTCAACACATTTATTTTAAAAAAATAGCGTGTCATCATCAAAGATTATTCTATAACTAAGACAAAGGGTGCTATCGTTCATTGAAAAAAGTTCATCCGCTAACATCCCTAAGATATCACTTTGGCTAGTGATTTCTCACTGCTATTGCCAGTGGTGTACGATATCTCAAGCTAACTCATATGCAAATAGCAGGGACCTAATTACGTGGGGTTGTCACACCAATAGATCAAAAATTTTAAATTTTACAAATCTTCCTGCGGGATTTAAATCGTTAATAAATTCTTTAATTCATTAATGCAATATTACCGTTTGCAAATTACTATTGCATACTTGTTGCCAGCTAAGTTCCACCTTTTTTAATTAGTTTGTTCATCATGATTGCCATCCGTGTTTGATCAGCTATGTTTCTTTTTATAGTATTTGTGCGGCTTCCATTTCGTAAATTTTAGCTTTAAATCATTATAATCGATAATATCAACTTTTTTAGGAATATGTTTTACATACAATTGCAAACCAACAACATATTTGGTTTAGATGAGAAAATTTGTAACGTTATGACGTTGTAACATAAGTTAGGCTCAACTAAAGATAAAACACATGATAAAGTCGGTGTTTATGAACTATCTTGTGGTGATTACTATAAAAATATTATATGGGCAGACGCGTAGGTGTTTGAAGAAACGCTTTAAGGAACATTCTGGATAAATTAAAACAAACCAACCAAATAAAGCCCTAATAGCAAAATATGTTTGGGAAAATAAAATAATTATTTAAATTTTTCAATAGATAATCCGCTACCATCTTACCGCGAACATAAAAGCTGGTTCTTTTAAACCAATAAAAGAATAGCCGGTTCACCTACTCAATTAGAAGGCAGGGTTTTCTTTTATTTGAAATTTTTATGCAAACTTTATCGCTGCCATCTCTAGCTAGTAAAATTATATTACATATATTTCTTTATATACAAATTTAGTAATTATTAATTTTGAAATACTATTTTATTTTAATATATTTAAATTGTATAATATAAACTATGGCCATTATGTTCTTGTATTATTCATTAACGTTAAAATTGCTTAAATTATTTTTAAAATTCAAGGACTGATCCTTCTATTTGGAAGATCTTTTATTCGAAAAAAACAATAGAACTTTCAAAAAGGAATTTTTTTTTTCAAAATCGGTTATGAGACCTGTTTCTTGTGTTCGCGGTAAGAATGTAATTTTTCATCCAGTTATGACAACAATTTTTTTTACCTCTAATCGTTCTATTTTAATTAGCAATACAAATAAGAGTATTTTTCAATTTGATATTGATTTTTGTAAATTAATATTGAAGATCAATGAATAATTTAAAAAAATAAATAAATAAATTTAAATTATTGTTTTCTTTAATTTGTACTCTTATTTTTATTCAAACTTTATAAAAACCAATACAATAATTTTTTTACAGGTCTCGATACTTTTTAACACTTCTATCCCACAAAATTATTAATAATCTTTGGTAACGTATTTGACTTAGCATCCCAGGTAACAATTTCGCCTAAATTTTTTAAATTATTCCAACTTAACTTGAGAAAGCATTGTGTAAGACCATATTATTCAAGCTTTACCTAAAAAAAGCTTGTAAAAGACTAGATTCACTAAGTTTCTTATATAATTCCTTAGATAAAGCTTAATTCAATAATAAATATTTAGGGCATATTCAAGCAAATGTTACTCAAGTATAATACCTTTTATATGGTTTTATTCACATATAACTTATAAGGTAGTATTCAAGATGTTTTTACTCAAGAATTCTATCCCTTATATAAACCTTTATTAAAGTACAACTTTTAGGAAGAATCCAAGAAGATTCTTACCCAAGGATAGTGCCTTGTATACGACTTTATTTATGTATAATAATTTTAGTAGTATTCAAGAAAATGGTTACTCAAGTAATATTTCTTATATACGGCTGTATTAATATTAATATTAAAAGATTTACAGCAAATCGATCTGTCAATATTTTTGACAGTTCGTTGTATAATTCACGATTGTGTGTTTTTTTATTAAATCACTTATCGATGTGCTTAAAAAGTTAACAAGCCTTTAAGAACTTTAACAAACTATTATTGATTAATACAAAAGATTATTTCAAAATAGTAGAGATATTTTCGTCAATGAAAATTTGCAATTGCCATTATTCCGCAACCATTTAATCATACGTTTCTGATGATGGTTTATATATTGATTGAGATTTACCATTTCTGCTGATGGTTTATATAATGATTTGAGTTGGTCAACAAATAAATAAACTGATGATAATTTGTCATACAATTCCTTTTTGTATTAGATGTATGTAATCGCCATATTGTGCGCAATTTGCTTGGGAAAAAATTATATCAAAACAGACTGCCACTGACTTATGGAAAATATAACTTAGAACGTTTATTTAATATTATCATTTAACATTTATTTATTAACCAGCCAAATTGTGCAACTGAACGTAATGCCAACCACAGCCTACTATACCCCTTACGAAGCTGGAGTAATACTTTTATTCTGTATTGAGTAACGTTTTATTCCTGTCGTGGAAATTGATTTAATGAACGAGTGCGTAAGGGTAAACGATGAGGAAGTCGTTATAGTGCCTGTGTTCGATTCCTGCCAGGCACGTTTTTATTTATGAATTTTATTTTCCTTTTTTTTTTTTATTTTTATTCTTTAATCATTTTTAATCGTACTCGTATTGAATGGAAACACATGCGTAGATATCGTATATGAATAAGCAAAATAATTTTCATTTCGAGATTGTCCTCAATCATAACCAATATTATTTTTAACAAAAACCCATATATTCTCATTTTAAGAAACCATTAGTACACTGTTATATGCATTCCTAATCAAAATGTTTGAATAAAAATTAATTCATAGTCGTGGTAGTGGTCCGAAACTTGAAATGTGTACAAATAATTTGTTAAACAATAGTGATTAAGTTTCAATTTTCTTCATGACAGCTGCTAAATAGAGAAGTGGATAGCGTACGTTCCTGGAGAATCAAAGGTTATGAGTTCGATCCCCGCTACAGGCGTTTGTAAAGATGCGAAATGTGTAAAATAAATTGTAATTTCCGATAAAAGATTAGCTCAATAGCAGCATTATACAAAAAAAAAGGAGTTTAATGCGCCAATTAACCAAAATAACTAAAGGAAAGAATCACCAATTTTTTTTCAGTAGCATCGCTTCTTGAATAGGCACTGAGTAATTCTCTTGAGTAAAGATTTACTCAAGCACTTTATTCAAGTAACATTTTGACAGTATTTGAATAAGCCTTGAATAACAACTTTTGTACAACTTTATTCAAACACTTATATAAAACATGTATAAAGCATTATATATGTCTTCTTGAATAAAGAATATTTTTTCATACGCCTTTTCTCCTTGAGTAGAGCTTGTATAAAACTTTTCTCATGCATAGTTCAAGAATTTTTATTTTCCCCTTCCATTTTAAATTCCTCTTTTAAAGCTTTACTCAATGATTACCTAGGTTAAATTGTTACCTGGGATAATATGCTTTTCGTTTATTCCCAGGTAACAATTTAACCTAGGTAATCATTGAGTAAAGCTTTAAAAGAGGAATTTAAAATGGAAGGGGAAATTTAAAATTCTTTAACTATGCATGAGAAAAGTTTTATACAAGCTCTTCTCAAGGAGAAAAGGCGTATGAAAAAATATTCTTTATTCAAGAAGACATATATAATGCTTTATACATGTTTTATATAAGTGTTTGAATAAAGTTGTACCAAAGTTGTTATTCAAGGCTTATTCAAATACTGTCAAAATTACTTGAATAAAGTGCTTGAGTAAATCTTTACTCAAGAGAATTACTCAGTGCCTATTCAAGAAGCGATGCCACTGAAAAAAAATTGGTGATTCTTTCCTTTAGTTATTTTGGCTAATTGGCGCATTAAACTCCTTTTTTTTTGTATATTGCTGCTATTGAGTTAATCTTTTATCGGAAATTACAATATATTTTACACATTTTGCATCTTTACAAACGCCTGTAGCAGGGATCGAACTCATAACCTTTGATTCTCCAGGACCGTACGCTATCCACTTCTCTATTTAGCAGCTGTCATAATGAAAATTGAAACTTAATCACTATTGTTTAACAAATTATTTGTACAAATTTCAAGCTTCGGACCACTACCACGACTATGAATTAATTTTTATTCAAACATTTGATTAGGAATGCATATAATGGTTTCCTAAAATGAGAATATATGGGTTTTTGTTAAATATAATATTGGTTATGATTGAGGACAATCTCGAAATGAAAATAATTTTGCGTATTCATATACGATATCCACGCATGTGTTTCCATTCAATTGTACGATTAAAAATGATTAAAGAATAAAAATAAAATAAAAAAAGGAAAAGGAAAATAAAATCCATAAATAAAAACGTGCCTGGCAGGAATCGAACACAGGCCCGATAACGACTTCCTCATCGTTTACCCTTACGCACTCGTTCATTAAAACAATTTCCACGACAGGAATAAAACGTTATTCAATACAGAATAAAAGTATTACTCAAGCCTCGTAAGGGGTATAGTATGCTGTGGTTGGCATTACGATCAGTTGCACAATTTGGCTGGTTAATAAATAAATGTTAAATAATAATATTAAATAAACGTTCTACGTTATATTTTCCATAAGTCAGTTGCAATCTGTTGCAATCTGTTGCAAGTTTTGTTATAATTTTTTTCCCAAGCGAATTGCGCACAATATGGCGATTACATACATTTAATACAAAAACGAATTGTATGACAAATTATCATCAGTTTATTTATTTGTTGACCAACTCAAATCATTATATAAACCATCATCAAAAATGGTAAATCTCAATCAATATATAAACCATCATCAGAAACGTTAGATTAAATGGTTGCGGAATAATGGCAATTGCAAATTTCCATTGACGAAAATATCTCTACTATTTTGAAATAATCTTTTGTATTAATCAATAGTAGTTTGTTAAAGTTCTTGAAGGTTTGTTAACTTTTTAAACCCATCGATAAGTGATTTAATAAAAAAACACACAATCGCGAATCAAACAACGAACTGTCAAAAATATTGACAGATCGATTTGTTGTAAATCTTTTAATATTCATTGAAAACAGCCGTATATAAGAAATATTACTTGAGTAACAGTTTTGTTGAATACTACTAAAATTATTATACATAAATAAAGTCGTATACAAGGAACTATCCTTGGGTAAGAATCTTCTTGGATTCTTCCTAAAAGTTGTACCTTTATTAAAGGTTTATATAAGGGATAGAATTCTTGAGTAAAAACATCTTGAATACTACCTTAAAAGTTATATGTGAATAAAACCTTATAAAAGGTAATTATACTTGAGTAACATTTGCTTGAATATGCCCTAAATATTTATTATTGAATTAAGCTTTACTTAAGGAATTATTTAAGAAACTTAGTGAATCTAGTCTTTTACAAGCTTTTTTTAGGTAAAACTTGAATAATATGGTCTTACACAATGCTTTCTCAAGTTAAGTTGGAATAATTTAAAAAATTTAGGCGAAATTGTTACCTGGGTTATCAAATAAAACAAAACATTCTTTACTAAAACATATTTGATAGTCTAATAATGGCCTTATCCGAAGTTAAAGTTTACTATCAATTGAATAAATGGATTTAGGCTGCCATCTGAAAGTTGGCATATGAACCATCCAAGTTTAACATTTGATTCGCAATTAAAAAATATTTAGGCATTTAATCAAGATAATAACTATCCTATCTCTCAAGCTGAACCATCATACACGCATTGTACAAAATTTCATTAAGATTGGTTACGTTGTTACGGAGTTCATCGCGGACAAACATCGTGACACATGATTTTTATATATATAAGATAAGATATATATAATTTTTTTTTTCATTTTGATTTTCCTTCTCCGCTGTATAGTCGTTTGGCACCAAAATTTTTCCAAAATTCCGAGATGAAGCACGTTGCAATAGGTAGATTTTTATATGAAATCTACCTAAAAGAACAAAAATTGTTTTGTTACATAATTTCATTTGATTTCTGTCCTCATTCTAAGTTGAAACTCTACACCAAACCATAAAAAGAATCTAACATACATATTACTCAATCTTTTTCTACCAACAAATGTAAAGCCAACCCAAACACACAATTTTAGTCAATGAAAACATTTAACCTATAAAACAATTTTTTTTAATGTCTAAATAAACATACCACCGGCCTTTTAACCTGAACAAACGAACCTAATGTGATGGAAAATTTGTCAAATTCTAAAACATCATCAATTCCAATTTCCAACCAACAAAAACAAATAAAGAAAAAAAATTTTTTTTTATTATTATTATTATTTTCTTTTATTTTTCTTTCAATCTAACTAAACAAACTCATTTTTCTTACTTTACTCATTTGTGGTTATTTCTGTTTTTCTTACTTTCTCTTAACAATTCCTACGAAACAGTGCGGTATGTCGAAGGGTCGCTTTTCCATTAACGTAAAAAAAATTTGAAGTAGAAAAAAAAATTAAATAAAAGAAAATTCCCTTATTTAATGTTGACAATTGACAATTTCCTATTGGAAATTCGTGAGATGAATTTGATGATTCAATTTAAGGATAGAGAATTTAGGTGAAGAAAACTCAATCAAATACATTTAAGATCGGTAAAAGGTAATATAATTATTATTCTTAAGATGAAATGAAAGCGTAATTCGGTTACGGTGTTTAACGAATTTGTTCGATACGATTTAAATTTACGTTTATTTTATTTAACGAAATTACATTAATTTTTTCTTCATTGTTCGCACGTATTGATGATATAATTTCGATTGTCACGGAGAGGATTTAGTTGGAATAATGACGAGTTTCTAGGCATGTAAATAGTGGATTATATAATATGGAATTACCGAAGGCACCAAAAGTAAGAAAAAAGTGCCATCTATAAAGTTTCAATTACTAAACACATTTTAGCGTGTTTTTGTTTAATTTGTATTTTCATAACTAATGTTATTGTTTTTCCATTTGAGTTATTTCAAATTTTTATCTGATATATGACAGAAAAATTAGATTGGTGATCTATTTTTTTCTATCTATTTTTATCATTGGTGATCTACTTTGGTCACCAAAGATCGACGAGGCAAGCAACCATGAGTTCATTGTCAATGACATTCCCTGTTTCGGTGCCATATTTGTTGCACTCGCTTAAGGCTTCTCACACCTTTAGTAATTAATGGAGATATCATGAGCCGTCCAAGTTTATACAATTTAGTTAGCCCGGTGGTAACAAAGAAATTTGAACACGGGGTGTCTGAACAAGTATGAGTATCAGGTGTATAACGAGTATGCGTAGCAGGTATTAACCCCGATTATACTATTAAAATAGTTTTGTTTTGTTTTAATGTAGTTATTTTAAAGTGCGATTAACACAATCAGTGATTTTGATGGATAAAAAAAACTAACTAGAGCGTGGGTTAATCCTTTGCTTCCGCTATAGTATTATGTAGTTACCAGAACCAAGGAATGTCCAAAGTATTATAAAGTTCATGATTTGGGTTTATCTGCCTCCACTATTCTGCAACAGCTCGAATGCAAAAGGACTGTCTTCTCTGGGAATTCACAGGGAAACAAAAAAACAACGAGGTAGGGTTCATGAACATTTCAAGCTAAGAAGCCAATAGAAGAGAAGTAGAAAAGAGGAATAATAATAATAATAGTTTATTCAGTCAGATAAAGAGAGCACATATATAAATTAAACTTAAATTAATCTTAATTTCTAACCTAAATTAAATACTATAAAATTATTTATATTTAAATTATGAGTTCAAAGTTTTAAATTTAGTTAATATTTTATTCTTGAATTGATCCCTACTCATATTAGAGTTATAAAAAGTACTATACTTATTAAGATTTCGGTTACATTCGTTAAGTAGGTTATAAAAATAATAATCATGTCTATGGAGCTCTTCAATTAGAGGCCTCCTGTGTCTCGTATTATAAGTATGACAATTGAGAACCATCATTTTACACAATTCAGAACACCTTATATTACCTCTGACTAGGTCAATACCAAATAAAGCAGAAGAAAGCTCACGTCTTGATTTTAGTGAGACCATATTCAGCAGTAAAACTCTTTCTTCAGATTTAGGAAGTCTGTATCCAGTAAAACCGAGGGGTTTTAATTCAAAGTAAGAATTGTTTTTGTACCGTTTCAATAGAACTTGCGAATAACTTGGTATAAGGCGACCAAATTGTACTAGAATATTCCATTTTTGATTGAACTAATGAACAGTACAAAGTTTTTGTCAATGTGATGTCATTGAATTCTTTTGATCTACGTTCAATAAAGCCGAGAATAGCATGCCCACTTGTGCATCGGATCGATTGATTAGCTTTTTATTGCGTGATCATTACAGAGTGATAGCTGCACACCATACAAGGTAGGTAAATTATCACCAAAGCGCTCCAACTAATATGGCAACAATCAAATATAAAAGCGTAGATCAACTAGAGAAGATAAAGGCGATAAGTTAGCAAGAGTTGAAATTTATACAACAAGGGTGGATAGCCAATCGAGTTTCAGACCCAACAAAATAAGAGGCCAACGGGTTCCCAGCCAAACACGTCAAAAAGTAGGAATGGTCACAACCACATCTACGAAAGAAAAAACCAATCAAAACAAAAAGAAAATTTTTTGAAAACCAGCTTTTTTTAAAAAAAAACAGCTTTCTTCGTGCACTGAAATTTCTTATGTCCTTTTAGCTAATTGATGAGAGGAGTTGTAAGAGACGCGAGCTTAGAAATGAACCTTCCGTATTTGCCACTGACGGGGGAATTGGAAACTCTGTAATCGCTGCTCCTTTTTCTTTTTCAATGTTGATACCTTCGCGACTGATGACTGAACATAACCCAAGTACTTAACTTCGGTTGATAAGAACTTGGTTTTTTCTACATTAATTGTGAGATTTGCGTGCTTCAGACGTTTAACAACGCTCTGCTAGAATCTGAAGAGGCGAATCAAAAGTAGATGGAACTATCAGTAAATCATCCAAGTAAACGAAAACTTGATTTTTTAGCTCAGGAGGTATCACACGATCCATAAGCATCGTCGTACGTACTAAATGGTATTAAGGTTGACATACAACAGGAAACGCACTTTTCTCTTGTGAAGATACTTCCATGGAAATTTGGCAGAACGCATCCTGAATTGAGATGAGAAAAATTGGGATTTGAGTAATCGAATCAAAATTCCTTCTATCTGTGGCGGAGTGTATGAGTAAATCCCGCCCGAAGAGATGCTGCCATATATATAAACGAGGACCTAGAAAAAGTCGCCGATTTGGGTAACAAACATTTGGTCAATTTTAATTTCACCAAAACACAGCTATTGATTGTTTCCCGATCAAAGACCGAGTTTTCCCACGATATTTCACTTAATATGTGTGACGACCAAATAAACAAATGTAAAAGCATTCGCTTATTGGGAGTCACAATTTCCAATGACTTACTCTGGAACGATCATATAATGGCCATGGAAAAGAGCGCATAAATGCCATGGAAAAGAGCGTATCAAAAAAATTCGGCCTCCTCCATAGATGTAAAAAATATTTTACTGCGTATCAATTACTCCACATTTATAAGTCTTGTATTCGTTCCTGCATGGAGTATTGTTGTCAAGTTTAAGGCGCTGCATTTGTTACCATGCTTGCATTTTTGGACTCTGTTCAAAAACATGCTATACGAATTGTTGGTGATCGAAATTTAACATTAAATCTTGATTCCCTACAACATCGTCGTACTGTTGCTGATTTCGTTGTATTTTATAAAGATCGTCACCAGCAGTGCTTGGATGAAATCAGATGCATCAAACATATCATCCCTATCTTACTCGTCAATTGGTTTGTGCAAATAATCAAACTGTCGAGATTACGCACTGTCATAGTAACAAAATGCAAAGGAACTTCTTTCTGCGTACATCGTGCAAATGAAATGCTTTGCCTGAATCAATTGTCTTGAGTCATTGTCAATTGTTCATTTCACAAACATTTAGAAAAAGCGTCCACCATCACATCAGAACGCATGTTGTTAAAGGTATGTTTGTGTTGTTGTGACACATTTTATAATTCTACTACACGATACTTTTTATTAAAAAAAAAATGGTTTCATAACGGAATTCTAGTTATGTTAATCTAGGCAAAGCCTCATCTTATATACCTAGTTTCCTCACCAGGACTACCGAAATACCCCAGGAACTTGTAAAAATTTCAGTTAACCCTAAAGACAACATACCGTCCCACTAAACACCCATCAACTTCTCAACAGCCGGTGGTATGGGATAATACTACTGCTTTATTAGTCGTACGTCGATGACGTGTTTGGTATTGCTTCGAGAAGGATGGCAGGAGTTGGATAACATCTTCCATCTTTTGCTGATCCATTGCTTTCAATCTGAACTATGAAGGTTTATTTATTCCTTTTGTTAATCGCATCAATGAAGGTTAATAAGGGGCTTAAAAAGTTTAAAGAAATCGATATCCAACTATAACTTCTTTGCAAGAGAAGGGACAGCTCACAATTCAATGTTTTTAACCATTCCGTTAAAGGATATCCTCGTACCCTATAATGTTTTAGTCTGTTGAGCAAATGAGTGTGACGATGACTAGCAGTATTATATTTTATAGTGTTTATTCCTAAACGTTTTATAGCAGCCAGGTATTGATGTAAACGCTGGGGAGGTGGTTTAATTTCATGTTAATGTAGCTAGCGACTGGGAAGCTGAATCACTCGTAATTTGAATCAATTGAAATAACTCTCCAACATTGCAGTGTATCCGGCCTGTCAGATTTTCCTCTGCGGTTGCGTGAGCTTCGTCAAACATACAGATGACGAACTTGGTGACATTACCAAGTGAGTCTAACTTAACTAAGCTTTATTTCAAGTTTAAAGTGCAATAATCGCACTTTGACAAATCGTCTTTCCCGCATTCGAGACAGAAGAACTTCAAGTGCCTAGTATACTTCCTGAAACCGTGACCGGGCTTTTAGCAGTTCCAGCAATGTATCAATTTTCTCTCCAAAGTTGCAGCCACTTATATCGGGTGTAAATCTCCTTTTGAAATCGTTAGATGAGTTAACGCTTCTGGAAGGTCATCTTCGAAAATATCCTTCTCAAAATGTTCCTTTATTTCTGCCACTTCAGAGATACCCAGCCTGCTAATGAAACGTGGTGGTGCTTGCACTGAAGCCAGCAGTTTTTCCCTACGCCTACAAAGTTCACGCAAGTGATCCACTGACATTACCTACACGTATAGCAATTCCACGCCTGATATTAGATTTCAATTTGTTACATTTGTGCACGTTGTTAGACATTTAACCAAGAGGGCTCATACGAGGAGTCCAAAGTTTGTCGCTCAATTGCAATTTATCTGAATAAAAGGTATTAAAAGGTTCATTAAAAAGTTCGTCATCGGTGTCCTGATTGCCAAACTCAACCCTCGCTGCTCCACTCAAGTCTCTTCCAGACATTTGTAGGTTCTTTCTATGTTGCCGTCAGAACCATTCAGTGGCCGCCGTATCCTTGAATAGTATAGATGGACGTGTGCTACCAAAATATCCTCCCTGTACCTGAGAGAAACAAAGTGGTATCACTTCATAAGGGATATATATTCCTCAATGCTAATCTTACATTGAAGAACACACTTCATCCGCTGATGATTTTAGTATTTCTATAATTGGCCATATAATTCCTCCACGGACATGGTCCTGGACCCAATGATTTTTGTTGATGTTGTGAAGCTTATCCCTGTGGAGTAGGAAGTGCTGCATAGTCGGAGGGTGACCTTGATTAGAGGGCGAACATAGCCTGTTGTTTTGAACTACAGAGTTATTGTACACGCTTGTATTATTTCTTTCAACGGTTGATGGAATCTCTCTTCTAAACTGACCTGCGTATTGTGTCCATTGCAAGATTATTCGAATGTTGGCTGTCGTAAGATGAGTCACCTTTTGTGCTGCTGCATTTGGCACTATACTTTTATTGCCGATCGCGGTTTGCAAGCGCATGTAGTAGTGTTGGAGATAACCCTAGTTTGCGGATTTCCGAAGTTCCTTAAATCGCGGCGTTACCTGCTGTTGACAGTTTTGAAATATCCTATTTGTTTGAGCTAGTCTAATGCACAGGTTTTGTGGGCAGGTGTTGGCAAGGGGTGAACAATATAGCTTGTGATGTAATGAGTTCTTCTTGGCATAGCAAGCACAAACTCAGACCTTAATCAACATTCGCATTCATTTTGCTGACATCATTATATAGAAACTAGTCGAGCTGTACAAACAAGATCAATACACAATTACTCAGACCAGAATTTATGAAAACTTCAATAAAACCAGAGAAGCATCAAGTAAGCTAAACTATTGCATATAGGTGAATTAAAGAATATTTTCTGCAGAAAACTACTGCAGTGGGGTGTCAGACAAATACCAATTAATACTAGGACATGTTTTGATTTGGTTGGAGCATGCAAACGTTTTTGCCAATAACAAAAAGCAGTTTATGTTTATTCGAGATCGTTCAAGTATTTGAAGAATTTGTTAAAATCTCTTAGATGTAGAACACAGAGAGAATAGACTGGTGTTATATAAAATAGATCTGCAATTTTTTGTCTATGTTGGAATAGTTTCTATTTCTCAAAGTGCATACTGGTTCGAAACTATCATACTTTTGAAAAATTTTTTGATAAGTAAATTTGTAAGTGAAAAAAGTAAATTTATTAATACGAACAGACACTCTGTTCATTTGAATTACGTAAGCATTATGTTAGACAATAAATGCGATTAGTAATATTGGTTTAAAATGAACCCGCTTAGCGCTAGCTGAAGGTATACATAAATTTAAATTGCCAAACCTAAAACAAGTTTACAGATTCCCAGATTTCTCTTTATTTGAAAAACATAATTTCTAAACCTTCTTCTAGATTCGATTGCTTCGCAAAAACACAAGGTTTTATTAAATCTTCAACACCTTTACCATTTCACAACAACAAAAAAACAATATAACAGCAGTATTCCAGTTGATTGTAGCAATTTCCAGTATAACATAGCGTCCAAAAAATACACAATATTTTTTGGAATTAACTTAACATAATTAAATTAAATTAACACAATTTCAATTTGAACTGTTTACACTTTCGCATTCTAATTTTAACTATAATTGGTTCTTGGCAAAAGGAATTTCATAAATAAAATTCTCCTCAATTTCTCAAATATTCCAGGTAAGCCTACGATTTCTATACAATTCTGAGAAAATTGAAGTGATTATTTTTGCATTTTTTGGTTTTTATCTTGCACCATTTTTCTTGGAAACAGTTGATTTTAGTTTTGTGAGTGAAATACTGTTAAGAGGAAATTAAGGTTGAATACAATTTGGTTTTGGATTTCGTTGTGATTATAATCGCAAAAAATAGAAATTATTTAGGGTTATAGCGATAGATCTTTGCGAGAAGCATTCATGACTGTATGATTTTCTCAAAGGTTTTTGCTACACAAAATCACTGTTTGTTTGTTTGTTTTTATCTAAAAATCTAGCTGTCTTTTCATTCAATTGATAATTGCAGATAATAGGATACTTCTACTAGGAGTATTTCTACAAGCATATATACATGATTGCAAAAACTGGTAACGTCTAACGTTGGCTTCTAAATTATTTATCGAAATGCTCTATATGAACTACGACATCAAAATACTATTTAACCCTGAAATTTATAATGATTTTACAGGTTTTTTTTTCTTTTGCGAGACGACCAATTAGTCATAGCCTGACATGTAGACTGCTAAGTCCTTTATGCCATCCTCATATTCAAGAGCTAAAGACCTTTTTGAAAAAAGCCAAAAGCCTTGAATGGTCTGCTTTGCAGAAATCTTCTATCCTTAGTTAGTTTGATCCTTACATGATAAAAGCGGCATGTAGGATTATTTTCTACTCGAAACCGTACCATATGTTTGTTTACATGATGTTGACCTGTTAGTAGTTCCACCATTAGCCTGCAGTCCAACCGAGTCAGATTTAATAGAAATTTGGTGGTTTGCTGACTCAACTCTGGAGTGAACATCTTGGAGACCTGGCAGTCTTCTGTGCTCCGAGAATTGAGAATTACTGGACCGAAAGGGAACTTGTTCGACTAGCGATCTTATCCTGTCTTTCGATATACCAATTGCTGATTCAGACCCTATGAGCCTCCCTGCGGAGATCTTTGCTAAATCATTAGCTTTTTCGTTCCCGAGATTTCCACTATGCTCTGGTAGTGATATGCTGTTCTTGAGCCCGAGATATTTCAAGGACCTAGAAGATTCTTGCACTATTTTTGACTTCATAGTATAATATCCCGTTACTTTTAGAGCAGCCTGGCTATCAGTAAAAATATTAATAATCTTGCCATACCACTTAAGCTCCGTCGCTCGCCTCGATGCTGCATTTATGGCGAATACCTCATCCTGAAAGACTGTGCAGTGTTTGTCAAGCGGAAATTGCAGCCCTAGATCTTCATTACTGAAGTAAACCGCAGCTTCTGCTCCATTTTTAGTGAGAGATCCATCTGTGTAGATGTCCAACGTGTTGGACGCACTGTCCAATAGCAAATCAGCTGAGGCTGGTCCTCTATCGTTAGAATTACAACTCTATATTGCTTTTGAAAGGCAGTTAGAAGTACTGTCCCAGGTAACAATTTAACCTAGGTAATCACTGAGTAAAGCTTAAAAGAGGAATTTAAAATGGAAGGGGAAATTTAAAATTCTTGAACTATGCATGATAAAAGTTTTATACAAGCTCTACTCAAGGAGAAAAGGCGTATGAAAAAATATTCTTTATTCAAGACGACATATATAATGCTTTATACATGTTTTATATAAGTGGTTGAATAAAGTTGTACCAAAGTTGTTATTCAAGGCTTATTCAAATACTGTCAAAATGTTACTTGAATAAAGTGCTTGAGTAAATCTTTACTCAAGAGAATTACTCAGTGCCTATTCAAGAAGCGATGCCACTGAAAAAAATTGGTGATTGTTTCCTTTAGTTATTTTGGTTAATTGGCGCATTAAACTCCTTTTTTTTGTATATTGCTGCTATTGAGTTAATCTTTTATCGGAAATTACAATTTATTTTACACATTTCGCATCTTTACAAACGCCTGTAGCAGGGATCGAACTCATAACCTTTGATTCTCCAGGACCGTACGCTATCCACTTCTCTATTTAGCAGCTGTCATAAAGAAAATTGAAACTTAATCACTATATTGTTTAACAAATTATTTGAACACATTTCAAGCTTCGGACCAGTACCACGACTATGAATTAATTTTTATTCAAACATTTTGATTAGGAATGCATATAAAAGTGTACTAATGGTTTCCTAAAATGAGAATATATGGGTTTTTGTTAAAAATAATATTGGTTATGATTGAGGACAATCTCGAAATGAAAATAATTTTGCGTTTTCATATACGATATCTACGCATGTGTTTCCATTCAATTGTACGATTAAAAATGATTGAAGAATAAAAATAAAATAAAAAAAGGAAAATAAAATTCATAAATAAAAACGTGCCTGGCAGGAATCGAACACACACTCTCATACTCATCGTTTACCCTTACGCACTCGTTCATTAAATCAATTTCCACGACAGGAATAAAACGTTACTCAATACATAACAAAAGCATTACTCAAGCTTCGTAAGGGGTATAGTATGCTGTGATTGGCATTACTTTCAGATGCACAATTTGGCTGGTTAATAAATAAATGTTAAATGATCATATTAAATAAACGTTCTACGTTATATTTTCAATAAGTCAGTTGCAATCTGTTGCAAGTATTGATATAATCTTTTCCCCAGCACAATATGGCAATTACGTACATTTAATACAAAAAGGAATTGTATGACAAATTATCATCAGTTTATTTATTTGTTGACCAACTCAAATCATTATATCGAATATAGTCGTATATTCGTCCCTGTATGGAGTACTGCTGTCAAGTTTGGGGTGCTGCCTCTGTTTCCATCTTGGCCCTCTTGGACTCTGTTCAAAAGCGAGCTATACGAATTGTAGGTGATCGAACTTTGACATCAAAGCTTGATTCCCTACAACATCGTCGCACTGTTGCTGACCTCGTTGTTTTTTACAAATATCGTCATCAGCAGTGCTCAGATGAAATCAGCGGCATCATGCCTCAAACTTATTCTTACCCCCGTTCCACTCGGCAATCGGCTGCCGAAACCAGTGAAACGGTAAAGATCCCGCGCTGTCATCTTTGTCCGAACTGCGTACAAATGGAATAGTTTGCCGGAACACTTAGTCTCAGGTGGCTTCAACCCACAGATGTTTAAAAAAAAGCGTTAATCTACACCACAGAACGCCAGTTGCTGTGGGACCCAGGTCTAGACCTAGGTCTTAAAAGGTATTTATGTGTTGTTGTGACACATATTCTAAACCCTATTACACAACACATTTTATTAAAAAAAAAAAAAAATTATATAAACCATTAGCAGAAATGGTAAATCTCAATCAATATAATATAAACCATTATCAGAAACGTTTGATTAAATGGTTGCGGAATAATGGCAATTGCAAATTTCCATTGACGAAAATATCTCTACCATTTTGAAATAATTTTTTGCATTAATCAATAAGAGTTTGTTAAAGTTCTTAAAGGTTTGTTAACTTCGATAAGTGATTTAATAAAAAACACACAATCGCGAATTAAGCAACGACCTGTCAAAAATATTGACAGATCGATTTGTTGTAAATCTTTTAATATTCATTGAAAACTGCCGTATATAAGAAATATTACTTGAAATTAAAATTATTTAAAAAACTAATTATTTAAGAAACTAAAATTATTATACATAAATAAAGTCTTGTACAAGGAACTATCCTTGGGTAAGAATCTTCTTGGATTCTTCCTAAAATTTATACTTTAATAAAGGTTTATATAAGGGAAAGAATTCTTGAGTAAAAACATCTTGAATACTACCTTAAAAGTTATATGTGAATAAAACCTTATAAAAGGTATTATACTTGAGTAACATTTGCTTGGATATGCCCTAAATATTTATTATTGAATTAAACTTTACTTAAGGAATTATATAAGAAACTTAGTGAATCTAGTCTTTTACAAGCTTTTTTTAGGTAAAGCTTGAATAATATGGTCTTACACAATGCTTTCTCAAGTTAAGTTGGAACAATTTAAAAAATTTAGGCTAAATTGTTACCTGGGGTGTCATCAATCAGCATGGAAAAATCGGTCTGGTGTTCTTCCAGATCCCTCCATAGCGCCTGACGATTTTTCCTACCTCCCCTGGTATTCCTCAGGAGTTCGAGCTTCTTTTTAGCCTTAAGAGCCTCCATTCTGACAAAAATATGCAAGGAAGAAAGCCCTAATGAGACCTGCAAACTCGCTGTGGGCGTTGTCCTGAAACACTATAGTGATACATAAGCAAGCAAGCCTTTGCACCGCCTCCAGTTTTTTTATTGAATTCCCAACAATAGTTCTTGAGAACCATGCAAGGGACATATAGCTGACAATGGGTCTACAACTACTTCATAAAGCCAGTAGACCATTTTCGGAGTCAGCCCCTATTTGCCACCGAAAGCCCTCCTGCCACAGAACTCGAGTTGCATTTGGGCATTTAGTCTCAAGATATTGAGCCGCTTATTGAGAGTAACACCAAGATACTTCATATTATCTTGGAGTGTTAATGTGTTATAACCGATTGAAGGAAGAGTGAAATTATTTATTTTCCTTCTTTTGGTAAACGCAACGAGCTGTGTCTTAGAAGCATTGATCGAGAGACCATTCTTCTGACATCAGCTATTGGTAATGTCTAGGGTGTTCTGAATTTTTGGCAGAGATGCCACATGTTGTCTTCTTTCAAAAGAATGCTAATATCATCGGTAAAGCCGTATGTGTTTAGTCCTTTACCATTTAATTCAATTAGCTGGTCTACCATCATGTCCAAAGCAGGGTTGATAGAACGCCCCTTTGGGAACATCTGTGCTTCACACCTACCTGGGTTTTAGTGTTGTCCTTCATATGAATAAACAAACATTGATTTTACAGGTTAGAAGAATTACTTTCGAGGATAGCCAAAAAGTGGAAATAAGTTTTTGACAAATATGAGTAGGGATACAATATTAAAAATTAATTATTGTATATATACTCAAGCAAGACCTTTTCTTATTTATTGGCCAGATAAGGATGTGAATAAAAACTATACCGTTGAAATCAAATCTGAAGAACAGAAATAGTAACTTTAAATGTTTTTATCTGTTGTTTTGTTTGTCTCAGCATAAAGGCTGTTCACATAAACCAAGTTAAACATTTGCAAATCCGAAATTTTTAGATAATTTCTTGACTACTATAGAATCTACTGTGACATATTAAGTGACCAATTTCTTAACACAAAGACGAAAAATCGCAATTAATTGATTTATGTAAATTGCCATCTTATATACCCAGTTAACTAGCTACTTGAGGTTTTCGGAAAACAGTCGAAAAGACTACAAAATTTAAACCATGAAGGTGGTGTACGCAAATAATCTACAAAAAATGTATAACATTGCTTACTAAAATTGATACACCCCTAAATCCGTCGTAAGCAGCTAGGAAGTAAAAAACGCAGCTGGAATTATTTAAAAAAATCTCATGGCTTTAAATAAATGCAAATAAAAACCAGCAACCTAAACAACCATAATATTGTATTAATAAAGAACGAAGAACCTGTAACCATGTGTGGACCAAGAGTACAATTGGGAATTTAAGTCGTGGACATATGGTTTGGTAAGAGGTAAGCTCAATAGTTGTACGAATTTGAGTAAGTGCATTCTGTAATTACATCTAAAAAAAGTTAAATTCAATTATTATTAAATTTCTAAAAACAACATAAAATTATTAAATTCAACCTTCACTCTGCTAATTACATTTCAAATTTTTTTTCTTTTCTCTATCTTAAAAAATTCAAACTTTTGAAACATAAAAAATAATATTTAAGATGTTATAAAAAACACAAGCAAAAAATCATGTAAAATGTCAAGACAATTTTTTTTTGTCTGTGATACAACAACAACAACGAAATTCAAACAAAAACTTAAACTTTTGTCTAAAGTTCCATTTCTTTTCGTATATAGCAAGAAAAAAGCGGAAAAACTTTTTTTCTTCAACAAGAAAATTAAAATGAAAATTCAAAACAAACAAATACATGAAAAAAACGAGAACTAAAAACTTAATAGCTTGATTTTTTTTACGAAATTTTCTATAACAGTAACTCCTCCAATCGTAGGTACTTATAATTTTTACCGTGGGTGTATTTAAATTTATTTTTATTTTTTTGCATAAATAATATCGAAACAGAGTCAAGGTGACCTTAGGTGTTAGGAAAGCTTAATCACTTATGAGCTTTTCTCTGGATTTTTTTATAGTAGTTTTCCCGTAGTAACCATACTTGCTTCAACAGCGGCATGGAAAACTTCATATTTACAATTTTTCAATCAATTTTTTTATCTATTAATAAAAATTCAACAAAACTGTGAACACTAAGCAAACAATAGCATCTAAATGTTTACTTCAAAAGTCTACTTTTCTTCTCCTTAAATTTAAACTCTCTCGTTGCAAACTTTTTAGCTTATGTGTTGTGTTAGTTTTTCTAGTATCCTTCTTACATGTATTTTGGAGTTGAAATTTCCCCAATTGTCTCTAAATAAAACCAGAGAAGAGGAGAAAAGGTTAAAATATCATTCAATTAGTTATCGAACAATATTTTCACGTTTTTCTTTTCTTTTAATGTAGTGAAATATTGGAAAATTTATTTGTGATAATCAGTAAGATGTGAGGCATCATGATGTGCAAGTCGGTTGTTTAAAGAGTACTACGTTTAGCTCTTCATACAACACAATTTTTTACAGATATATAAATTTTTTTAAGTTTTTTTTCGATATCGAAATAAATAAAATTTATAGGGAAAATATGAGAAAATTGAACTGGAGTAGATTGAATTAATATGAATGCAAGGTAATTTTGTGAAGATAATAAACTATTTGAATTTGTGAACAGGGTTGTGCACTTAAAATTTAATACAAGCAGATACTGAGATGGGTAGCGAAAATCCGAAATTATACATCCACGCCGTGCTACCTGGGTAACGCTAACAGAATTAGGTTGGTGTAGTTGAGAGGGGCAGAGTAAATACTGCTTATATTCAATGATTCTGCACCATGGCGAGTCATTGGCGCCATAAAACCAGTGCAACTCAAGCGTCTGTTCTCCATGTTAGGGGCGGCTTGGAGCGGGCGTCTGTCTTGGATCAAGCGGCTCGCTATATAAATGTGTAGAAAGCGTCTGTTCTCCATGTTAGGGGCGGCTTGCAGCGGGCGTCTGTCTTGGATCAAGCGGCTCGCTATACAAACGTGTAAAAAGGTTGTTTCTGGTGACCTTAAGATGCAGAACGAACCCATTCACGAAAATTTGGGTTGGGCGAAGGGCTAACACCCCATTTCCGTAAAAAAATTATTGTCATGAATTCTGTACACAGGCCTCGGAATATCTCGGATTCAATATTGGAACGACCTCGGAAACTGTACCCGGACTACGATTTAAAAATGGGAACCTGGAACGTGCTAAGCCTTAAAAGACCAGGAGATCTCCTAAAACTAACACAACAAGTCGAGAGCTACACACTGGATATAGTGGCATTACAAGAACTAAGATGGCCAGGTAGTGGAATCCATGAAACAGCGAAAGGATACACTCTTTATTATTGCGGTCATCAAAACGGAGGAGAATTTGGAGTTGGCTTTCTTATACACCGTCGCGTAAATCAACATGTTATCGACTTCTGCCCAATTAATATGCGGTTATGCACACTGAGAATCCACACACAAAAATTCAATGTAACGATCGTCAATGTTCATGCACCTACTGAAGATAAAGCAGATGATATTAAAGACCTGTTCTTCCTAGAACTCGAAGAAGTCATCAATAACATCCCGCGGCACGATATAAAAATCGTGGTAGGTGACTTTAATGCTCAAATTGGTAGGATTGCAGAACTAAAAACACATATCGGCCCTAACAGCTTGCATCATACCAGCAACAATAACGGTTTTCGCGCAGCCGAGCTGGCTATGATGTATGATCTAGTAATTTCCAGCACTTTCTTCCCTCACAAGAGAATTCACAAGGCAACGTGGAAATCAAATGACGGAAGAACAGAAAATCAAATCGATCACGTCATGATCTCTAAGAGACACTCTACAAGTGTAACTGACGTTCGATCATACAGAGGTGCTGATATGGACACCGAT
>OY856187.1:337450513-337683718 GCA_963693315.1 Diogma glabrata
TATTCGAAAATGTTTACGTATTGGTATTACACATAGAATGGAAATATAAAAACCATTGAATGCACCAGAAAACCAAGCATATTCATTGAAGCTTAATATATGTTCAAACTATATGCGATGCATCCCTACATAAATGCTACTTTCATCACATGTGGTTGGAAAATGAGCCCGGTTCAACGTTTTTTCAGTATTGATAAGTGTCAACGGCATTAAATGTATGGCGTGTCACTCCACATATGCCACAACCGACGATGGGATAGATACATTAATTACGCGGGCAGCAATCAAATCTAATTCGTGCATTGTTTCATTCATGGGAACAATATAAAAGGCAAATGGCTAAAAAAATTTTTTTTCTCAAACTCGAAACAAAAATTTACAACGAAGGTCTGTTAATGTTTCGTTGCGTTGTGTGTTCTTAACAGTTTGAGAATTCTATCAATCTGCTGCTGTTGCTGCTTCGTGTAAAATAAAATTGCAACGCGAACCAAATTACTTTCAAATTATTTCCAAATATTCTAACTTACTATATAAGAATCACGATTTGTGAGAAAACGAACTAAACTTGCGGCCGACAATAAAGACATCTACGAACTTCACAAAATTATTCAATCTAACATTCAAAGCGAAGAAATAATATAGAAATCCGTCTATACCGCAACTTCTATAGAGCCAAATGAAGCATTTTGTTTTTCCAACAGAATGTTTTTAATCCACTCGATCTCTCACCATTTTAAAAAGTGCTCAATACCTCAGATGCATTTTGGACAAAGATCTAGGTTTTCAGAGGCATCTTGTTGTGATAAATATTCTGGTTGTTGTAATAAATATTCGATAATTCAACAAAAAAGACAATCTTTGATTTTTATTAAACAGAGGTTAATAAAATTTTATTGCAATTTTACCAATTTTACCAAGCCTAAGTAATATTACGTAATATTACCAATTTTACCGGTAATTTTACCATGGGTAATATTACCTTTACATCTGTAGTCGCTGGGAAACTAGCTCCATTGGAAAACCAAAGGAGTGTTATAGCAGGCCACGTACCTAGTTCGATTTTGAACCCTAAACTAGCTTCAGTCTGCGGGAACGTGAGATTATATCTGCTGCCTAGTACAAATTGCGGAATTGTACGCGTGTACTGCTTATTCAGATCAGAGATCAAAACAAATGAGAAAAAGAAGACCCTGGTGGCCCTGCAGGTCGAAGAAACCACAACCGTCACGTCTCCCCCATAATTATTCTATCATTCAAACGCTCTCGCACCTCATACACTCACGCATACACACATACACACACACATGCACACATACATACATCCATGTACATACACACACTCACCAACCCTATACCTATATGTAATTTAAAGGTACTCACCCCATGCTAGTAGTAGGTCCAGTTCCCTCTTCCGATCAGATTAGCCGATCATCTCACTATGCCCAAGCGTACGATGAAGCTCAAACTGCTGAATCGAGTGTTGAATCTGATATAAAACGGCTGGATCATGCAATTATGGATGAAGGTTGAATGAAATGTACATAAACAAAATAAAGCAGTTGCATCATGCGATTGCGGCTGAAGATTGAATAAATATGAGTATAACTGTACTGTTGAATCGGGTGTAAAACGGAAAGATCATGCAATTATGAATGAATGTTGAATGCCAATAGTTGTATCCACGCAAAAACACAATTGATGGTTGTAATTGTCTATTTAATTTTGACGGATGCGCACGTAGTTATTTTAATTTACCCAATAGAAAAAAAATAATTTTCCGAATCATCACCGATATCAACCGTTAAATATTCAGGTTATGGCTGAAGGTTATGTGAACTCAACTATATCTCTCAAATCTTGACGAGCCGACTCATTTACTGTACCTACGGTATTAATTTGCAATATTCATGGTAGCAACGAGACTAAAAATAAATTTAAAACCAAGCTCCTTTCAGAGGTCCAATGGTATATGTTATCTTTGGTTTTTTTTTGTCTTAGCACAAATCGATTCTTTTGTTCCAATTAATCAATGGAGAAACAAAAAGGAGAATGGCGTTTCATCGTATATAAGAACTGAGGGACAAATTACACGCAATATTTTTTTTTTCATACGAGTATTGCAAATTTCAAGAAGATCTCTACAGCATGTACTGACTAAAGATCTGCGTCTCCATAACAACAAAATTCAATTGACGCAAGAATTGTTGCTTAAACTTAACCATGCACAGAGAAGACAGATCGTTTGAATAAATTGGTGAATGTTGATTTTTTTCTCCACACTTTTCTCCATTCCACTTTTTCTCCATTTTAAATTCACAAAATTAAAACTTTTTGGTTTGCTCAGTTAGACAAAATAATTTTTGACACAAAAATGGTGTGTCCCGAAATATTCTTCGTCACAAATCATGGGGACGTCATACACCCTGAGAATGGTTCACGACTTATAGCGAAGGGTATTTTGAGACACATCATTTTTGTGTTAAAAATTTATTTTTACTTTTTTTCATCCCAATGTTCCGAATTACATAATTATTTAGTTAGACCTTTTGTTTTTGATGTTTTATAGCATTAAAGGATTAAAATAAATTTTAAGCAAATTCATAATACCTTTTAACTAATTCTATTTCCATCTTTTCTTTCATTTTATTTTTCTAAATATTTTATTTTTTTTGTTGTTACTTCATTTTTTTTATTTACAAAAGTCTTCTTCTAGCTATGAAAAGAATAATATTATAAATAAAGTGTTCTGTTTTCCTCCATTATTGTTGTTATGATTATTATGTCACAATATTTATATACGTATTTTGTTTGGATATAGGTTAATTAATATGCTGCTAATATATTGAATATTTTTGAGAGCAATTAAGCTCGAGTAAGTAAGGAAGCATTTGGAATTTTCTCAATTCAAAGGTATGATTAGAATTTTCTCAGATAAAAACTAAGCTTCTCATTTTACGTGCTTTGAATAAATTCAAACCTTCCTCTTCAGTGCCATGTTCAAATCCTTTGGCAAACTCCCTTTCAATTACGCTACTGAGGAAATGGCAATTACAATACTCCTAATAGTTTTTTCCTCTAATATTTTGTAATTATGATCCGGTTCAAATTTTTCAATGTCACTTAGTTTGTACCATATGATGCCTAGCAAATTTCTTATTTGATATAGGAAAAAGGATTTCTATAGTAACTGTACTATGACAGGTATAACTTAATTACTAGTCGACTCTTTATTTCGATGAAGTTTCTAGTACTTGACGAAATATTTTTAGACCCTGTAATTAGCATAACTCTATTGAGAAATAAATTATTTTGAGTATTAATGATCCAAATTGTAACAGTTGCAAGTGGCTACAGAGATGAAGAGTGTAATCGCTTTATGGGTATTCCCTGGATTCTTCAACATTTATTTCACTCAAATTGTCAATTGTTGTTTGTGTTAGAAGTTTTCCTGGGTACGAGCTTATTGATTACGTATTCAACTCTGCCATAAAATAAACTCTTTTTAACTGAAATAGTTTATTTGGTTGAATAATCCCATTCAAATTTTGGACGAGACACCTATAAAGATACAATTCCTAATAGGCATCCTCAATTTTTTTTCTCTGAGGTAACTTACTATCTTATTTGTTTAATGCACTCAAAAAAAATTCATTCGATTTTGTTGCGAACGTAAATTTTTTGATGCAAATGTAAATTCTTTGATGCAAATAAACTCGTTTATACTAAATTAACGCATATGTGTACCAACACATTTATTATTTGTGATAAAGAAAAAATTTAATTAAGTGTATTTGCAACCATAGCTGCTTGTATTGTAATAAGTTTGTTTGCTTTTGTGATGAAATAAAATCTGGTTGTTTAAAATACGTTTGAGGGAAAGTACATTTTTCTTTGAGTGTGCTTTTACTTCACTTCTCTCCTTATTGTTGCCATCTGGCGGCAGGTCAGTACTCAAAATTGTAGTTTGTATCCTGAGACCTTCAGGTTGTGCGTTGTCACCACAATTTGTGACGATGGGAATGTTGGACACACTCCTTTGTGGTCAAATACTTTTTATCTCCCCTTCGTCGCAACTCATAGGCTTTCTAGTATCAGAAAATATTTAACTTGTCAATTTAGATGTCTTATGGCAATATATCAAAACTTGTAACTGAACGTAACTTATGATTATTTTAAAAAATTTCGACTCAGGCCTAATCCATTAAAAACTGAGGTTTCATACTTGAGGTATGATCACAGTCATAATTCTAAATATTTAGGAGTCAAGTTGGATAGGTCAATAACATACAAACAACATTTGGAAGAGAAAGCAATGAAAGCTCGGTCAAGAAATAATTTGGTACAAAATTTAGCAGGAGCTTCATGGGGTGCAAATGCAAATTGTTTGAGACAATCAACCCTTTTGAAAGTGTATCCTGCAGCAGAATATTGTTCACCATCTTGGCTTCGAAGCTCCCATTGTAATAACATTGATGTCCAGCTCAATAATACTCTCCGCAGTATAAGTGGAGCTCTCAAGTCGTCTCCTCTGCAATGGTTAAATGTACTTGGCAATATTTCTCCGTCAAATTTACGAAGAAATAAGTCCTTTTTCACTACAATTGAAAAATGTAAATTTAATCAAAATTGCCTTTTATATGATGAAATACAAGTTTTACCTCACAAATTACTATTTTTTTTTTTTTTTTTTATTAATTAGTTAGACATGTTTAGCAGTAGCACACTAAATATGAAATATTCATTATTTAGACTCTTTGAATATCCGAAGATACCATGTCAACTATAAAGGAAGGAGATGAGGAAAATGGTTTAAAGTTAATTGTTTTAATTGTTTTAAATGATTATGCGAGTATAGTTGAAATCTTGATTGCACCTTTTTTAAGCCAGTATTAATTAATAAATTATCTTAGTATCTTAAAATCTTTTTAATTTCTTTTAATGTTGTAATAAAACAATATTTCGCAGAGGCATTTTCAAGTCAATCTAAAAATTATTAATTTTATCATTATATAAATATAACAAAAAGGATTTGGAATGAATGAAAATGAAAAAATTAAAATCTAAAAACACATACAAATATCAGTAAAAAACTTACATTGTGAACAATTTAAAAAAAATTAATTAAAAACACTTAACATTTATATCACAGATTAATTCAAATATTATTATTTCTTTTAAAAAAATTTTTTTAGACGAAACAAATAAATTAAATTAACATTAACATTATTTTCTAAAAACGACACATACAGAATGATTACTTTAATTGTAAAAACATTTTAATAGAGAAATATAGAGAAATATTCTTGAAGGAGAAAAAACTGTCCATAAAACCTTACGGCGATCTCTTTTGCCTTTTAAATTTAAATGTATTTAAAAGTTGTATATAAGGTTTTTTTAAGTTATACGTATCTGTTTTAAAATTAAGGCCGTATGCTAAATTATTTGTCTATTAATTCGGGCCGTATGCTAAATTATTTGTCACTCATCCGGCACTCTCACGGTCGCAGTTTTGACCTACACCAAAAATATTTTCTGTGTATGTTGCGGTAAACAATCTCTTGGACAAGTTCGCGAACTGGCCATATCGGGGTACCCGTTAAGCAGTTAGAGTCTTCAAAGTCGAATAATCTAAGGCGTTATAACTTCCATTTGAAACATAAAGTTTAAATAAAATTGATAAATATTGAATATTTGAACCTTTTTTTATCATTTTTTGTGAGATGACAACCTTGGCATTTAGGGTTCCTGAAAAATCAGCTGTTTTAAAAATTTACTAAACTTTGTTGTCCTTGATCTAGATGAAAATGACCAAGCTCAAAAATGAAAACGTTTAGAAACGTAGATATCAAATTATATCTATCCAAAACTTAAAAAACAAATTGTTTAAGTTCAGAGGTTGAGAACCTGGGCTATTAAAACAAAAACAAACGCAAACGGCCTTGCTTTCGTCATTTTTAGTCTATTTTGATTAAACTAATACTAGCTTCCAATTCAACTTTTCAACTATAACATCAAAAATTTTCAGCTTTCTAACCTTAGAAGTTCCAATGCAATCAACATTATACTAACTCAATGCAAGCCCCTAAACGCTATATAATTACAAACAAATCCCAAAATATCCTAATTAAATAAAATTTCTTTTGTTTTAGGTAGATTTCATTTAATTTTTTTGTTTTAATTTTTTTTTTTTTCGCAAAAGGTTAAAATATTTGTTTTGAATGTTTGTTGTTGTTGTTTTGAAGATTTATTATTGTTTTGAATTAGGGAATAGTTTCTTTGGAATATTTGGAAGTGGTTTAGTTGAAATAAATATATGCATATGGATTACATATTTACAATTGATAGATATTTGTATTATATTTGAGGTGTAAAAGTTGTTTGATGTTGTTGTTGATTATAACTTATAGTATGGCATTTGTGATGTAGTTAGAACGTTAATCCACCAAAGGATTTAATTTGATATTAAGGAGTTTTAACCAAATTAAACAAAACTATTCGAAATTGCATTGACAAAGTAGTTTATGTATTTATTTTGGTTGTTTGATAAATTTTTTGGATTTTCTGCTTCTAGTTAAGTTTTTTATTTCTATTTGTACACAGAGCTGTCTGGTCCCGAAATCTACCTATTTCTAGCGGATATACGTGCCGCTTGGACTTTTTTTTGATTTAAAATTGATAAAATTTTTTTCTTTAACAAATCTTATCTAGCTGACGCAATTTTACAGCAAACAAATTTTAACGAATGCTGACATCAGTTAAATTATCTTTGATATTAAATTGATAACAAATTCAACGATTGCTAACAGCATTTTTTTGTTACTTCACTTATTGTTACTTCATTCATTTATTTATCATATATGATTAAGTTGGTGAGGATTATAGGTTAAGTGGAATTCAACGGAATGAGGAGTGGGATCAGATCAACCATGGGGTGAGTGAAACCTTTATTTAGTTTGTAGTCGTTGTAGTTATATTGTCGTTGGTATCATGAACGCTTCTTTGGTCTTTGGGGTTGTCAGAGACTCTGGTTTTCCTACTTTCCGATTATGCCGTTTTATTTCCGTGCAATCTTTTCGTTTCAATTAGACTGGAAGCTTTTTAGATTACAGCCTCGCTTGGCCCGCAGTCCTTTCGTTTGCTAGTGGCTCACCAGCAAATTCAGGGTTCATTACAAACGTTAGAAATGAAGTATTTGTTTCCATACGAAGGAATAAGGTGCATTGCTAAATGTTACAGGATTGCGGTTGAAGATACCATTGTACCATATTTCTTTGAAAATTAGATCCTTCAGTAGCTGTTACAAGGTGGTCGATATCATGACATAATAATAGAGTTTATTCTCATTTAATTTATTAATATTGATGTGGACGACATCTGGTTTCAACAAGACCGTTCAACATGTTACGAGCAAATAATCCTAAACAATCGTAGTTTCAGTATTGCTGAAATTGGGTTGGGGTTCAGAAAACATACGTATCAAAGTTAAAAAACAAATGAATCTTCATCGTGTCACTCTTTGGAGTAGTTCTGGGCCGATTGATTGGACCATACTTTTAAAAAAATGAGACTTGGCAAGCAGCGTCTGTTACTGTTGTTTGATATCGTAACATGATAACCAAGTTCTTTCAGCCTAAATTAGATATTATTAATGTGGATGACATCTGATTTCAACGAAACTGTTCAACATTTTTCGAGCAAAATTAACCTAGATGATGTGACTCATAGATGCCTTGGTGGCTTCGTCATGACTCATGATCAAAATTGTTGAATTTGGGGTTCAGAAAACCAACATATTACTGTCGAAAAACAATTGCATAACTTTCCACAGCTTGGTGTGGATTTTTAGCGTAAAACACTATTGCAAAAGGATGTTGCCAGTCTGAATGGAGAATACGAATTGTCAGGCAGTGAGTTTTACTGGTAGGTATGTGATATCTTGATATAATAATCAAGTTTGTTCTACCTAAATTAGATAATATTGATGCTACACAGCTCGTGGAATCATTTCAATTACTGCCACTCCTGGTGGTGTACTCTCTCAGTTATCAAAATTACGTATTCTCTGTTTCTCAAAATATCACCTTGTTGTTTTGGTATCACCAGAAATTCGAAAACTCCAAATAAGGAAAATTACATATTATTGTGACATACATGTAAAACTAATTCACAATGAAAAACTTCTGACTAAAGTTAACAAATCTTCGATAAAGATTCATACATCAATACACCTGATACTCATTCATTTATTTTTAATCATGATAATCGCTTAAATAAATCACTTTTACTTTCCTATAATAAAACCAATCATACCAACAACAACCAACATTACATACGTTTATCGAAAGCAAAACAAAAAACATTATGACGTACAAAAACAAAAAAACAAACATTAAACTTTTATCTAAAACTATTGAAACTAAAGTTTATAAGTTTTATGTCCGTATTTGTTGTTGGCATTATTGTTACTGCAATAACATAAGTTTCCTGAGAATTTTTCAAACTAACTTCCGATATCAATTTGTTAAAAAAAACACATACAATTTTTTTGTGTGTTCGGAAAATGAAAATTGGAAGGTGTTTTTATGTATTATTATTTGTTCATCGAAGAATAGGATATCCTTGTATTGTTTTTGTTCTATTTTTTGATTTATGTTTAAAATTTATTGTTTTTCACTTTGGTATATAAATGCTATAATTGGAAATCGTTATATATAAGTTCATATGTGATTTCAGTTTTTTTTTTAAACTTTAAAGTGGGGTTCTAAAAGAATTGACTTACATTTATTAGCTTTGGTTGAGGTTGCCTACTTACTATACTAAAACCTGGAATTTTCTGAAATGAAATAAAAACACAAAATTCAATCCTTTTCTCGCTGAAATATATAGAATTTTAAACCATTCCCACACCTTTCACCAAAAACGCTAATTTCCTTCCACCATGTTATGTTATATTTTTCACTATGAAAAAAAACAAAAAAATTCTAAATTAAGAAAAGTGAAAAATAACCAGGACACTAATTAACAAATTTTTTTACATTAACAAATTGGATAATAGGGAGATTCTGTCTGAATGTTACACAAACAAATTATTATTGTTAAAAAAAAGAAACATAATTATAATGAAAATACGAGTAGAAACTCGGAAAATGGATGGTGTCTAGCAAAAGTGTTTCATTATTCAAATTGTTCGAGAAACAAAAAAATCGTGTTACTTGTTTACGAGTTTGGTGGATTTTTTAATTGTTTTCAAAGGTATTAAATGTTGTAAATAATAATTAATGATGTGCTGAAGTAATTTTGTGCTTAAAAATAAAGAAAAAAAAAGCGTTCCTGAATATTTTAGCTTCAATTAAGATTTGATTGATGACGATTTTAAAAAAAAAATTCAACAATGTTTTTGTGTCAATGCAGGGAGGAAAACTTGATAGAAGGAAGGAAAACTTGTAATGTGATCAATGTTAGGTCACTTTCGATGTTTGTCAAAATGTTTGTGAAAAATATAATTCAATGTGCCTCACAGGACAGGACGTAAGAAGATGAAAACACAATTTAATATGAATCCTTAAGATTCATATTACAGAGTGGTTAATGTGCCTCACAAGGCTATTGAAAATAAAATAAATCTGGTCAAGCTCCTGTAACTTGGTATGCAGAACATTGTATCATACCATTCCTCTCACTTGGTAACAATACTTTTAATAATATGGTTTACACATTGCATTTTGTAAATTTTATATTATTAACTTTAGCTGACAACAGACAAAAATTAAGTCTTCTTTAACATGAACAAAATGTGCTACTTCAAATAAAACAATAGCCAAATGTGGATGCCAAATGCCTTCTCTTCGCTTGCCAGTAACGCAATCCATTCAAAACAATTTGTATTTTAAAGTGCATAATTAACTGCAAAATTACGCGTTAACCCAGAATTAAAGCTTTCAAAAATCATCGTAGCCCGTCCCACACCGCTTAAAAGAATTTGTCTTCTCATTTTACAGAGGAAAAGTGAATCTGACCATTTATAATTTTCTCGAAAATGTTTTGAGTTAATGATGAAATTTAAATAAATTAAAATAGACAAAAAATTGTACTTTTTGAAATAATGTTTAAAAATGTAAAAATGTATAAAATAAAAATATAAAAATAAAATCGGTTCATTCGTTCTAACACAATTTAACTTTTATCTTTTCTTGTCTCTAAAATTGTTTACAAATTTCGAACCATCCTTGTGTTAAAAAAATATTTATATGTTTTATAATTGATTTGATATTACACGACAGTATAATCTGTGTTATTTTGCAGTGAGAAAAAAAGAAGAAAAAGAAATATTTCAACTTTATGTTTTTGTAATCCACTCTTTTGCATGACTACTTGGCTGCCGAACCAACTTATGACTAAACGACTAAGCAAAATCGAAGGCCAAAGAAAGGGTTAATTTGTAGTCTTAGCTAGTGTAACCTAAATGGAAAACTGTTAATCCTTTTATCCTTGACGTTGGATACGACCAGCATGGATTCGATTATCATCCTTGTTAAGCTTAATGACTCGATTGAATATCATATTGTTCATAATTAAAGGCAGGATTATTGCAGGCATAATTGTACAGACATCCATTTTAATAGAACGAATGGAAGAGGGAAGCTCGGGTAGGAAGATGCAATATTACCGGTAGTATCAATGAGCAAGGAAAAAATTATATTTTATGTGAGGTAGCAGAGTCACTGTTTTCTAAATATACTAAACGAGTGCCACGCACACAGCAACGCCAAGCGAGTTTTGGATATATACGGTGCCAGCGTACTTCATCGAAGCTAAATAGTCCTGAAACTGGGGATACATATGCCTACCACCTATAGTAAAAAAATTTGTGCGGCTAAAGAAAGCGTAGCTTTAGAACTTATTGTAGCACCTTTGGTGGCTAAGCAGGCTAAAGCTCTAGCATACAATAGTATTGTCCAAACACAGTACAAAGTGCAAATCTTCTTCAAAAATCCATTTTCCATATCACATTTGCGCAGGTGGAGTAGTTGTGAGTACCTAAACGGAAACTAAAGATACTAAATTGCGACTGTCAAACTAATTTTTTATATATGTTTGTAGTCTTTAGACACTTGCCAGCTATACCTACCTAATGGTAAAGCTGGTGAGTGCTTTGGGTGGACCAAATAGTTCCACGTTTCCTCATGAAAATCTCATGCTAATTCCAGAACTATGGAGAACGGCCTAAGAGTAATTCATCCGTTAATTGAGAAAGTAGAATGTTACCCAATCTAAGTAATAGTTATTGGAAATCGGTAAAATTCGATATAAATACCAATGTCCTAATTGTGTGTTTTTTTTTTTTTTTTTAAAGGCGTTCATGCTCCATGTAGGAGCGTTGCCAGGTTAATCAGCTTTGAATATTCACCACGGTCATTCGCAACAGCGACATAATTACCATGGCAGCCGATTTTTTTAAGGTCGTTTATTACGTCAGTCTCCCATTGTAGTCGTGGTCTACCTCGCGGTCTACCACTCCCTGGGGTACTAACGTACATTTTTCTAATCATTCCAGACTGTGAATCGGCTCGTAGAACATGCCCAAACCAAGCAATCCTATTAGAACGGATACAACCTATTATATCAGGACCCTCAAGAAGGTCTCTGATCTCAAAGTTATACCGGGTTCTATACTCCCCATCGTCTGTCTTAAGTGGACCAAATATGTAGCGTAGGATCTTACGCTCAAATACAGATAAATGCGATTCGTCATTTTGTGTAAGGGTCCACGTTTGTGACCCATACATCACAACCGGTCTAATCAATGTCTTGTATAACGTGAGCTTGGTGTTAGTTGATACATACGGTGATCCAAGGAGAGGTTTAATTGAGTAGAAAGTTCGATTACCTGCAGCGATTCGAGCTTTAATATCTGTAAGTATGCTGTTGTTTGAGTCAAGCATTGATCCCAAATATTTAAAAGATTCAACTCCCTCAATTCGTTCATCGCCGCACATCAAATCTTTCTTCTCAGCCTCTCTTGAAACATTCATATGTTTGGTTTTATTGTAGTTAATTTGCAGACCAATTTTCCTAGCACCACTCTCAAGCGACTTGAAAGTCTCACTCATAACAGCTTCACTTCGGCCGAGGATGACAACATCATCAGCGTAAGCAATCATCTGTACTGAGTTTATTGACAAGATATTGTTATTAGTCGGTAGTTTCTTTTGACGGCACACATATTCCAAGGCTAGATTAAAAAGTATAGGAGAGACAGCATCACCTTGTCTTAAACCGGAGTCGACTTTAAAAAACTTTGATATTTCGTTCTCTACTCGTACACAGCATTGAGAGTTCTGTACTGTCATTTTGCATAGTGATACCAGTTTACCAGGAATTCCCATCGACACCAGAGCAGACCATAGAGTCTCTCGTTCGAGAGAGTCGTAGGCCTGCCTGAAATCAATGAAAAGTTGGTGCACAGGTATGTTGAACTCTCGACACTTTTCCAAAATCATCCTTATCGAGAAAAGTGCATCGGTGGTACCTCGGCCCCGCCGGAAGCCACACTGATATTCTCCAAACAGTTGTTCAGCAAAAGGATTGATTTTGGATAGCAAAATGTAGGAAAAGATCTTATATGCTGTGCAGAGGAGAGCGATTCCTCTGTAGTTTGCACATTGTAGGCGATTACCTTTTTTATGGATTGGTATCAGCATAGCTGTGTTCCAGTCCTGTGGCATGGTTTCAGTCCGCCAGATCATTTGAACAAGTTCAAACAATCTTAAGGATAGAGTTTCGCCACCATGTACAATCATTTCGGATGTTATATCGTCGATACCAGGTGCTTTATTGCATTTTAGTTTTGACAGCGCCGCATCGAATTCCTCTTTGGTTGGTTCGGCTACATGTACCTTTGACGCACGAATAAGCTTTGCTCGTCGCCCGACTTGTTGCTGGTGTGTTAGAACACTCATTTTTTGACTAACTTATTGTTTGTGGATTTATTTGTACTACATACCATACTTGAAAATCAACACCTATGAGTTGAATTCAACGCATCATAATATGATTTCATTGAAGGTTTGCTGCCAGTTTTGTGCGGGTTGTTTTTGGTCTTTATCGTTCACCTAAGTTCTACGACTTAATAACTTAAACGTTATAAACATATAAATCAAATAACTTAAAGCATATTTTTTCCCACTAAGATCTCGCGGCATAATGTCATTCTTCAATCAATCAACATTTTGCCATATACAACGAAAATATCCTCTTATAAATATACACTAAATCCACTAAGCTCAAATCCACAAAGCTCAAATTTCAACACGGTGCAGGTTATCTCTTTTACTTTATATGCCATTCGCCAAGATATATGACAACTCCTGCCACTGTTGTTTTAAATGGGGGGCTTGAAAATTAGCTGCACGATTAACTAGTTCGTGTAGAAATATACGACCTAAAGATCTATTGTGCTTAATCCTGATGATGTTATACGACAGATGTCGTCGATGTCACTGTGGGATAAGCTAAACATTGACTCTAGTTAATGGGGATTTAAGTCAAGTCTTGCGGTAAAGGAAATAATAATCTGCTTGCTAATATGGCGTTTTGTCATTTAGGCAAGCTCTTGGTAAGCTCAATGCACGGTTCTGAACTAACTGAATTTGCTACTACATTGTCTTGCATCCCTATATAACCCAGGTACCGAAATAAAGCATAGTTGCTATCTTTGTAGATTTTGCTAGCGTACCCATTTTTGTTTTTTTTAACGGCGTTCATGCTTCGTTCATGCAGCCTTGAATATTCGTCACGGTCATTCGCAACAGCGACATAATTACCATGGCACCCGATTTTTTTAAGGTCGTTTATTAGGTCCACTCCCTGGGGTACTAACGTACATTTTTCTAATCATTCCAGACTATGTGAATCGGCTCTTTGAATATGCCCAAACCAAGCAATCCTATTAGAACGGATACAACCTATTATATCAGGACCCTCAAGGAGGTCTCTGATCTCAAAGTAATATCCGGTTCTATACTCTCCATCGTCTGTCTTAAGTGGACCAAAAATGTAGCGTAGGATCTTACGCTCAAATACAGATAAATGCGGTCACTATGCGGTCTAATCAATGCCGTGTATAACTTGAGCTTGGTGTTACGTTGTTAGATACGTTGATCCAAGGAGAGGTTTAATAGAGTAGAAAGTTCGATTACCTGCAGCGATTCGAGCATTTATATCTGTAAGTATGCTGTAATTTGAGTCAAACATTGAACCCAAATATTTAAAAGATTCAACTCCCTCAAATATTTTTTCTCAGCCTCTCTTGAAACATTCATTTGTTTGGTTTTATTGTTATTAATTTGCAGACCAATTTTTCTAGCACAACACTCAAGCGACTTGAAAGTCTCACTCATATAACAGCTTCACTTCGGCCGAGGATGACAACATCATCAGCGTATGCGATCATCTGTACTGAGTTTATGATATTGTTGATATAATAGATATTGTTGTTAGTCAGTAGTTTCTTTTGACGTCACTCATATTCCAAGGCTAAATTAAGAAATATAGAAGTATAGTGATAGCATCACCTTGTCTTAAACCGAAGTCGACTTTAAAAAACTTTGATATTTCGTTCTCTACTCGTACACAGCATTGAGAGTTCTGTACTGTCATTTTGCATAGTCATTCAAGTTTACCAGGGATTTCCATTGACACCAGAGCAGACCATAGAGTCTCTCGTTCGAGACAGTAGTAGGCCTGCCTGAAATCAATGAAGAGTTGATGCACAGGTATATACTGAACTCTCGGCACTTTTCCAAAATCATCCTTATCGAGAAGAGTGCATCGGTGGTACCTCGGCCCTACCGGAAGCCACACTGATATTTTTCAAATAACTGTTAAGCAAAAGGATTGATTTTTAATATCAAAATATAAGAAAAGATCTTATATGCTGAGCAGAGTAGAGCAATTCCTCTGTAGTTTGCACATTGAAGGCGATTACCTTTTTTATGGATTGGTATCAGCATAGCTGTGTTCCAGTCCTGTGGCATGCTTTTAGTCCTCCAGATCATTTGAACAAGTTCAAACAATCTTAAAGATAGTGTATCACCACCATGTACAATCATTTCGGATAGTATATCGTCGATACCAGGTGCTTTATTGCGTTTTAATTTTGACAGCGCCGTTTCGAATTCCTGTTTGGTTGGTTCGTCTACATGTACCTTTACCGCACGAATAAGCTTTGCTCGTCACCCGACTTGTTGCTGGTCACTTAAGTTGAGAAGATTTTCAAAATAAGCGGCCCAAGTATCTAAAATATGTTTAAGGTCTATTTGTAGCTCCCCATCTTCGTTTTGAATAGCAGTTGATTTAGTTACGCGATTGATTAGCGCGTTTAAGTTACGCGATTGATGTTCCTCATTGAAGTTTTCAATCTCCTCACACTTTCTCTTCCACCATTCTCGCTTCGTTCGTCTACATATTTTTGTAACGGCTTGTCTTACCAGTTTATAGTTCTCCTTCGCAGACCTGGTGTTGCGTCCTTGTAGATACTTCAGATAGCAATCTCTTTTATATTGAATAGCGTCAAGCCATGCTTGATCCATCCTTTGCTTCTGGGAGGGGTTCTGTGGTCGTCCAAGTATTCCCTCAGCAGCGCTTAAAACAGCATCTTTGAGCAAATACCATGACTTATCGAAGTCGCCATTAATAGTTTCTGATTTATTTAATGTTTTGGCAATATGGTTTTAATATCTCTGTACTGTTTCAGCAGTGATGAGATGTTAAAACGTTTCCGTTGATTGAATTTCGGAATGCTTGAGTTTAGGAAGTAGAACCTTATTTTATCTTGCACATACAAGAAAGTGATCATTTTCAATGTATGCGCCTCTAAAGGATCGCACATCCAGAACACTCGAAATAAATTAGCTGTTACTATCACGTGATCAATTTGATTTCGAGTGTTTCTTTGCGGTGAGACCCAAGTCTGTTTATGAATGGATCGGTGCGGAAAGAAAGTACTAGCAATTCTCATATTATTTTATAATGCAGACTCAGTCATTCTCTCACCATTATCATTCAAATTCAGATGCAGACTGTTGGGACCCACCACATTTCCATAAAAGATATCTCTTCCAACCTGCCCATTAAAGTCACCAAGACCCATAATGAAGTCGCGTGTTTGTGTTTGTTTCATAATTTCTATCAGTGGTATGTAGAAAGTATCTTTCTCCTTGACGGTCTTAGCTTCAGTAGGTGCATGCACGGCAATAAGAGAAATATTGTTATATGTACCGCGTACACGTAGGCAGCAGATCCTCCCACTGACCGGGATGAATTTCATCATGGCTTCTTGTATGCGTGCACCAACAAGAAATCCAGTACCAAATTCTCTTCGAAAAGGATGTACACTACAGTATAGAGAGTGTTTATCCAAATCTTGTTTTTCGATTATCGGCTGTCTAATTTCTTGCAGAGCAATGATATCCATCCTATACCTCTCAGCTTCTGTTTCTGGACTTATAAAAGCATCAGGAGCGCTCAAGCTGAGCACGTTCCACGTCCCGACTTGGTAGTCTGGTCCTTTTTCACGTCCAGGTAAAATTCTATTTTGAAATCCTGGTCTGTTATTCTCTTTTTGATTTTCAAATTTAACAAATTTTTTTTCCGGGGTTAAGGTGTTAACCTTAAGTTCAACCCAAATTGTCGTGAACGGGTTCGTTCTGAATCTTAAAGTTACCAAAAACAACCTTTTTGCACGTTTATATAACGAGCCGCTTGATCCAAGACAGACGCCCGCTCCAAGCCGCCTCTGACATGGAGAACAGACGCTTGAGTCGCATTGGTTTTAAGGCACCAATTCGCTGTGATGTAGCGTCATTAACTAAGCAGTTTTTACTCTGCTTATCTCCAATACACCAACTAATTCTGTCAGCATTACCCAGGCAACACGGCGTGGACGTCGAATTTCGGATTTCGCTACCACAGATTTTTTTATCATCGTTATACCATAGCTATTGATATCACTTTTACATTACAGCTAGCCTTAAGTTAATTATCCAATAAAAACAAATCACCTTGGTTCTTTGGTTTTATTAAATTTTAATAAAACTAAACTGTGCCGAGGCATGCACTAGTATCATACAATTGATGTGTATGTACTCAAGTTTTTTTAACTTGATAATAAAAAAAATCACTTTGGTAACTCAGTTGTATTTAATTTAATTTATTTAAACCAGAGATTTGAACTACTAAATCAACTAATTAGAATTTTATTAAATTTGGTTTATTTTAATCTTATGAAAACCATAAACCAATCAAGTTTCTCCGTTTGTTACTTTTACGATCTACAAACCACTTTGGTAATATTGTTTTATTTAATTTAATATAAACAAACTATACATTTTAACTATTAAATCAACCAATTCATACAAATTAATTAAATTTCCAATAAAAAGAATTAAATATTCCAACACTCGTTAGAATCATCAAAAAATGCACCATATTTTTTTTTTGTCTTTTTATAAAGCAAACTATTTTTCTCAATTTATTCCGACCGACTACCAAAAATGTAAACTCGTACAAAAATATCAGTAAAAATTAATGAAAACTCAAATGAAAAAAATGTGACAAAAAACCCATTGAACTAATAGTTCAATATGTTCAATTGTTCGATAAAACGCCTTTTCAAGGGTGATGAAATTACTTCAGGAACAACTGCTTCGTTCCAGGACCACCGATCTGGAATTTTGCTCGCCTAAAAAGTATATATTTTGTACGTTTTTCTTGATCAATAGACCTTTTAGTTTTTTAATGAACACAAAAACCAGTCCAGGTTAGTTTTAATGCAATTTACTTTAGGCATTTTTCAAAGGGGCTGCTCTTTGACCAAAGCCTTTTGCCTTAGTTTCCAAGGACGCAAGAGTTCAAAATTAGTTCTTGTTTTAACAAGTGAGCGTTTTACTCTGCGTTAGAAAGACTTGACTGTCGTTGTTTGGAAGAAGACAGACGGCGAGTTAAAATAATTTTTTGTAGAAGCAGATGTGAAAGGTTCCTCGCTTACGATCGGTGACCTTGGAGTATTGAATTCAGTTATTGATGCACTCTAATTAGAGCTAGGTACAACTTTTTTTGTTACGGAATCAAAGAAAAGTCTTGTTCTAGCAATGTACAATTCTTATTACAAGGTTCAATCTGAATTTGCAATTTTCAAATTGTTTTTAGGATGCTGGATCAAAAATGTATACCAGCAACACCAGATCCGTCTCAATAGCATGTTTTCCCATATAATCCATGCATGATATTTGCCTACTGCCAGGATTTTGGGCCCTAAGTGACCCATAATTCCTTTCCGTTGTTTCCTTGGAGTAGTCGGGAAAGTGAGTTTTAATCCTAGAAGGTCAAAATAACTTTTTTATGGTTAGTAACTTTAATTTCAAGATTTATATCTTTAGTACCTCAGGAGGGGGACTGGGAAGTTCGGGACTGTGATGTACACTTTGAAACACTCTCGGACATCTGCGAAGGCTGGCAGTACGATTCAACTCGTAACCTTGCTTGGGGTGTCGTCTAACGCATGGTTTGGTTAAATTATGTCAGAGTACTTATGCCAACGTGTCTGCTATTGTTGAGTCCGACAATTGACATTTTGACATGTTTGGGTTGTCAAACTCGACAATAGCAGACAAAGGTTACCTTCGTATTCTAAAACCAATTTCCACCCCCCCATTGTTAAAAAAAATTGTGGTAGCAAATTTACAAGATCGCGGGTAATCGGCATTTTTCGGTATTTTCGAACAAAAAGCGGCCGAATCGAGAAAACGGCAGAACAAAAGTTTTCAGACTCGTCAAGAAAAGGCGCCTTATGAAGTATAAAATATGTGGTAGTCATCATATGAAATCGGCGTGGGCTAAGGGACTGTTTGATTTTATTTATTTTATTATGGCTCATAAAATTATTTTTTACATATAGGGAAGACAAAGAGGCCCCTCAACAAAGCCCTGTGCTGAGGTGAAGTTAGAATAAAACTGGATGATGCAGTGACCAATCTACGACTTTGACCATGGATTCCTTGTCACACCTGTATCAGCTTTGGGTTTGGACTTAGTCTAAACTTTGACTCTCACTTAAGACCTTATGGATTTGTTGACCCTGCCGTCAAAACTTCTATGATCATTGAGTCTGCTAAGCCCTATTACTATACCTAAGTGCCAGATCCAAGATAGGATTCACTGTATTTAAAAAAGCATAGGGTTAACTCCTTTCCTACTATTTGCCTTTAACCATTTGCCTAGTTTTTGTCGATACTTTTCTACCAAATTTTTTTAAAAATTAATGGATGAAGCTTTGGTTATATATGTAATCAAAATTAGTCAAAACTATTATTAGATAAATTTGAGCATAAATCGACTAACCTAAAGCAATTGTCCCTTTCCCTTACAAAACGACCGTATCCACCAAATAGGCTGCTATTAATAGACACGTTTTTCGATTGAGCTCAAACTACAGCACGGTGCTTGTTTTTGGCCTCTTCTTTTGGTTTATATGTCATTTTCTTAGATGTGTGACAACTTGTTTTCCTGAATATTATATATAGCAATTTTCTTGTTTTACAAATGTTTGTCAACTTTTGGTTGAAAAACTTGTTAAAAATATGCTGGGCGGAAGCTTTGGATATACCATGTAATTAAAATTAGTCAAATGAAAACGATTGCTACACAAAAATTAGAAAAAGTAGCGTTCGTCAACACCTCAGAAAACATGTTGTTGTGAGACCTAGGTTTTAAAAGGCTTTTATGTGTTGTTTTGCTTTATTTTGCCATTACTTCTGCACAAAACATTTTATGTGAAAAAAAAATATACTACTCTTACTCCAAAATACAGTTTGTTTAAAACAGTTTCAATATCGAATTGCACCACAAATCTTTAAATATAAAAAAATATTGACGTCTTATCTGTTCACTCCTTATCCCATTTAATTTCATTTTTTAAATCTTCTAATGACGCATCCTCGTTTATAATAAAAAATTCTTTTATGTACAAATCAAATATCATTCGAACATCGAAAAGTCTTAATTCATTGAAACCAACAAAGGTTCCATCCCATTAATTTTCTGGACTATTTTCAAAACTTAAGCATACACAAATTATAATAATAAAAAATATCTTAAAAATGTCTTTAAGAAACGAAAAAAAACGTTATTACGAACTTCAAAAACCAAAAATTGAATTACATATTTTTCCACTTTTTCCCTGATACCTTTTCATCAGAAAAATTAATAATAAAAGGAAAAACTTTTTTATTTTTATATCATCACTATACCAAAAATATAATGACAAAGTTTTCGATAAAGTACCCTTGGGCTATTTTACTGAAAAACCATTTTCATTATATTATATAAAAAAAGGAACAGAAAAAAAGAAAACTGTTTCATATATCCATTTTCGTTTCTTTTTCCGGTAACAATAAAGTAAATTTCTTGGTCTCGTTTTTATGTTTTTCTTTTACAAAATGAAGCAAGAAAATCAGAAAATATTACAAAGAAAAAAAGAAAAATTATTTTGTTATCAAGTACGGTCAGAGTAAAAGGATAATATAATTTATGGCAATTAGCAAGTTTGTCGTGTTATGGGTATAACTTTGTCTTTTTCGTTATGTGTTAAAAGAACACCTGAAATTGAATTAAGTAAGATGGTAAAAATGATCAAATGAACAAAAGGACAAAGGGAGTTAATAAAAATAAAAATAGAATAATGGTTAAAGCTCTTTGTTAATGACGAAATGTAGGAGGTAAGTTAATGGATTAAGATGTTTATTAAATCATTGAATTTAAAGAGTATGTTGTTCGAGATTTAGGTTGCAATTATTTAATTAAGTTATTTAATTACTGACTGACTCTGTGTGCTATAAGAATTTTGGGTGGTTGGAATTAAACAACAAATCTTATTTCTCTAAAACATCGTTGTAATGTTGCTGATCTGCTTGTTTTTGCTCATACCAAAAATATATTTGGTTCCACGTTTTACTTCTTAGATGGCTAGTGCATAAATCTAATCTGTTGATATCCACACTGTAATTGTGATAAAATGATATCCGAATTTGTATAAATGGAAAGATTTGTACGAATCAATTTTCTCTTTTCTCCTATATGCCCTATTCAATATATCTCAAGAATTAGTTGTCGGATTTCAAAATTTGTGTAATAATAATTATGGAAATTATTCCTTTTAAATAAAAATAATAATAGTTAAAATAGTGTTGATCCTCGTTTATTTTATTTTTTTCTCAAATTTTCAAATTTAATTTTTTTTCTACACAATACCAAAGATTTGAATCTTGGTGTTTTTTTTGAATATAGAAGCTTTTTATTACAATATGTTCTATATGTTCATGTTGCATGCAGCTATTGTTTTTATTTTATATGAACATTAGTATCGTTGCATCATAGGATGCAGGTTTGGATCAGTTACAAATAAAGGAATGAGTGAAATATTTTTTTTACAATAATTATATTTGATATGGTGGTCGTGATAGTATTGGTTTCTCTGGCTTTTGGAATCGTCAGAGTCCCTGTTCTTTGCTCCCTGTTCTTGTCCGTTTTCCCTTTAAAATTTTTGCTTGCAATTCAACATTTGTGATGAGGAGACAAAATGGAATTCACAGACTGAGGCTAGTTGGAATTTTTATCTCAAGGCACGCCACTCTGATTCTGGTTCCATTATCAGAAACGCATGGTGTTAATTACACATCGTCAAAAACCAATTTTTTTTTCAAATTATCAAAAATTTTAACATAAATTATTTTTACTAAAAATGATTTACTTATAGATGAAATCCGTAGTTAATAAAACTACCTCTTACTTAAGAAAACAAAACTAGGTCGTTTTAAAGGGAAAAATGAACCTTATGTATGAAAAAAATAAACGGGGATATCAACGCTCCAACCCCTAAAATTATTTGTATATTAAATTATTAAAAATTGCAACTGTAATAATTTTTACTTAAAAGGATTTATTTATACCATTAAAACAAACAAAAATTTAACAGCCGTCAAGTAGTTCTTGAGATATATTAAATTGAATATATACTGGTTTTACAAAACTCCCCTCAGGTCTAGAGGGAGAACCATTCACGACAAAAAAGAATTCTTCTACGAGACATTTTTTTTCAATTTTCCCTTCCCTTCAATGATTTTGATTATCTTTAGTATCACACCATCCGTTTACTGTACATTATTTTAATAGAGTGACTAAAATGTGGGAATTAATTTCCCCTCAGTTTTCTCAAATAGTTTGACCCTCTGAAATTTTAATAAGATATAAATCGTTACTTATAAGTATTAGAATCGCCATTCAAATGTCATAATGTTTCAGGTCGGCATTTGTATACGAAGATAATTGTATTATAAAAGTGTCAAAAAATCGTTAATGGTGTCAAAAGAATGATGAACATACTTTTTCTTGCACAATTTTTTGACAAACATATAATGCAAAACATTTGACTAGAAACATTTGAAACATAAAAGCAATTATTTGGATTAGCTCCAACTACCCCCAACTAATAGGAACAGATGGAAGAATACATGTTGTTGCGAATTAAAAACTTGTAAAGTGAAACGATGCAGTTGCACTAAACTGAAATGTATCGTGGGATGTTTTTGAGTTAATCCTGCTTTGGTCACTGATGACTAAAAGATGTAGTAGGAAAATGTCAGCTTTTTGTATATTAAATGTTTTTTTTGTCAAAACAAATAAATAAGTAAAATTTTAATTTTTGTTTTCGGGGTGCGGCAAAATCACTATATAACAATTTATGTTGTTTTTCTTAGAAGCGAAATTTCCACTATTGATTTTACAATTTAAAAAAAAACATTATTTATAACTAATAAACTGTCATTAATTTATAAACTGTCATACTGGCAGATCGCAGAGAGACTTCTTTGTCCGAACTGCGTACAAATGGAATAGTTTGCCGGAACACTTAGTCTCAGGTGGCTTCAACCCACAGATGTTTAAAAAAAGCGTTAATCTACACCTTAGAACGCCAGTTGTTGTGGGACCCAGGTCTAGACCTAGGTCTTAAAAGGTATTTATGTGTTGTTGTGACACATATTCTAATAAACTCTATTACACAACACATTTTATTAAAAAAAAAAAAAAAAAATTTTTCTCTTACATGTTTCAAATTATTTATTATATTGACTGTCCAAAAACTACAAAAAATCCGAGTAAATATCAAAACATTTTTATGAACAAACAACATACAAAATGAGATAACAAATCAAAATAAAATATCATTCCGCAATCCGCACTGGGTGAAGAGAAAATATGAGTGAAAAAGACGATTAGTTGTATTAAATTCATTGATTCATGTAGAAGTATATTGTTTAGACAAATGAACTTTTATGGGTTAAACAGCTTCATAACAAGGTTAATTTTTTTGTTATTGAAAGACCTTGTAATAATTGATATTCCGATTCTGGTTAGTTGTCTATCGGTGAAATTGGGTCGGTTGTTGTTAAGGGTGATTCTGCCTAACGATTCGAAGGAATAATATACAATGAATAGAGAAGAAATAAGCTTCACCCCATAAGTCTTTCAATATCACTCACGTAACCCACTGTTCCCACTGTTCCCTAGTCTAAGCACTCGCAGAGTTAATATTATGCCAGCAGCAAAAGAAGTTCATGTAAAATGATCTAAAAGTTTTCTATAGTTCCAGTGGTTAAGTCAAACTTTGTTATAGATGCCAGTTTTTGTTTCAGAAATTTTTGTTTGAGAAATTTTTGATCAACACAAAAGATAAACCAAAACAATACAGCTAAGTATGTCGATTCAATCCCAAATGGCCAACTTGATGTTCTGAGATGGTAGGGACATCAGTGGTATGATTGTTTATCAAAGTAATTGCAAAGCCTCATGTTTCAGGGTAAATAATATTCTTTTAGGAAAATTAATTAGTGTTATAACCGCAGCAAAAAGTAGCCTTTTAGTTAGAATAAAACATAATTCTGTACTCAGTACTGATGTGCAACATGTTTAATATAATCAAAAGTAACACTGGCCATGTATGTAAACAAAATATAAACAAAAATGCTACTTTTCCTAGTTATTTATTACTATTTATAATTAACAATATGGTTCTGACACACATGGTGTTACGTTTGTGTGACAAAATGCTTCGGTTGTGATATGTTATTTTTTGGTGTGGTTTACGCTATGAATATAGGGCTAAAGATAGTTTCCATTATAAAACACATTTACACAATGTCAGAGCACACATATATAAACAACACAATGCACACTGAAAGCAACTTTATATTTTATAAATGTACTTGTGAAAATATCCGTAATTAATATGTCCATATAGTTTGTTTAGTTATCTGACAACAATTTGTAAATTAATTTTCTTGCATTCAGTACTAAAAAAGATGGACAGTTGCCGTATTATGTTTTCCCTAATAATAATGATTATGACACTAATGTTGGAATAGAACAGATTAAGAGCTATTTGCTGATACCTAAATAAGTTCGGGGAAAATTGTATTTCAAAATAACAAGTTTTCAAATATAGTTTCCATAACATTGTAAAAATTTTCGGAATAAATTTTAGAATTTTGAAAAAAAGCTTAAATTTTTGATTTTGATTTTCGGAATTTTGAAAAAAATTTGTATACGTGATTTTGTTATAACTTTTGCAATATTTTAAGAATATTGGAAAAAGTTTCAATATATGATTTTGTTACAATTTTTGCAATATTTTTAGAATTTTGAAAAAAGTTTCAATCTTTGATTTTATAATAATTTTTGGAACATTTTTAGGATTTTGAAAAAAAGTTTAAATTTTATTATAATATTTAGAATATTTTTGAATTTTGAAAAAATTGTGTTTTTGAGTAGTTTACTAGATGTATCATCTTTTCACTAAATTATATTAGTTTATGATCTATTATAATTTTTCGGCAACGTATTGATGTTTCGTGTTAGGTTTGTAATAAATTTCTAACACAACTTGAATGGCTATTCGTTTGGTTATTTATAAACAATGTTGTATCGCTAGGCCATATGACGCAACAGTTAGTATTTATTGTATCGTCTGGTTATATATAATGATTCATTCAAGATGACTCATTAAATAATTTTTGTTCTTTGGATTGAATAGTTGGATCTGCAACAATCTGGGTGAGTAAATCATTTATTTAAACGTTTAAATAATAGTGGTGGTGGTGTGATGCTCTTGGTTTCTTCGGATTATTTTGGGTCAACAAGGTTCCTTCCTCTTTTTTTTACTTATTTAATTCCGTTCACACAGTTTTTTTGCATACATATTTGTTTGTTTGTAGTAAACTGGTTGATATTACTGTTTGAACACACATGACTGAAGCTTTTCGGATTCCCACTCTGCCAGGAACCCAGTCCCCGATTGCTCTTTGCTAGTGCCTCACTAGTAGGTCCAGTGTTCATTACAACCTTCCTAAAACTCACGTTAGGAGAGAACCAAATGAGCCTGAGTTGGTTGCAATTTCAGGTGTATCCACCTTGCGGTCTGCTACAATTCCAGAATAAAATCTCTCCAAGTGCCAGTCATATCTTAACCAATACCAAATGTAATGATGGAAAAATAATTAAAAATGTTTACATATCTGGTGACTTCAAAATTTAACAGGCTCTTCATTGTAAAGCACTTGATTAAAATAAATATCATACGCATATAGTGTGCTTTATACTTTTTTACATTATAAGCCAAGCTACGAAGATTAAGAGCATGGAAAAAATAGAACACAGAGCACCTAAACATAATTTAAGTCTTTCTACCAATGCAATGCAAGCCGAATTAGTATTCAGACTTATGAAACATTGAAAGACATTATATACAAAAGTTTAATCAATTTCAGAACTTGTTGAAATATAATGCTTTAGACCAAATCAATAATGACTATGTACTACATGAACAAGCATGTTAACAAACGTTGCACAACTGTGTGTTTCTAAATTGAATACAAGAAAACTCCCATATTCGTTTCGGCTTCTTCATTTTTTCGAATAAAATCGTTCATCTCATTCCTAATCCATGTTTTTCCCCCCAATAAAACAAAATCTTACATGAATAATATCCAATATTTATATGATGTACCGACCCTATTTATGATACAAAAAAGGTATTGACCGTAAATTTATTACCATCATCAAAATATTGATGTTTTGTAGATTGCATACAAAGTTTTTATTTATTACAGATTTAAATTAAAATTCGTTTTTTGGCATCATTGGATTGAAGAAGTTTGGTGGTAGAAATCTAATCAATCCAAACCGAATGTTATGATTAACATAGGTTACATAATTTGAAATTATCATCTGTAATGGAAAAACTGCGATTTCTTGAGTTTTATTGATTTATGACCAGTTTGATGTGGCAATCATTTTAGTTGCAATAATTTTGATCACAATATCCATATGTTATACAAATATGAATAAATTATCGCAATATGCTTGCAAAATAGGTGAGAGGTTAACTTCAGATTTTTAAAATCAAAGGACATAGACTAAAACATGAACTGTTCTGAATTTTGAGCTTAATCCAATAACAAGAGAAAGAATGCCAGCGTTTTTAGTATAGATATTTTGTTTTTCTGTATACAAATGGCGATTTAAGTTTACGACATTCGGCTGATTACCCACACAGTTAAAAAAAAATTGAATATGTAATGGAAATTGCTACACATACAGGTCCTACGGAAGTTTCAATTACAAAACAATAGAAAGCTGCTATATAAAGTTAAACTAATGCTCTTTGCATCAATATTTAACAGAGTACTTGGAGTAAAATAAAAAAGCTTGTTGTTTAAAAATGTTTGTTATTTGCATTAAATAAATTAAGCGCAGCATTTTTTTAGTATGACGTTTTAATGCAAATTACATCATAATTTCGAGATACTTTGATTATAACGCACCTGCCTAAATTAATCAAATTAAAATAAAAAAATTACAACGGAATAAATTAAAACATACATACCACCTTAATCACTATTATTATAGACTTTTAGCTGAGAAGCGATAACTAAAACACACATGAAACGGTTTTAACTATATATTTCTTAAATGGATAATACTATAGTGAATTTTAAAATTTCATTAATGTATTAAATTGCAGCAAGGTGCATTAAAACTTCTAGCTGTTCTATAGAAATAAATTATGATGCCAGAGTTGTTTTAAATTTTATAGGAATGCATTGAAATTAGGTTTAATGCAACATTTACTTTACAATTCAATAAGAACCTGCTACGCATAGCTCCTATTGCAAGACTTGCTTTAAATATTGCAGTTACTTTTTCAACTGTGCAGCCTCCACGACTCAATAAAGCTTGCAAGTTATGAAAATCGGAATAAATAGCTCATGCGCAAACTCTGTACTAAAATCTAGTCACGTTACCATTCTTATTGTTTTTGAATGTAATAAACATTTTTTATTTCCTTTTAAACAATCTCGAGAAAAAAAAAGAAACAAAAAATCACATGAAAGCTTTTATTTTTCCGTGTGTTTTTTTGCTCGATGGCGTTCACGACAACTTGAGCAACAAAATAACTTAAAATAAATAATACAGCGAATATCTTTTTGTAAAAATATTTGACACTTTATTAATTAATTTTCTATTTATTTTCTCAATCGACAAACTACAAAATTACAATAAAACTTCCTAAATGTTTCTTATTTGTTTTATTTATTTCCTTTTTATTTTACACAATGCTCTCGAATAAATTGAGCATCGTTTTTTATAGCGAGAATTTTCTATATTTTGTTTCTTTTTCATATACATTGGTCACACACAAAAATCATTTAGTTAACCATTTACCACATTATCTCAATATACAAAAACCATTACAGACCACTGTTAAAACTATAGACCACTATCTATTGAATATAACTGAAATTTATCAACATAAAGCTACAGATATAAGAAAAAAGTTAAAAGAGAAAATGAATGTAGAATTAGAGATGTCGTATAGCTCACACCAATTCACAGTGTTTTGTATTTTCCAATAATTTTTCTTCCAATTCCAATAAAAGTCTTCTCATACAAAATAAACAAGCATAGGGTTCGAATTAACGCTTATCACTCACACCATCGTTTGAGTTCTGGTGTTAGACACATTCAGCTATAGAGGTTTTTATAAATCTTTTTCTATTGCTTTTCATCCTAATGCTGAATAGTGGAATAGAAGGAGCAAGAATTAAGTAATTTACTATGCGAAAATAATTTATTTATAAGATGTCAATTTCTTTTTTCTCAAGCGCCTAAAGTAGTTTTGAAAAATTCATGGTAGAGTCAGCCATCATTGCAGAATTATCTAATGTTAAATAACTAAACAGCAATGAAGTGAAAAATAATTGTGTGAAGATTGACGAATAATCCACAGATATTCAAATAAAATAATCCTTTTTGCACATTTTTCCCAACAATCAACTAATTTCGTATTCCACAATTAAACCCCACAATCAAAATCGTTTTCTAGATTCATAAAAAATTCTGTACATTCAACAAATTCAAGTTTATTATTATTATTATTATTATTCCGAGGATTATCAACGAAAAGTTACAACAACAAAAAAAAAACATAAATAAATTTCCCATAAATTTTCCAACTACACGTGTTGATAATCTTGTAAAGTAAAATACGTTTGAAAAAATAAATTTTCCTGTTCTTCGGTTTACCTTTTAATTTTTAATGAAAAACATGTTTTTTTGTTGCGAGAAATTTTCGTGAAAATTTCATGAAAGTTGTTAAAACTAATTTTTATGTGTTACTTTATGTTCATAAATCATAAAGGATTTTTGCAATTTTTGTGTTAAATGATTTATGTTTGGTTTCGTTTTTAATAGTCAAGACAAAATAAATTATGTGTGTAGGTAAATGAATAACAAAAAGATAAATTTTGTTTATGAAATTATTTATGCTTTCTTGCCTTTTATGTTTTGAGTGATTAAACTTGTGTTTATGGACGAATCAAAATATTTTAGAAGATTTATTATGAGTAGACTAAAACAATTACGTTAAACTACTGTTGACAGCGGCGAAGAGAAAACTAGGAACCTCTCCGTTGCAATGGACTGTTCATTTAACTTAAACATTTATAATCAAGAGGCAAATAAGCTCTGATGCATAAGAATGATAATCTCGTCTCCCTTTGTTTCTATTTTATTTCAGGTAAAAAATTCCTTGACACATCCCATATTGGAAGGCACATATGCAAATATTAGTGCTCATATCACTATTTTGAGTATAGATTCACCATACGACATTTTTTTTATAAGTTGGCCATAGGAATATACTTTTGACATGTAGATTTTTAAGTTATTTTTCTATCTTCGTATTTAATAATTATACATCCCCTTATTGATAGCTTGATCCCAAAATGACCTTTATGAGGTCGGGAATATCCCAAAAATTCCGTTATGTAAGGGAATGTTTCGTCATATTCAAAACAAACCGTTTTATAACTGTGATCTATTATACTCCTCAGAGCAATTAAAAGTTCAAAGCTATCAGAAAGATCAATTATATTCTTGAATTTTAAGAAAAATTTTATGGATATATCGAATTATGATGTATTAACAATCAACAATTAAGAGAAATATAAAAAATAAATAAAATATTAGAAAATAAGTTCAAAACATTTCAACTCAACCTAATTAATTAAAATATAAGGAAAACATATTTCTAATCGATAAATACAAAATCAAATTAATTTAGTTATTAATAATGACAGTAGGAACAAAACCGTTTAGTTTTCTAGCCCAATATTTTGAAACAAATTCTTGTGTACATGTATAACCGTTTCAGCATTTCTCTAAAAAATTTCTCTAGATTCTCTTATTTCAAAATAATATCAATACCTACGACGCATATCAATATCGTTGACTTCAAAGAAGGTAACAAAGGCAACTAGTATTTTATTCTTAGACAACTCAATTCTCCTCGAACGACCGGATTTTAGATTATTCCTTAAGTATATTTTAGATTATTCATTAAGCCAAGAATTTTTTGAACCAGAAACACTTTTTGGAAACCTCGTCGACTTTTATTGAAGACAACTAGTTCAATGAAAATAGCTTCAACGTCAGAAACAAAATTTACCTTCTTTCACGTTCCCATTTGTTTAACTAAAATTTACGACAGAAGTTGTTATATCAGATCTCTCAGATTTTAATGAAAACTGGACCAGCTGGTGGTGTCACTAACAGGAAGCCATCGAAGAACTGCGTATTAAGCAAGGTTATGTTCCAGCGAGGTTCAGTCATGTGTGTCCGAGAAGTAATTTCCTTAAATTCAGTACAGATAATCAGACATGCGCACTTGACTCTAACACATACAATCACAATTGTTTCATTAAAAAAAAGAAAATAAAGATAAAAATGTTACACCCACCCCAGTAGCTGACGTCTAGATTCACCTCTTCATGCCTTTTAAAATTTAAAAGCCATCTTAAATAACATTTTGTCACACGATGCGCCACAGGAAAAGGTTGTATAGCAAATCAATATGGATTGTAGAATATTTATGAATATGTCATCCAATCCAACGGTACGCCACAAACGAGGTTTATATATCAAATCAATATGAATTACTTCTAAAAACACATTATTTTAATAATACTTGAGATAAAAAAAAATTTGACTAACACCAACGTTTACATTGTTATTTTCTATTTTTGGATAAGACTTGAAATTCTACTACAAATCCGAAACCAATTTTATATTCCCTAATCAAAGAATTTTCTAATTTTCTAAATTTGATTAAATTTTTTTTTCTAATACTATAAATTTACCAACAAATTTCGCTAAATAATTCAATTGGTCTTAAAATTTAAACTATAAATTTAGATTAAATATAAATAATTCTAAGTAGAACTATTCTTAGGCAGCAATTCTCATCTACTGCTTTGAAAATTACAAATGTCCAACCAAGTACATATCTCAAAAAACTTATCAATCAACAACTTATCGAAAATGCGACATCAATCGTTGAAAACAAAATCATTGCAAATAGGGTTGAAAAATGTATGAATAAACAGCCGATAAGTTGTATCTCGATGATTCATGAAAAGAAAGTTTTCCGGGCAAACGAATTTTGTTTACTTTTTCATGGACTCGTTGTCCTTAATGCAACTTATAGACTAGACTTTTTTGGGACTCCTGTTGATCTGTCCTCTTTGGACAGTTTAACTTGTTAATATTTGGTTTGTGGATGACTATGGAAGCTTTAATACCGCCCAACCAAGAGCATCGTTATTTCTATTTTGTGTTATATTTTGGATGGTGGTTTTTGCACACCTTTTTTTGTAGGCTTAGTGAGACCGGCAGCATTTTTTTGCTTGGAATATAAATCATTTGGACTGAATTGTTTAATTGTCTACAAAGGGTTGGCATGCAATGAAATTTCTGGTTGTTCCAGCAACCTCTTCTACGTTGTGTAGGCATTGAAAAGGTTAAAGGAGTTTTCATTTGTTTTTCTCCTTTTTTTCATGAGATCCACAATCAATCTTCTCAATCATCATTAAAATGGTGTACTTTGATTATGATTATTCAGATGGTTACTATCCATAACCATATTTAAATTTAAGGTATTTATATTTCGTCCCGCCCAAAGGTTCATAGATACTAATGTATCTATGTACTCTGATCGTGTTTTATGCATAAATTTAATTCTGTTCAAAATTCAAATTTGAGTCTTGAATGATAATTCACATATTTAACCGTGAATTATCCGTTCTGAACCGTTATTGAATCATCATACTGTTTTTTTCTGAGCCGACCAAAGATAGACATACTATACCACCCAGAAGTCTAGCCTGGTTATTCTATGGTACTACCATAATGTAAACGAGCTAGACTTTTGGTTGGTATGGTATATCTCCTTTCGGTTGGCTTTTAAAATATAACAGATGCTCTAAAAAACAAATTTCAAATATTGAAATTCAAATCATTTTCAATATCGAAGTTCTGTTGTTGGAATCACAAGCTGCTAAATCTTCAAAATATTGTAATAAACTTCGTCCAGAATGGGTTAATTTAATTTACTCATAAATAACCAATACATTCTGCAAAGATGAATTAATGTTAACTCCTTTTAACTAATACAATTGGCATAAATTAATGTAAATTAAATTTGTTATACAAATGTTTACATTAATGAAAGTAGGTGTGGCCTATTCTTGATGTATGTACTACGTAATATTGATTTCTAGAAACTACAGTGAGTTACCAGACGTTTTTTCTTATTTGTTTTTGAATATAAATAAGCGAACAAAATATCAGATAGTGTTTTACTTTTGCAATGAAAAAGTGTTTATAAATATTCGCAAGTATAAGGAATAATCGGTGAAACTTGAGCCTGGGTACTAATAGTGAAAGAATTTGAACTTAGTGGAATAGTAAATACAGATTTTACGATTCCGAATATTATTGATTCAAATTGTGGAAAAGCGGTGAAGTTTATTGTACACAAATTGGAGACCTTGGAATTTATTGTAATTAAAATCGGAAGTTGCTGTAACTGGTTGATAAATAAAGTTTGAGATTTTGTTAACTAAAGATCTGTCTTTTTACTGTCGTATTTGCTCAATAATCGAAAAGAACCAACGAAGTGTCGTTACAATATTTTAAACTCCAGTGCTAAATTTTTCGTAAAAGAATAAAACATAAAGAATTTTCTAGCATATGTAAGATTTTAAAGCAAAACGGAGAATTGATATGTGCATCAAAAAAAGGTGTTAGTCCTGGTCCCCTGATTGTGGGTTGGATGTTGGAAAACATTTATTAAAACTAAATCTAGCTCATAGAAGTATGATATTACAGAAACTAATAATTTATTTTATTTTTAAATTTTTGTTTACTTCCGCAAAAATTCGTGTTTAATATTTTCGAAATTAAACAAGAATTTAAAAGTAGAGCTCCCGGGAGTTGAGCATGGGGAACCAAAACCTGTTTTTATAATTGCCATGAAAGGCTACGACCTTATATAGTAGACTAGGTTAATATTTGACCTAGTTTTAGTTTCCTGTATTGGAATTAGAATGTAGGTTATTGGTTTATTGTGGTTTGTTGTTGTTGTGTGTGTCCCAAGCCGGTTGCTAAAGGCCTTGGAAGGTCGTCAGGTAAACTAGGTTAGTATTTGACCTAGTTCTGGTTGTCTGTATTGGTAATTTCTCGATTTAAAGTGTAGGTTAGTGGTTAATTGTTGTTTGTTGTTATTGTGGGTTTATTGTTGTTGCTAAAGGCCTAGGAAGCATGTCAGATAGACTAGGTTAGTTCAAATGTGAGTTCAAATTTAAAATTAAAACAATAAAATAATGGTACAAATGACAGATAAAACAATTTGTCACGTGTTTTTATTCATTTTTCTTTTTACATTTTTGTTTTAAAACTAAAATAAAACTATTACATGATTTTATGTACATTAATTTTATTGGGTTAACCAACCCTTATTAATTTATTAAAAACTTTTTCTCTATGAGGTTTTTTTAGAACTGCAGAGATAATAGGTTCAATATTTTTTATTCGTCTATGAAATCTATCTCGATCTCGTGCATATTCTTCATATTTTCCCTGTCGAGCTACTCTATATGCATAATCCCACACATACATAACGTAAAGATCTAGTTTATTGTTAAAGGTAACTTTTTTTGTTTTTAACATTATAGTACTTTTTCCTTCCGAAGATGCATATAAATGTTAAGACAGTTTTTTACAGCACATCTAAAATGATTATTTGAAAGATGTATCGGACACATTGATTTAAAATTTTCAATCTTTAATAACGACGGTATGGCAAGATTTTCTATTTTAAAACTCTCAATATACTTTTCAAGGAAAAATTTTTTTTGTTCGCCTTTTACATAAATTTTTTCAGCTTGTTCTAAATAGTATTTAATAATTGATTTTATATCCACATAGTCAATGCAGCCGCCATTCCAATTAAGTCCATTTATTTTATTGCCGCAATATCGGTTGCTATATTGTGCTGCTTGACCTAGTTCTTCTTCGTGGTAAGGTGGTTTGAAATGATAAACGATAGGAATCAAACTTCCTTTTTCAAGTAGAGCGAGTTCTTTGACAAAATATTGTTTATCGTTTCCTCTTAGAAATTGGAGATCAACTATGAAAACACGTTTGGCCATTGTGAGACTATATAAGAGACTGTCTGTCCAATTTTCCAAGATTAATTTTATACTCGACCTCTGTTTTGTATACATATAGATTTGTATAGTTAGATAGATACTCTTCGGCAAACCATGTTTTTTCATCCGTTTACTATGATGGTTGCCGGGCCGTCTTGTTGTGGGAAATCGACTTTTATTTTTAATTTAATAAAACAAAAAAACAAATATATTCAACCTCCAATTGAGAAGATTATTTGGTGTAACCCCGATAAAGAAGCCGTCCCGAAAAATATCAAAGGACTTGAACATTATAATACTATTCCAGATTTTTGTGATAATCAAGATCCACTGTTAATTATAGTAGATGATATGATGTTAAATTCTCACGACAAGATTGTGTGCGAATTATTTACTAGAGGTTCGCACCATAGAAATTTATCTGTAATATTTGTAACTCAAAACGTTTTTCACCAGGGAAAATTTTCAAGAGATATTTCATTAAATTGTAAATATTTAGTGCTTTTCAAAAACCCTAGAGATAAATCCCAAATACTGCCTTTAGCTCGTCAAATATACCCAAAACAGGTCAACGAATTTGAGAAAGTATATAATGAAGTAACTACCTTACCATATGGTTACATTTTAATAGACCTTACTCAAGATATTAATGATATATTTAGATTAAGAAGTGACATATTTGGAAAAAATTTTTGTTTTTGTACAAAAGAGCAATTGGAGCAATTTGGTGAGGAATATGAAACGATTACAAACCAACCGTCATATATTGCACCTGTTAAAAAATTCTAAGAGAAAATTTCAAAAAGTTATAATAAAACAATGTGAGCCGAATGTAATTAAAACGATCTGTGAAATTGCGTTAAATATTTTAAAAGGTAACTGTCATTTAAATAAAAGAGCAACCAATCAACTAAAAAAGTATAAAAAGGACTTGAGATCACTCATTTGCCGTAAGAAGTCGCTCACTAGTAAAAGAAAAATTATAATTCAACGTGGTGGATTTTTACCTGCTCTTCTCGGTGCAGTTTTATCAGGGGTGATTGGTCATTTTATAAAATGAATAATACAACATTTAACAAAATGATAATATTAAAACCTGAAATATATGAAAAACTAAAGCAAAATTCAGACGTTGAACTCAACCAGTTGGATAAAAAGATGAAAAACATTTTATTAAACAAAAATTTGTCCGATATTCAGAAGTGGTATTTGTATCGTCAGAACCTATTTAAAATTAGAAACAAAAAAAGATTGTTATCTAAAATTGAAGAGAAAAAAATTAAAATCATGGAACCTAAAAGTACCCAAACACGTTTCCGTACAAAACCCATATTTAGAGCGACAGACACTCAAACAGATGTTGTCGGTAAAAGAAATTTTGAAATGCAGTTTCCTGAAGAAGAAATATATGAGAATGAAGATGATGAAGTATTTGATAAACGCGTCCAGGAAAATATTTTTAAAGAAACAACACAGTCTGACAGTGAACTTGATGAAGACGTTCAAGACAAAATTTTCGCAAAAGCACTATCTGCCACATCAATTGGTGAGCGTTTAAGAAAACGAAAATTAACTCCAAATCAAAATTATCAAACATTTGAAACCGAGTCTGGAGACGTTATAACGGTTCCTCTTGACAGTCCACCCGAAAAGAAAGAAAAGCATATAAATAGCGAGAAATTTACAACACCTACAAAACGAATTTTACGACCAGCTAAAGCGGGTGACAGTCAAACAAAAATTAATTTTCCAAAACGTAAGAAAACATGGGCGATATACACCTAAAAGATGAATTTTATGTTACTTTACTCAGTGATAACTCAATGAATTACTATCCTGATAATACTTTATCAGCTTTTACAAATAATTTACATAAACCAATCAACGGTACAAACTGGAAAGTTGGTCTGTCGGAGATTTACTTAAACGATTTTCAACCAAATAAATACGGAAAAAACTGGCACATTGGTACAAAAGTTTTTATAGGAGGTAATTCCGAACACTTGGTTGGAATTGGGACGACGTACATTCCACATAACACGGATGAATATTTGTGTGATTGGAAATCTTTTTTGTTACCAACTCTTATTCAGAATATACACCCGTTTGATGGCTACTCAAGAAAAGAGGTTGAGCGTGAACTAATTTGGGGGATATATGATTTTATATCTTTGGATTCCAATTACGTGGCTGCACCTTCATCAACATCATTAGAAAAACAACTACCTGAAACAAATGAATTTATTAAAATATGTATAAATCAACCACCACTTGAGCTAAAATTAAAGGCAGATCATAGCTACTCACTCGAAGAGTTACTGAAATCATGTTTTGATCAGATAACTGTAAAAATTAAAGATTTTAAAAAGCATAAGTCAAGACTCTTAGATTTATTTAAAACATTTCTGCAATATTTACCTATGACACCCGTAATTAAACCAGAAATGCTTTTTGTCTATACCGATATTATTGAACCAAATATGGTGGGTGATAGCACGGTGAGATGTTTAAGAACGATAAACACAAAAAATGCATTTGAAGTAATGGAAAAAGAAATTTTAAATATACAATATTTTGCTGTTGAGAAAAATTTTTTTGATAATATTTCTATTCTAATCTGTGATAAATATAGTAGCAAAATTAATTTTGCAACAAGTAGTATTCCTACAAAAATTGTATTACATTTTAAAAAAGTATATAAATAAAAGGGGGGATTCTATTAAACAATTTAGTGTTTTATGAAAAGCATTATGGAAGGAGTATATTACAGATACTATTTGAGTCAAACGGGGAAAGGCATTGAGGATATTGGTCCGTTGGTACATTCGACTGTACCATATCAACGAGGACGTGGCCTAGGTAGTTTTTTTGGGGGACTTTTAAAGTATTTGAAACCAATATTTTCTTCGGGGGCTGATTTACTAAAAAGGCAGGTTGTAAACTCTGGTATAAGTGCTTTATCAGATATTGTATCCGGTGCAAATATTAAGGAAGTTCTGCAAGATCGCGGTAAAGAGATTGTCAAAAGTGTAAGACGCGGGGCAGTTCAAAAACTCAATGAAATGTATGGGTCGGGAAAAAGGAAAAGAAAAGTTATAAATAAGCCGTCGATCAAAAATTTAAATTATTTTACCTCGAAACGACGTAAAGTTATTAGGCGTAAGAAAGAAAAAGATATTTTTGATTAATTATGGTGGAATGTATGAAATCTGAATTGGATATATTTAAAGCACAACCTATTCAATCAAGTATTCTACGATCCGAAGAGGTTTCTTACAACCCTATAGCCTCATTAGATAAACCATCGGTAATAGAATTTGTTTCATTAGGTCATGGAGATACATATAGGGACTTATCTTCTACATATTTAAGATTGAAAATACGGATTTTGAAAAAAGATGGAGGGTTATGGAATAATGATAAAGGGGCAGACGGAAAAGAACTATCACAGCCAAGTGTAGTTAACAATCTTTTACATTCTCTAATAAAACAATGTAATATTCAATTAAACGGGAAAAATATAACACCATCAGACGGAAATTATCACTATAGAGCATATATTGAATCGCTATTAAATTATGGTAATGATGCTGCTACCACACATTTAGAGTGCTCAGGGTGGACATTAGATAAGGCGAACATAGAAAAATCTAATAATTCTGGATCGAAAGACCGTCAAAAATTGTATAATAATAGCAATGTTGTTGAGCTAATGGGTAAACTACATGTAGATATGTTTAACCAGCCTACCTTACTTATAAACAACGTGGATGTTCGAATTACACTAACACTAGAAAAACCAGAATTCTATTTTTTTTCTGACGATACCGATGAATCTCAATTGAAAATTTTAGAAGCAACATTGTTTATGAGACATGTAACTGTTAATCCGAGTGTTCTATTAGCACATAACGCTGTTTTGGAAAAAAAGAATGCTATATATAGTTATAAACGTGTGGAAGTAAAAACCTATACTCTTCCTATGAATACATCATCCATATCGCTCGACAACGTTTTCATTGGTCAATTGCCGACTACAATCATCTTTTGTATGACCGAAAATATTGGTTATTCAGGAAAAATATCAAAAAACCCGTACAATTTTAAACATTTTGATATTTCTCAATTTTCGTTGAATGTGAATGGGGTACAGATACCTAATACAGCAATTGAAACTAGTTTCTCTGATGAATATAATTGTTATACCAGAGCCTACAACACACTTTTTCAAGGAACAGGGATATTCCATAATGATAAAGGTCATCAGATAACAAAAACAATGTTTAGCAATGGATTTTTTTTACTTGCTTTTGATTTAACCCCCGATGCATCAGGGAATGAAATGTGCCAAGGTCTACTTAATCAAGGAACTGTTAGAATTGAAGCAAAGTTATCAAAACCATTGCCGTCCACATTAACTGCAATTGTTTATGGGGAATTTGATGCAAACATTCAAATCGATAAAAATCGAAATATATTCACAAACCTATAAATAGGATGAAAAAGCGTGAGTCTAAATATTTTACATCATGTCTTCATCCTGTGCACTTGTCGATGTTACATTTTGTTGTAACGACAAAAACAGTTTGTTTGTGAAAGAAATTAGTATAGTGGGATTTAAAGAGCCTTGTAAGAAGTTCGTAAAAGAGTTTACTTACAAGTTTCCAACAAAAGAGCTAACAAATCAAAATATTGAAAATTATTCTTTTGGAACTGTGACTAACGAAAATATAACTAAAGAGTTTAAACAAATATTAGAAAGTTTTGATATAATCATTACCAACAAACTAATTAAAAAAGAGTTTTTAGTAAATTATGTAAAGGAAGCGAGCAAAGTTTATGATCTGAGTCAATTTATTTTATGAACACTTTAGAAATAACTAACATTTTAAAATGTAACCAGCGTACAAACAAAAAATTTAAGGGGGTATTCGCTCTGGATAGAATTCCAAAAGTAAAAGAAAAACCATCTCTTTTAATCGTTAACACGGATAAGGCTAAGGACCCTGGAACACACTGGTTAGCTATTTATATTCCTAAAAAGGGGTGTATAGAATACTTTGATTCTTTTGGGCAGAAACCAACTAAACCTGAAATTTTAAGATATTTGAAGAATCATTGTTTAATTTTTAATGATAAACAGTTGCAAAGTAATTTTACAGATGTATGCGGGCAATATTGTTGTGTTTACGTTTGGTTTAGATGTTTTGGTTTAAGTATGAAAAGTTTTTTGAACCAATTCAGTAAAGTAAATCATATTGAAAATGACAGGTTGATTTTAAAACTATTTCATAAAATATTTGGAAAATACAACTTTTTACAGTCTTGTAACCCGAGAGTTAGAGGAAAGTTAAAAAGAAATGGAAATTCGACATGAAAACACGATGTCTTTATTATTAAACTATACATACTTTCTTAATAAAAACCAGACCTTTAGAATTTCTGTTGGTTTTACGGGGGAATCATTTGAAGCCACAACCATATTCCATCGTAATGGAAAAGAAGTAATTGTTCTGAAATATCGTGATTGGTGTGAATTTTACCATCTATACAAAAAGCTGCTGTGCAGTCGAACAATAAAAAATACCAAATTATGTTTACAAGCAGGAATTCAAGCTATTCGTAATCAAACTCTTAGTGTCAACAGAGAAGAGGCCGATATATTTAACAACCTTGTTGATTTTCTTCAAGCTGTAATGATTCACTATAAAAATTCCGAACAAAATGTAAGAGCGTATGTTGAAAAATACATAAAAACCTGTGAAGAAAAACAAGTGGAAAAGTTGCATGAAGAAATTAACATCCCAAAGCAACGGATCAATGTGCAGTGTAATTTTTCTAGATTATTTTTCGAGATACCTGTAATATTAAACAATAAACTACGCAAAATTGTACGAAAATAAAAACAATTGCCTTTTATTTATTTTATTTTTATTTTTATTTTTATCTATCTATAATGTTACTAAAAAACCATTCGAAATATCCTTCTTGCTCGACTTCGATATTTTGTTCTTCGTTAACCTGCAGATCATCTGTTTGAGAGTCAAACCAGTTTTGACCGTCCTGCCATTCCTCTTCTTCCTCCTCTTCAAGTAATTGCGGTGGTGATGGTGGTGGTGGTATAAATTCTTGAAAAGACGAGGTCACCTCGTTAACCTGCAGATCATCTGTTTGAGAGTCAAACCAGTTTTGACCGTCCTGCCATTCCTCTTCTTCCTCCTCTTCAAGTAATTGCGGTGGTGATGGTGGTGGTGGTATAAATTCTTGAAAAGACGAGGTCACCTCGTCAACATCAACATCATAATCATTCGTGGTTGAACTAATTTGGTTTTCTTGTGTAATTTTATTTAAAAAATAATTTTCATTACTTTCGTTGGTAAACGGAAACGAAGTCGAATCAGCTTCCATATTAAAAGTTGATTTCTGTAGGGAGACTGAGGATTTCTACAAAAATTTAGCTATTATGTACAACTTTTCAGAATCAGCTGCCTCTATATATAGAAAGAGAAACTAAATATTGTGTGTATTGTGTATAGGATGTCACGAGCACAAATTGTTTCAGAGCTACACAGGCCACTTAGAAAAAATTTTCGTAGGAGAAAGTTCATTCAAAAGGGTTTGAATGATACTTGGCAAATTGATTTAGTCGAAATGATTCCTTATGCCAAATTTAATAAAGGTTTCAAATATTTATTGACGGTGATTGATACTTTTTCCAAATACGCTTATGCTGAACCTGTCAAACGTAAAACTGCTGAAGATGTTTTACGAGCACTTGAAAATATTATCAAGCAAGCAAAGGATTCCCCAAAAAATATTCATTCAGACCAAGGCAAAGAGTTTTTCAACAGACAGTTTAAACAATATATGTTGAAAAATAAAATTAATCATTATCATACATTCTCAGAGCTTAAGGCATCTATCGTGGAACGTTTTAATCGAACTTTGAAAAGTATGATGTGGAAAAATTTCAGTTTACAGGGGAATTACAAATGGATCTCAATTTTACAATCATTGTTAAAAAACTATAATTCAACACCGCATAGAACAATCAAATTACCTCCAGAAAATGTTTCAAAGAAAAATGAAAAATCAATACTTAGAAGTGTATACATGCATCCAAAAATTTTTCAAAAAGCTAAATTTAAGATAGGAGATAATGTAAGAGTCAGCAAAAATAAAGGAAACTTTGAAAAAGGCTATCAACCAAACTGGTCAACAGAAATTTTTAAAGTGGTTAAAGTTAAAAATACATATCCGATTACGTATAACTTAGTCGATTATACCAACACTCCAATTTCCGGGGGATTTTATGAAACAGAACTAACACCTGTAAAATTTTCTGATACCTATCTTGTCGAGCAGATTTTAAAAAGAAAAGGGAATAAAGTTTACGTCAAATGGTTAGGATTTGATAAATCGCACAATTCATGGGTAGATAAAAACAATATAATTTAGAACTTCTGAAAACATTTTGGTAAAATTAAGTATTAATAAATTTGTATAAAATAATTCCTCGTTTTTACTGGAAATAAATAAGTTTTCGTTTACTTGAAATTATTAAAGAAAAACTCACTAAAACTTTTGTTTTACGTCGGGAAAAATATGAAAAAAACCCGACCTTTTATTTTATGTTTACATAAGCTACAAAATTGCTTAAAACTAAAAAACTGAATATTTGTTACTCCGACTAAAATTGACTTCTGTTTTACCTTTATGTTGTGTAATAATCGTAGTTTACACAAATTTAGGCCTTTTGTATCCAAACGGTACGGAACTATGGTCTTTCAGAAATCGACGTTTTTCTGATTTCGGTTGGTATCTTTTTGTTTCAGTTACTGTATGAACCTCATGATCTTTAGTTCTTTTAATATTTTGTGAAACCACAGCGATATTTTCCCAATCTTGCGGATGAAGAACAGCATGTTTAATCGTTTCAAAATTTATTAGTTTGGATGTTGTATGGTTTAAATTTATGCCTTTAACTTTACAAACAAGCTTTTCTGAGTTATCTTTAGTCGAAAAAACTTTAAACGCGTAATTTTTTGGTCCACCACTAACAAATTCAGATATATAGCTGCCGAGGCCATAACATTCTAGTTCATCGGTCATATCACCAATACGTTCTCCTAGAGGTGGGTCATATTCTCCTTCTTGACTTATATAAATGATTGAGTCCGTATCGTAATACAAAACTCTGTGACCGATCTTTTCTAGATAGCTGTAAAGATGAAGTCGAGCCTGTGCTGTTGTGTAAGCAGCTATACACACATTGATTGTTGATAGAGAATTTACCGCTTCTTCTTTATACTGCCAGCTCACAATTATAACTTCCTCGTTAATAGGTAGTATTTGACAAACTTCTATTGAAGGATTTGTTAGTAAGTCATTCAAAACAAACGGTTGGTTAACAATAGTTGTTTGTTGTTGGTTTTCTCGCTGACCAAATTTTCCCCAAAAAGAATTTAAAATTAATTTTGCAAAAGACCTTAATCCAGGATTATTGTTGATATTTTTAAATTCCAATTGAACTTCTTCTGAACTTAAAAAGGAATCAATATACTTTTGTTTTTCCAATTCTGTTTGATATTTAGACGGAAAACCTGAAGATTCCTGTTTAATTTTTATAAACTTATTCATCATTTCCGTGAAGAGTCCTTGTTCTTTCTTTTCCTTGTTATATTGCGTAATCTCGTATTCCCAGATTTCGTAAATGTGTAAAATTTTGTAGTTTTTTTTGAGAGCCTGTAAAACTTCGTCAATCACCCATGTTCCAGTTAATGCCCTTTCATCGTTAGAATGTAAACAAAATGCACTTTGATTTTTTTGATCTCCGCAGCTTTGGCAGAGTGAGAACATCAATTTGTTATTTTGTTTTTGCGGTAAAACTGGATGAAATAGGTTTTCTGGTGGTAATATTTTACATTTAATCAACCCATTCGTTTTTTGTAAATCAATTCCAGAACACGCAGAATTTCCAACATGTACTTTAGGGTGTTTAACAGGAAATTTGCCATATTTACAGACCCCCGGGTACATCGAGCAGACGTCTATGTATTTAATTTTCTCCCCGTTTTTACACTTATAATGAGTGTAGACATTGCCTGTTCTTCCACCATAGAATGCATCCCGAGGGTTTAGTGGTGCAGTAAAAATTATTGGGTGGTTTTTTAAGTAAAACATATTTTTGTTTGTTTTCATTTGTTCGCGAAATGCGCATTCCCACATTTCGATTACTTTATATCCAAGGGATTTTAAGTACTCATTTTTGGCCAGCGTGCTTTCATACCTTTGATTTAAAGTATCGTTAGAATCATTATACAAGGATACATCTCTTTTATGGATTAGGCACTTCGGATGACCATGGTAAAAACAACCTAGAAAGTTAATAAAAATTAATAATGTGTTATAGCGTGTTTTGAATTTTAATTTTGTTTTATTACCTTGAAACTCAAAAACTTCCTTAGTGCTGTCACAAAATGCATCAACTTTGACACCGCCAATCACTTTTTCTCTCCCGTTAGCAGCATATTGAAATTTAATTTTTCGGGTGTCCTGCTCCCATACAAGCCACTGTAGAGCAATTTCGGATTGATTGTCGACTAGTCTGTAACCATGTCGTGGAATTATACCTATCGTGTTCAAACACAGAAAGTTTCGTCTGAACACTAGGTTACAGGCTGAGGCTATTGTTGCTGCTTCTAAAAACGGTTCAATGTTGCATTCTTGTAAAAATATTCTTCTGAAGCTTAAACAAGCTTCAGTCAAAATCTTCACATCATTGCTACAATATTCAACTATTTCTTTTCGCATGTTGAATTCGCAATTTTTATTTTCAGTGTACCATTTATGAAACTCATTTCTCTCATCTTCTTTCATTGAATCGGGGGTGAAATATTTCATAGGCGGTAAAGAACCTATATAATTTTCATTTTCCAGTTTATTAAATAAATGCGGAAAAAACCCCTTTTTTAATTTTGTAGATAAGTTAAAGGCTTTTGGCAATTTTGCTAGGGCCATCGGGAAAAAATTAAGTGAATCGATAAATTTGACATTGTTGATCATCATCAAAATAATTTTCGTTCCTCTCATTATTAGTTTGGGTTCCACATTCGTTTTGTTTAAAACATAGTTTAAAATAAACTGATGATCAAACGCTTGTCCGTTATGAGCTACGACAATTATTTCACGGAATTCTGCGCTTAATTTCAAAATGTGATTCATCATTTTTTCGATTACATGATTTTCTTCAAAAATTATTTGTCTAAATTTACACTTTTGACAAAAAACTAGAGATTCATCGTCAATACAGTTGTCACATCTTTGCTGTAAAACACACAAATTAGGGATATGCTGTCTTAGTTGTGTATCAATATTTTTTTCCTGTCTTGTCTCTAAATCGTAGAATACATATATGCAGTTTTAAAAATTTTTCTGTTTTTTATCTTGCTGAATGAAGCAAAGATGATCCGAAGGTACATGTTGATGACAAATTTTACAAAAATATTCATTACAAAAATGCTGTCTTTCTGTTTTGTAAACGTGCAAACAATTTAAACACTTTTTCACTGTATCACAAATACTTTTTGAGTTACATGATGAGGCTCGATGAAAATCAAAACATTTTTCCCCTCTAAATGTTCTATTACAGATATTGCATTTAACATTTGTACCATTCTTTGGGCATTGTGTTGAATTACGACAACATGGACAAGTTTTTGAACATCTGTGTTCATTTTTGTGCCAAAATGGAACGTGACAACTTTCGCAATAATAATCTGTACAAAAAGCAGCAGTGAGTGATCCAATCACATTAAAATGATTTTCATGGTATAACAAATTTAGGTTTTTTACATCTTTTGTGGTATTTCCCTCAAATATCACAATTCGACCCCTAGTGTTATATTGGTAGACAACAATTTTGTAATTTGTCAAATAATTTTGAAATTTTGTTAATTCATGTATTCCACACCCCTGTTGTGGAATAATTACGCCTGCTTTTTGGATTAGCTCTTTAGCTTTAATTGCTTGAATTTTCCCGACATCATGTAAAATGTGTCTAAAATTGACCTCTTTATCAATTTTTGCAATGCACACTACTAGGGCACGGGGTAAGCATAAGTTATCTTTATTTTTTATTGTTATTATACCACGGCGTTGTTTGCATTCTTCAGCAAAATTGTAAAATTGTTTTTTCCTACCTTTACCATAAGGTAAACTGATATATGTTGCGGTCAAACAAAATTTGTCTGTACTTAAACCTGTAAAGTAAAAGTGAAAAAGTAAAAAATGTTCAGCATTTTCATTTAAAAGTACTCACCCTCGGAATTGCTTTGAAAAACCTTTGAAATCACATCCCAAATATGCTGAAACGTCAGTCCACCTGCTGTTTGAAAGTTTATCCATGCAGGGCCACGATGCTCGAAGCTTTCACCACAAAATGTCATTCCAATTTTGTCGCTTGGGCTAACTTCTTTTGTAATATATTTGACAATATCGTGGAGTGCCCCTTTAATCCAAGTAATTGGATCAATATAGCTTGGTACAGGTTTTATCGAAAATTTAGTTTCGCGTCTGCGCAAGTTAAACTTCTGCATATTTTTCCCCGTTTCGGAATCGATTAAAAATCGCTCTTCTTCCACTTCTTCCCCAGAAGTTATAAACCTTTTCATTAGAAGTTTTTTTGCCATGTTTTAATGTTGAATCACAAAACTAATACAATATAAATTTTCTAGCATGATAGGCTTTTATACTTAATTTGTCATCATATTGTTTTTGTATTACTTCAATACTCTAAATCGGAGAGTAAAGCAAATTTTCATCAAGATCTTTTAATTTATCTAAATTTTCATCGCCATAATTTACAAAATGTAAATAAATTATCACGAACAAAGCAAAATAAAAAATGATTTTTCAATTTGTTTTTGATGATGGAAAAAGAAGAATAAAGAATAAATAATAAGTTAAGCCAAGTTAAGATATAATAAGTTGATTAATGTACAAGATAAATTTTCATCGAGATTATTTTTTAATATACGTTTTTTCTCGTATGCATACAGAAAAGCATCAAGAATTGCATTTAATTTATCTATTGTAAACGTTATTATTTGACGTCTTTAAGTTTTCTTTGGGTGATTTTAGTTTTGTTGTATTTTGTTTTTTATTTGTTTAAACTTACAAATAAATAAAGCAAATCAACTTCAAGGTAGTATAATGAACTTGGATAGAAGATAAATAGAAAAATAAATAATTTAATTTATTGTTATTGTTGCGTTTTTTCTCATATGCATAATTTTTTAAATTTTTTATTAATTTTAAACAACAGAAAAGCATCAAGAATTGCATTTAATTTATCTGTTGAAAACGAAGAAGATTATGTGCTAGATGGGAAAAAATTTTATTATTTGCCGTCTTTAAGTTTTCTTTGGGCGATTTTAGTTTTGTTGTATTTTGTTTTTTATTTGTTTAAACTTACAAATAAATAAAGCAAATCTACTTCAAGGTAGTCTAATGAACTGGGATAGAATATAAATAGAAAAATAAATAATTTAATTTATTGTTAATTGATTATGAGTTTTTCTTTGTTGTCTTGTTGTGTTTTGTTATTTTATTTGTTTTTGTGAAACAATATATTTTTCCCCCCACTAACTTTTAAGCATCGTAAATTGGTATAAATATCAAGCAATTGTAATCAACAATTGTAGTCTAACATAGTTATTTGATAAACATGGAAAGTTCAACAGACAGCTTTTTAAACGAATACCTAGTAACTTCCGATTGTCAAGCGGCTCCACCTCTCAAAAGAAAGCGCTTACATCATCAAACACAGCAACAACAACAGATACTACAACAACAACAACAACAGCAACAACAACAACAGCAACAACAGCAACAACATCAAATGACCAGAAAACAAATTTTTCTGGCAAAATGTTCAAGCGCAGCAAAGGAGAAATCAAAACCATTTATGAAGATAGCGGAATTGCAGGAAAACCACGCATACAAATTATGCACAATTCGAAAAATCGACACAAAATTTGGGAAAAAGTGGATTTTCGAAACCGGAGATGTATTATTATTCGCACCAAATAAATTCAATGAATTATTTAACGAGGAAGATTATACAGCATTAGTTATGGAGGAAAATTTCTACCGCATAAAAACCCCTCAAAACGGTTTAACACTCTTAGAAGGTGAAAATAAAAACATTAATTAAATTTTATTTAAGTTTTAATTTTAAGACAAAAAATAAAACAAGAAATTAAATTTTAGTTTTAGAGCAAAAAATGTAAAAAAGAAAAAATGAATAAAAACACGTGACAAATTGTTTTATTTGTCATTTGTACCATTATTTTATTGTTTTAATTTTAAATTTGAACTCACATACAGGGAAATAACTAACCTAGTTTATCTGACATGCTTCCTAGGCCTTTAGCAACAACAATAAACCCACAATAACAACAAACAACAATTAACCACTAACCTACACTTTAAATCGAGAAATTACCAATACAGACAACCAGAACTAGGTCAAATACTAACCTAGTTTACCTGACGACCTTCCAAGGCCTTTAGCAACCGGCTTGGGACACACACAACAACAACAAACCACAATAAACCAATAACCTACATTCTAATTCCAATACAGGAAACTAAAACTAGGTCAAATATTAACCTAGTCTACTATATAAGGTCGTAGCCTTTCATGGCAATTATAAAAACAGGTTTTGGTTCCCCATGCTCAACTCCCGGGAGCTCTACTTTTAAAAAATAAAACAAATTATTTAAGATGTTTCGCCAAGTACTTACAGCAGTTTCAATACAATGTACAAAAACAAATGTCAATTTCCAAAATCAAAAAATACATAGGTTATTAAAGCTTCAAACAAGTATCGCAAGTTCATGATTCAAATTTAGCAGAATATTTAACCGTGCGTCCAAGTTTAGAAAATATTTAACTACTCAAGACTTTTTAGTTCTACTTTACGACAGGGAAAATAAAAAACAGAGTGGAGAAATCTCATCTAGATCAAGATAATAGTTTTTATTTTTATATCTTTGTTAGAGATCAAAGGTGGACAAACTGTTGATCAAGTTCAGCTGATATGGAGAAATCATCCAAATCAAAATGACCTTTGCTAAGGAGCTCTATAATCAAATTCTTTTCATTTTAATTTTAATTCGCCACACATTTAAATGCTGAAGTAGGTTGCAGTGACCAATACATAAATGCTTAGCTTCTGTTTGGACCAATCCATACACGGCGTAAATCAAAATATATTATAATATTTATCTAATTTATTTAAATGAAACAAATTAAAGGTTAATTAAACAACAAAAGTATAAACGAACCCACTACAAATATCCATACGAGTATTAAACAAAAATAACATGTACGAAGCTCAGGACTATGTAATTAAGTTTGTTTTCTTAACAACACAAAAAGCTTTTTTCCTTCTTCATTTTCGTTCTATTTATTTATGTAAACAGCAAATCTCATATCATAGGTATTAATTTTTGTTATTTTTTCGACTAGAAAAAAAAATAGCAATAGCATATAAATAGAATTAGAATGTTGTGGGTTGAATTTTAGTACATTTTCAACATATATTTTACATCGATTTTCAGATTAGTATTATTAGGATTATATAATACTCATAGAAATAAGAAAAATGAAGTTTGAGTTTGAATTCGTTGGTTTAAGAAGTTAATCACAAACATAATAAAAGGGCGTGAAGTGTTTTTTGGGCATCATCATTCTTCTGAACTAGTTTAAGCCTCTGAATTAGTTATAGAAAGTTGAACATAGTATGGATAATTGGGCATGAATATACTATACTTTTCAGTCATGTAATGTTTTTGTGGCTTTAATGTTTACAGCTGCTTTTTTTTAAATATGTACTCAGCAAACAGAAGCACAGAATGTATTGCAAAATGAAAGTTAATTTATGATTTGAAATATAAGACTTGTGGTGAATGCATTTTCATGAATGTAATAAAAATAACAATTATTACACTTGATTAAAGAGCACTTTGACTAATATATTATAAAATAATTATTGAAAATCAAAGTCATTTAATGAACTAAATTTGTTGATTTTGTTTCGCCGGCTGCAATTAACCAACTAATATTTTATGATAACTGGTTCTTTTAAAATAGTGTTTTAAAAATCGTTTTCCTTTCAAAATTAGGCTAAATTCACTTTTTTTAAATTACGTCGTAGGTTAAGCATTTTTTGATTTTTTTTTCATAATATGAAAGTTCCAACTTTAGCCTAAAACACCCCAAAATTTAAAGATATCATTTTTTTGTTCTAAAGATATTAGTTTTTAAAAGTTTGCAACCCGACCATTTTTTTGGCATACAAAAATGAGAAATTAAATTTTTGAAGATGGGGTTGATCATTTTTTCAAGGAGGTCAAGCATTTTTTGAATTGTTTGTTTGCAATATGAAAACTCCAACCGTTCTTTCAAACATGCCAAAATTTAAAGAAAATGATAAGGTGTTGAAATAAAATGTTTGACCTGAGATGCACATCTCTTAATATTATCTTTAGAACAAAAACAAAGTCCATCTTCAAGTTTTGGTATGTTTTAGCATAAAATTGGAAATTTCATATTCAAAAAGTCAAAAAAAAATGCAGGAAAAAAAATTGATGCGGCGTAGCGGCTAAATAGTAAAAGGTTTGCACCATTAGCACAGTTAATAAAATAAATCTCACATTTTCAAAAGAACTTGCACCAACTCTCACCAAAATATTCTATAACTCCTATAAATCTGGTATTTTTCCATCCTGCTAGAAGGTGGTCAATGTCCAGCCTGTCCTAAAAAAGGAAAGAAATGTGATATTTCAAATTATAGAAAAATAGCCTTACTCCCAGTCATGTCTAAAATATACGAGCACTATATTAATTCACACATATCCAAATTTTTGGAAGACAACCATTTGATATCTGACAGCCAATACGATCTATTGAACTATGTGGTACATCTTGGGAATAGCATACTTGAGAAACGAGGTGAAACGTACGTGATCGCGTTAGACATCTCAAAAGCATTTGATTAAATCTGGCATGCCAACTTAATCAACAAGCTCGTTGCGTACGGTTTTCATCCCGCAGTCGTGAAGTTGATTCAAAATTTTCTGTCTAACCGATACATCTCGGTATCTATAGATGGCTTTTCTTCTGAGTCCAAATTAATTAACGCTGGTGTACCCCAAGGCTCAGTTTTATCTCTCACTTTATTTTTATTTTATATCAACGAATTATTGCAAATCACCTGTAACCCAATAAATAGTTTTGCAGATGATAGTACACGGCACAAGTCATTCGTTCCCCTTTCTTCAAAGGGTAAAATGCATGAACGAATAAATCCCGCCCGGAGAGACGCTGCGATAAATGTAAACGAGGACCTAAAAAAGTCACCGATTGGGGTGACAAAAATTTGGTCAATTTTAATTCCACCAAAACACAGCTATTGATTGTTTGTCAAGTTTGGGGCGCTGCATCTGTTACTATCCTAGCTCTTTTGGACTCTGTTCAAAAGCGTGCTATACGAATTGTTGGTGATCGAAATTTAACATTAGATCTTGATTCCCTACAACATCGTCGCACTGTTGCTGATCTCGTTGTTTTTTATAAATATCATCACCAGCAGTGCTCGGATGAAATCAGGTCCATAATGCCTCAGACATATGTTTTTCCTCGTTTGACTCGTCAATCGGTTTGTGCAGGCGGTCGGACTGTCGAGATTACTCACTGTCATAGTAACAAAATGCAAAGGGATTTCTTTGTACGTGCATCGTACAAATGGAATGCTTAGCCCGAATCAATAGTCTCGAGTGCCTTCAATCCACAAGGATGTAAAAAAAGCGTCCATCAATACCTCAAGACGCATGTTGTTGACGATAAAGTGGAGAATGTTTGATTTAATTATATAACGATGACAATATTAATATTATGTAGCAGTCTTAAGAATCAGCAACAATAATGTTTATAAGATTCAATTCAAAATAAATAAGGATGATTGTACAATTAGGCCAATAGAATAACGGAAAAAGATATGACTTACGTGTTGTTGCTCGTAAAAGGTCAGAAATTTTTTTAATCTCTGGCGTAGGGTACTCACATAATGAACAAGCCGATTCCACTCGTCCGGCACCTGGGGACTGGAGTTATGCAACTAAGTGTGCTGGAAATTTTTTTTTGCTTCCTTGTAAGCGATATAACTCGTAAATTGTGCACTTTAGGATGCTGGTACAATGGAACTTTTTTGCTCCTTAAATGTTTTTCTATAACTTAAAATAAAAAAAAAACAAAAACAATGTGTTTTGTAGCAAATTTTGGAGAAAAATTGCGAAAAAATGTCTAAAAACCGATATTTTTCAATTGAATTTAGTTGTTTGCAAATAATTGTTTATAACATAATTAACCCCTTTATCTTGTAGCAGAAACTTCAACAAAAAAAGTAAGCTTCAGAACGTTTCATTCGGCCTTATAGTTTTTGCACAATTCCATTTTGCACTTAAGGCCCCTAAAAAAGTTGTTGACTTTGGGCAGGCCGCAAGGTCTGAGTTTTTATCCGATCGTAACCTGCTTGACGGGAATTGAAAGGGTGTAGTGTCAGCTTTAAATAGCATCTGTGTTGCCTATACCCATATTCAATATTAACAACAACTACAGTGGTTTGAAAAACCCACGAAAATTCCTTAGTTGCAAAATAAAATTTCTCAACGAATTTTCCACTTAACGAGATGCGGTTTTAAAATTTGCAAATTCGTTAGAAAACCGAAGATTTAAAAAGAAACCTCTCTAACATGATTTGGACCGAGTTATGGCCCAGTTTGTTTTTGAAACCACGATTGTGACATTGATTTTGCATGCCATATATCGACAGGAACCGAGAATTTCCCTCAAAAATGATACTGTTGTGCTCACAAGATGCTGGGTCTGTGCCTACCCAACACGCGATTGGTTACTCTGACTACTGCTTGTAACGTACTCTATGAAAAAATAAAACGTCCTGTATATTATACGTAAAACGTACGTAGCGACACGATGTATAATTGAGTATTATTGTAATGACAAATAAATTTAATGAAAAAGTAATGAACTACTTATGTGTAATCATGTCCCAAATCATGTTAGAAAGGTCTATTTTCTAAAATCTGAGGTTTGCTTAGCACTTTGCAAATTTTAAAAACGCATCTCGTTAAGTTGAAAATCCGTTGAGAAATTTAATTTTGCATCTAAGGAATTTTCGCGGTTTTTTGAACCACTGCAGTTGTTGTTAATATTGAATATGGGTATGGACAACATAGATGCTATTTAAAGCTGACACTACACCCTTTCAATTCCCGCCAAGCAGATTGCGATCGGATGAAAACTCAGACCTTGCGGCTTGCCCAAAGTTAACAACTTTTTTATGGGCATTAAGTGCAAAATGGAATTGTGCAAAAACTATAAGGCCGAATGAAACGTTCTGAAGCTTACTTTTTTTGTTGAGGTTTTTGCTACAAGATAAAGGTGTCAGTTATGTTATAAACAATTATTTGCAAACAACTAAAATCAATTGAAAAATATCGATTTTTAGGCATTTTTTCGCAATTTTTCGCAAAAATTTGCTACAAAACAAATTATTTTTGTTTTTTTTTTATTTTAAGTTATAGGAAAACATTTAAGGAGCAAAAAAGTTCCATTGTACCAGCATCCTAAAGTGCACCATTTACGAGTTATATCGCTTACAAGGAAGCAAAAAAAAATTTCCAGCACACTTTGTTGTAGAACTCCAGTCCCCAGGTGCCGGGTGAGTGGACTCGGCATGTGCATTATGTGAGTACCCTACCCCAGAGATTAAAAAAAATTCTGACCTGTTACCGACAACAACACGTACAATCCGTAATTCTATTGGCCTAAATATTCAATTCAATTAAAAATGATGATGATTTGCAACATCCTTTGAAGATTCAGCGACGATTACGTGTGGGATATTGGATTTAACTATATAACGATGACAGAAGAATCAGCGACGATGATATGTAGAATATTTGAATTTAACGATGATTCTGGAATATTCACTATAACTGGATAACGATGATTGTATACCTTATAATGTAGTATTTCAACTAATTACTGATGGCTGTATAAATAACATGTAATATTCTGGAATATTTGACAACGATGATGAGTAGAATATTTAAATTATAACGATGACAATAAAAAGTCAGCGATGAAGATGTGTAGAATATTCTAATTTAACGATGACTATGGAATATTCACTATAACTGGATAACGATGATTGTATTTTCTTTTTATTATTAATTAGCTACACATGTTTAGCACACTAAATATGAAATATTCATTATTCAAACTAAATTCATTATTCAAACGTTTTAGATGACAATGGACATTTTCTTTAAATGATTGAGGGGAAAATTCATCGAAAAATACAGAGGAGGGCACTGAGTTCCACAATTTGGCCACTCTATTAAAACAGTTGTTCTGGAAGAACACAGCTTTGCAACGAGGTATTTGTACAACAAATGGATGGGATAACTCGGCAGCTCTTGTCTGTCGATTATACTGCGCACACGATGGAACGATATTTTGAATTTCCTTAAAGAAGAATTTGCTAAAGTTATATTTATAGTAGATTGATAATTCAGCCACATTTCTTCTGTGCTGATAAATCAACAATATTGCTTTTCTCTGTACAGAGTCTAGACATTTTATTGTTGACTGACAAGCACCTCCCAAAACATGACAGCAGTACTCCATATATGGACGAATAAAGGACTTGAAGATTAGCAAAATTTGCTCGGGATTGAAATACTTTTTACATCGACTCAAGAATACTAATATTTACATTGCAGATTGAGCGAGGTTGAACACATGTTTATTCCATTTCAGGTTATTTTGAATATCCACTCCAACAAGTCTAACTGATTCAACCTCACGCAATTCCTCGTGGTTTATTTTAAAAGGGAAATTTTTATATCGCTCTATTCGTGATATACGGCATACAAGATTACGATCACCCCATTCCATTATACGACCCAGATTTTTGTTGATAGAATCATTTAGCAGCTCTCTATCAGTGGTAACTGCAGTAAGAGATCGAAATTTAGGAGATGCATGTGCTGCATGCAATGTGCTGTCATCAGCAAAACTATGGATTGGGTGCACTGTGGAAATAAGTAAGTCATTAATGTATAGAAGAAACAAGGTTGGTGAGAGTGCAGAACCTTGGGGAACCCCAGCATTGGTTGTCAAAATATTGGATGTGATACCATCTCAATTAACATGAAATTGGCGACCTGTAAGAAAACTATGAATCCATGAGACAGTAAGATGGTCTATGCCATAAGATTTTAATTTAGCTATGAGATGTTTATGCCACACTTTATCAAATGCTTTAGAAATGTCAAGTGAAATACTGAATGTTTCACCATGGTTTTCCAGCGATTTGTTCAGAGATAGGATACGTAGGCTAACAGATCACCTGTTGCATGACTTTAACGAAAGCTAGTAGTTAACATATTTTTCAAATATTTTAGCCAAAACCGACAGAATTGCAATTGGTCTATAATTGCAAGGGTCTATCTTACTGCCTTTCTTTGATATGGGTTGAACGCTGGCCAGCTTCCAAGAATCGGGAAATTTTCCGGTTTTATAAGATAAATAGAAAATTTTTGTTAAAATTGGAGCTAGTTGCCTAACAAAGTTTCTAAGAATGAGGGGTGGAATACCATCAGGGCCAGCAGATTTGTTGATATTGATAGAAAGAAGCATTTTCCGTACAATATTGCAACGAAAAATTATTGGTTTCATTTTCGTTACAACTGGGAATATGAGTGTAGGAGAATGGGGAGGTTCAACTATGTTTGAGTTTTCTGCTCTAGACTGTTTTAACTGCCTGAAAGAAACTACGTGAGCCAGATGGGTGCTCGTTGAATTTCTTTGCTTTCTTCTGGATAAACGCGTCTTTGTCCAAGTCTATTTTGAATTTACTAATATTTCTGGCTTTCTTATAGGCGCTATGGGTTTTAGGTGTTTTATTTGCGTTATACGTCTTAAATCCTTTGTGTTTATTCCTCACTGCCTCATCAATATCCCGCGTGAACCAAGGCTCTGTTGTAGGAGTGATTAATCGATTTGGAATAAACTGCCGCATTCAGTCTTTTATGATTTCAGAAATTCTTACTGCCGATGTGCTAGGATCAAGATCCTAGCACATCGGCAATAAGAAATAGACAACACAACATCAACACAACAAATAGTTTTTCAAGGTGTTTCATCATAAAACATTCTCAGTCCCTCCCAGTCAGCGCGTTTATAGTTCCAAACGCGACGAGGATTTGCTTTAATTTGTGTTGGTGATGTAAATTGCACTATTGCTGATATTAGTAAATGGTCCGATGTTCTGAGGGGTTATTCTACTTTTGTCTTCGTAGTATCTGGTTCGTTTGTCAAAAACAGATCCAGCCAATTTTTGTTATGATGTGAATTGTCTGAGATTCTAGTGGGACACTCTATCATTTGCGTCAAACCGTGATAATCTGCGAGTATCAGTTCGGCTTGTCTTCCTACGTCGTCAGTGCGCGATGAATACTTAAGCCATTCCTTATTATGAATATGAAAGTCTCCAAGAATGGCCAGTTTTTTTTGCGGTAGTTCGTGGTAATCTTATCTAGATTAGCCGATATTTGATCGAAAAATGGACATGCTGGGGGGAATTTAGGGATCTGTTTAATCCTATTATAAACATAGTTTTATCAAAACCTGAGATCTTCAGTGCTATAGAATTATGGTGCTTAGAGTTCAACTCGTAGGCCTTAATTCTTATCCATGAAAGTGAATCTCGAACAAATACACAGACACCATGTTTGTTATAAAAGGAATGTTCTAATTCGTAGCTAGGTATCCGGTATTTATCGAAATCCAATTTCGATGCTTTGCCACTGACAATTGTTTCGATAAGAAACAATATGTCAGGTTTCTTTTTTTCAATATTGTGATGAACCTCGTTTAGATTCGAACTAAGACCTCTTATGTTGGTGAAGTCAATGCTAAGCTGTTGGTTCATTCTGCTGCCATTTTGTTGAGACAAAGACTTACCCTTTGATATTGCAGGTATAGATACGGAGATTCGGTCAGCCTTAAATTTCAACACTACACCGTACAAAAGAAACTGGCTATCTCTGTCACAAAAAAACGATAGCAGGTTTCATGCAACAGTTGCACGATAAGGGGAAAGCAAAAAAATGGTGAGACAAAAGACACTAACAAAATTGAAGAGTACAAATAAAGGGTTAAATTCGAAATTCCTACTAACAACTAAAACGAAATTTTACATTTCTTTTTACCAGGCAGTACAAAACAAATTAAAGCTTTCAAATAATAAATAAATTTATTACATCAAAGCAATAAAGGTAAAATTTTACCTGCCTACCGCCTGGTACCAGTAAATATAAAATACCAAATAATTTTTTAATAAAGAACAATCTCACCAATTATTTAACTGTACGCCTCCGTTCTTCACCACTTTTATTTTCATAAACACTAACACACTTCAGTGTATTTTATCTTACATGCACAAATAAAATAAAATAAAATACAATTTATTTTTCTATTTTTTTTTTTGTAATAAAATGTGTTGTGTAGGAATTACAATATGTGTCACAATAACACATACAAACCTTTTAAGACCAAGGTCCCACAACAACATACGTTCAAAGGTGTTGATGGACGTAAATCTTTCTTTTTTTGTTTTTTTTATATTTTTTGTTAAAGAATGGATAACTAAACATAAAATCCTATCACTGACAAAATATGACATAGGCCAATATTTTATGATAGAATAGAGAAAATAAAAGTAAATTAAAAAGTAAACAGCAAATTTTTACAAAAATTTGCTGGAACAAAACAAAAATGTAGTTGCCAATAATCCAGCCGGTAGCATATTCCTTGACCCTGTGACGCACTGTCTTTCATGAAGATTAAAGCCCACACATAGTTATATGAAGGCTCGTTTCTTCAAGGAAGTAATAGCGTCTCATCATCAAGGATTATTGCACCGCTAAGATTGAGGGTGCTACCGTTGACTGAATACAGTTCATCCGCCACCACCGCTAAGATGTCACCTTGGCTAGTAATTTCTCACTGCTATTGCCAGTGGTATGTGATATCTCACGTTAACTCGTATGTCAATAGCAGGGACTGGAGTACGCGGGATTGTCAATGTCCAGCCGGATTGAAAAAATAAAAAAACAATAAAAACTGATCCCCCCATGCGGCAAAATTTACGATTATTTTTTTTTTCTTTAAAATTTAGACAACCTTCTTCGTCTGACTCCGGTTGATGAACTTTATTATGCAGTATTTCAACTAATTACTGATGACTGTATACATAGCGTGTAATATTCTGGAATATTTGACAACGAAGATGTGTTGAATATTTCAATTTACAACATAGAACAATGAACCACGTGCTTTGTGTCAATTCATCGATGCATGTTAAAAATGCTAAAACAAGAAAAACAAGCATGACTTATCATACAATTTGGTAGTTACACTCTCTCTCTTTATGTTAATATATGCTTTAAGAAAACACACAAACAGACAGATTTCTGAAGTTTCTCAAAAACTTACTTAAACTCACCATCAATGACAAGATGAAAAAAATACTAAATAAGTATATATTATTATTTATAAGTACGAAAAGAGACAACAAATAAACACTCTACTTGATGATAACATCACAAAAAAATAAACAAATAAAAATACCTAAGACCAAGAAGAATGTGGAAAAACATTTTGATATAAAACGATGATATGTGGATATTGTTATGGTCAGTAAGAGGTAATAGGGTTTCTCTTGACATAATAGCTTTTATATGTTATTTTAGTCGAAGGTTTAATATTTATTAAGAGGTGAGTGGAAAAAATAATTTATTTAATATAACAAGGGTGAATGAAAGGTGAAATAAAGGATATGTTGTTTGTTGATTTGAAGTTATTGTTTCTATACATTTTACCAATTTATCCAACAAAAAATTTCAGTTAAAAAAACGACGAAAAAAATCTGCTGATGAAATTTTCCTGTATCTGAATTCATATCATATTTGTGGAGTTGATATTCTTTGATTTTAACTTAGCTATCTTTTATTTTTTTTACTTTCTATAAATTTTTTGCATTTAAACATATAATGCAGTTATTGAAATTATGAAAAACTAGGAGTTATAAAAAAAATGACTAGAAAAGTAGAAGTTGATCACATTTTGTGATTATCTATTTCATAAGTAAATTGTTTAAAATTATTTGAAAACTCAAAATAAAAACATTCATGCGTTATTGTTATTATGATATTTGGTTTTTTATAATTTCATTACGCACAAGTGCGTAATAAATTTATTTCTTTATATTTCAATATATTTCAATAGTGTGTGGTAACTTTTCGATTAATTTGGATTATTTATAGTCAAGCACAAAGTGATTCTTTTGAAAAAAGAAATTTCTTGCCACAACAGAAGCATTTGCCGTGCAGCTTAGATAGTATTTTGTATTTGATAGTTTATAAGGTGCTAGATTTGATAGTTTCTCGAAATAACAATACATTCTTCACCCGAAAATTCTCATTTTGGCAGAACTAATCCTGCAACAGAAATTCAACTGTTTATTGTTTCGGGTGATCAACGTAATGACCACTTTTCAAATGTTTACATTACCAAGGTTATCATAGTTTAGTGACTGTCACTAACATTATTTTTTATTTGCTGTTTTTCTAATAATATTTTGAATAAAAATCATGTAGATGTTACGGTATGTGAAAATTCAGTTTCTTCATTATCAAAGCCTACAGTTTCAGTAGCTAATAATGTTAGCACTATATCGCTTTTAAAGCTCTTTAATCTTTGTTTTAAATCTGAAAACAATAAACTTTTACATGCTGTAAATGTTCTTGATTCAATATATCACAATATATTTGCTGGTATTATTCTTAAACGTTTTGAATGGTTTTAGTTTTGGCGACAAAAGGCCATCGCAACTTCCAAACGAATTTAGTTTGAATATAGGTACTGCTTTTTCCGCATATGCGTTACAGCAGTTGTGGTTTAAGAGATTATCACAACAAACTCAATTGACCTTTTTGGCGGTACGTATAGACAAAATGATGGAAGTGATGGGACAACCACAATTAGATACAATTAATCTGTCATATTCTTTCAAACCTCACATCACAATTAATCTGTTATTTTCTTCCAAAGCTCACTTTATGAGTCAAAAAGATGATCTCGTTCTCGATCTGAAATTGCGTATAATCCGATGTATGAGCAATAATTTTACGATTACAAGTATACCACTAATAAAAAGTCCAGTATTATCGCAAAAATATAAGTCAATTATGGATTTCCAAATAAAAAATTTTCTTTTGAAATTTTCCAAATTTTTAAATTGTGCGTTAAATGACAAAATTACTAAACATAAAATTACACACCGTTGGAATAAAACGGAGACGCCTGTCTCATGTAAGGTTAGATGTTTGGCGCCAGACAAACTCAAAATTATAATGTTGAATATGACATGACTTAAGGCATTTGAAGACGAAGCTAAAATCCATGATCGAGCTCTTTGCATTTGATTTTGAAAAAATAGTGAGTGGAGACCATGTGTAGATTACCGATGTTTAAATCGTATTACTATTCCCGATCAAAACCCAATTCCACATCCGCAAGATTTTTTGTATCACCTTGAAAGTTGCAAAATTTTTTCAACTTTTCATTTAATTCAAGCTTATCATCGAATTGATCCGATCTAATTCCGATCAAACCATTTGTATTCCAAAACTTGCTATTTCAACTCTCTTTGGTTTATTTGAGCTTACGAAATGACTATTGGCCTCAAGCATACTGCTCAAATTTTTAAAAGATTAATTCATTCCGTATTATTAGGTTCAAATTTTGCTTTTGTATATTTAAACGATATTTTAATCACTTCTAAATCTTATGAAGAATATCTAGAACATCTAGAAATTCTACTCAATAAATTATCAGATAATGGTTTGATCATTAATTTAGATAAATATTCAGTTAATGCTCAAGGCATTTTTGATGCTCATGATGAAGTCGAAATTATTAACAATTTTGAACGTCCGTCAATAGTTATCTATCTTAAATGATTCTTAGGTATGATCTATTTTTACAGACGTTTCATTCTAAATGCTGCTTCAGATGAAATCCTACTTAACAATTGTTCTAAAGGTTACAAAAAAACACTAAGCCTGCTCAAAATCGTTCAATAAAGCCCGATCAATTCGTTGGGAGAGAAAACTCCCTAATGTTGTCCGCACTGCTATCGTGGTGGTCGATGTTGATTTGCAAACAACGGCCGAAATAGCAGACAAAGTTTATTCTTTACTTAAAAGCAACGTTGACGTTCTCGGACATTCCATTGATTCAACTAGAATCAAACCTTCTTCTGAACGTGTCTATGCTATTACGCGTTGAAAACGTTCCGAAATCGTTTTACAACTTCACCGCTTCCTTGGAATGATAAACTTCTATCACCGATTCATTCCGCACGTTGGTGACAATGAAGCCATCCTAAATAATTTTCCAGAGGTTCCAAAAAGAATGACATGTGCGTCATTCAATGGTCTGAGGACGCCATTCAAGCCTTCAAGCTTTGCAACTGGCAAATTAGTGAGGCAACAACTTTTTCGCATTCCTGCTCAACTTGCTGTAATGGTCGAAGCTTCCGACCAGGCACTTGGAGCTGTTGTCCACCAAAAATTTAACGATTGTTGGAGACCCCTCATTTTTTTCTGTACGACTGAACGACTTACAACAGAAATACAGTGCTTATGATCGATGGCAAATTCCTTGCGGCTTCCTCTGCAATTAAAAATTTCCCGTATCTTCTTGAAGGTACTCATCTCCGCTTTGTAGCAGATCCCTGCCAAAGTAAGTCCTCGCCAATTCCACCATCTTGATTTTATCAGTCAACTGATTTCAACAGTCAACTGATATTCACTACATCTCCGGAATTGATAACATTGCTGCCGACATACTTTCTTGTGTTGAGCAAATATCAATTCCTGAAAATATTAACTACGGTGAAATTGTTGACGCTCAGTGCAATGATCCCGAACTAAAGGAATTAGTGGAAACTAGTCCCATACTGCAATTCCGTTCCTTTTCCATTGTCGCATGGCAATTCTAGTACCAAAATTGTTTTATGTGATACTTCTTCTGGTAATCCACAATTTTTTATTCTAAAGCAATTTCGCCAATCTGTTCTCGATAGTCTTCATAATATTTCTCACCAGGAGTCCACAGTTTTGTCAAACTCCTTACTGGAAAAGTCATTTGCCCATCTATTAAGAAAAATGCACGACAAATGGCGCAAAACTGCTAGCTTGCCAAAAGGCAAAAGATTCTCGCCACACTCGATCTTCTTTAGGTAATTATTCCTCAACTTCTTAGAGATTTTCCGATATATAGACATCATTGGCCCACTTCCTACCTCTGAAGACAAACGTTTTTGTGTCACAATTATTGACAGATATACTCGCTGGCCTTCCAATCTCGGATATCACAGCTGGAACGGTAGCATCAGCTCTCAACTCTAATTGAATCGCTCGTTTCGAAGTACTTTCAGTAATCGTCGCTGATCAAGGCTCCCAATTCGAATCCAATCTCTTCAACGAGTTGTCAAAACTTATCGGTTTCGAATGTAAACGAACTACTAGTTACAATCCTAAACGTTATGGACTCATCGATCGTTGGTACCGAACTCTTAGATCTGCTATTATGACCTATGACCGAACCGACTGGACACGAATACTACTATCAATACTACTATCAATATTCCAATCTACGGTACTAACATACGTCTTCCGTGAGAACTCTTTAGCCAAAATTCTAATTTCACTCGTCAGTCTGATTTTGTTTCACAACTGAAACAACATTTTAATCACATATTTCTCCTAAAATTTTCATTTCCAAAGCTCTCGAGTCTTGTTGGCATGTCTTCTTACGTACGGACTTAGTACGTAAATTGCTTCAAGTTACATAAGAAGGTCCCTTCCACGTCATTAGCCGCGACGGTAAAATTTTTGTTATTGACCGTAAAGGTCAACACATTCGAGTTTCCATTGACAGATTAAAATCTTGCTTTAGGGAACAATCTGAAGATGATTTAACTCAAAGTTTACCTACTTCTAGTACTAATCTCAGTCACGCATTCAAAACTTCGTCTTCTACAGATAACGTCCATTCTATTCCTTTGGTGTACTGCGTGCCTGACAGAGTTTTTATTCCAACGAGCTTCAGCCATGTGTGTACGAGAAATAATATTCCCCAATTCAGTACAAATGATCAAATAGGAATGCAAAGGAAACTGTCTAAACAAAATTAAACAAGCGAAGACAAAAAACAGGGACTCTGGCGACCCCAAGGTCGAAGAAACCGAGATAATCACACACACAACAATATAACTACAATTATTACATTTAACAAATTTTGACTAATAAGTTTCCCAATAAATTCTTATAACCAAATTGTTGACCATTGTTATAAATAAATTGTTATAACCGAATTGTTGACCAACAAAGTGTAAAAATAAATTGTGGAAAATAATAATAACAGGAAAACCAACAATAGCGGCGTCCCAAAATAAAAATTACAGTTTGGTGTTGATTAACATGACGGTCGTATAAATTTAACTCATTGTAACCAAGAAGAACAGTTGGTCTGGTCGTAATCAAAATCAACAAATATCGTTTTTATAACAAGGCATTCTATCGGCATTAACTCGTTGATACTAGATGTTCGGCTTGTTGAGTATAAATCATTCTTCTTAGGTTTTTTTGTGAAAGGCTGTCACTAAAATATCTCTGTTGAAAAAAATGGCATTTTCAAAACAGTTTTATAATATTCAAAAATTACATCAGATTTAAAACGAAAAGAAATATGCTCTTTATCTATTATTACTGGCAGTAACTGTTTCACCAAATCACGCTTCTTTCCCTTTGCTACTTTACAGATTTAACGAAAAATAGTTATCGCTACTTTTTGAAAGCATTTCATTATAAAAACAGCAACTTTCTTGTAAAAAATTAAGGAGTTTTTAACCTTACAAATATTTAAATTACAAAAAAAAATTTCTATGTATTGTAATGAAGAGCTTTTTCATTGGCGAACCAATGAAGCGGCATAGCAGGTTGCGTAGCTAGATTATGTTATTTAGATGCTCCGGACTAGTCACAGTATGGAGTTCGATTGGTAAACCCTGCTACTCCAATACAAATACAGACATGTACGCGAATTACGTGATTATACAGAAATGGAAAGATTACAAATGAGAAAATGAGACTCTGGCGACCGCTGTTGCAAAAGACCCACGATCACCGCGTTCAACCCCCACATTCACTCCCATATGCCCACTCTCACGCTTCATACACGCTCACATCCTCCCACACACCCACACTTACATTCAAACACCCATATCCACATACACACCCATATAGCAAAGCAAGACGATTAAGTTTAAAGAAACCTGGTAATCATAAAAAATAGCAGCAATTGAAACAATCCCTATTACTGGCATTGAATCATTCTGGTCAAGTTCACACCAAAATACCATCACTTGTAAACTGACCATCAAATCGTAGGTTACCTGGAAGCTGCAGCCGCTATAATTAAAATAATTTGAATAGAGATATGCACATCGCCATTTCCGATCATGATCCCAAGTGAATAGCCGTTGTTCTTCTGCTTGAGACCTAGAAGTTATAGGCTAATTTCTTCATAGTGGGTTAGCAGTGATATATTACGTCGGTTGCGATTATAACGGAATGAATGATTTCCTTATAAGCCAGTTACAGGTAGCATACAATTGAGTATGACTTAAGCAAGAATTTCCACAATAAAAGATTACATTAGAGAGAAAAAAAATATCTTAATTATAATCGTTTTTAATTCAAATCGTAGTGTCCCGCATATATTCACCACACGCATTCTCGCTCGCGCATCGACAATCACGCCCACATTCATCCATACGTACACCCAATCACGCACATTCATACCTTTATTTAAGAAAAAAAATAATTTAAATTCACACACCCCATGGTTATATCCGACAGGCATCCATGTCCTAACGTTCAGCACTCCATCATCGGTGGATCCTCCAGCAGACAAATAATCAGATGAGTAGTTGTATAATATTAATCGAAGGTTGCGCCACAATGACTAAGGCGATCGCTGGTAACTTGTGTAATAAATATGACATGCGATCTGCTTATTTATAAGTTAACGGTAACCAAAAAAAAACAGCCAGTATCAATTATGCACGTCGAAGTCCCGTATTGTAGACGCACGACCGTTAACAACAAAAATCCACACAATCTCCAGTCGGATTTTCCAGTCGGTATATAATGTATGCTGAAAAGTTAGGTTATTTTAACATCAGACGTACTCCGGACTCGAATATTCCCAAATCCACGAAGAACTCCACTCGAAAACCAAAATACACCTTAATTTTCACCTGATAGACCAGCAAACCGGATTACCAAATACGGTGGATTGTATAATATTGAACGATTATGACCTCAAAACACAGATACAGCATAGTGGTAAATCAAATTAGGTTTAAAAAACACAACAAAGTTTCTGTAGTTTGGTATATTCACAAAAATAATCAAGTTTATCTTTTAATTTATAATATGGTAATTAAACTAGAACATCACAGAGGATCGTTCATTTAGACTATAAAATAAATTAGTTATACTATATAACAGCATATTATCATTCGTAAATATATTCACAAAAAAAATCAAGTTTATCTTTTAATTTATAATAAGATAATTAAGCTAGAACATCACATAGGATCGTTCATTTAGACAATAAAATAAATTAGATAAACTATATCACAGCATATTATCATTCGTTTAGAAAAAGAAATAAATTATTTAAGTTATAACATGATCCAAAATTTTGTTTTTCTTTGGTTCATTAAGTGAATTGAACAATTTAAGCATGCACATTACAATTAAAACTATTTAATTTTTCTTTTGACTCACATGGACAGTTCAACAATTTAGGACACAAACATATAAATTATTTTTTTGTAGATTAGATGCACTAGCTTATTGAAAAACATTTTTACATCCACGTATCACTATTTGTACTTACAATGGTTGTTTTTTATTTTGAACACAAGAAATGACGCGAAAATAAGATAATTTACAATCTTTCCTTTCCCACGGTTTTTCCACATCCACCATATGATATTTTTGACAGATTGGAAAAGACTAATTCCAATCGGATAATAATACAAGAATGAGAGAGAGAGACCAGATGTTGTCATCTCTTATATAGGCAATTAATATCGAAAAATGAGCTAAATGTTTTTCGAAAGTTTTAAATTTACAAATTATTGTTAGTACATTTTCCGTATCAAAACAAGTACTGGTTATTAGTTTGTAATAAACAAAATTGAAAGATAAATTAACGAAATATACTATTTACAACGCGTTTGAAGGAAATAGTAATATATGCGACATTGGAAGGGATTAAAACGTATGTACCACCGAATTTATGCTGATTTCATATTACAAAATAATAAATTACAACCGTTTTACAGTTGAATCAATAAATATAGTGAAAGGAAGAATTGATAAAAAAATATAATACGTTTTGAAGACAATTTCAAAGCTGATTGTAGGATATAATTTTTAGATAATAAGACGAATTGACAAATATGCACAGCTGTTGAGGTTTGAAAATATTTAGAGCAGTTATGATTAAAGGTTCGGAAAATTCAAATTCCTGCCGTATGACGAAGCAATGCTGGTGGAGACGCAGTGTGAACCAATAATAGGATATTGTAAAGAAAAGATTATTGTTAATTTTTTTTTTTATGCTAAGAATAAATATGTGTAACGGAAACAATATGAAAATATGACTATAAATTATGGATGAACGAGAAATTGTTATGAATTACGCGTGATATGTAAAACTGTGATATGTGAGGAAACAGAAACTTCATGGATCTGTAACTGGACTGCACTACGTCAACATACTCCAGTCTATATAACAGTATACTTATACTAATTTAATCACATTATTTGCACAGCCACGACACGAAAGTTAACACATAGAGTCATTTTAACTGTGATAACGGCAAAATTCTGTTTTTTTCTTTTTGTTTTTAATTTTAATGAAATCAAAAGAAACAGAAAAGAAAAAGAAACATTATAAAATCTTATAAATTATTTTATTTATCCAAACACATAACGATTCTAATTGATTTTATGTTAACACAGTTTGTAATAATTTTTTTATTTACACACACTTGATCACATTAATTGATAAAAAACAAACAATTAATAATTTTTTTATTTAATTTTTAAAGAAAAATTTCTATGTATAATTTTACTAATTTGACTAAAAAGTTTTTTATTATAATTTGACTAACAAAGTTTTTTAAATTTTAAGCCCCGTGGGTTCATTGGTATTCACCAACTACCTCCCAAAAACAAATGTGTATGTAAATATATAAACAAATTTCATAAATCAAAACATCACAAAATAAGACAGCAATCGAAAAAAAGGAATATCATTGCGAACAGGGTCCAACAAAAAAAATATGAGAAACAAAATACGATAAGTTGTATTGAACGTGTTGATTCATATATAATAAAATTGTAAGACAAATGAACTTTTACGGGGCAAACAGCTTCGTAGCACAATAGGCATTTTAAATATCTTCTAGAGGTAAGAGAGTTCCCTTTGTTCGCATATCATGATCCACTAATTCTGAAAAATATTACAAGGGGTCTTGTAATATTGTATTGAATTGTATTGAATTTTCGTAATATATCTCATCCTGGGATAAAAGCTTCTTCTTAATTATTGAGTTAAAATGTCATTTGGCCTACTGTTATTGAAGATTCAAGAAATTTAGCATTTCCAATATTTGAATTACCATTCAATAAATTTAGCATACAAATTAACTTCACAAGGCTTCACAGAAATTTACTTAGATTTCTTTAGTTAATTACCGATTTTGCCGTTCCAAAAACTATCGGTTGAAATCAAATTTATTTTTTGATTTGTCTAATTTACTGGTTTTCGAGAATTAGAACAACTAGTAACAGTCCAAAAGCAAACTGGATTATAGGAAAAAGCGCGAATAACACTTAAAACCGCTATCATGTGTCACCGAATATATTGAACTTTAATTTTGCCAACGGCTGCTTTCTACCTTTATTAAAGAACTAAACACTACTGTATCCGAAATAGTGTTCGGATGTCCATTATGAGTACCTAGAACAAACATTTGAACGAAATTAAACCAACTCCAGTATCTAACCATTCTGACGTTAACATTTTTGTGAGCAAGGACACTGACACTTCAGACAGCGTTTACTGAACCATATAAAATTATCAGTCGTAGCATAAATATTTTTTAAAATATTGCTTAATGGTAAAAGTACAATAGTTTCTGTTGACCGCTCAAACCATGTTATTTAAACAATGTTAGCATTGGACCGAATCCTTTGACACAATCGAGTACTCTTAAATGCGGTTTTGTTGATGCGCCATCCTGAATTAATTCTAAATCAACTGTTTCTGCCGCTCCATCTAAAAATAAAGTCACTTTTGACACTAAAGATGCCATATTATCCAGTGATTGCAAGATTTTTTTGAAATTTTTTGTATTAAATCAAAAATTAAGGAATTTTGTTGTTGATATAAGTTATTTTAAATAAGTTTATTCAAAGTTTATTCAAAATTTTTTTAAAATTTAATTAAATTATAGTAATTTTTATTTCAATTTATTGGGAGGTAATTTTTTTTAAAGGAAATTACTTTCAAAAACAGTAGATTTAGTTAAATCTTCCTTTTTACTTTTTGATCAGATTTGTTTTACAAAATAAAAGAAATAGATGTTCTTCATCATATTTAAAAATAAAAATAATGTTAATTATTTAATGTAAAGATAAGTTAATAGTTTCAATAATTTTAAATTGCTAAAACTAATTTAAATAATATAATATAAAATAATTAACTAATAGATATAATATAATATTTTAATTATAAAAATATATGTATATGGAGGATATGTTTATTGATCCAATCTAATAGCAATTTTAATACCCCCTCCCCCATAAATGAAATAAACCATCCTCTCTCTGTAAATGATTGATAAACTATTTTAGAATAGTATTAATTTCTGAGTTCCAATGTATGTATGGATGACTACTACTTTTCTTCCCACCTTTTAGAGTCAAGCTTCTTCATTCTAACCATCGGTGGTTAATATATAAATACCAAACCATTTTAAAACAAAAGAAAATAATTTTACTTTTTAATTAGAAACATCATTGAATAATTACCGTCACTAACCTTCGTTCTACTTTTAAAATTATTGAAAATTTTCAAAACAATTTTAAATAGCCTTAAGTACACTTTTTCATAACAAAAAAAACACTCGATTCAAAGAACTTTTATCGTTTTTTAAACTTTACCATCGACAGTGAAATAAATATAAAAAAAATTTACAATAAGAGAAAGTTCAATTTTAAGTTAGGAAAACTTTTTTTTTTTAAATAAAACTAAGAACAAATTGTTTCAATTTACCCTATTCTAACCCTCACGACTACGATAAAATGGAAAAAGTAATTTTTGTATTCCATTTTAATTAGAGGTGATTTCATTTTCAATTGAGTCAATCAAGTACGATAAAGATATCATAACCATCTGGAAAAATACCTTTTTTTCCTCTCGTTTTGTTAATTAATTTTAGAATAAATTTTTTAAGAAAGAAAATTAAAGGAATTAATTATGGAATAATAACATTGGATTTTATGATAATGGCCATTTAATTAATTTTAATGTAGGTTCGTTTATATTAATTCAATTTTTTGATTCTGTTCAATTTAAAATGAATAAATTTGTTGAATGTTGAATGTTTTTATTTCAGTCTAAATAACTAGACTCCGCATGTGATTGAACTTTTTTTCTTGTTACTTTATTTAAATTCGATCTCTAGATATTTATTTTACTTTACAAATTTTATTCGTTACGTTATTTCTTTTTGCCGAACGCTAGTTAACATTTCAAAAACATTTTTTAAAATTTACTGCTTTCACACAAATGTTACGGACGCAGTGATGACCATAAGACTCTCTATTTGCCATTTCTTATAATAAAGATATTGGACAGGCTGGAGCCCCACCAATGTCAAAAATTACCTCTCGTCAAACGAATAAAAGTCGTACTTCATTTATTTACATCACGAGTTGCAATAAACAAAGTGTATAGAAAGCCGCCTTATACTGATTATCTGAAAGTAAACCGGCTATTGACAATAATCAATCGCATATTTTATCATATTTAATTTTTTTTTTTTATTACGATATTTTATTACGATAATTTTAATTGCAATTCGTTTTAATCGTGAATTTTATTGATAACAAATCAATGATATTGATAACAAATATTACAACTCAGCAACATTCAAAATGTGCTTTGACGATATGCTTTATCAGTTTATCTTTCACGGTTGGTAATACTATTCGGAAATATAAAATAAAAACAAGTGAACCAAACAAAATAGTTTTGGCATAATTTTGTGTATTATTTATTATATTAGTTGGAATGGAAAAAAGTGTATTAAATAAATAAAATATTGTGTAAAATATATTGTAACAAAATGGATAAAATATGGTAATTAATTAAATCATATAACTAATATTGTTTATTCTCTTCCAATTATTAATATCAACTTTATTTGTATGTTTTTCCATAAAAACAGTTTTTATTATTGTATTGTTTTCTAACCTATAGACTAATGAACTTATAATATTACCTAATGAAAATGTTCCTATAAAAAATTATCATGATTCAATTGGTATGATTGGTCAAATGGTCAATTTGTTTTGATTGTATTAAAATTATTTTTTCAAATTATAATCTCAATGGCTTTGATACGTTTCGTTCAAAAATCAAATTTTAAGTTAAATTCTCGTATTACTTTTATGGAATGGGGATTTTTTTATCATCAGGGTTTTTTTAATCAGAAATTTAATTTCTCAATTAAAACAATAAAGATTTATTCTTTGTCAGAGAATAAAGTAGTGTAATCAATTCGTGTTTAATGAATTTTATTTTCTTGCTTGAGAATAAACTATCTCATTACAGCTAAAGTTTGTTTATAGAAATTATGTCATTATTATTAATAGAACCTCTAACCTCTCACCACCTCGATCGATGTGTTTCAAAAGCTGGTCATTATTTTCTTACATTAATTGAAACCTTTTTATTAGTTTCATCACAAGACCCCAAAACCCACAAACTTGAACCCACAAACTGTTTTGTGTACACTGTTAAAAATATTTAAATATAAAATTTTAAAATGACGCTGATGCCTGAAGCATTTTTTTAAGATTTTTTCCACAATTTGAAAGTGACAAACCTTAGATTAAAACTAGAAATACTGATTGACAATTATCTTCGTCAACTATTTGACCGAAACATGTTGGCAACAGCACACGCATGAAGTAAATGTTAATCCTTGGAAATGGCTCTGTTTACTCTAGTACGCCACATCTAACATTCATTGATGGAGAATGGGGAATACACTGTTACCGTTTTCTTAAATATCGCAGGAATATCAACGCTGTGCTGGTTGAGTTCACTCAGAAAACAAGTATCAGCCGTGGTACTCCTCAAGGGAGGTTCTGTCTCCGTTTTTGAGGAACTTGTCAATTATCATTTTAACTACACAGCTGTGGATAGAGGGTTTTAAAGTAATGGTTTTTCGAGTTGAAATTTTGCCACTCCGAATATACTAGTAGATTGCCACAGATCATACTATTTAGATTTAAGAGTATATAAATATCGCTTATTTTCAATAGAGAAATAATTTCTATATAAGACCTCCAATTTGATGGACCAAAAATGTGGGTTAGAAATTATAAATCCTGCAAGAGCTCAGTTCTTTTCACCAAGAAACACTGGATTCAACACACCTGGAAGGGGGGAGTGGTCTGGTACTAACAGAACAATCAAAATACCTAGGTATTGAGTGGAATAGAAAACTCAAAAGGAAACCAAATATCAGAGAAAGAGCTAAAGAAAACGGTACCACTATGTAAAAAAGCCAATTGAAAAAGACGGGGTCTTGTACTTTATTTATCATTATAGATTTACACTTTTGTGAGAAAACGGATTTTAATGTATGATGTGATTAATATGGTTAACTGTATTGTTCATAATGCTAATAAACTGAAATTGAAAGAAAAAGTCTTAAAAACGAGATTCCTGTTCACGTGTGGGGCAATATGTACAACGCCCACACGAGTGACGAAGGTTCGTGAGTGAGTGGCACTTAGACACTGCTCGATTAAGGTCTCAATCAAAAGAATGGCTGCATTCCTCCTAGACTATACTCTAAAAGTGCCTTCAGTACTCTCACACCTACTAGAAAAGTTTGGAGTGGGTATGGTTTTGCAAAGGAGGATGGTACATTAGCGTAACCACATTTCCTGCAGAATACACTTTAGAGAAAATCTGAAAACTCTCATACCTCCTGATTCGGGGGAGGTTTGAAAGGCTGATGGGACGAGTAGTTGTAGAAATGTTGACGGATGTCTCCGAGCTTGAAGATCAAGTGGTAGGAGAAGGGTTCTAAGGACATATAAATATTAGCCTCTCTTTTCGTCTTCAAGATGACACATCAGGCCATGGTCGTTGCGATGAATGAAGCCGTGTTATGGTTGAAACATAATGTAATACCAACTAGAGAAATAAACCATATGTAGAGAGCCAAGTAGTTGGTAACTGGATCTTCTTTCAGAAAAGAAGGTATCTGCTGATAGCTTGCCTCTCCTAAACAAATAAGCTATGACAGGGTTCCCAGCTAGCACAGATTTCAATTTGTAACTCAGTTTTTCGGTTGTAATTCAGTTTTTTGAAACAAATTTAGTCACATATGGGTTATATTACAGTTTCGACTTAGCGATTGGCAACAAATCATTTGGCTCAGTTACAATACTGTTTTAATTTTGTTACGGGAAAATACAATTGTTGTTAAAATGTTTCATAAAAATTACACAAAAAGAAGTTATGTTTAAGTTAAATTAACGATAGCAAAACATTTCCTTCTCTAGTACATTTAAAAAAGTCGGTCTTTAAAAACGGTCTGAATTTTGCACTTTTTTGTCCATAACTCAAAAACTGTGAACTGCAAAACTCTAAAAAAAATTGCTATGTTTTATAGATAAAGTGCTCTTTCAAATGACACCCAGCTTGACCACATTGTAAATAGTGTTTTTACCCCTCCTCATTTCCACCCCCTTAATAATTCTAATTATGAGAATATGACACTTTTATATATTTTTTATTAAAAACGTACTAATTTTTCTAACATTCCAAACACATTTGAAAATTTTCGATCAGTTAGGCTCGGAGGTAATCGAGGTAAGAAAACACAAAAAAAACGTTATTATTCAAAATTATACAAAAAATGGTGAGGTGTAAAATTCCAAAACAAATTTTTAAGGATTACTGAAATGAAGCCCTTTCATATGATACCCTACCTGAATCTATAAAAAAATGTATTTTCTCAAAGGTCACATCGTACCCCTGTAAACCATACGAAACCTACTTTAGTTATATTTGTATCCGTCATTTCATGTGGACAGGCTAGTTTTATACGCACCAAGTCTATAGCATTTATGGTTTACGAGATAATCGATATAATGTGAAAAACTCGTTTTGCTCTCACCAATAGTGTTCCGTATAAAAAACAAAACCCAAAAAATGTTATTTTATTGTAGTTGCCACAAATCCAGTAATGAGCTAGCAACCTTGATGTGACTAACATATTTTCCTCAAGTTACTGTTACAAGGACGCTGGTTTTTATTTAGTTGCAATGACAGAAAAAAAATTAATTTATTGTTTTTATAATTAGTTTTTAAATAAAAAAATGAAGTGCGTAATTTTTACACGCTGTTGAAGTAAAACTTCTTTGGCCACTGCAGCAGGTATTACTAAAAATATTAAATATAAAATAAAATAGATATGTAATATTGAAATCTAGAGTTTCTTTCTAATATTCTTGATAGTATAATTTGCAACAATGTGTAATAAAAAGCCATACTTACATGTTTTTCATAGTCTTACAACGTATTACAAATTAAATTTCACGGATTTTCATGTATTCATGTCCACTTAATTTAACAATTGGTACAACAATTGATGCATTTTTCAAAAAATTTAGCAAATTTGTCATAAACCTCTAATTTATATTTCAATTATGTTAATAATTGAATTGACTTTGTAATACATTATGTAAATATTACTTCTTATTACACATGCTGCAAATTATATTATCAAGAAATGCAGCTCTAAATTGCAATATGACATATTTATTTTATATTTCATCTTTTTATTAATACCTGCCACAGTAGCCAAAGAAATTTATTTCAACCACGTGCAAAGATTACACCGCTCATTTTTCTATTTAACAAAACAAATTTAATCAACACAAATATTTTTTCCCGCCCGGGAAAGCCCGGGAAACAAACTCTAAATACCATGACCACCATGACCACCGTAACACTACCACGACCATCATGACCACCATGACCACCGTAACACTACCACGACCATCATGACCACCATGACCACCGTGATCACCCTTACCACCATGACCGCCATGAACAATATGACCATCATGACCACCGTGAATACCATGACCATCATGACCACCGTGAACACCATGACCACCATGACCACAATAACCACCATGACCACTATGACCACTATGACCACCATGACCACCGTGACCACCATGACCACCGTGACCACCATAACCACCATGACCACCATAACCACCATGACCACCGTGATCACCATGACCACCATAACCACTATAACCACCATGACCACCATAACCAACATGACCACCGTGAACACCATGACCACCATGACCACCGTAACCACCATGACCATCGTGACCACCATAACCACCATAGCCACCATGACCACTATGACCACCATGACCACAATGAACACAATGACTACCATGACCACCGTGACCACCATGACCGTCATAACCACCGTGAACACCGTGATCACCATTAGCACTATGACCACCATGACCACTATTACCACCATGACTACCATGACCACCATGGCCACCATGACCACAATGACTACTATAACCAGCCCTAAAGAAGTTTTACTTCAAAAAACTAAAACAATTCAAAATATAAATTTAAAAAATTACGAAACTCAATAAAATATTACGAATATTATATTGTTAGATATTTAAATCTAAGATCGACACGTCCAACTCATATAACATTTAATACGATACTGAATAAGCGTGTAAAAAATACAATACACATAATCGAATTGTGTCGAATTGTACAATACACATAATCGCATACTTGCCGAACATAATATTCGTTTGCCTTTTTTACTTCTAATTCCTTTTTTATTTTATTGTGTTAAAATTTCTACTTAAGTTTTTTTGGAATTGTGTGCATGTATATGTTTAAAATTCAAAATCAGACTGTAGTATGATAGAGATGAATATATATGGTTATATATCTGTTCAAATGACTACTTCCGACATTTATATGTCGACATTTATATGTGTGTCATAATTGAATTGTATCGTATATTTGCCGAATATTATATTCGTTTTTTGTAATTCCGTTGCAAAATTCTTAAAACGCGCCTAAAGAAGTTTTGCTTCAAAAATATTAAAAAAACATTTTTAAAGATGGCACTAGGGTCGAAGATCAATTGGAATTAAATTAATTTTTTTCTGAAAATAGTTCTATCCTTACTCTAAAACAGGGATTGAAACCGAACCCGAACCTGAACCCAAATGGGTTCAGGTTCGGTCTTTTTATAAATCATGAACCCGAACCCGTTCCATCCAAAAACTCGTTCCGGTTCGGGTTCATAAATAAATAATAAATATCAAAGAATTTTTTCCTGCACATAAAAAAAATCCTGTGCGCATAAAATAAATACCAAGAATTGTCAAAAATAAATTTAAAATAGTTTTCTTTTTCTCGTGTTTGTTCACGTTTTCGCCTAACGAATGGCATTTTTTTATAGTAGTTTACTACAACACAAATAAATAGTTAAGTTTCTCGTATTCTTTAATGATTGACAGCAGTATATTTCGATAACAGATTTAGATTAATGCCAAGTCCTGAAGATATTTGCAATGCTAAGTTTCAAATTTTAAGAACAACAAAAATTCTCAAAAACAAACAAATGGAGAGAGAACGATAATTTTATCAATATAGAAATTTCTAGTTCTTCAGAAGATGAGGATATCCTTGAACAAGTTTTAAAGAAGAATGAAAACTCTCAAACTAATTCGGCAGTTATAAATGTCAACTCTTCCATTGAAAGTTTAATTACAAATGAAATGAAAATATATGAAAATTATCCAAGGCTGGCAAAACAAAAAACTATTTTAGGATTTTGGGAGCAACATAAAATGAAATCACCATTATTGTATCAGGTGGCCCAGATCATCCTCGCAGTTCCTGCTACGCAAGTTAGGGTAGAGAGGGCATTTTCAGCTTTGAAATTTGTTTTGTAGCCCAAAAGAGCAAATTTGAAACCAGAAAATTTGAACAATATTTTGATTATTAAATTAAAGGAGAATTTTTTTAAAAATAAAGTTCTTTGACAAATAAATAAAATATATTTTACTTTTTCTTCTAAATTTTGAACCCAAACCCGAACCCTGAACCGAACCTGAACCTGAACTTTCTATTTTAATTAACCCGAACCTGAACCTGAACCCAATTTTTTCAGGGTTTCAGTCCCTGCTCTAAAATATATCAAATTAACTCAGAGGCGTTAATTTTTTTTCTTGAGATATTTAATTTTAAAGATTTTTAGTACGACTGAAATTCGAATTTTTCTTCTTTTTTCTTACTTTAAGATATATCAAATCGCGTTCTTGAGATATTTAATTTTAAAGAATTTTAGTCCGTCTAAAATTGTATTTGCTCATTATTTTTTCGAACAATTTATACCATCAAAAAGAATTTTAATCGGACTAAAAATCTTTAAAATTAAATATCTCAAGAACACGAATTAACACATCTTTGTAAATTTGATATATTTTAAAGTAAGGTTAGAGATATATTTAAAAAAAAAAAGTTAAAATTTAATTGATTTTAAAATTTTGTTGTTAATGGAAGTTGTTTGAAAAAATGAAGGAAAATTCGAATTTCAGTCGTACTAGAAATCTTTAAAATTAAATATCTCAAGAATAAAAATTAACGCCTCTAAGTTAATATAAAATATTTTAGAGTAAGGATAGAACTATTTTCAGAAAAAAAATTAATTTAATTCCAATTGATCTTCAACCCTAGCGCCATCTTTAAAAAAGTTTTTTTAATATTTTTATTTAAAAATTTATTATAAAAACAATAAAATAATTTTTTTTCAAACGACTAACTAATCATCTATCAAAAAAAAAAGTTTGATGAAATCGGTATAGCCGTTCTTGAGCAATTTAATTTCAAAGTTACATCGGATCGGCAGAATTTTCATTTTTCATGCATGTTGGGGTGCCCCCTATGCTCAAACTATGCACTTTAAAAAAATTTAAAACTAAGCTGTATTTTTTATTTTGTCCATACTACTTACATGTCAAGTTTCAGGAAAATCAAAAATGGTCAAGTTCAAATTTCGACTTTTTCACCTGTGTAGATCACGTTTTTCATCTATTTTGATGGCGCGTAAATTTTTCAGAGGTAAAACACCCACACTCATCGACAAAATGGCATTCGTTATAAATTTTGGTCTGGAAATCATGAAATTTTTCAAGCTCAAAATACATATTGAGTAATGTCTGTTTTTAAAACTTAAAAATTATTTCAATAAAATCATGTAAAGGAATGCTTATTAAAAACATTTTTAAAACATTAGAAAATACCACTGAAATAAACCAAAATATGCGTTGTTTCATCTTGTTGCGTGTAACTTCAGTTTGTTACAACAGCACGTTTTAAACATAGCTATAACACATTTGTCGCCTCATTGCGACCAAATTTGTTACAAAATTTACCGTAAATTCTGCTTTTTCTGTCGCAATTGCGCAATTTCTGTTGCGTTACATATGCAAACTTGCGACTCTTTTATTTGTTACAATAGCTCCATTGCTACAAATTTGTGCTAGCTGGGCTATCTATACCGCCACGAAACACGTAAACATTTTCCTGATTAAAAATCTTAACGTTTAATTATAGAAGAATGCAAAACTTGTTTCAGAATTGAAAAATTCTTATTATTCATCCAGTTATTTGAGTTTAACTACTCACAAGTATCTAAAAAATAATATTAGCTTCCCATAATTTTCTTAATATTATAAAAAAATTAATTAAAATATCAGTAAAACGACATGAAAAATGATAAACAAAGAATATTAAATAAATATAATAACTTTTTTGAATCACTAAAATTAAATATTCAAAGTGCCCGTTTGTTATTTTTCCATGTTTTCATTACCTCCACAAAAAAATTTCTTTCGCTATAATTCTAGATGAAAATGAAATAAAATTCATTAGTTTCATATAACGAAAGTCATATTATATCATAATATGTTTAATGAATCCAGCCATTTTAGAAAATGCTAAAATATATTTTCACTCTCCATTTTTGTTATTCTTTATTTATTATTCTTATCATTAAATACGTTTCGTTTTTTATTATTTGTGAAACATGCGGCCAACGTATGTGTGTACAATGTACATATGGGCTAGCGGCTAAGGCGTTTAATGACATGTGCAAGGTATGTTGCACATCATTTCATGACATGTATTAAGCACAATTTTGTGCATGGGGATTTTGTAGCATGCACAATTTTTGCACATCTCTTGCAATTTTCTAAGAATTGTTATACGGATGAGTACATCAAAAAGGACTACACTTGTAAGCTTCTTCCGGAAGAACTAGTTGAAACACCACAAACATGGTACTAGCCCATATTTAAAGTCAAAATCTCAATAAATCTAATGAAACGAGAATAGTGTGAGACACCGAAGCAAAAGTGATATTGTCCACCATTTACATGCTTGTTAAAGGTTCTGATCAATTACATTTGAATGATCAATTCATGTTCAACAATCAACGCCATTATTTTTTCACAAACACTGATTGTAAATTTTTTTTGGAGCCTATGTTTAGTACCAATTCCCTTTCTTTTAAGCTGAAAAACCCAAATTTTGTGCAGTTTGCACCAAGTTGTTCAAGTTTTCCCAAAAAAAGTCAAAACTAAAAATTTGAAAAAATAATTTAAATTCTGTAACATAATTGATTTAATAAGTAGTTCTACACACGAAAGAAGAAAATGGAGCTAATTACGGCACGACATGTTTTTTGCGTATAAATTCTGGCAAGTAGTTTTAGTTAAAGTTGATGACGTTCTTTCAACTTGTCTGAATGTGGCCAATCAAAAAAAAAAAAAAATACAAGAGTCACAGTAAAAAAAAATGCTTCTTACTCCTAAATTAACTCAAAATTATCTCAATATTATCTCAAAATACGAAATAAACATTTATTTAAGTCAAAATCCCAAATATTTAAGTCACTGAGACCAGGGGACTGATAATTTATCAATTTATCAGTATTTCGCTTAATTTGAGAATTGCCAGTATTTTCTTTCCGCATCGATCGATTCATACGTAGACTTAGGACTCACCGAAAAGAAACACTCGAAATCAAATTGATCACGTGCTAGTAACAGCACGTTTCTTTTTTAGTGTTCTGGATGTGCGATTCTTTAGAGGTGCATACATTGGTTTGTGCTTAAATAAGGTTCCACTTTCCAAATCCTGTCATTCCAAAATTTATACAACGAAAACGTTTTGGCATCTCATCACTAAAGAATGCTGAAACAGAAGAGAGATATCAAAACCATATTGCCAAAATCAGGGAAAATCAGCAACCATTATTGGAGACGTCGATAAGTAATGGGATTTTCTAAAAGGTTCTGTTTTAAGCGCTGCTGAGGGAATACTTGGACGACCACAAAACCACTCCCAGAAACCATGGATGAATCAAGCATATCTTGACGCTATTCAATACAAAAGAGATTGCTATCTGAAGTGTCTACAAGGACGCAACACCAGGTCCACAAAGGAGAATTATAAATTGGCAAGACACGCTGTTACAAACCTATGTAGACGAACGAAGAGAGAATGGTGGAAGAGGAAGTGTGAGGCGATTGAGAGCTTCAATATAAGGAACATCAATTAGGTAATTTCTTGCAACAGGTTAAAACCTTAAAGAAGTGACCTCAAACTAGTTCGACAGCTATTCAAAACGAAGATGGGGTGCTACAAGTAGACTTTAAAAATATCAGGTGACCAGCAACAAGTTGGACGACGGGCAAAGCTTGTTCGTGCATCTAAGGTCCATGTAAACAAACCAACCAAAAAGGAATTCGAAACGGCGCTGTCAAAATTAAAACGCAATAAAGCAGCTGGTATCGACTATATAACATCCGAAATTATTGTACATGGTGGTGAAACTCTATCCTTAAGATTGTTTGAACTTATTCAAATGATCTGGCGGAATGAAACCATGCCACAGGACTGGAACTCAGCTATGTTGATACCAATCTATAAAAAAGGTAATCGCTTACAATGTGCAAAGAACAGGGGAATCGCTCTACTCTGCACTGCATATACGATCCTTTCATGCATTTTACTAGCCAAAATCAATCTTTTTGCTGAACATTTGTTTGGAGAATATCAGTGTGGCTTCCGGAAGGGCCGAGGTACTATCCATGCACTTTTCTCGATAAGGATGATTTTGTGTCGAGAGTTCAACATGCCTGTGTACCAACTCTTCTTTGATTTCAGACAGGCCTACGACTGCTCTGGTATCAATGGGAATCCCTGGTAAACTGGCTTCACAATGTAAAATGACAGTACAGAACTCTCGATGCTGTGTACGAGTGGAGAACGAAATATCAAATTTCTTTAAAGTCGACTCCGGGTTAGGACAAGGTGATGCTATCTCTCCTATACTCTTTAATCTAGCCTTGAAATATGTGTGACATCGAATGAAACTACCGACTAGTAACAATTTCTTGTCAATGAACTCAGTACAGATGATCGCGTACGCTGATGATGCTGTCATCCTCGGCCGAAGTGAAGCTGTTATGAGTGAGACTTTCAAGTCGCTTGAGGGTGGTGCTAGAAAAATTGGTGTTTCAATTAACTACTATAAAACCAAACATATGAATGTTTCAAGAGAGGCTGAGAAGAAAGATCTGATGTGCGGCGATGAACGAATTGTGGGAGTTGAACCTTTTAAATATTTGGGGTCAATGCTTGACTCAAACAACAGCATACTTCCGAAATAAAAAAATCGAATTGCTGCAGCTAATCAAACTTTCTACTCAATAAAACCTCTCCTTGGATCACCGTATGTATCAACTAACACCAAACTCAAGTTTTACCAACGTCTTGTAATTTTAACAGCTGTTTGAAGGATAAATTAGTTATATAAGGATAAATCAAATAAAGATAAACTAAATTATTTATAATTAACTCGGCAAATTTAATTGTCGGCTAATAAATGAGTTAAATGAAATTAATTTATATTTTATTTTGTATTACAGCGCCGAAAATCATCATTTTCGAAACCTGACTTTGTACTTATGGAGCACAAAACAACATTTTGATTTTGAGAAGGAAGATAAGATTTGCAATTTAATTTACAGTGAAGATACAGAAGAGCTTAAGGCTGTACTTAACTTGGATAAAATCAATGAACTAAATAAATTTGGATTAGCACCGTTGCATGTGGCGTGTAAATATGAGCGAATTCTAGTGATAAACTTTTTGCTAGAAAACAGGGCGGATATAAATGTTAAAGATTTTCATATGCGAACACCACTTCACTATGTATGCGCGAATGAAAACCAAGATTTAACTGAACATCTACTAGAAAATGGCGCTGATATAAACAGTGAAGATGAAGCACATAACACCCCGTCTTATTATACAGGAAATGATTTTCGTGACTACCTCAAATCGATGCTGAGTTCGAAAAATATTGAATTAATTTTAAATTCAAAAAACGAGTTTCGTGACGATATTAATCGTTTGTATGTATTTGATAAAGATATTAATTATGGTCTTGCAAACTTCAGTAAATCCGAATCCGAAATTTTTGATCATATTTTCGAAAAAGCTTATAAGCTAGGAGTGATCGATATTAGTCTGATTCATTCAAGTTTAACCGAATCTGGTGCGATTCTTTTTTTAACGTTGGATTCAATCACGAATCTCATGACGATTCTACATCGATATTTAACAGAAAAAAAATTAAAAAAAGATATTTTGGAAATCATGTTTGAAGCTATGGTAAATAGAATGGATTTAGGTTTCTCTTTAAATGGATCATCTTTGGGACAAGTTTTGATTCAAAAATCATTGGATTTGAAGTTTTTAGATTTTCTAAAAACTTCTACTAATATAGATTCATATATGGAATATTGTAATCAAAATTTACAGTATAACGACATACAGTTCGCTATTATCAACAATAATCAAATATACATAAATTATTTTATTGATAACTACGATTTTTTTCAAAAAATGTTCATGGTGGATGATGAGCATGGGAATACGATCGCACATTTAATATTAAAATACTGCGAATCATATGTTCTGAGCGGTTTACTCGAAAAAATTATGTCCAAAAATTCAAGCTTCTTTTTTGTAGAAAATATTGATGGCATCACTCCAATTTCAATTTTAGAAAATACAAAATTGATCTCATTGAAAAAATTGAAAGATGATAGAAATAATAGATATATAGGTTCAATGTTCAATCAGTTAACATTCGTTCCATTAAATATTCTGTTTCCGCGTTTTAAAACTAGAGAGCCAATAAATCGATTAGAAACGGACCTTAAATTATTATCACTTATGGAAAAATCAGTAAATGTACCACCACAAACTACATTATTTAAGTATAAAGAATCAACACACACTGGAGAGGATACGGCTGAAAAATATCTAGAGCTTTACATTCATTATTTATTTAACAAAAATTCATTAGACAAAGCCGGAAACATTTTACAAAATTATATATTATTTGAGGAACACTTTCCTGTTGAGATGTTGTTAGAACTATTATTGGAAAAAATTGACTTCACACAACCTTTTAATTTGAAGTATTTCCTTTTGTTTGAAGCAAGAACTGGCAGGAGCAATGAAGTTGTTAATAAATTTTTCCTATCAAAATTTTATCAAATGATTTTGGAGCTTAAAATTTATCCGAATTTCCAAGACGTTGATACTAAAAAAACTGCGATTCATTATGCAATCGAAAATGGAAACAAGTCTCTTCTAAAACTATTAATTGAGTATCCTGAATATTATTTTTATCGAATCACAAAGGATAGTGATTACATGTGTGATAGTGATAGTGATTACATTTTTATCGATTGTGGCAAAAAGTACTTCGAAGATATTTTTCCTGAATTAACTTTAAGTTCCACTGGGGAGTTGTTATTGTGTACAGTGGACCGAAATGCTTTGGTTTTCGTAAATTTATCCGCTATACCGATTGGGTTGGAAAAAATTACATTACAACGATATGGAATTAAATGTCTGAATGAAAATATTCGTATCATGGTTGATTACAAAAAATTAATTGTTAACATATTTCATATATACCTCGGTAACAAAATTTTAACAATTATAATAGGAACCAATGCTAACGATGCAGATATGCCAGTTTATATTGAAACTCAAATTGATTTCAAAATTTTGATCGGTTTTCTTCAAAATCCGAAACTAAAATCGTTTTGTATCGTTATTGGCTTAGATGAAATTAATAATGAAAAATATATGAAATTATCAAGTCGTGTCTGGCTATGTCATGATATTAAACCAATATTTGGTTTATTTGAAACTGAAAAATTGTTTTTTGAACATTTTTATAAAATAGAAATACTTAAGTGTGGTTGCGATTTAGAAATACCGGATGTTGATGGAAACACTGCATTCCACCTTTTGTTGGAAAAATTTCCTATAAACGATGAAAAAAGCTTTATCACACAAAATGCCTGGTTTTTCAAAAATAAAAGTGGTCTTTTTAAAATGAACCAACAAGGAGAAAGTCCGTATACTTTAGCTTGCAAATTTGGTTATAAAACGATTGTAGAGAATATTTTGAAATTATTTGACACAAAAAGTTTACCTTTGTTACAGGTAAAACGAAAACAAACCAACGAGTTAGAGCAGAATGTAGAACTTGGAAATCAAATTAAAGGTCTGCAAGAAGCCCTGAGTTATCATCATGTCGAAATAGTTATATTACTAGCGAGAAAGATTGAACAAATACGTATGTCCGACGAAGAGAAATTTGAATTGTTTTTAGAAAATTTCAAAAACAAAACTTTGGGAGTACATAACGTTATTTCTTTATTAAAAGATTCGTTAAAAAACAAAATCAGTAAATGCAATCCATATAGCGATATGGATATTACTAATAATAGAAATCTTTATAAAATGAATCTGCCCCCAAGAGTTTCCATACTAAATCTTGATCCAGACTCAAATATTTATAAAAGTAATGATATGCTTTTAAAATTAAATATTCCGATAACTAAACTAGATCAGTTTAAATTACATATATCAATAAAGTCGACAAAAACTATTAATTTTATGAACATTGATGGCAAAGAATATACTAACGGAGTAGTAATAGGGTTGATTGGGTTTTTAAAGTCATTCCTTAAAAAATCACCCGAACTAGAAACTACAACATTTATCGAATCATATATATCCAATTTATTTGAAATCCTTAAACATATGCATCAGCTAAGAAAAGAAACAGTTTATTCGGTGAACTCAAGTGTAAGATTTGATAAATTGTATTTGTTTCCCTGGAACGAGCTGGAATTTTTAATCACCGCATTTATTGCTATCCACAAAAAGTTAAATAATAATCATATTAATGACACAATAGTTTATAAGTTGAGGATCAATAAAAAAATTATAACAACAACTCTAAATCAAATATTACATTTTCTCGAAACAACATTTGATGATGAAGTCCTGAAAACACCTGAAAAATTCACGGAAAGCTTAAAACCTATTGAAAAACCCAATAATCTTAACAGGGAAGATTTAAAAAAAATTATAATAAACGACTCAAATTTTCTACCGAGTTTGTACGATGACTACGACACATGTCGTACATTTTACAGTTTATCATTAATCTTAGAATATATCAACGAAGCAATAAATGTTAAAATTGATGAAATTGGAGTTCAGGTAATACAACGAACAATTCAAATATTTGGTGAATATATTAAGAATACAACTGACTCTCCGAACTTTGGTGAAAATTATTACAACTATTTCGAGTTACACACAATATATTTACGGGATTGCTTGAAAAAATGCGAAGTGATTTATCTCATTTGGAGTACACTAAAAGCACAATTGAACATGAAAAAAATTTTGAGACATTTAAAATTTTGCAACAAGATTTCATAAATATTCGTCCAATTATTGTGAATATCCTTTATTCGATCAAAAACGAGGAAATCAAAGATTATCTAAGAAAAATGTTCCAGTTTGAAAGTTTGGATGAACTGAATGAATTTGTATTTAATTTCGATGAACCTGCCGATTACAATATTGGTGAAAAACTTTTCATTATTTTTGACAGCATTAAACTTTCGCTTAGATCAAAATCAAAATCATTTGATGAACTTTTCAATCGAATTGATTCATTAATTGACATTTCCATGAATCCCGATACCTCAGAAATTCAATTTAATTTTTTCGATCCGACTGCATTCTTACTGAACACAAACGATAGTAAAAGTCTCGATGAAAACAAGCTCATGTTTCGATTGAATCCACTATCGAAGAAAACACCAGAACCACTTCAAATTATCATATTTTATTTACTAAAATTACAACAAAACTATGAAAATTTTGATCCAAATTTATCATACCAAAATTTACAGAAAATTAAAAATATTTTCAATGAAATGTATAAAATATGTTTGATTGGTGTAAAACAGAAGATACAACTTAAATTTAGTGATGAATTTAAAAATAATTTGAGAATAAAATTACAAAACGAAATTTCTAAAATTTTAGATGAAATATGTGGAAAAATTAAAAAAAAAGCGTTACAAAACGAATTTAATACCGAAAGAGACTCGTTGGATCTTATTCAAGATATTCAAAAAATTCTTAAATCAGAAATCATCAACAAAACGGATGAAATCATTCCAATTATAACCCGAATTCCAGGTTTAAAAGATCTCAAAGTTGACGCTAAACTACTCAACGGAAGCAATAAAATTTATAACACTTTCCATATGAGATCAAATTTATATCAAAAGCTTATTGAAGAATCAATGAAAAAAAATTCAATCGACAAGGTTTTATTACAGAAATACCTGGATACATTTACATCATTGAAAAATTCATACAAATCTGAAACGGAAACATACTTCAAATATCGTCTGCGTCAATTGCAAAGTTTTATAAAAAATTATGAGCTCACAAACGATTCCGTATTTTTGGATAAATACTTGCACAACAGACCATTACAGTTTGCAACCGAAATGATTGTTTTGGGTTTATTAGAAATGAATAAAGCAGCTCCTGTTAAAAAGTTGACAGACGATAACAACCCAATAAGTTATATAGATTGTTTTTTTCCAAAAGGTCGGCATATGAGAAATTATCTAGCACATGGTGAAACCGCTTTTGATGTTATGTCATTAGATATGGTTTTAGTTATACTTATAAACGGATTAGAGCTGATTAAAATCAAACCAGAAGTTCCAGAGGCTATAATTTATCTTCCATTTCCAGATATTTATAATTCATATTTTCAAGGAGAATGCAGGAATAGACGAAATAATTTAATAACAACAGAAATGGATACTGTTATTACTTTATATTTGTCAGATTCATTGATTCAGTCGACAAAAATTGATGGATCGACAATTTTTAATCAAATATTCGATTCTGATCCTGATAAAATTGTAATTTATTGTTTGCAGAAGATCAAACCACCGTTTAGTAAACTTAAAAATTCGAATTCATTAAATATTCTTTCCGGCATATATACGCTGATTGAACAAAAATATGGATGTGATGAAATATTTTCCGTTGAAAAAATTACTCAAAATTTGGTTAATAAACTGATAATGACCCAGTATTCAGCTCAAAGTGGAATTTTTATGCTGTTAAAACTTTGTCTATTGGTGAAATCTCTTAATCGTTATATCGAAAAAATTTGTCTCTTTGATGATCAACTCTCCTTTGATATTTCATTGAATTTAAAATATAATGAGTTAATGAATATCGCCGATCAATTCTACTACTGCGGTGAACATGTTTGTAAATATTCCAGAAAACTTATACCAGAATTCGATGATGAATACAGTCTTTTGCATTTAGCAGCAAATTTTGGACATCTGGAATTAATAAAACAATTATCTTTGAATTTCATAAATCCAAGTGAATCCTTCAATGAAATGGCGAATAATCGTAAAACTGCTTTGCATGTTGCTTGCAACCAGGGATACAAAGAAATTGTTGAGTATTTGGTTTTGCATAATTCTGATCTTACATGCAAGACAAATGATGGTCGAACTGCACTGCATTATGCTGCTCAAAACGGACATTTGTCTTGTGTGGTGTTTTTGGTTGAGACAAATGTTGATATAAATATATTATCTGAAACAGAAGAAAGTGCGCTTTCATTGGCCGCACGAAATGGTCATAGCGATGTTGTAAAATATTTACTTCAACAAGAAGCTTATTATAATAATTTAACTTTGGGATTAATATTGATAAACTGTTCCAATGCAAACGAAGTGTTAAAAGTTACTCCAATCAAAAACAATTTTAACTCTGACAAATAAAAAATACAACTAAACCATAACACAACTCACCCCTTTGAAAAAAAAAAATGTTCCTTAATTTTAGTTTGATTAAATTGTTAATATTCAAATGTTGCAAATTAATTTACATATTTTTTCTATAAATTTAAGTTTAAATTTACCCATGTTATTTTTGTATAAGCTACAACTTTTGATTTATGAATAGCTCAGAATATCGATTAATAGGTTAAGATATATAACAATAGCTACGTTTTTTTCATTTGGGTGAGGGTCAAGGTTTGAAAAACGATGTGGGTCACTCAAAGAAAAAAAAATGTTTTATTTTAAATTGTTGGCAACACTGAGCTGAGAAGAAAAAAATTGTGAACTTGTAGCGCCATTTTGAAATTAAAACTCAATATAAAAAAAATTCAAAAAATATTTAACGTCTCTTGAAAAATAAAACTTCATATAAAAAAAATTCAAAAAAATTTAATCAGAAACACTAATCCATTTTTTTACATATGGCAATGTCATTGATTATTGCAAATGGTGTGAAATAAAATGAAATAAAATAATTGATAATTAATAAAAAATTGTAAACATCTATTCTTTAAAAAATATTGATTTTATATCGTAGATATTGCTTTAAAATTAATTTTAAGCAAATTTATTGAAATCATGTTGAAAACAAATCATATTAAAATTGATTTTAAACAAATTTAACAAAGTATCTTTGACAGTTTTTTTATTTTGAATAAATTTTCTTTGACATTTATAAGTTTTAAAATGATCATACCAACCTTATAAAATCAAAACTTACGTTTCGCCATCTCTTGCAATTTTATGTGACCAAACTATTTTATATCATTGATAGATAAATATCTGGGTTATGTTGTTGTTGTTTTTACATGTAAAAAATAGAGTTGATCTAGACCTTGACCCTTACCCAAATGAAAAAAATGCAGCTAATGTAAATAAATGTTTGATAATAAATGCATTTGTTTGATTTAAATCAGAATGACTACCTTTCTTTGACAATAAACGTTTACGTTATTAAACGGTATTTTTTTAAAGGTAGTTTGATTTCTCTTTTGATTTTGAAACAATCAAAAACCAAAGGAAATTAATTTGCTTTGTGACAGAAATGCCACCTGTGATTTTCCCGTTTCGATTCCTAGCTGCTTTTTCTAACCAAATTAACGATTTTTTTGATTGTTAAAATTTGTTAAAGTAATTAGTTGATTATTATTATTCTATTTTTATCTTATATTATGTGCAAAAGTAATTTTTTTGTGAAGGTAATGAAAACATACACACAAAACAAACGAGCACTTGAATAATTAATTTTAATGATTCAATAAAATTATTATCTTTATGCTTGTTTATCATTTTTAATGTCGGTTTACTGATATTTGAATTAATTTTTTTATAATATTATGAAAATTATTATTATTTTTCATATCTAAACCAAATATTTAAATTTTTTAAATTCTGATGTTTTTTTAATTTAGACTGGCAAAAAACTGGACGCCCTTATTCTCAAAAGCGAACACACACATACATTTTTATTTTAAAACTAAAAAATACGACCACCATCTTCATTGTCGTAATGACGTTACCAAAAATATTTTTCAAGGAAAAACGTATTAGAAGATCCTAGTCACAAAAGTCATACATCAATTTATGTATTTATGCCCGAAAGTTCTATGCACATGACCTAACTTATCAAGTTGTTATTTTCTTTCCTCGCACCAGCTAATTATGTTCCATTTGAATCGAATATGAAGTATATGCAGTTTTATTGAAATCGGAAAATAATTACCCATTGCGACCAACGTGGTCTCCAAGATAACACAGTTAGCAGAATAATAGAATTTTTTATTTGCATCATTTTTAATCAACTTAAAACATAATTTATCTCCTAATTTCGATTTTGTTATTAATTTACGAATCTAACGAGCAAAAATATGTAGAAATCGGTCTTAGGAAAGCGTTTGGATCGAATTTTTTCTTCTTACATATTTGAAAATTCAAAAAAATTATTTTTTATGTTAGATGTAGCCTTTGTTTAATTAATCCAAATTTTTCGCTTTCTCACTTATTAAACCAATCAAAATTTATTACTTTACTCTCTCTCTCTCTCTGGCATTTACATCCCATGAAGGGATTTTGCCGTCTGTGCAATAAGCTTCCAATCATCTCGTTCCATGACCAGTTGACCCCAGTTTCGACATCCTATATCACGAAGGTCTTGGATGATGTCATCACGCCAGCGTTGTCTAGGTCTTCCTCTTCGACGAACACCAGCTGGTTGTTGTTGGGACGCTTTTTTTATCATTCTATCTAATGGAGCCCTTTCTACATGACCAAACCATCTGATCCAGTAAGATTTAATGAATCCGATTACATCGCAGCCTCCAAGAAGCTGTCTGATTTCATGATTCATTCGGATTCTATACTGATTTTCAGCAACTTTACATGGACCATAAATTGTTCGTATGACCTTCCTCTCGAATGTTGATAAAATTCTACAATCGGAGGAAGTCAGTGTCCAGCTTTCACTTCCAAATGTAAGCACAGGTCGAATTAATGCTTTGTAAAGTGTGAGTTTACACGACCGCGAAAGATGTTTTGATCGCAGAAGTTTTGAGTATGCGTAGAAAACTCTGTATGCAGCAGAGACACGGGCTTTGATATCTGCCAGCATGTCATTTGACGATGTTATTACAGACCCGAGGTATTTGAAGTTTTCCACGCGTTCCACTTCGTAGTCGCCAGTATCCAGATTTCCGGGAGGTATGTTCTTAGATGTTGTTAACACTTTAGTTTTGCCGGTGTTGATGCATAATCCAAGTCGTTTAGCACTTCTTTCAAGCTGAGAGAGACTATCTTTAATATCGCTCGTTCTACGTCCGAGAAGCACAATATCATCTGCGTAGCCAAGAACTTGACTAGATTTATTATATATGCAGTTTTGCGTCTCAATTCGGCTTTTTCTTATCGCGTACTCCAGCGCCAAATTAAACAGTACAGGCGCGAGTGCATCACCTTGTCGAACACCTGATGTTATATCGAAAGGATCAGAAACTGACCCTTCGATTACTATTCTACAGTTTGATCCCGATGTTGTGAGTTTGCACAGAGAAACAAGTTTCTCTGGGATACCAAGGCATATGAGTGCGGACCAGAGGTTGTCGCGGATGATACTATCATATGCTTGCCTGAAATCAACGTAGAGCTGGTGAATGCTGATGTTGTACTCCCAACATTTTTCCAGAATCATCCTTAATGTAAAACATTGATCTGTGGTTGAGCGGTTGGGACGAAAACCACACTGATAGTCACCGATGATAGATTCGGCGAACGGGATGAGTCGAGCAAGTACGACATTAGCTAGTATTTTATATGCTGTGTTCAACAGTGCGATGCCACGATAATTCGCACACTCTAGACGGTCACCTTTCTTATGTAGCGGAACAATGAGAGCTGTTTTCCATTCAGCAGGTAGTTCTTCTTGGTCCCAGATTGCAAGAATCAGATCGTATATACGTGAGACCAGAGCTGCTCCTCCATTTTTCAAAAGTTCTGCGGGAATTCCATCGAAACCTGGTGATTTGCCATTTTTCAGTTTTTTAATTGCAGCTTCTACTTCTTCTATTGCTGGGTAAGGGACAAAAATCTCCTCAGTTGATGGAGCAATTGCCCGAATAGGATGAACTTCATTCATCCTATTCAGTAGGTCTTGAAAGTGGGATCGCCACACTGCCAGCACATCACGTTCACTTGTTGTAAGTTCATTATTTTCATTTTTGATGGCTGTAGATCTTGGGTGGAAATCTTTTGTCAGATTCCGTGCATTGGCAAAGCACTCTTTTGAATTTCCGATGGCCGCATATTGGTTGATATCTTCAATGCAGTTCTTCATGTGTTCGCGTTTCTTTTTACGTAGAAGTTTTGCTGAGGCTTTCCTGGCGCATAGATAATCAGCTTGGGAGCTTCGGGTGTTCCTTGTTAACCATTTTTCTCGCAGTTTTTGTTTATGTTCAACGGATTGGCGGCACTCGTCGTCGAACCATTCGTTGTGTGATTTCGGTGGCCGCTTTCCGATTGTAGTTTGTGCTGCGGCTATAATGGTTGATTGAAGCGTTTGCCATTCTTCTTGTATGTCCAATGGCATCTCAGAAGAGATGTCATGCTCTTCTATGTTTTGTGTTATTATTTCCTGATATCTTTTCAGCGTTTCCGGATGTTTAAATGCATCGACGTTCCAGCGCACGGTCTTTTTTGCTTGTCTGTTAAATGTAGATGATAATTTGCACTTAAAGATGACAAGCATATGATCGGTGTCCATATCAGCACCTCTGTATGATCGAACGTCAGTTACACTTGTGGAGTGTCTCTTAGAGATCATGACGTGATCGATTTGATTTTCCGTTCTTCTGTCATTTGATTTCCACGTTGCCTTGTGAATTCTCTTGTGAGGGAAGAAAGTGCTGGAAATTACTAGATCATAAATCATAGCCAGCTCGGCTGCGCGAAAACCGTTATTGTTGCTGATATGATGCAAGCTGTTAGGGCCGATATGTGTTTTAAGTTCTGCAATCCTACCGATTTGAGCATTAAAGTCACCTACCACGATTTTTATATCGTGCCGCGGGATTGTATTGATGACTTCTTCGAGTTCTAGGAAGAACAGGTCTTTAATATCATCTGCTTTATCTTCAGTAGGTGCATGAACATTGACGATCGTTACATTGAATTTTTGCGTGCGGATTCTCAGTGTGCATAACCGCATATTAATTGGGCAGAAGTCGATAACATGCTGATTCACGCGACGGTGTATAAGAAATCCAACTCCAAATTCTCCTCCGTTTTGATGACCGCAATAATAAAGAGTGTATCCTTTCGCTGTTTCATGGATTCCACTACCTGGCCATCTTAGTTCTTGTAATGCCACTATATCTAGTGTGTAGCTCTCGACTTGTTGTGTGAGTTTTAGGAGATCTCCTGGTCTTCTAAGGCTTAGCACGTTCCAGGTTCCCATTTTTAAATCGTAGTCCGGGTACAGTTTCCGAGGTCGTTCCAATAATGATTCCGAGATATTCCGAGGCCTGTGTACAGAATTCATGACAATAATTTTTTTACGGAAATGGGGTGTTAGCCCTTCGCCCAACCCAAATTTTCGTGAATGGGTTCGTTCTGCATCTTAAGGTCACCAGAAACAACCTTTTTACTTGTTTATATAGCGAGCCGCTTGATCCAAGACAGACGCCCGCTGCAAGCCACCCCTAACATGGAGAACAGACGCTTCCTACACATTTATATAGCGAGCCGCTTGATCCAAGACAGACGCCCGCTCCAAGCCGCCCCTAACATGGAGAACAGACGCTTTAGTTGCATTGGTTTTATGGCGCCAATGACTCGCCATGGTGCAGAATCATTGAGTATAAGCAGTTTTTACTCTGCCCCTCTCAACTACACCAACCTAATTCTGTTAGCGTTACCCAGGTAGCACGGCGTGGACGTAGAATTTTGGATTTTCGCTACCCACTTTACTCCGCAGTGTAAAATAATGAGATTTGATTGGTGGTGGATCAGAGAAACGGATATATGGAAATTAGGCTTTATTCATCAAATAGCACGACATCAAGTAACACTAGAAAAGGTGCGTGTGTTCTTATGCCAAGCCACAGCCGTTGGAAGGCTAAAGCTACTTATCTCCTGAAGTTATTTATGTTTCGCAATCAGTATCATGTTGAAGTTGGAGATTTAAATAAAGTCTCGACCTTTGCAGTTTTCTGATCATATTGTATGTAAAAATTTGGTATGGAACAGCAGTCTAAAGTCAGGATCTGAATTTCAGCAAATCGACCATTTCTTATAAAACAATTGACAAAAGCGTTTCAAAAGAAATATTGAGCAAAATGTGTTATCATCTTCACCATACAAACAAAAATGTTGAGATGCGGCTTTTACGACCCGGAGATTTCGTATGATGAAAAACGAAAAATAATTCAAAACCTTGAGGTCCCAGCACGAGACATCTAGCTCCTACCCCAAATGTACAAGAAAAAGTTCGATGCAGTCATACACATGCAACTTTTTGCTAACAAGAACACAAGCGATTTTGTTACAGAAGAATATCTACTGGTTTTTTGCTACATGACCCATCGCAATGATCAACGAATCACGATTTCAACGATGCCACGTTGTTTTGCCAAAGCTCGCATGTAGTTAATGATATCGTCGAACGGGGTGTTAAATTGATGACGGAGTATAAAAACATTTTAACTAAAGACGAGAAAGGCACACAATGCTGCACCATTCAGGTGGTAGAAAGCTAACAGATGCAAATACCCATCATACAATAAATCTAATTTAATGCTTTTTTTGGAAAACGTTGCTTTTGATGAATAAAAATTATTATAAATCTCTATATATAAAAATTAATGTTTGTTTGTTTGTTTGTTTGTTCGTATTTGGTAATCTCCAAAACCACTGCACCTATTTAAAAAATTCTTTCACTATTTGAAAGGTACATTATTCAAAATGAACATAGGCTATATATTATGTAGATAAATGGAACCCCAGGGCTCTTATAATTAACTTAAAAGCCTTTATTATTTTTATCTAAATATATCGTTTTATACATTTGGTTTGCTTTGATCAATTTTTTTACATTGAACATAATTTAATGAAATTGAAAAAGTATGATCTGACAAATAATTATGTTTATTTATATATCAAAATTACATATATTGGAATTTAGCATATGATCAAATTGTTTTATCTACACCAAATATGTTGCTGGTATGCAATTGTGTGTGATACATATTTCTAAAACTAAGCGAAGATAGTGGATAACATCGATTATATCGATTTAAAGCTCAAAATTACGAAATGGAATTCGCACAAATACTATACAAAGAAGCATAGCTTATGTATAATCAAAAACGGATGGCAATCATGATGAACAAACTAATTAAAAATAGTGGCACTTAGCCGGCAACACGTTTGCAATAGTGATTTGCAAACGGTAACAATGCATTAATACCAATAAATTTTATATATCTTGAATTGAATTCTATATATTTTCTATGAATTCTATGAATTTTATATAAATTTTGGATCTATGGGTGTGACAACCCCGCGTACTTTGATACCTGCTATTGCAAATCAGTTAACGTGAGATATCGTTTACCACTGGCAATGGCAGTAAGATATCACTGATATAAGGGGATAAGTGATATTTTAGGGGTGCTGGGGGATAAACTTTTTTCAATCAACGATAGCACACTTAGTCTTATAGTTATGGAATAATCTTTGATGATGACGCTTTTTTAGGTATTTTTAAATAAAATATGTTGGGTAGTAGGAATTACAACACAACGTGTCACAACAACACATAAGAACCTTTTAAGAACAAGATCCCACAACAACATGCTTCTAAGGTGTTTATGGACGCAATTTTTTTATTTTTTTATTTTTTTTTTTAAAGAATGAACTTTTTTGCTTGCTCGAAGAAATGAGTTTCCATATAACTATTATATATGCTGGATTGAGGAAAACAATGCGTAAACTTAGAAATTTAGTAACCCAATTTTAGCTTTACCTCTGCAAATTTGAAAAAATAGTATATTCTTCAACGATGCCGAAAACAGCATATTTTGAAACGAGAGGACAGTTTACTAGCCGAGGCGATAGCCGAGGTTGGTAAAGGTCGCGAGATTCAAAATATGATTTTCAGCGAGTAGAAGACTGTACTTTTTCTACTACTTTTTTAAAAATTATTATTAATTTTTAAACATTTTCATTTATAATTACATACAATTTATTTTTTAAAACATACACTGTTACAAATTAAAATTGTATATGTGTATTTATATTTCTGCTATTAAAAAAAAAGATGACTCAATATGAATAAATTATCCAATTTTTATGTCAAAGGCATAGCTGTCTTTAATAACAAGCCATATAGTTATACATACAGTTATTCATAATGTTATATTTTTATTCTTTTTACACTACAAAATCCTATATTATTATTCTATTTACTCAAAAGTTCTTAAAATCATTAAATAATACGTCTATGAAGGTTTATTGTTTTATGAATTTTGCGTCTAGTAGGCTTATAACTAAAGACGATTTGTACTTTGTCATAAACAAAATCAAATTCAGATTTCAGATTTCTAAAATATAAATATCAGTTTTGATTTAGTTTTTGAATGGGTATGACGTTACGTAAATTCTTGATATATTTTAACACAGCCTAAATTATTTTACGTAAAATAAATATTTTCTTTTTCATTTTTGTTAAATAAATAGGTGAAATAATATTTATTAAAAATATCTTAACACCAACTGTTTTTTATCATACTATTTAAAAAGAATATATGAATATTATATATTTAACTATTATTATTTTTACAATTTTAATGTAAATTGTCCGTAAATAATTCAAAAATAAATTAACGTCATCCTCCAAACACAGACAAATTAACACTAACAAAATTATTTCATTCAATCAATTGATTGTCTTAACGCGTATTCTAGATTGGTTTGTTCTAGTTAAGAAATTAGAAAATAGATGGCATTTAAAAAATTGCTTTCGTCACTAGGTACGAAAGTAATTCGTATAAGTTTTTTTATCACCAGTTACGAAAAAGAAGTTTTCGATTCAATGAACAAACATCGAAAGTAGATTTTTTATGTTGGGTAGTAGAAAAAAGTATTTTATTTTTATTTCCTCCATCCTATTATGAAATATTGCCCTATGTGGTACATTATTATATGAAAGGATTTCTTATTTGGTTTTCCATTCTTTAAAAAGAACATAAAAAACCGAAAAAAAAGAAATTTGCGTCCATCAACGTCTTAAAAAACCTGATGGTGTGGGACCTAGGTCTTAAAACGTTTTTATGTGTTTTGTGACATAAATTGTAATTCTAAATATGTCAAATACTTTGAAGTTGCACAATTTTTTTTGAAATGTTCAATGAAAAAGATGATGAACAATGTCAATGAAGCGACAATTTTAAATTGAAAATTCGAACCGGAAGATGTAGTTTTGCCACATATTCCAACAGATAAGGCATTTGAACTCAAACGTTTCGTTTCCAGTGCAACTTGCTTTTACAATGACCATCAACATATCACAAGGACAGTTACAGCAAGTATGTGGACTAGATTTGGCGAATCCGTGCTTCTCACAAGGACAACTGTATGTGGCTAACGCGTTAGGAAAAGCATTCCGTTAAACGGAAAAACAAGTACTCGAATAAATAAATAGAATTAAAACGACATTTTAAAATTCTTTCCATATTAAAATAAGTTAATAAAAATAAAAATGACACAATTTTCTTTCTTATGACATAGTGGCAATATGCGACGAGCATAATGTTAAATAAACAAAACTTTTACACTATTTGGTGTAAAAAATAAAATTTTGTGAGTGATTTGAGAGATTTTTGTGTGTTTCGTGTCGGGAACAAATACAATGCATGAGCACTGGGAACATTTGTAATTCCTTTTTGTTCTGTATAATGTTCTATATAGAGATGACACACCTCTACTAATTCAACAAGTCACATAAATTTTTTTATTGCTTACTTGAAAACTTATTTGATCACCAATTTTTCATATATCCGAACTTAGCTAGAGTGCTGATTATTTTTCATTCATATTTTTAAAAAGTACAATTAAAAATTACGCTATCATTGCTCATTACCACTTTTTTGAAATCATTGCTACTACGTCAACAAAATGTCTGCGCACAAACTTTATATAAAAGCGTAGCAAAGCACGTCGGGTCCTGCTAGTTAAATCATAAAAATTGATTTTTAATTGATTGAAAAAAAAGATTGTTGGGCTATTATTTTGAAAACGTACATTTTTTTGTCGATTTTTAAATTTTTGATTTTTAAGAAATCTGAAATTCTGATATATTGTTCGTATTGACGAAAGAAAAAAGTTATTTCTGGTTTTATTTTTTAAGTACTCTGAATTAGAGTTATGCGCGGTAGAATTTTTGAGGCTTTTTCACGTAGTTTTGGTAATGGTGTCAATGTTTTATTAATAAATCCCATAAATTTCATGCATTTTACGTATACTTTTGCAAATAAAGAGGAAAATGGTTGAATAACCGAAATGTGTAATTTGGAAATTAATAATTTTTCTCTTTTCCGCTAGGTGGCGAGTTAAACCTTGGCTTACTTCAAAGCTTATATCTCAAAAATCATCATTTTTATTTTTTTCTTTTTCACACATTTCCAAGTAAACACATGTAACTATGAAATTAAAAAATAAAAAGTGAGAGATTTCATATGGATTTTTTTATACGATATTTTTAAGTTTAGTATATGAAAAATTCACATGTGTTTTTACATGAAATTAATTATGCTAAATAAATGTGAATTTAATATATTTAAAATTTTATATTTTAACACCTGTACTAAATTTGAGACATATTCTGTGCATTCTTCTTTGAAAAACAGGTTTTTATTGAGAATAAGAATTGGAAATTCCAACGATCGAAGATTGTGATTTACTTTCAACATCTTAACACTAACATAAGCATGAGACTATTATTAATAATTTTGTTTTTTTACAAAAATCATAATTTAATGAAACAATAATAATATTACAAATAAATACATTAAAAAATTAATTTATATTATTTTTTTGCCTCTAAATTGAAATATTTTTGATTATCAGAAAAGGGAAACATTTTTGCAATTATTTTATCGTGTGCAGTGTTATCCCGTAAAAAATACTGAGATTCTTGAGCTTCACTAATTGTTTTAAAGTCCGAAAACCGAGAAAGAAATTGCTCCTGTAGTTCGATATCTCCTGAAGACATATATGAAAATTTCATACGCGATTGACTTTTTTCGACTCAATTTCTTTCATTTCAAATGATTCCTCTGCTGTTGATATTTTTTATCCTTTAAGCGATGCTCTCCGGGCTTCTCTTTTAAGTGTGCTTCCAATCATATCCGATGGACCCTTTCCATGTGCAGTTGAAAAGAAATGCCATGCTGTAGGTATTTTAAAATCAACGAAATGTTTGCAAAGATTTATAAAAATTTTTTTATTTTTATATTGAGTTTCTGAGCCATCCGTAAAATATAACAGTACATTATATACCAAGGTGATAAAGTAAATTTTCTACATTGAGGTGGATATTAATTCGCGAGAAACGAAGTTTCGAGCGAATTAATCACCGAAATGGAGAAAATTTTCTTCACCGAGGTTTATATACTATTTTTTTTACTACTTGATATAAAAATGCACTAAAACTCTTAATTATTCACAAAATAAAATGTCAATTAATAAGCAAATGGTGAATAAATAAAAATTTTGATTTGGTGAAACATTGTTTATCATATCATTGGATTGCGTATTGGATATTTATTATTCAGGGCTGCTTAGTTAGAAATTTATTTTCAATGAATTTTCTTAAAACTATATAAAAATCACATATGCTTTGGATTAAAAAATATAGCTTTTATTTATTTTTGACATGAAATTGAAAATCTATTCAATATTGTTGAGCCAAATTTAGAATTTTTTTAATCTACAACTCACAACTAAACTAAATTTCAACAGAATTCTGTTTAACACGAATTAAAATTTCAAATAAACTACTATAGTTGGAAAGAAGTTTTTGCATTCATTCATTATTTTATTTACGAAGGTGCTAAAATACTTATTATTAGGTGTGGGGAATAATTATTAGTAACCATAGCTGAGAAAAATAACTTTTGTCTTGGGTTTTTGAGTAAATAATTGAAATTTCTCATGCAAGTAGTAAAAAAAAGTATTTTAATACTTAGAACGGATCAATAATAATGATCAGTATTACAGTAATCACCGAGTACTGGCAACCACGACTGGACCATTAAAAAACATAAACAAATTAAACAAATTAAATTCAAAATAATTAATCAAAATAATTAAAATAAAATTGAAATGTCTAATGAAAAAAAATTTACAACTCATACCAACATTATCAATAATACTATAGTCTTTCAGCTGAGAAACGATAACTAAACTATAGGTAAAATTTTTCAAACTATTTATTTCTAAAATATTATATTACTCTATTGTACTTAAGGATATTACTCTAGTGTATTTAACCGAATGACATTAATCGGGAAATTCATGGTTGCAGTACTGGCCCAATAACAATATCCAATTAATGCTAAACATTAACAGGCCATTGATTGACCATATTAAGTAAAGTGTACTGGCTATTTTCTATAAAGCGTAGATTGGTCGATTTATGGTTCCAGTAATGACCCAATAAAAATAGCCAAGTACTTTTAAGGCCAATGCTTGGCCATTCAAAGATAACTGTATACTGGCTCTTTTCTGTAAATTATAGATTGGTCGATGAATGGTTATAGTGCTGGCCCAATAACAATAGCCATGTACCAGTGCTTGGCCGTTTTTCAAAGTTTGACAAACTCTGCTTGGGTTTTTACCGGATAACACTACAGTCGATAAAATAATTGGCAAAGTGTTTTCCTTCTCCGATAATCAATAATATTTCAAAAGTATATAAATTAATATTTTTATGTATTTGTTTGTAATATTATTATTGTTAATTATTAAAATTTTGGTTTTTGTAGAAAAAATATTTATTTATAATAGTATCATGCTTAAATTAGTGTTAAGATGTTGAAAGTAAATCACAATCTTCGATCGATAGAATCTTCAATCTTTATTCTCAATAAAAACCTGATTCTCAATAAGCAATGCACAGAATATGTTCCAAATTTAATACAGATGTTAAAATTTAAAATTTTCAATATATTAGATTCTCATTTAGTAAAGCATAATTAATTTGATGTAAAAACACATGTAAATTTTTCATATACTAAACTTTAAAAAAACGTATAAAAAATTCATATGGAATCTCTCACTTTTTATTTTTTTATTTCATAGCTGCATGTGTTTACTTTAAAATTTGTGAAAAACCAAAAAAAGGACGATTTTTGACATATGAGCTTTAAAGTAAACCAAGGTTTGACTCGCCACCTAGCGGGAAAGAGAAAAATTATTAATTTCCAAATTACACATTTCGATTATTCAACCATTTTTCTCTTTATTTGCAAAAATATAAGAAAATTGCATGAAATTTGTGGGATCTATTGACAAAACATTGACACCATTACAAAAACTAAGTGAAAAAGCCTCAAAAATTCTACCGCGCATAACTCCGATTTAGAGTACTCAAAAATAAAACCAGAAATAGCTTTTTTTCTTTCATCAATACCAACAATACATCAAAATTTTAGATTTTTAAAAAACAGTCGATTTTTTTTCGATGTACGTTTTCAAAATAATAGCCCTGACATTATGAATTAAATGCGATTATTCGCATATTTAAGAAGAAAAAATCGATAAAATCGCTTTCCTAAGTCTGATTTCTACACACTTTGGCTCGTTGGATTCGTAAATTAATAAGCTATTAATCACAAAATCGAAATTATGAGATAAATTATGTTTTAAGTTGATTAAAATTGATGAAAATAAAAAATCCAATTATTCTACTAATTGTGTTATCTCGAGACCACGGGGTGGGTAATTGTTTGCCAATTTCAATAAAACTGCATACACTTCTTATTAGAGTTAAATGGAACATTATTACTCGGTGGAAGAGAAGAAAAAGTCGATTTTAAAATTGTTTATACATATTTGGTCATGCCTAATGCACATTTTGTATACATGTCTCCATGATTTAATAATATTAAATTAAAACAAATTAAATTTGAATAATGTAAGCATTCAAATACTTTTAAACTTCAACTTAATCGGAAATATACACTAGAATATTTTGAAAAAAATTTAAAAATTATTATATTAAAAAAAGTCCACGAAATGTGCACAAACTCGTGCACTATGCGCATAATGTGTACCGGGATTGTTTCCGTAATTTCGGTCGTCTTAGAAAATTCTAATCACAATTTGTTATGGACGTTAACGATAACCTCCCAATTTTGAAATTTCGCTCTAATTTTGTCAACAATATTAGTCAGTATATTAAAATTGGAATTATGTTTGTTTGGGGACCGGTATTGTGAGACAAAAATATTAAGCTATTGTGAGACAAAAATATTAGGTAGATAAAATAGGATAGATAGTGATTGTAAATTTCATGAAATTTATATTTATGAAATATTTCATAAAAACTTTCAGAAATATTTCATGAAATATTTCAAAAAGTTTTGTCTAGGCTTAATTTTGGAGTGCCAAAAGCTCGAAATAAGTGAAATATAAACACAAATTATTCGAGGTGTAGAATGAAGAAAATTTGAACAGGCTTGATTTTCAATGGAAGGCCCCTAATTTTGAGAGTAAAGTTGTGCTTAATGTGTGAATAAATAAATAACCAGTTAAAATGGTTCTGTTTATTGGAATTAAAATATTATAATTAACACAGTGTATGTTTTATATATATTCACAGATATATTGTTCAATTTTGACATAAATAATACTACTAAAGTTTGTAACGACGGACTATTTTCAATTTTTACTCTAAAAATAGTAGCTTTCAAATTCAATAATAATATTATTAATTTTCTTCAATTGTGGTAAACATAGACGCTTATCTGTACCACTGTACATTTAGACATTTAAACATGTTTTTTGATGATTTAATAAACTCAATTTCAATTAAAAAAACAAGTTTTGTATAAATGATTGGTTGTATTAGTGGAAATTGCTGTTACATGATGGAAAATGAAACAGAAGATCTGGAAGATGATGATATAAAAAGGATCAAATTGTTTGGATCGAGGCAATTAGTATATAATTTTTAAATGTTCAATTAGTATATAAAATTGAATCAAAGAGATTAGTGATTAATTAAATATTCATTTGTTTATAAATTGTTTAAAAATATATCAATTTTATACCAGAATGTTAAGATTGTATTTTGTGACATTTTAAAACCATAATTCGTTTTAGTGATAATTTGAATTGAGATTTTAAGCCTAAAAAAAATTTTTATATATATAAATATGACAGAACTAAAATAAATCGAAAGCTTAAGTTTTTTTAAGAAAAAATAATGTTATCTGGCCATTTTGTGTTTTATTTGGACATGCAGTTATTTACAATTTGAAAACATTAAAATTGTGCAAGTTTAATTAAATAACAATAGTTATGAAATGTTGTACATGTAATGTGTGAACTCAAATCGTTACGAAAAGCATAAAAGAAATAAAATAACATGTCACAGATTTTCAACCGATACACAATATTTAGATGCATGGTTAAAAGCACTAAATTTATAGCCTTAGAAACCGCAAAAACATGATGTAATTTGTTCGCAGCATTTTGAGGAGAATTGTTTAGATCGAAGTTCACCGTTAAGAATACGTCTTAAGAAAACTGCAATACCTATTATTTTTGATCAAATGTCTGGGGAATTGTTAATAAAGGGAGTTATCACAGAAGATAAACGAAGTCGTAAGATAAAATATGAAGAAGACAACATTCAAGATAAATTAATCTAAGCTTTTTTTTGAATTTTAATTTATCTAATTTTTGATTTGTTTTTTTAACTAATAGTTATTTATTTATCTAGAACAAAAAGTGAAACTTTAAAGTACGAGCTAGTTGTTTACCGAAATTACTAGTGAGTACCCTTAAACACACTTTTCGTTTGAGATAAATACAAAATTTTATTTCATACTGGAAATTTATTAAAATAAAAAGAAATGAGTTTTAAATTTTGCTCAGAAAGTTGAACTTTAACGTCCTAGGACTTTATAAAATTTTATAAAGTCGTAGGACGTTAAAGTTCAACTTTTTGTACCATAAATAATCCGAAAAATGTCGTTTGAAATAAATTATTTTATTTGTTAGTAATTAATAAGTTTCTTTACAATTTTTCTGTGATTCAAAATATAAGAGATTTCCAAGTGTAATTAGTTTGTCGTAGATTCAGTTTTCATATATTTTTATGAGCTTTCAGGTGTAAAATAATATTATATTTCGTATAAAGTCCAAATCAGTTCAAGTTGAAACCTTTTCTTAATTATAGAGAAAAATTAGTGAAATTGCAAAACAGTATTTTTTGAAATATTTCAACCATGCACAATATATTTTGTTGAAATAGTTCAGAAATGAAACATTTCAAATGAAATGTTTCAGTGAAATGTCTCAATTGTTTCAGAGCTGAATGTTTCAAGGTTCAGAGCTACATGATGTTTGTTAAAATACAGTAGTATTTCATGTATACCTTTAATACTACGGTGTTGTGGCCATACTTGTGTTTTTACTGAATTAACCACCCAGCAATTTAAAAAAAAGGGTCACTTAGCTCCTAAAATCATAAATCAATAAATACAAAAAACAAGGTGCAACAACTTATTAAAAATTATAATCCCATTTATAATCATGATTTACTTTTAATTTTAATTTAAAATCTAAAAATAAAAAGAAAGAAATTATAATGTTCACAAAAAATTTATAGACGGTAAGAAAAAAATTTAAGAATAATAATTTTTCTTTATTGTTAACTGAAGCGTAAATCGCTGAGAGTGAAAAATGAAAATAATAACAGAATTAATAATAGTAAAGGGTGAATATTTATTTAAAATAATCAAAAATACAAATTAATTTTTTAATTAAAATAAGAAGATTTGGTATGTTTTCATTAATTATACGATGCGGATCGATTAAAATCAATATGGGTGAAAAAAATTGATTAGTGTAGGAGGAAAAATTGGTCATAGACTACCCAAAATCATAGTGGACTGTGCCATTGTAAACATAATTAGCAGTTATTTATTTATTTATTTAAGACACGAATACAAAATAACGTTATGATATATATTATATAATATAGTTTACAAATGAAATAATTCATTTCTGGACAATGCTTCATGCATTTTATTTACAAAGTGTAAGAGCTAAAAATTTTCGAGTGAGTTGTCGTACCACTTTGGTAAGTTTATCCAGCACTACTGATCTTGAGCTACACATCTCAGTTGCAACCTTTGTTCAATATTGTAAATTAAACGCGAGTTTAAATGGATACGCCGGCAGCCGGGGTATCATACGTCCCGATTTCTTCGGGACTATCCCGATTTATAACATTGATTCCCGCGTCCTGATTGTCTTCAAAAAGTCCCGCAATGCGAAATAAATTCAATTTACAATGACCACACACAGAATTTTGATAATGGGTCAACATACTAAAACAGTTTTGTCCTAAAATAATGCAATATTGCACAGGAATCGTCTTATGTAATGTTTGACCACTTCTTTACTCGGACATTCAATTTTTTTAATTCTCTGTAGGGATTAACACAAAAACGTTTGCTAAATGAAAAGAACTTATAGTTTGCCGCCAACACAAAGACTGCGTTCATATCATTCCTTATAAAAATATACTTTTTTGCACGAATGGATGCATAAAATTCAATTCCGCTCCCTCATTTGCGAGAGCGAATAACATCATTTAAATTAAATTAGATTGGAAAGGGTTGGACAGGTTGCACGAGACAGAACTTGTCCTGGCACGCAGACTCTACGGTCCATAGCGCCGGGTCCGAGTTTGGCCTCATAACAACTATTCCACTAACCTTTCTGTAAGTTTAGTCTGCAATATCTAGAACCAACTGTATTAGCGACAGTTTAATTTTGCTAGCCTCTACAGTTTTAGCGCCAAAAATCCTAACTCTGATACTAGAAAAGGCTGGACATACACACAAAAAGTGCTCCGAGTCCTCCTTCTCTTCAAGACAACACCTACACGCAGGATTTTCACTAAGTTCTATGGTAAAAAGGTGTTTGTTTAGATGTCCGTGTCCTGTTAGGACACCGACCACAGTGCTGAGAGTTTTCCTCTTCAGACTTAAAAGAAAATTAATAATTTTATCTGAAATGCTAAAAAAACATCTTACTTTGTCTTCCTGTCGATGACACATTCCACAAGTTCTGCATCTTGAGGTCAGCATCCACCTTTAATAATGACAAGGCAAACGTTTTGGATAACTCTAAGGCGGGTTCTGGACCTGAATATTTCATGCCCGCTCCAACCCTTGCAAGTTCATCCGCTTTTGTGTTTCCCGGAATGCCAGTATGACCTGGAACCCACCGCAAAGTGACATTGTTGTGTTGCGCTGTCTTACAAAGATTTTTCTTATTTGGAAGTAGTCTCCGGGTTTACCAGTGCTTTGATAGCTGTTTGGCTATCCGAACAGATGCAGATTTTCTTTTCTTGTAGACGCAGAAGGGTTGTTAAATGTGTGCATTCATTGATAGCATACACCTCCGCTTGAAGAACAGTGCAAAACCGTCCAAGCAGAAATTTGCTGCTGCATAATTACATCATTTACTCCCTAGGAAGCAAAAAATAAGAAACCATGACAACAATGAAGGTTTTCATGGAAACATAAATTTTTTACGATAAATTCAAACAAATTTGTATAAAAACCGCCTACAATGATGAACATTAAAATTATAATTTTCGTTTTCTTTAAATGATTTGGTTTTTAATATTATTATTATGTGGTCGTGCAAAATATAGTATATACACCTCGGGGAGAGAGCATCTCATCTCCCTCAGTGATATGTAGCCCTCAGGCTTTGCAACACATCTCGGGAGAAAAACATGAACTTCTCTCCCTTGGTGTATAATCTACTATATTGCCAAGCATTTTTGTGGTTCGAATATGATTTTTCAAGGTTTTTTGTCTAAGAAAAATATTTAATTTTTTCAATTAAACGCAAACAATTTAATAAGAAAGTTTTAAAAATAAAATAAAATAAATTTTTTTATAAGATGTAGGTTAGGGTGGGAGGAACGGAACCCGCAGACAACACTTTGTGTACCTGTCTGCAACCTACATAGCCTTACAATTTGTTTTAGTCCTAGAAAATAATGAATAATATGAGACAGTTATTAAATAATTGTTAGATCAGAACTTAACATTTTAAAAAATCGGGTTGAGCTGCCAAATATTTCGCAAAAAGTACAAGAAGAACTTTTTATAAAATTTCCATCCACATGCTATTTTATTTTGTGTATTATTTACACAATAATAATATTCACTGAAAATAAATTTGTTTAGCCTTTTAGCATTAATATATTTTTTTGTCCTGATTTTGTCATTGCAAAACCTGATAACCCTGCCTGAAAGGGGAAAATTGTCTTTCCATATAACAATTTAACTCACATCATTTGTTGATGACAAGAGAGTATATGAGAGAATTTGAGAGTTGCAGATTCTATAAAACTCCATTTCTGTCAAATTTCGATAATCCACAGAGCCAGAATTCACAGAGCTAAACGATCCAGAATGGAAACAATTGCGCCTCAAAAGTCAGAACAATACTACATATGGACTAGAATATATAGGACAAGCAAAACTACATACCAATAGCTCCCTAATAATAAACAGACTTATGTAACAATGAATGATAAATTTGAATTCCTGTCTATACAATAACAAATCGACCGTCCGCATGTACCAAAAAATTTTGATTACTTGCAGTAAATACAACCAACAACGATTAAATCTAAAACACATTCCTAGATTTGATAGCGTTTAAAATGAGTTGAAGGTATGTAGTTTTTTTTATTTTATAAGGGAGGGATAATGTGGTCAAAGGAATTCCCGTTGCAATTATATTCTACAATTTCAACAAAAAATATATAAAACCAAACGACAACGGTGAAAGTGCTAGACATAAAAACAAATACAGATATATAAAATACATATCATATACATACATATTTATAAAGGAAAAGTGTTAAAATCAAAATATTGAATCAAAACAGTTGTTTCCACAATGTATCCATAAATGTATAATTGGTTCTTATTTAAACCAAAAAGGATTCAAATCTTTTATAAAATTTCAGCTTTGAAAGTGGAAATTTACTTTAGCTTTAAGTGGGAATGGCTATGGCATTTTTTTCTTTACTGAAACATATTTTTCTATCAACTACGTAGTCTTTAGTTACAATCGTTCATATTCTCGAGGCAGTGATGATTTCAAATAAATGATTTTATTTAAATCCAATTTTGGTTCTAAATGGATAGATTTTATATCGCCGTCCGACTAAGAGGCTGGATGGGTTAAGGTTAAAACTTCTTTGAAGAAGATTCTAATTAGAGATTAATATTAAATTCATTTCCAGTTCAAATTGAATCTTTTATTCTGAGCATTGTAGCACCATAACGTCTATTGTTGAATATATTGACGACGGTACAATAGTACTGCGATTCGGCTCGGGACCGGTGATTTCAACTTACCGTTAATATGATGGCAAATAAACTCAAAGCAAACGGGCACTTTGAATAATTAATTTTAGTGATTTAAAATTATTAAATTTTTCTAATTTTTTTTGTTTCCTCGTTTCATGTTGGTTTACTGACATTTAAATAAATTTATTCTTTCATAATATTAAAAAACTATCGAAAATAAATATTATTTTCTACACATAAATCATATATTTAAATTTTTTGATTACTGATTTTTTGTATTTTAAATTGCAGTTACTAAATTGTCTGTACCCAGGCATTTCTTTGAATCATTGTATAAACAAAAGGAATGTCATGACTTTTGGTTAAAAACGATGAGCATCATAAGTTAAATCTCTTAATTATTAATCTATGCTAATATTAAATTTGTGTTCGTGCTTCTACTTTAATAAACTAAAATAATTTAAATTTATATTATGATAATTTTAATTCGATAGCGTTGTTTAGATCTTGCATTGGAGAACGATGCAGTAGCTCTAGGAATTAAAAAATTATTTCCAATTTGTACGTCAGTAGAAACTAATCCAGGTCGGAAAACGCACTTTTTAGGTCCAAAAACAGTATGGATCGCTTGAGAAAATAAAATAAAACCCATTTACGCCACAGTTGAAAAGTTACTGCATTTTTTTTTACAAGCTTTGCCTTATGAGTTATGTGCAAGTTATTATTAAATTGCAAAGCAAATGTTGCATTAATACAAATTCGAATGCAAAACTACAAAATTTGCCACAACTCTAACATCATAATTTATTTTTTAAAGAAATGGTAGAAGTTTGAAAATAACTTGCTAAGCTAGAAGTTTGAAAACAACTTAGAACAAAATAGATCATTTGTTCTAGTGAAAGATCATTTCTTCAACATTATGGAACTATTTATATTGCATCTGCTGCTCCTGAATTATAGGAATGTATAGTTCGAGACATGTTGTGGACCTTTTATAAATACAATTGAAGATGTTTATCATGGTGATATAGCGTAAAGCAATTTAAAAACAGCCAAATCATGTCGTTATTGGTTCTAGATTTTGTTTGAACTCAACTTTCCATGTATACGAAACACAATGTTTATGCATATTAAACTGACTAAAAATTTTTTAATTCACTAGACTTGAATTTTTAATAGAAATTGAATTATTAAGAAGTTTTGTTAGCAATTAAACTCAAAGTACTAGGGAAATAATTTTTAATTCTTCTATTTATAAGTACGTGGTTCGGACAGAATTCAAACCTTCCTTATCAGTGTCTGATTCTAAGGCAGACACACTATCCACTAAGCCACCGCGGCAATAATATTTCGAAGTTGAAATTTCATCATTATTTACCAATTCAAGTTTGAAACTTCAGTTTTTTATTCAATTTTCAATTCTAGTATATTCTTAGTCTGAATTTTACTCTTTAAACTCATATTTTACTCTATACATTATTTTGACACAGCTTCTCGTTTACATCTCATTAAAAATAATGTCTTTTCTTCATTTCTACACTTCTTCAGCTGAAAGCAGTTCAAATTTTTTTCGCAACAACTAGTATGTCAAAACAACAAACCTGCTCAGACTTAACAATAGCAGATGAAAACGCTATTTATAATAAATCCAAAACTGAAATTTTATTTGGTTTTTTCTTATATTTGTTTCAAAAAAATTGTTTTCAGGTAAAATTTTAATACACAAATCTTAATATTATGCCACAACATCCTTAACTAAAGAAGAATTCTGATTATTCATGTAGATAGAAACATGTATTTTTAATTAACAGTGAGTGACGCAACAAAGCAATTAACTGATAAAATATTAATTATTGGTTGATTAACTTGTACCACAACTTGTAGCACATATAAATATTCTATGTTTGTTAAAATGAATTATTTTAATTTAAAGACCGGAGCCGAAATAAATTTGCAAAACATTAGAAAATTTCTTTCTGTATGTTTTTTTTGTTTTAGAGTAAAATTTGAAATCTGATAAAGGTTCACATCAGATTCCCCTAATAGGGCTTGTTTGTGACGAAGGATATTCTGGGGCACACCACTTTTGTGTCAAAAATTTGTCTTTACTTTCCTTTGTCCCAAGATTCCCAATTCCAGTTTATTTGAACATTTTTTTCATGTCTCATGACATTCCATTTCTTAAAACCTTATGTCTATATTTCCGTTTTGCTAATAACGCAAAATGGCATTAGTCTATATTATAAAATTTTCCCACATTTCGTTTTCTGTAAATTTATCAGAAAACAATGAATATAAAACCATGGATTAACATAAGTTTAATCCAATTTCATTTTATAAAATTCTCATTTTTTTTTGTCTTTTCTTCATAAGTCTGAAATTCAGCCTTTCATTTTTTTTGTAACTAAATAAGTTTTTCGTTTAATTGTGGGAAAGTTTCCACAATTTGATTCAATTTCTGGAATTCCGTTGGTTTTTTCTTCTGTTTTCTCGTTGTTATTACTTTCGCTAACTAAGGGCATTTTTTTTGTAAAAAGCTCATATTAAACCGAGGTTTCGAGGGAAGACGAAAATTGTTGATCGGGAGTCGGAAGTGGTCTGAGAACGTTAACGGTATTGAAAACTACGGCGAAAGGAGTTTTCATTTTTCTTGTTTTATTTTGGTTTTATTGCGGTTTTTTTGGTTCTGTATTTTCTTTCCTTTTGTTTAGTAATTTCGGTTTTTAAAATTGTTAAGTTCAAATTATTGTTGTGACAAAGTTATTTAGATTAATAAGAAAAAAGATAGAAATTAAAGTGTGTCCGATCAGAAGTTTTTTAAGTAAAAAGAAAACGAAAAATTTTAATAATTTAAACTAATTGATTCACCAATGTGTGAAGGAATTTTATTCTTGTGATAAAATTGTTAAGTTCAAATTATTGTTGTGACAAAGTTATTTATATTAATAAGAAAAAAGATAGAAATTAAAGTGTGTCCGATCACAAGGTTTTTAAGTAAAAAGAAAACGAAAAATTTTAATAATTTAAATTAATTGATTCACCAAGGTGTGAAGGAATTTTATTCTTGTGATAAAATTGTCAAGTTCAAATTATTGTTGTGACAAAGTTATTTATATTAATAAGAAAAAAGATAGAAATTAAAGTGTGTCCGATCACAAGTTTTTTAAGTAAAAAGAAAACGAAAAATTTTAATAATTTAAATTTATTGATTCACCAAGGTGTGAAGAAATTTTTCTTGAGACAAAATTGGCAAGTAAAAAAATTTTCCTTGTGATAAAATTGTTAAACAAAAATTTTTATTGTGACAAAGTTATTGATAAATATAGAAATAAAAACAAAAGAAAAAAATAAAGTGTGTACGATCAAAAGTTTTTTTGAGTAAAAATATTCATTTGTTTTAATCTGGAACGAGGAATGGACATGCCGGCCACACTAGCGGACTGAAGGAAAATTAGGTGAGTCTACCTTGGATTGTTTAAGATTTTTGTTGCGTTATTAGTTTGTTTTTGTGTGTTGTTTTGTATTATGGTATAATCGAGGTAGTAATGTTAACGTCACGAGTTACTGGGTTTTTGGGGTATTGATTCTATAATCAATCCCAAGTAGCAAAATTGGTGTTGCTTTGGGATGTCATTTCTTAATTCCAACTTAATTCATTCGTTTTTGGTATGTTAAATTTTTATTTCTTTAATGCTTCTTAAATCGTTCTTAAAATGGTACTCTCATCTTGGTTTTAAATCGGTATGAAAGATCTCACTTAAAGTATTCTTAAAGACTTCTTAATTTAGTATGCATATCAACATCTTAAATCGGAATGTATGAGCACGCGTAAAGAATTCTTAAAGGCTTCTTAATTTGGTATGTATATTAGAAGTATTAAATCAGTATGATGTGCCTTCTTTAATACGTCGAATATTGGTATGTCACATACCATAAGTTTGTAGTGATGTACACTGAAAAAATATGTTGGTAAATTCTACACTATTAGTTACACCAAATCAATTTTGTAGCTTCATATACAATTTAGTACGATTGACAAAACGTTTTAGCGTTAGACAAATGCTTCGTATGTTGTTCTTAATTTTAGATCATGCTACAAAATTAATTTGATTGAACTTACTTATTGTAGATTACACCATCTTTTTTTTACAGTGTACATGTTGAAAACTAATCATACCCAAAATAGTATATATTCGTTATTGGTTTTCCTCCCGTATTAAGAAGGAATTTCAACTTTTTTGGTATTGTGTCATACTAAATTAAGAAGATATTTGAAGTTTATTTGAGAATTTGCCATCTACTTGAGCAAGAACAAAGTTCCGCCATATTTTCACACAGCAATTTTTAAGAATTAATTTGAAAAAATTTCCGTTAAAATATAAACATTAAATATTGCACGAATTTTTTATTTTTACTTATATTTAGATAGCTAACAACGATGTAAGCATGAATATGTCGGGGTTTGATCTACAAATAATTTAAAATATAATTTAGGGCGCATTGGATTTTGGAATATTTACAACAATTTTAATCAATTAGAGAAATTATGGAGGTGCGTGACTTTTAAAGGAGCTAGAAGTTCCAATTTCACCATAAAACTCGTTTGGTTTGCAAATATCAGTTCAATATGTTCTTAAAACTGATTTTAAACCTTACGTATAATTTTTCTTTATTATCAATTCTTTCATTAAACTTAAAAACAGCATAACATGTCATATTTTTTTTGTTTCATTTCAACATTGTCTATTACTTTAATTTAAATCAATTCAATAAAGATAAAGAGAGATAGAAAATTCTGCGTCACTCTTTGACTTTGATAGTATGTAACAAAAAAATGACATACCGATTAAAGAAAGAGTTAAGCCGGAGTTAAGAAGGAGTTGAAATATAACATACCTATTTAAGAAGCAAATAAGATAGAAATACGCTTCTTAATTCGTTCTATCGGACCGCCCACATGGACCTTTTTGTACTTAATTCATACTTAAATCCTTCTTTAAGAAGGCGTGTTGCTTTATTTAAGTCTTCTTAAATCCTTCTTTAAGTACTGACAATCACTATTTTTGCTACTTGGGATATAGAATTTGGTCCCCCCCGTCAACCTAATGTAGTGTAAACGTTTTTATTTGTGTGAGAGAGAACATGGCTCAACGGAAATGATGGTAAGTAGGAATATGGTAAGTAGGAATTGCCGTCTTAGTTTTTTTTCTTAATTTTTGTTTATCTTACTGAACCGCTCATTTCTAGGACTACCTGGCTGCCGGATAAAATCCATGACCCCAAATGACTGAGCGAAGTCGAGAGCGGTATCCGGATCCACAGCCAAGTGGACAAATCTATAGCCTTAGCATGTGCAACCTCTGCTTCCATCTGGAGGTCATAGCTTGCACTGTTAATCGTTACATGTTCTTCCTGGAATGATCAGGCCCTGATCACGCCGTGGCTATATTCCGACTTTCGCTAACTAATTTCTGACCGCTTATTGAATTAAGCTTGAACTTCTGAAGGAAGCGTGTTTTGGTTTCACCTTCTAGTTTATATGTCATTCGTCAAGATTGTGATCACGGGATTATTTATAAAGATATAATATAAATAATATACTGCAATAATATAATGTGATAAAAATTGATAATGTATAAACACTGAATTTGGAAGACATCATTATTATTGTTTCACAAAGAAGATAATTAAATGGATGCATCTTCGTCGTCAATTAAATTGATATGGTTTTAAGAGGTGTTAAGAAAAGATGAGCTCGTTATATGGGATTCCGTTGGTAAAGCTAAAAGTCTATTCAAATCTAGTAGCAAACGTTTCATTTGAGCTTTTGGGTATGATACAAACAAATTTATATGAACTAAAATCAAAGTAACAAGAAAAATGGCACTACTCATTACCAAAATGCAAAGAATTGTTAACTCCTAGATGGAGATTTTAACGTTTACAAGCCCTCAAACACTGAATGACGATCCGATATTTTATCATCAATCATTTAACGCAGGCGATTTTACTGGTTATCAGAATCAATAGTCCTATTCAAACGTGAAACTCAAAGACACACAACAAGCTGACTATGCTAAACAACGTTGCTGAACAACTTGTCCCTGGTTTATGATGCGAAAAAAATGAGAATCTTTCCATCTGGTAATTAGAGACAAAATAATTACAATCTTAACGGATACTATGAACTACGTCATTATATTCAAATGTAGGATTGTCTTAAAAGATTGCCCATACTCTAAGCATCGTTCAGTAACTCCAGATCTGGGGAATAAATCTCACTTGTTAACTTTACCCCTCAATGTAGATGGAATTTAAATAAAGCTGACTAGAATCATTACGAGTCAGAGCTTGATGCAGTGATTCACTAAAAATGAGCAATCATTTCATCTGCTAAGAAATTTACCTCAAACGGTTTTCATAAACAATAAATTCTTGGATGGAATAGCGAAAGCGACATATTATAAAAAAGATTCCTTAATACTGGTGCAGCCAATCTGGCTTTTTTCATTGGAGGTATCAAGAGAACAAAAATACAGTAGGCTGAAACTTTGGAAAACACTACCATATCCAATTCAAGCAGAAAAACTTAAGGTATTCAAGCTGTGTGGTTGCAACTCAATTACATATGCTAACGTTGAAATAAATCCACAGAATTTTATTATTTATTATCAATATATATCTCTCATTTTTTTTAATTGTCTCCACACTAAAGCTATTAAACACAAATTAAGAGAACTAATGCATAATTGCTCGTTTCAATCGGAATAAAGAGGCATTTTACTATATTGAGGTGTGAAATTAGACTCGGTCCCAAACGAACATCGGAAAAACATCCAAAAGACCAGAAAGTTATAGTCCGATTGCCCTTCTAAGACTTTGGCCACTCAACACAAAAACGTGAAGTTTTGGCAGATTTGATTTCAACAACTGACCTAACAATAGTGAATGACTATTAGCTGAGCAGTAATTTATTTCGTAAATCTTTCTTTCTTTGTTAAGTAATACCGAGAGCGCAATTGCCTGCATTGAAACAATAAGGTGAACTAAAAATGAGTACCTTAAAAAGTACCCTTGCCTTTAAACTCCCTCAAGAAATACGGCTAAGAAATTAAGACCGAGAAACAATACACTATACAAACGCGACAGAATGACATGGAGAACAACCTGCCTCATAACTGCAGCTATATGTTTGGTATTTTCAGTTGCTGAGTTTAAATCACCAGTCTGATTGAAAGACACACACAAAAACTTGACCGCTAGCTTCATGACACGATGCACAATATAAGTGTTACTATCGGCTCCACACCCTTATCTTGGCTCTTTTGGCGCTTGTTCATAAACATAGAAAGGTAAACAACATCACTTTACCCTTGTGTGAAGGCTATCCTTCCATGTTCGTTTCGGGTGAAATCTCGCAATTAACCAATTACTATTTGAAATGCCTGAACAATCTCTTGCTTTCCATTACTCTAATTTACTTCAGTCTGGTAAAAATAGATTCAAATTCTATGCGAAGACCTATCTGGAACGACTAAATAGTGATAAATATAATCCAGGTTAGACGTTCACGTACGCAAATAAGTTTATAAGCCCTTCAAATGCATAGACAAAACAGTTTTGATTGCTTTATAAACTTCTTTGTTATGTTTGGATCTACTGGTGAACAACGTGTTGTCTCTATTATTGACATACAAGTTATAGTGAGATATCACACACCGCTGGCAAAAACTGTGATCCTTTTATAGGAGAGAAGGTCATGGTTTTTCCTTAAAGTTTAGACTACTAAGCCCTTTATGCCAACCCCATGTTCAAGAGCTGACCCTTTTGAAAAAAACCAATAGCGTTGAATGGCCTGCTCTGCAGAAATCTTCTATCCTTAGATTGCTTGATCATAGCTAGCTGCTATGACTCCTTGAGAGTACTAAGCAAACACACACAATGTGACCAGCTGTTTCATCCCCTTCAAGACAAAAGTGAAATGTTCAATCATTTCCTACTCCAAGCCTTACCATGTGTTTATTGACATGATGTTGAAGCAAAAATATTAATGAAGGACTACCAAAACTGCGTTTTCGCCTCCATTCTGCATTTATAGCAAATATTTCAGTCTAGAAAACTGTACAGTAAAAATTGCGGCCAAAGATTTTCATTGCTGAAATAGATCTCAGCTTCTGCACCATTTTCAGTGAGTGGTTCATCTGTGTAGAAGTTGATAGCAAATCCGCTTTAGAACGGTCCTCTATCGTTAGAATTACAACATTTTCTGCTTTGGAAAGGTAGTTAGAGGTACTTGGTTAGCAGTCACCATGGAAAAAATCTCCCAGGTGTTCTTCCAGATCTCTCTTCATAGCGCTTGATGACTTTTCCTACAGTTCATGGTACTTCCTGGAAGTTCAAACCTATTTTTAGTCTTATTACCTTTTATTCCTAAAATTATGTTCATGTAACGAAGCCTTAATAAGTTTTCGTAAAAACCCTTGGTATACATAAGCAAACAAACTTTTGTTCGGCCTACAGTTTTTTTCGCGTTCCAACAAAATTTCTCAATAATTATACATGGATATCAAAGTTCATTCTGCGTCTGACAACTCTTTTAATCATCCACTATACCACTTTTGTAGTCAACCCCATTTTACGCCAAAAGTACTCTTACTAACAGACCGTTGATCGTAACATGGTTCACTACTCTACTTGCCTATTTCAAGTCTGCAAAGCTTTTAAAGCTCACCATCTGTCGTTGATGCCGGTTGACGTGACACCCGATTGGGATCGTCTATACCAGAAAATCAATAAATCTGTGATCGTTCATTGGTATATCAGTATAAACACTGCAGCCTCTGATATCTTTTAGAAGAGTCCTGGAGCCCTGGTGCTCCGGTGAGAGTTGGTGCTCCGTAATTGAATCACCTGAGAATTAAAGATGTATCTCAAAACCTTTTTTGGTGATGCTATGTAGAGGTGTGAGGTTCTGGTGTTGATAGGAACACTTTTATACCGAACGTCCCAGTTCTTCATAGAAAGACCAAATACTCTGTTTTTAATGATTTATGGCACATGAATTGTTGATATTTTAAAATCCCTGTTTAGCAAGTGAAGCCATGGCCCACTTATTCTATGTTGTAGGTTGGTTAGTTGAAACTCAAGCTAGTACCGTGCCACCATAGTCGTTATCTTTTTTGTCTTCAAGATCCAATTAAATTTACATCTACTGAGCCGCATATGACCGCGCAACCACAATTTCGTACTTTCTTCATCCACAAGAACGTACAATAGGTTTCCATCGACCCAGATTTTGTCTTTAGCCTCTTTCTTTTCTCCGCCATTTGGAAGTAACCAGGTTATTTTGAATTCCGATACCACCTAGGACTTGGAATTTAGATTTTGGCCAGTTGAATCTTAAGATCACAGACCTCCATTGCTGAAAGCCTTACTTTTTCCTGTGGGATGCAACCTTGATTTTCTGCACCATTCAGTTAAATGTCGTTTGAATATCGCTTTCTTTATTCGACACTTTTTCATAGTTGGTGCAGTCCGCCAACATATCTTGTTTCAACATATCCTTAAACAGGATTGGTCTGTAAACAGTTTGTTTCTACATATCTTTAAACAGTCGTTGTTGGACCAATTTGCTTTGGTCCTGGCTAAATTTTCTATGGATTGATTCAACAATTTCCACTAACCTTTCCTGGGTCACATAAGTACATCTTGTCAGACCGGACTCATCATCTCGAACTCGTTATTGTCTACGATTTTGTCATTTTTTGTATACACATTTTACTACCACCACAGGTAACCATATTATGACTTAGACGAAAATACGATTTTTGACACGGAACCGGCGAGATCAGTAGGCGAATCTGTTTGATCATATCAGCCTTCATGCTGAATAGAGATGTTGTTGACGAGAGCCCGATAGAGATATTAGCCTTTTCTGCAAGAACTGTTTGCAGAGAGGAGTCAATGGAGTCAGCCAAACGACAGTCATTTTTCCCCTGCCTGTCAGATGGAGATTTTCCAGAATCTACAAGAGTCATATTGTTGTGCTACATATTAAACTATTTAGCAAATAACTCAAAACTTCAAAATTGCTAATTATTCAATTAAAATAGAGACTTACTTACTTCTTACTTACTTACTTCATATTTCGAAATTCAATAAATTAATTAATTATTGGAATGATATCATGTTTATGTTTTTTGTGTATATTAAGTGTGAATTCAACATCAAGCTCATCCAGATAACAACAATATGTGACACGACTTGAAGAGTTTCACTAGTCTCCGGAGTAGAAGAGATGCAGTTCCTGCGAGATTATGACTCTGTAAACGTTTTGGCATCCACAGAGTCTTCATCTGGTTCTGTGTTGATGTTTTCATGTGTTTAGTGTGTGTGTGTGTGTGTGTGTGTGTGTGTGTGTGTGTGTGTGTGTGTGTGTGTGTGTGTGTGTGTGTGTGTGTGTGTGTGTGTGTGTGTGTGTGTGTGTGTGTGTGTGTGTGTGTGTGTGTGTGTGTGTGTGTGTGTGTGTGTGTGTGTGTGTGTGTGTGTGTGTGTGTGTGTGTGTGTGTGTGTGTGTGTGTGTGTGTGTGTGTGTGTGTGTGTGTGTGTGTGTGTGTGTGTGTGTGTGTGTGTGTGTGTGTGTGTGTGTGTGTGTGTGTGTGTGTGTTTTTTTTCTTTCTATATTTTTCCATATTGGTCGGAAAGACAGTCAAGTCGAGCTGAGCCACCTTATTAGACCACGTTGCAATACTAAATACTGAAAACAAAATTAGGAACACATAAGAACACATATTGTTGTGGTACCCGAGTCTTAAATCTAACACTTTTATCAAACAACAATTAAAATTTAACAAAAGACTGGACCTCCCTTAAGAAATTGCTTTTATGTTACCCAATGTACATTAAACGAAAAAACAAAATTCATTGTGGAAATACAAATTAAAGGAGAAAAGATTAAAACCATAACAAAAGACACAAAAAAAGTTAATTTAATAACTTCCTTTGCAATTTACATAAAAAAAATGGAAAATTGTTTATTCTTTACTTTTATTTTAGAAAATCTTTTAACTTAATTTGAAAATTCTTTAGATAAAACGAAAATTTATTGTATTAGAAATTTACTTGAATTCTGTTTTTCCGAATATATTTAAGTTGTTTTAATTAAAGTATATTCGGTTGTTCTTGATTGATGGAATTAATGTTTGACCACTAAACTTATCATAAATTTATATGAATATATCGTTAAGATATATCAAATAAAACAAATTTAAAACATCGACAGTTCATAATTTCTTATTTTAAAAAAACGGCAAGATGGGGAAAAAGTCAAAAAAAAAATTAAATAATTTAAGAAAAAGATAACTTTTCTCTACACATAATAAATTTAAAATGTTTTCAAAATTTAGATCTCAACTTGAAAGAGGCGTTTCTGCTCAATTAATAAATGTCAAAGTCAGATTACATAAAAATAAATATGCAAAACATTTAATCCAGGTTACAGTGAAATTAAATTCAAAGTATTAAAATTTTGTGGTTGAAAGAAATATTGAAATTTTGTATCAAATTTTGTTGGTTGGTTTATTTGATTAATGAAATCAATTTTGCGTTTTTCACATAGGTAATCTATTCTATTTTCATACCATGGAAAAATATCAAAGTGACACTCAGTACATAGCTAAATATAGCAGTTGGACTTTTACCTTAGTACTTAGTAGCAACTTAGATGCAACGTTGGTTTTAATTTTATTCTTTCGTTTTCAAATTCGTTTAATATTTTTCGCTGACTAGGGTTTGAACCTTGAACTTTCGCATTTGTGTCAGCTTGGCAGCCATTAGCTTATCTACCATAACTATTGACTTATTATTTTCGTCTAGAATGTAATTTTTCAGCTGGACATACAGATTCATGAAGTTCTAATTTTCGTGGTGTTAAAACATTTCAACTGTAAAATTGGTTTGCATACTCTCTTTTTCATCAAATCTTTTCTCGTGCGTAAGAGACTTCTAAAAACGGTATAATAACAATTGGGGTCAATTTATATTAGATCGTTCCTTACATTCGTGTTCTACAGTATATGTTTTTCTCAAATTATTTGATAATGACAACTCAGTCAATCTCTCGATGTTTTCATTTATTTTCCATAAAAGATATCTCTAAAACTTGTCCATAACAGTCGTCAAAAATTTGAATCAATATGTGTTGATTTTATAATCTCATGAAGTGCTATATAGTCTTTCTCGTTGATGATTTTAGTTTATTGGGTTTATGCACGCCAATGTGATAAATATTGTTATATGTTTCACATACACGTATAAGAGCAGATCCTATCCTTGATCGGCCAATTTGGTTAACTGATTTTTTATACTTGCACCCACAAAAAAGCACAAAATTCTCTCCGGAGAGGAAGACCAATACTCTATAGAGTGTTAAAATCAACTATCCACAACAATATCATTGATTAATTCTTGTTTTGCAATAAGTTTTGTTCCGGGGAGCGCAATTAAGGCTTAAAGCCTAGGCCCTTCGGACTTTCGCTCTCAATACTTATCTTTAATATATTTCAGTAGCTGCTGGTTACTCAAATTTCACTCACCAACGAGGAGGTGTGTTTATCACTTGGTATTAAGAAAAAATTCTGACAGTGGGTTGTTGTATGAATGTAGAAACGTTCAAATAATTCACGCACACATTTTGATAAAAAGTCTGAGCTTTGAAAAAATATCAGACTACTAGAAAAGACTCTATACAGGAGAATTTCAGATCATAACCGAATAACAACTAAACGTTGGCTTCCCCCAAAAAATAGACAGCAAAAATAAAACTATTCTGAAATAAAATTTTTAGATGTTTCGTCGTGTGGCACTAGGGTCGAAGATCAATTGGAATTTAATTAATTTTTTTTCTGAAAAAAGTTATATCCTTACTCTAAAATATATCAAGCTTAAAAAGAGGCATTAATTCTTGTTCTTGAGATATTTAATTTTAAAGATTTTTAGTCCAACTGAAATTCGAATTTTTCTTCATTTTTTCAAACAACTTCCATTAACAAAAAATTTGGAAATCAATTAAATTTTTATATATAGTTCTAACTTTACTTTAAAATATATCAAATTTACAAAGATGCGTTAATTCGGGTTCTTGAGATATTTAGTTTTAAAGATTTTTAAGCCGATTAAAATTCTAATTGTTCATTATTTTCTCGAACTTCAGTGGTTAAAATTTTTTGATGATAAAAATTGTTCGAAAAAATAATGAACGATTAGAATTTAAGACGGACTAAAAATCTTTAAAATTAAATATTTCGAGAACACAAATCCTCTTTGTAAATTTGATATATTTTAAAGTAAGGTTAGAACTACATATATTTAAAAAAAAAAATTAAAATTTAATTGATTTTAAAATTTTAAGTTAATGGAAGTTGTTTGAAAAAATAAAGAAAAATTCGAATTTTAGTCGTACTAAAAATCTTTAAAATTAAATATCTCATGAACACTAATTAACGCCTCTTTGTAAATTTGATATATTTTAGAGTAAAAATAGAACTGTTTTCAGAAAAAAATTAATTAAATTCCAATTGATCTTCAACCCTAGCGCCATCTTTAAAAAAGTTTTTTTAATATTTTTATTTAAAAATTAGTTATAAAAACAATAAATTAATTTTTTTCAAACGACTAGCTAATCATCTATCAAACAAAAAAAGTTTGATGAAATCGGTATAGCCGTTCTTGAGCAATTTATTTCATGCATGTTGGGGTGCTCCCTATGCTCAAACTATGCACTTTAAAAAATTCTTAAAATAAGTTGTATTTTTTATTTTGTCCATACTACTTATATGCCAAGTTTTAGGAGCATCAAAAATGGTCAGGTTCAAATCTCGATTTTTTACCTGCGTAGATCACGTTTTTCATCTATACATATATGAAAATTATTCTGTACCAAAATTAAACACATGGTGGTTGAATAAATTGTATAAACAAATGAATTTGTTGCACCGAAATAAACAGGTGATTATTGATTGAATTATGTTAATAGATTATTATATAAACAAATAAATTGGTGGTTGCGGTTGATGTTATGTAAATAATTTATATTTAACGATTACGACGACGATATATCTTTTACTTCTTTCTTTTGATTAGATTATGTGGCTTGCACTATATGTTTATATAAATCAAAAGTTGCAATACCAAAAATTGTATATTAACCAACTAATTAACATTAATTGATGCACCATAAAAAATCTACATAAAAAATTATTAATTTAAGTAAAAAAACTAAATTAAAATTATTATTCAAGTTATAAAAAATATATCTTTTTTATTAATTCAATTTAAACTTTTTTCAATTAATAAAACAATTTAGTGAGCACAAATATTTGTTTGAAATATTAATAATTTCAGACCATTATTGTTTCATAACTGTTTCAGACCATCCTTCACAAAGGAATCAACGATCAACTCTCATGACATGTTTATATTCTGAAAGTTTAATGAAAGCAAAAAACTGAAAACAAGATAAAAGAACCAATTAACGTATTGTTCTTATAAGAAATACAACAAATACGATCAGTTTAAAGCGATAGCATAGGATCCGTAAAACAATTTTAAAGCATTCTACTTTAGCGCAGATGCTGATAATTATTCTATAGTTAACCGTTTCGTAACAATTTGCAGAGTAAACATCTTGCACACTTTCCAGTTTTATTCTTGTGTGCTTGTTTAAAAATGCGTAGAAACACTGCTCAGTCTACGAACGGGAGTATGTCATTAAAGGAACGATTTAGGTGGGCTTGGTTGGTGTACGTTTAAATAGATCAATCGAAAAACGGAGCCATGTAGATAACTGATTGTTATCAATGATAATGAACGTATTAACCTCTTCTTTTCCGTGATATTTGTAACAAAAAAAATGAGTTTTATTCCATACCAAATATACAACAATTAATAGCAGTGAGTGCAAGGTTCTCCTTACTATACCATTAGGTGGTGTCAGCTACAGAGAGCACTGGTGGAACTGGGGTAGGATAGTTCCAGTGGAAAATCAACATGCTAATATAGAATATACAGAATTAAGGCAGAGGGCAAACAAAGGGCGAAGTGCCATTTGTAGGCCATTTAGAAAATTGGACGACATATACCGAATCAGAATTTAGTATGGTAATATAGAGTACTTGAGATCTTTCGTGACTAAGGTAGTCTACCATTTACCAAATTACTATTGCAAAAAGCAGCTTTACTCAATTTGGTGGAGCGGGATGTTGTCAAAATTAAAATCAAACGTACAGAGGTTCTTTAGCGAAGCCAAAACGCCATGAGACGTTTGAAGGAATTTCATATTTATGTATTTCCTTCAAGATATCCTGAAGTATACTTCGACAACATCTCACATTATGAAGTGGACAGAGGGGCTCTTGAAGAAAAAAACCTTTAAACTACCACAACTGATTGAGTTTTTGAAATCTTGACCACTAAGACAGGCAAACAAAGAATGGAGATTGTAATATCGGCCTTAACACTACTAAAGATTGACTTCTTGATTCTAGTGTTGTATGAAATTTTGTAGATTGTAGCTACCCAAACCAGCTTACTACACTCAGAGAATTTTGTTAGTAAATTTAATAACCGCCCGTTTTAAAAATGTGTAATAAGTTATTTTTTCAATTTAATAACGATTTTTATTAAAGTAATTGCCACATTCGTTCGATTAATACTTTTCGTTATTATTTTCATAAAAATGTTTATTAAAATAAAAATACGGTCAATATTATTAAAAAAATCACAACGGTTGATTAAACTAATAACCAATTCTTATTAAAATAATGAATTCAGGCAATCAAATAAAAAATCATGTGATTAACGTAGAGCTATTAAAATAAAAACATAAATTATTATTTTTGTAGTTAATTTTAATAACCATTTTATTAGATTAATCATCGACGTTTTTACTTTAAAAACGTAGGTTATTAGATTAATAATAGTATACATTAATCTAATCTAACCATAGGTTATATTTTTAAAAACGATTAAAAAAATCTTGGTAAGAATCACAGTTTATATCCAGACGCTGAATAAACAACAACTTTAAAAAATATTTAAAAGTTTCGTGAAAAGCTAGAAGTGTTTTTAAGAAAATTGAAAAATTAAAATTCTTTTATTTAAAATTTAATGATTTAAAACAAAAACAAATAGTTGGCAAGTAAACGAATTCATGGTATGTGAAACTTTGTAAATTTTTGTACTGTCTATGCCGTGTTAAAAAAAAAATTGGTTTTTCAGTTCCTGAAGCAGATTCATCAGAACATGTAGAAATTTTGTTCGATGAACAGAGGAGTTGGGCTGAAATTGAGTCTGCATGGGACAGGACTAAACAACTGAGACTCAGGGACATTTCAAAATTAAAATCAACTTCGGAAATTTCCAAAATTAAAATCAACTACGGAAATTTTAACCTAATGGAAGCAATTTAAATTACCGCTTGGTTATAAACTGGTAATTAATAATTTAATATTATTGTATTTCAATAAAATTTTAATTATATTAATATTCCTTTTAAAATTTTCAGATAGACATTAATTTTAAAGCATTGTTAACGAAAACCACCGATTTTGGTTGTAAAATGCCAACATTCATTCAGAAAACTCAGCCCATTTTTGAAGAACAAATTAAAGATGAAAAGTTAAGAGAGATTGTTGAAAAGCTTCGCAATACAGAAAGTAAATTTTTTAAATTTGTTTTTTTTTTTACTCCAAAAACTTGAAAATCACATACAACAGAAACAGAATTCCATTCAAATTTTACAGCAACAGAATTTTTTGCTGTCAAATTTGTATGAAATTCTGTTTCTGTTTCTGATGTCGCAGATATCGATGCCGGCTGTAAGTTAAAAAGTTGTTTTGGACATGTCATTTGTAATTTTTTTGAGTGAAAACAATTAAACCTATTCAATTTTTGATTGTGTAATAATATAATATTTTTCTGTTTTATATTATTTAGATGGTATTCAACTATTAACTATGTCCAACTATGTCCAATCAACAAAACTTTGGAGCATAAAATTTATAAGAAATAAACTGTTCGAGATTCTCAAAACAGTTTTGCCATTATAGGTGAAACTGTTCAAAACGTTGAAGAGACGTTACAAAAGTATTTGGATCAAAAATTACCAATTCAGCCACTTTTGTTAATTACTGGATCCATAACAAAGCCAATACTAGTATGTTTTGATAGTGTACGGTATGAAGTTTATACAACATGAAAAGCAATTGATGTGTGCTTCAAAATATTTTATTTATTCAACTTAAAAAATAAAAGCGAAAAAGAATAGATAAATACATATATTATTGATTTGTTAAATTCAAATCAATAATATATATTATTAGTTTAACTATGTAAATTTATTTTTTAATTATTAAATAATATAGTAAAATATGATATATTTTACTATATTTTGTATTTTATATACGAACTCCTTTTGTTCTTTTAATTTTTGTCACATGTAAATTCAAAAATACTTTAAAACAAAATCATGTATTATTTTAAAATTAAAACTGTGAAAATATTTTATAATTAAATGAAAATAATTGAAATAAATAAAATTGTAAATAAAAAATTTATATTCTTTTTTATTTAAAAAGTGTAAAATATAAGTTCCATTATTAATTTAATAACATCTTATTATTAATTTAATAGGTTCTATTATTAACTTAATAACATCTTATTATTAATTTGATAAGAACCTATTATTAATCTAATTAGATTGTATTATTAATCTGATAACATAATATTATTTTAAAAACAACTTTATTATTCTAATAATATATGTCATTTATCCAATGGATACCTAATATGAATCTAATTCATTATGTTATTAATTCAATAAAAATTTTTATAAATATAAAGCTATCGTTTTTATATTTAAAATTTGAATTTTTTTTGTTAGTAAATACTACGAACAAATAATTTTAGTTTAATAATGCCTGTTATTACGAAATTTGTGAAAATAATCACAAGTTGTGATTAGCTGTATAATAATCACCAAATTATTAATCTAATGGCTATTTTGATAGTTTTTAACAACAGAATTCTCTGAGTGTATAAATAATCATCAAATGTTGTAAGTTTGAGAAGTACTTTTTTATATTATACTAACTAAATCTGGTAAAAAAATGATGCACATCTGTGGAATTGAAACTCAATCTAAGCAAGAGGGAAACTATCCTGAGATTTAGCATGGATGGTATGGCAAAAGGAAACCACCGAATATTAAATCGAGAGAAACTTTCCTAAGAGAATGTTGTTGCCTGATTTATTTATAAATGGAATTATCAAGCTGATTAATTTTTATTTTAAATCCCAATGGTAGACAGCTGGCCAATGGCAGACAAAAACTCATTTTGTTTGCAGTTAAACTTTTATTCAAATCGAATAATTGTCAACGTTTCATATTCTAATATAATCAAATCTCAATTAAAAAGAAACCATTCAACTATCGAGCTCAATATTCTCCTCAACATGCCAGTTTATATGTAGTCTAGGTATGAGTACAAATAATGATGAACTAGTCAGTCCACTTATGATTCTCGTGTAGATTGATAGTATTCTCAGTTGATATTTAGCCTAGAGCTTATTACTGCTCTCTTTTGATTAAACTGTTCAATCAATTCCTTTAACTGCCTTAAGCCTTCAGGCTTGTACTAGGTTTTGAACCATTTCATCATTATCACTTACCTCATCCTTTCGTGAATGGTTTGTGTTCCCTTGCCTTGTTAATTTGTGCTTGCTCACACAGTCTTCTACCGTTTTGGATGTGATGGTGTATGAGTTTAATGCATTAACTGCTGCTTGGATTTCCAACAATGTGACGATTCTCTTATTTTTATTCCTAAGCTGAAGTCTGTGCCTTTTGATAGCACATATTTCGGCCTGGAAGACGCTTGAGTAGATACTTAGGGGCTCAAACTATTTGGTCTTTGGTCCAAATGCTGATTCCAAATGCTCCAAATACTTTGTTCTTTGGTCCAAATGCTAAATACAGGCCAGTCTCTGCACCTTTTACGAATCCAGTTTTCCCAGCTGGGCTCTTTGGTTCCATGTGAGCGCTCCGTAAGTGATGGCTGGTCTTACTTTCATGGTATACATCCACCATAGAAAATGGGCTGCACATCAACGTTTTGATTACAAGGTTTTTGCGTACCATCAGAGCTCTTACGGACTTGCTTACCACTGCTTCCATGTGGTTTCTCCACAGGAGTTTACTATCGAAAATTACTTCTAGATATTTAATCTTCTGTGCAGTCTCCTTGTACCGAAGACATTTATGCCCAGGTTACATAATACAACCAGAATATCATATATTACCAGACTCTATATGAGGGGTGCTAAGCTTCCAATTTGTCAACAACCATGTTTGGTGGTGCCATTGCTGATTTTTTAATCACCTGCATTGATTTATGCTACTATAGTTCTCAGCATCTAGCACATCCAGTCAGTTGTTGTGCCTTGTTTACATTTGCAACCTTGTTTACATTTGAGATTCTTTATTCTTAAAGATTAATGCAAAAAAACAAAACCTAAAAAGAACTGAATCCTCCATATGCGATCTTTTTGCGATGCCACTGGTAATTTTTAAGCAAAAAAACTTTTGAACTCTTTCTAGTTTTCATCCCGTTTACAACAAAGTTCTAAAGAGAAATGCATTCGACATATAGCTGATAATGGATGTAGCAGTTGTATTGTCTAGCCAGTGCACCATTTTAGAAGTCACACACCATTTACTGCTGCCAGAGCCTGAATGCACGGCCATAGAACTCTAGTTATATTTGTGTATTTAGTCTCTACTTGAGCCTTTCTTAGGCATAAGAGCCTCCATTCAGACAAAAAGTCTCTACAGCAACAAAGTTTTCGAGAGATGTGGATTCTGATTTGAATAACATGTAGACCATAGAGCATAGCTGTAGTTGTTTTTCACACTTGGTCTCCACATGAGTAGTCTAGATGAGACGTGGTTCTGTTACAAGGAAGAATTAAGTGGTTCATTTTTCAAAGAAAAGTAAAGCGGTTCATTTGCCTGTGTTGATAAACGTAGCCATTCTTCTTGAACATTCTTCTGACATTCTGACATCTTGAACATTCTTCTGATTCAAAATTTCTCTCCAGAGATTTCCATATAGTGTATCTTCAAAATAATATCAGCATCATCGACATAACCTTTTGGTTTATCGTTTTTCAATTTAATTAATACAGCAGCTAGTCCACCATGAAACATTATATATTTACTCCAAATTGGTTTATGGTGAAACACTGGGCATTCATGATAATGGAACCACTATCAGGAACATTTGAGGAATTGCATGCCTTGAGATTTCAATTTCTAACTGACTGCAGTCTGTGAGTTTGGTTTTGCCTTTCCTCAGACCATCACAAATGCTGAACTGCACGCAAAACTTTCGCAAGAAGACGAATTCACAGGAGAACAGGGACTCTCACGACCCCAAAAGTTGTAAGAATTGATATTCTTAGTTTCCATGAATTTTGGGGTCATTCAGAGTCAAACATGCCCAACCAACACCTCATTAAATATAATTATTACACTTAAAACTTAAAATGTTTCACTCACCTCCATTATATGAATTTGATACACTTCTTCATGCTGGCTCCACACTACCAAAGCAAAGTAAAAAACATACAGTAATTAATCTAAAAAACACCAACCATATTGCACCTATGGTACCAGCGACTGTTGTTTATGAATTGCAATAACATATTATAATAAAACTCGTTGCGCCAATGGTGCCAGCGAAGGTTGAATATGCATACCGTTGGGCGTACCGACAGTTGTTGAATAATAATAAGAATAATAATGGGGAAAAATCGAACTCACAGACTGCAGCCAGTTGAAAATTGAAATCTAAAGGCCCGAAATTCCTCAAATTGTTCCTGATAGTGATTCCATTATCAGGAAGTTGTTGAATAATAATAATAACGGGGTTTATTAATTTTTCGTAGTAGTAATTAAATTAAAAAAATCCTAGTTTCTCCATAATGTTCTAAAATAAATTTTAAGCATAAAAGAAGATTAAGGTGATTTAAATTATTGAGTATATCGACGGAACTGAGCGTATTGCACACTCGTACAATTATATATGTCAAAAAGTTAACGATAGAACATAATGTGATCGATAAGAACAACATATCAATGCAGAGCACATAAATTATTTGAGCGACAACTGCTTAGTAACAGTTTCTTCGTAATAGTGAAACGATACCGATCTTTCAACTCCCACTGTATCCAATTTACTACTGTTTCATTTACATTTAAGCTAGAGTGACTAAACCGTAATTGTATCAAAAGCCTCTGTAATGTCAAAAAGGGTCGTGTGATTTCTTTTTGAAGAAAGATGCTCCAACGTCAGTAGCTACTTCCGCAAGAATACCGTCATTAGAATTTGCAGTTTGATAAGAGTGTTGCCTTTGCTTACCGAACTTTCTTCTATATAGACATTTCTGTTATCCTTGTCGATTAGCCTCTATAAAGACGATTAGATCTAAACAAAATCTCAGTCACACATTTTTAGCCCGTGAGTATTACTTGTTAACGTTAGCTACATTAATTATTCATGTCTTCATATTCACCACAATGACTTTCAAGATTGTAGTTCGAATAGTGAGCCCGTTTGAAGAAAGGCAACACAAGCTCTTTTTCACCGATGGCAAACAGTCACGAACAACCTAAAACTGAAATAGTTGACTACCTTTCGTTTCTTTAATTAAAATCAAAACTAAATCCATTAAATATCTAAATTTAATTATTCTGCAAAATCATTTCGTATGATGTGATTGATTTCTTCTATGCTCAAAAAAGCGATTCCAAAAAAGTATATTTTAACGAACCAATTGTTCACAAAAACAATTAAATGCCAAACACATACATACATAAATGATAAAGAATATATATAAAAACCTTATTTCTCATTAAATTCACATCAGCAAAATGAGTCAGCAAAATTTCACCTGTTTTCCAATTTTCCATTTTCATGCAAAGATATTTAAACAATTGTTCATTTTCTATCTATAAATATGTCTATTTTTGTTGATGTTTTATCCATTTCCATTTAATTTTCGATGTTGATTCATATTATTCTTCTTCTATGTTAGGGATTTGCAAACATCGGTAATTTGTTCGTTTGTTAAATAGCTACAAGTATTTGAGTAATTCTTGTGATATAATTTCCTAAAACTGCTTTAATTTGTAACGTTTTGTTTTTCGTGGTAAAACTCAGTCACTTGGTCATAATAAGTCCACGTGATATTTACTATGTTATATTGTTAACATTTTGTTATAGTGTTGTGCTGGACATACCAATTTCTATCTATTCCTCCCTATTATCACAACAAAATTCATCTTGCATGTATTAATTTTAGAATGAGTAAAATTCCATCTACTTCAAATTTCGTACAAGTGACTTTTGTGTAAATGTCATGTGAATATGACACCTTTCAAGAGTGTAAATAATTTACGGTAAAATTAAAAGTTCAACCCCATATGCTAAAATTGTTGTGTTACAAAATTGATACGTATTATATTTGATTCACAGATGTATTTAGATTTTAATTTCTGTTTTAGATTTTACCATTTGTTGTTGTTGAATTTGTTGTTGTTGCTTGTTAAATTTATTTGGTTTTTATCGGTTATGCTTTTGACTTTGAATTTTATTTCTCTGAATTGATTGGGAATCATAACACCATAAATTTTTTTAGATCAACTATAACTTTTCTTGCAGGTTGCAGCTTTGAAATTGGACGTCTGGCAACAACGATTGTTCCGATTATTAAAATTGAATGTTACAACGCGTTATCATTGTGAAAATCAATTCAAAATTGGGGAAATTTACGAAATTTTTGGTTGTGCATTGCACATGATGTGTCAACAATTCGAAAAATGATCAATATGTTTAAAGAAACTGGGTCAGTTATGGCCAGTAAGCCTTCTGTGCGTCGACGTTCCGATCGGTTTCTCAAAAACATTGCTGCTGTAAACGATAGTGCTACCGAAAAACCGGGAACTTCAATTCAGTATCGTTCACAACAAATATAATGAATACTGTGCGTTCCAGATAATGGAACTAGAATCAGGAACATTCATGGAGTGGTGTGTCTTGAGCTTAAAATGCCAATTTGGCGCAGTCTGCGAGTTTGAATATGTCTCTTCAGCCTATCACAAATGCTGCATAGCACGCAAAAATTCCAAAAGGAAACGGACTCAAATGAGGAAAGAATAGGGACTCAGACGACCCCAAAAGCCAGACGAACGAAGACCATTATCACCATCTCATCAAATAAAATTAATACATTAGAAAAAAAATATTTCGTTAGCTCCATTATTATCAGCAGTTCGTTAATTTTCATTTATTTTTCAATTTTTGTTTTTTTTTATGTTTGCACGGTTTGATTGCTAATAAGGAAAGTTGTAAAAATTCATTGATTATATATTCTTATATATTACTTATTTCGAATTTTTACTGAATTTTAACGTTTTACTGCATTTTCTTTTCTTTTCTTTTTTTTTAATCATTGTTGTCTATTGTTGTTTTTTTTCTTATTCAGTTGGTGTACCTTTCTTCTTATTTGTTTTGATTTATAATTGCAATACTTTTACATGCATCTATATATTTTTTTTTTGTTTAAATATTCATTTAAATTTTTTTTTTTAAATTAATCTAATAATGGATTGTTGCCCACTATACAGTTTATTGCCATAAATGTCATTTGAATTTTTGAAGGGAATTTCGCAATTGATCCAATTTTAGATCACAGAAATTTCCTAGTTTCCATTTCCTTTTTCTTTATTAATTTCTTAATTTCATAATCAATTTTATATTAATTTTTTTCTAAATGTTATTTGTTTTTGTTCTAAACTTAAAATTGTATTAAAATTGTAATTTAGTAAGTTGTGCACGTTCCGGTTGTTGTGTACTGTTAAACAAATGTCGTAGTAAACAAACAATTCAGACTTTAGCATAACACTTACCACCTTGACCCGAAATACTTTTAATTGATTTAAATAAATGATTTAATAACAACAAGTTGAATTAAGTCTGAATTTTAACCAATGCTTTTTTGAGTTTTCTTAGGCTCCATATTTTTAAAAAGGACTTCAAAATTAGTCACTGAAATTCCGACGAATCCATAGAATTAGTTTAAAACAATATTTTTCTCTATTGTTGTGTCCTATAGAATACAGGCAAAGTTAATTTGTTTCAAAATTTTATCGCATGGTTTCATTTCACAACGGAATGAAATCTTTTTAATATGTATGAGGCAACAACTTCCATTGTTCGTTTATAGTGAATTTTTACAACTATCTTTATTTTTTAAACATGATTTTATGTTCCATCTAGTTATAATAACTGTTATTTATTTATCTAGATCAAAAAGTGAAACTTGAAAGTACGAGCTAGTTGTTTACCTTTAAAAACACTTTTCGTTTGAGGTAAATCCAAAATTTTATTTCATACTGGAAATTTATTAAAATAAAAAGAAATGAGTTTTAAATTTTGCTCAAAAAGTTGAACTTTAACGTCCTAGGACTTTATAAAATTTTATAAAGTTCTAGGACCTTAAAGTTCAACGTTTATGGTACACAAAGTTGAACTTTAACGTTCTAGGACTTTATAAAATTTTATAAAGTCATAGGACTTTAAAGTTCAACCTTTTGTACCATAAATAATCCGAAAAATGTCGTTTTAGATATCAGTATGAAATAAAGTAAATTATTTAAATAACAAAAAAACACTCGTATAGTACGCCAGGGCAGCATCCGCAAACTCCATCTTTTAACAGCTTTATCAAAAAATACAATATTTATTATACACACCTCAAACACAGGTGTAGCCACAACTAAACAAATTTGCTAGCGTACTAATATGTTAGCGCGATAATTTGTTATCGTGATAATTTTAGTGCCATAATTTGAAGCCTTAATTATGCGCCATAATTTGTTAACGCGATAGTTATTGCAAAACTTATCGTGTTAATTATAGCGCTAGTGAACGATACACGATAATGCAGGTGTGGCCCCAGCATAAGATTCAGTTGTCTAAAAAAATATAATTTTTTTATTTTAAATCTGGAATTTAACGTTTTTGCCAGCTTAATTGGCATTTTAAATCGTGGGATATAGTTTTTTGAAATCGACGTTTAGAAAAAAACAAACCAAGATCGGGACTCAGATTGTAATTTCTGAATGGTAGAAGTTTTAGTCCAGACTCGCGATTCTTTTGTTTTTTTTTTGGTAAATTGTGAAAAAATAGAACGAATTTTATAACGCATTTGAATGCAGCGATCTATTAAATTTTGATGTTGAGAAAAAAAATTTAATTGTTTTTTTTTTTGATTTCTTAAAAATAGTAGTTAAAATATTCTACTCTAAAATGAGTTTAAACAATAATTAACTTTTTTTAACGTTTGTCATTTATTTTATATACATATTGTGAGAACGTCTATTGTAAATTGAACGTATATTGTGAAATTTTACTTGAAGTAAAAGGGAAAATATATATTTTTTGTCATAAAGTATATTAATATAAATTAAGTGCAAAAGAAGATAAACATATCAAAGTTATAATATTATTTTTTTGTACTATTGCCATTTTGATATATTAAAAACAAAATTGAAAAAAACACTATTTTTGTGATTTATATTTGTTAGCTACGAAATAAATACAAGCACCTCTCTCTATGTATGTAGCAAAGAAAAAGAAACAAAACTTTCTCCAGGAATTGAATTTTGTCTAAAAAATCCTCGCACCCATAAAAGAGTCAACTCACTCAGGAGCTGAAACCAGCAGACCCCCCATTTTATTTTTAAATTAAATCGTACACTCTTATTGCTTGTCAAGGGCTCCGTGAATGTAAAAGAACACAATATCAAAACTAATTGGAAAAAAGTTGTGTTGTTATGTCTTTATTTTGCCATGCATCTATCATAACAAAATAAATGTTTAATCGTAAATATCAATAGTAAATTACTATCATATACATATATACATTGATCAAAAATCACACCAAATATGTTGTTTCAGGTTAAACCTTATCCATAGCTGTTGGTAACTCAAGTAAGATTCAATTACATCAGTTTGTAAATGGTTTAAATTTGATTGTTTTATCGGTCAATCAAGTGTCGAAATCTAGGGGGTGGAGAGGATACGTACTAAAAATATTTTTTTTTCAAAAACACAGAAACTGTGCATTGCGAGATTCTAAAAAAAATTGTAATGTTTCTTAAATTAAGTGCTCCTTCATATGAAACCCCACTCACTTGGGGCAAAAATGGTTTTTTTTACTCTCCCCACACCCATCCCCAAAACACACAGAAATATAATTATTTTATAACTTCGCTATAATTTTCATTCAAAATTTACCAATTTTCCTGTCTCTGTGAATTATTTCAAATTTTCCTGTGATTCATCGTCGAAACATAGGGGGCGAAACGGTCTGAAAGTTGCTCTTTTTTAACAATAAATCAAAAACTGTGCACCGCAAAATTCTAAAAACAATTGGAATGATTTCTAAATTACGTGCTCTTTTAAATGAAACCCCACTCGCTTGGGTCAAAATTTGTTTTTTACCCTCTCCACCCCCGTCCCCTAAACAGACAGAAATATAATTATTTGAGACTTCGCTATAGTTTTCATACAAAATTAACCAAAATTCCTAACTCTGTCAATTTTAACAAATTTTTCTGTCAATTAGTGTCGAAACATAGGGGGAGGGAGGGGGAAGGACGGTCCGAAAATTGCGGTTTTGTTACCATAGCTCAAAAACTGTGCACCGCAAAATTCTAAAAAAATTGCAATGATTTCGAAATTACCTGCTCTTTTAAAAGACACCCCACCCCACTCGCTTGGGTCAAAAAAGGTTATATTTACCCTCTCTACCCCGGGACGGTAGACGGGGTAGAGAGGGTAAAAATGGGGACGGTCTGAAAATTGCGCTCTTGTTACCATAGCTCAAAAACTGTTTACCGCAAAATTCTAAAAAAATTTGCAATGATTTCTAAATTAGGTGCTCTTTCAAATGACACCCGACTTGCTTAGGTCAAAAAAGATTTTTTACCCTCTCTACCCCCGTCTCCTAAACACTCGGAAATATAATTATTTGAGACTTCGCTATGATATTCATTCCAAATTTACCAAACTTCCTAAATCTGTGATTTTTTTCATATTTTTCTGTAATTCAGTGTCGAAACGTAGGGGGGGGGGGCGGTCAGAATTTTGCACTTTTTTGACAATAAATCAAAAACTGTGCACCGTAAAATTCTAAAAAAAAATTCAGTGATTTCTAAATTAGGCGCTCTTTCAAATGACACCCCCTCGCTTGGGTCAACAAAAGTTTTTTTACCCTCTCCACCCCCGTCCCCTAAACAGCCAGATTATATAATTATTTGAGACTTCGCTATAGTTTGCATGCAAAATTTACCAAACTTCCTAAGTCTGTGAATTTTTACAAAATTTTCTGTCAATTAGTGTCGAAACGTAGGGGGAGAACGGTCTAAAAGTCGCACTTTTTTACAATAACTAAATACTGTGCACCGCAAAATTCTAAAAAAAATTGAAATGTATTCTAAATTAGGTGCTCTTTCATATGACACTCCACTTGACCACATTTTAAATAGTGTTTTTACCCCTTCTCATTTCCACCCCCTTAATAAATATAATTTTGAGTATATACTATACTATATGACACTTTTATATATTTTTTATTTAAAACTCACTAATTTTTTTCACATCGTAGCCCTGTGAACCAAACGAAAACAACTTTAGTTTTATTTGTATATGTCATCTTATGTGAACAGGTTATTTTTATACGCACCGCAAATTTCAGATCCATAGCATTTATAGTTTACGAGATAATCGATATATTGTGAAAAACTCGTTTTACTCTCACCAAAAGAGTTCGTTATAAAAAAACGGAACCCTAAAAAACGTTCTCACAAATTTGGTGTTTCGCCTTTTAGAAATTTTAGCACACGTTTTAAGAGTTGAGTTATATTGTAGTATATTAAAATTGGTTCCGTATAATTCGTAATTATTGAAATTAAATAATTAATAACTAATACCTTACTAATTAATCAATATTTAATTTTTCTGTTGTAGAAAAAAGCGCTACAGTCTTTGAGAAGGTGTCCTGAGGTTTCAAACTTCAGCTGACAAAACATAAATTCGTTTGTTTCATTTTTTGTGCCATTCATGCTTCATTTAGTGTAGGATGTTCTCAAGCGTTTCTAACATGCAATGGGGTAACTGAAAAAACTGGTCTAATGTAAAATAAAAAAATGCTTCAATAAAATATATAGAGATTAAATAAGAGTTAAACAGAATCCTTATCAATAAGCTTTGAAAATGCTAACATGTCAATACCTATAGCTTCTATGCTAAGTAAATCTAATTCCGACAAATCTTTTTGTAACAAATATTATTTTTATTACTATATCCATTGTTTTTATTTAAAATGGCACTTCAGGCATTGCCACTTGTAATGAGCACTGTTTCCCGTATAGTGGACCACCATCACGAGCATTAGAGGAACTGCGTGCCTTGCGAGGTTTAATTCCCACTAACTTTAATCTTGTGGATTCGAGAAGGGTTTTCCTCAGCCCAGTAGAAATGCAGAACTGCACGTAAAAGAAAATAACATAAAAACGGATTTAAATGAGTAAAATAAGGCACAGGAACACACCACTTCAGATGTTTCCAGTATTGTGTCGGCTCCAAATCCACACCCTTCAACAATTTAGTCAATCATAATGAATGAACCACCGCCGACCAGTTAAAAATATAATCGTTGAATCAAAACATGTTGCACAATTGACTATCCTTGATCGTGCAAATTGATCGAATTTGATCGTGTAAACTTGTTTAAAAACAAATCAATTTTACTATTAATTTAATTATTTATCAAAAAAAAATTTATTACTCTAAAAAAACTGAATGTAAAAAATTAATCAAATTAATTTTACAACACTTGTTTAAGTTTTTAAGCAAAAACGATTAAAACAACGACTTTAAGCGTTAAGTAAATTAACGAAACTGTTTCTGGTGTATAAAAATAATCTCATTACGTTAACACACAAGGTTAAAGAAAACACTTGGATTTTAAAAAACCATGATGGCGATGCCATGCTAAATTTTATAATCAAAAGAGTCCAAAGTCTCCCGTTGTATGAACTGTTTCTTTTCTTAAGTCCGATCGAAACCCTGCCCATGAAATACTACCATGCGGCCAAAATTAATGACAACACACACACACACACACACACACACACACACACACACACACACACACACACACACACACACACACACACACACACACACACACACACACACACACACACACACACACACACACACACACACACACACACACACACACACACACACACAAATAATGAATTTTTTTTCTCCTTATTTTCAGCAAGTTAAAAAAAAATTACTAATATATTTCATTTAAACTAATTTAATTAAAAACAAATTTACTAATAACACTAGTTTACAAGAAAAATCTCCCGAAATAAAACCCAACTTTTCTTATAGATTTGGACCTCCTTAATACGAATATCATATTCATTTTTTTTGGTTAGCTCTTGTTTTTGAGATATTCACGAAAAACCAAATTTTTTGGTGATCAAAAATGTTGTTTCGGTTTTTGGATCTCATATTTTACAAAACAAACAAATTAAATATATTAATAAAACAGGTGCATAGTGAATATGCCAACAAACATTTTGAGTTATATTTTGTAAAAATCCGTTAAGGATTCTGGAAGTTACAGTCGAAATAAGTTTAAAAAATACGAAAAATTCAAGTAAATTTAAATTTTTCCATTTTCAACACCATAAATTTTGAACAAATAAAGACACAAATTTTAAATTTCTTGGAGCCTATAGCAGCTTCAATTTTCTTTCTTTTAAAGTAAAAGATACGAATATTGGTGCAGTTTGCACCAAGTTATTTAAGTTTTCCCAAAAAAAGTCAAAACTCAAAATTTTGAAAAAATAGTTTTTTACTTAATTTATTGTGCCATAAATAATAATTTTGAATGTTCAGTCGTTCTCAAACATCAGTAAAGAATTATTTTAAAATAGTAAACTATAATTTCCATTTTTGTTTTCGAAGTTGGGAATTGGATCGATATGAGACGTATATAGAAAAATATAAACAAAAGATAATGAATTGTGAGGAGAGGCAAAACATCATAACATCAGAACTATTTAAGTTAGTTCAAGCACCATAAAGTTAAGTCCCTATTTATGTCTATTAATACCTGTAAGGTTTGTTTCTTTTCTGTTTTTGGTTTATTGATAATGTAAATTTTTTTCTATCACCGCCCACCTTGTGTTACTCCTTACGTTTATGATCATTTTAAGTTTAATTTAAGAAAGCATCTACTTCTCCTTCTTAATAGTTTTTCAGTTTTGCCAACTTTTGTTTAATTAGTTTCATTTCTTTTTAAGTAGATAGTTGTCGTATGATATAATCTCTCTGAGGATAAATTTAATTCCAAACATTCAAGTGAAAATATTAATTAAAAACGAAAAAATATTACAAATATAAATTTTAAATAGTGTATTGTTTTTAAAAATCAATAAATCAATAGTGATAGGCAGCTATAAGCAAAGCAACATAAATTGTTAGTAAAAAGTAAGGTCAGGTTTATTTAAATGGCGTCGTCAAGAAGTTTCAAGTGTAAAAATAGCCCAAATTCATTTTGTTTTATTTGTGGAAGTAACATAATACATACTGCTGAAAGAATCACCACATTTATAAGTACTGCCTATCTTTATTACTAACTGATATTTTTCAACTCCTAAAATAAATCCGAGGTGGGAGGAGCTAGATCATGTCAAAAAACTTCACAAAAAAATCTCAATTTCGAGAAAAACCATATAAAAATAAATGCATCTTTTTTCCAAAAAAGACATTTCATAATCAACTAACTGATATTTGTCAACTCCTAAAATACGTTCGAGGTGTGAGGAGCTAGATCATGTTAAAAAACTTCACAAAAAAAGCTCCATTTCGAGAAAAATCATATAAAAATAAAATACAACTTTTGTAAAAAAAAAGACATTTCATAATCAACTAACTAATATTTTCCAACTCCTAAAATAAATCCGAGGTGGAAGGAGCTAGATCATATCAAAAAATTTCACAAAAAATCTCAACTTCAAGAAAAATCATATACAAATAAAATACAACTTTTGTCAAAAAAAGACATTTCATAATCAACTAACTGATATTTTCCAACTCCTAAAATAATCCCGAAGTAGGAGGAGCTAGATCTAATACGAAAACAACCTATATATAAATCAATTATGTTGCAGAGTTTAAATTATTCTTATAGTTAATTTTTTTTTCCAAATTTTGAGTTTTGACTTTCTTTGGGAAAACTTGAATAACTTGATGCAAACTGCACCAATATTCGTATCTTTTACCTTAAAAGAAAGAAAATTGAAGCTGCTATAGGCTCCAAGAAATTTAAAAAAATTTGTGTCTTTATTTGTTCAAAATTTATGTTGTTGAAAATGGAAAAATTTTAAAAAAACGTGAATTTTTGTATTTTTTCAAATTTTTTCGACTGTAACTTCCAGAATCCTTAACGGATTTTTACAAAATATAACTCAAAATGTTTGTTGACATATTCACGTTTGTTTGTTTTGTAAAATATGAGATCCAAAAACCGAAACAACATTTTTGATCACCGAAAAAATTGGTTTTTCGTGAATATCTCAAGAACAAGAGCTAACCAAAAAAAATGAATATGATATTCGTGTTCAGAAGGTTCAAATCCATAAGAAAAGTTGGGTTTTATTCAGGGAGACAAAAAAAGTTCAAAATTTGTAAAATAGTGTAATTTAACTTCCAATCTTGAGGATATTCACGAACCGACAATTCTCATCAACTGACTAAAAATCTACATTCATATTGGTATATATTGAGTGCATTCCACTAAGCATTCAAGACAATCACGCTTAACGTCCAAGGGATCCAAGTTTGTATAAAAAATGAAGTGCGTAATCTTTACACGCTGTTGAAGTAAAACTTCTTTGGCCACTGCAGCAGGTATTACTAAAAATATTAAATATAAAATAAAATAGATATATCATATTGAAATTTAGAGTTTCTTTCTAATATTCTTGATAATATAAATTACAACAATGTGTAATAAAAAGCCATATCTACATGTTTTACAAAGTCTTACAACGTATTACAAATTAAATTTCACGATGAATACATGTCCACTTAATTTAACAATTGGTACAACAATTGATGCATTTTTCAAATTTGTCATAAGCCTCTAATTTCATATTTCAGTTATGCTAATAATTGAATTGACTTTGTAATACATTATGTAAATATTGCTTTTTATTACACAGTATATTATCAAGATTATCAAGAAATGCAACTCTAAATTGCAATATGACATATTTATTTTATATGTCATCTTTTTATTAATACCTGCCACAGTAGCCAAAGAAATTTATTTTAACTGCGTGCAAAGATTACACGCACTCATTTTTCTATTTAAAAATACAAATTTAATCAACACAAATATTTTTTCCCGCCCGGGAAAGCCCGGAATGCAAACTCTAAACACCATGCCCACCATGACCATCGTGACACCACCATGACCATCATGAACATCATGACCACCGTGAACACCATGACCACCGTGACCACCATTACTACCATGACTAGCATGACCACTTTGATCACCATGAACACCGTGATCACCATGACCAACATGACCATCATGACCACCGTTAACACCATGAGCATCATGACCACCGTGAACACCATGACCACTATGACCACCGTGACCACCATGACCACCATAACCACCATGACCACTATGACTACCATAACCACCATGACCACCATGACCCCCATGACCACCGTGACCACCATGACCACTATGACCACCGTGATCACCATGACCACCATGACCACCATGACCACCATGACCACCATGACCACCATGACCACCATAACCAACATGATCATCATGACCACCGTGATCACCATGACCACCATAACCACCATGACCACTATGACCATCATGCCCACTATGATCACCATGACCACCATGACTACCATGACCAACATGACCACAATGAACACCATGACCGCTATGACCACCGTGACCACCATGAGCACCGTGAACAACATGATCACCATTACCACCGTGACCACCATGACCACCATGACCATTATTACAACCATGACTATTATGACCACCATGACCACCATGGCCACCATGACCACAATGACCACCATCTACAATCGACACATCCAACTTATGTAACATTTAGTACGAGACTGCATAAGTGAATAAAAAATATAATAACAAATGAACAAATGAATGACTTGACCATACAAACCAAAAAGATCCACCAAACATGCTTCCATTCCTGAACCAGTTATTCGACTTTGCTCAAATTTCAAAACGGTGCTTTTTGTCATCTTACATTTCATTATATATGGCATTTACCAAGATTTGCGACAACTTATTTCTCTGCCCTTACAAAAGCCAAATATGCTGCCATTTTTATTAATTTACGAGTCTAAGCATCCATTGTAAATAAAAATGGAGCAGACATATAATATTTTGAAAACTGATATTAAATTAAATGAAAATACTCCAAAAATTCGGATTGAAAATCATTAAATTTAATTCAAAATTATGTTTTTTTAATTGAATTTCTGTTAAATTTTTAAGCATCGAAAAATATGAACTATTTCTATAATGCACCAAAAACCAGTGAATATTTAAAATATGTGTGTCATAATCGGATTGTATTGTATATTTGACGAATATTATATTCGTTTTTTGTACTTCCGTTGCAAAATTCTCATAACGCGCCTAAAGAAGTTTTACTTCAAAAATTATTTAGAGAAAAAAATCATTTTTGAAATACTTTTTACTCAATGAAAAAATTAAAGAATTCTTATCTTTTGCCTCATGATTAATAGAGATTAAAGCTAGCTATATTTAAATAATAATATCACTTTCTACATCATACAAAGTTACTTTTGTTGTCGCCATTTTTAAGTTTTAACAAAGGCGAACTTATTAACGTTAACTTTATCTTTTGAGATGGGTTGTTGTGAGCTTGACGTGACCTAAAATTAGGACGTCATTAGGGCTGTTTTCACTGCGGCAATTATGATTACATCAATAGCAAGCCAATTATCCAACGCAGACAGAGTCATGTCACGAACACCCACTTTTTAACACATTGTAACAAGAATGATTAGAAATAAAATTAAAAAGGAGCTCACTTCTGAAAATTGCTGCCCACTCCAATTTAACAGAACCACCTAAAGTGGTTCATTATATTACTACAACATGTAGACTTCATTTTCCACATCCACGCAGCTAAACATTTAACTCTTTTAACTGAATTAAAATATATATGGGTCATTCTCCCGAAAAGGAGTAGTTTGAAAAAACAAATTTTTGAATTTTAAACATGAAATAAAAATCGTTATAATTATGTTTTCTATTAGATAATAACTTTCTGTATTAAGTCATACTATTGGCCCAGATCATATTTGAGAAATTTAAAAAAAAAACTTTTAAATCTTTACTTGTCCACAGACGTGACTGACGGTGATAATAAACAACTACGACCATTGTGATAATAAACAACTACTGTGTGTGAAGAAACCTGATTTTTCGATCCACCAAAGTGTACTGCTTGCACTTCCTCAGAATATTTGCAGTTATAATTCTGTGAAAAATCACAGTGTGTAAGGTTTTTATTTTCAGGCAAGCTCTTCTTAATTTTGCTTATAACAATAAAGATCACACTATTATTGTTTGTGTCACGTCTGTTACTTAGCTGTCCAGTTCGTGGACATTGAATGTTCATGGACATGATGTCCACGGATGGGATAAATTCATTAAAAACATTCTGTGAATGATGACATTTTGGTTTTGAGAAGTTGTTCTTTGAAATGTATTCTAAATACAATTCACTTTTACTATGACTACAATAAAAATTTAAATTTAGTAATTACTTAAAGAATTATGATGTCCCCGGATGTGACTCTATAAGCTTGCCCACTTCAAATTTTGATGTTCTATGGCAAATTGAAGTCTATTAGAACACTCAATCTGCAAGCAAAAGTTTTCCATGCTACCGTCTTCCCCCGAAAAAAACGCCTAGGCGTTGTAAACAAATAGAACGCCTACCCTGCGTTTTATTCAAATATAACGCCTAGGCATTATGTATTGAATTATGAATACAAACTAATTTTTTTAAGGCATTCACTACATGTATGATAAATAATATCATACGTATTTTGATTTTTATATGAAAGCAATTGATTTTTGGCAGAGAAAAACTCGAAATCTCTTTTTGACTATTTCAAAAACTTCAAAATCAGTTTCGAACCGTTCGGTACGTGGCTAAGAAGTATTATAAGCGATATCATCCTAGAAATTGAAGCCAATCTAAATGATCTTATCGACGAGAACGACAAGGCCAAGCTCCATAAAGGGTATTCGACATCAGGTGGTATGGAGATTGTAGCTTCTTGCAAACTAAAAGATGTCAACATTACTGTTGTGGAAATGGACAACAATTGTATAATGATCGATTAATGTTTATGAGTCATTCTTTTACAAACTGGACACCTTTCTGACCGACACATTTTTGATTTGGCTGAAATTTTTCGTAGGGGCTTTATATCGAAAAAATTATCTATTAAAACGTATATTTAATTAATGGAGAAATGAGTTTTACTGTTAGAAATAAATTAATTTTTGCAGCGCGGGACGACAAAAATTTATGAAAATGTTGTCGTTCAATAAATTAATGTACTTCTAACAGTAATAGTAGATTCTTGTATAAGCTTAGAATGAAAGCAATTCTTCACGAGGATGAAGTTTCCCGGAACGAGCGTAGCGAGTGGAGGGAATCATCCGAGTGAAGAATTGCCTTCATCCTAAGCGAATACAAGATGCTATTTTATACACGACTTCAAAATATTTCAAATAATTTCCAGTTTTCCTGTAAAAGTTTATATCGCCATATTGAAATTAATTCATCAAAGATAACAAGAAAAACAAAACAAATTTGTTGTTTATTTTAGATTTTATATATGTATTGTTCTTGTTTGAACTTGTTTATATTACTATACCAACAAATCAAGTTTTTAATTGGTTAGGAGAATATTTAATAAATAAAATGGAATGAAAAAAATTAAGTGGAATTTAATATATAAAGCGAAATGAATACAATTACAATGAAAGATACACGCATGGAAAGTATATATTCTTTAGTAGTCGTGGATAAAAATCGTTTCTCTATTAATAAAAATAAGCCTTTTATAGAAAATTGAACCTTGCATACGATGGTTATACTAAACTCTTTATTTTTGTTGAACACTGACTAAAAATCGATTTTAACATATTATTTGTTAACAAAAATAGTAATTTGTTAATAATTTTTAATGACTTTATTTTTTTCAAACAACATCTTTTAACTTTAAAATAAAACAATCTAGAAGTTTCTATCTTTAATAAAACCGAAGCTATGAATTTTTGAAAATAAGTCTTCAAGTCAAAAAGCACGAAGTTCTTAAAATTTAAAACCGTTCTATTTTCTAAAAGCATTAGACCAATTGGCTACAATCAACTCCTTCAGCAATTCAATCGATTGGAAGTGGCTAATAACAACGGCACAAACTCTTTATTAAAATTGAATAAATTTTTCGGTTTAAAATTGGATACAGAATAAAATGACAATGTACAACACATACAAAATCATATAACCATATAACAGGTACTTCAATAAGTCCGTAGGATAAGTAAGAAAAAAACAACATTTTGACAAAACTCGATTTTTTTATTCAACATAGTTGCCTTCGAGGGCGATACAACGAGTATAGCGATTTTCCAACTTTTCTATACCACTTTTATAGTACGATTTCTCTTTCTCGTCAAAATAGGCCTCAGTTTCAGCGATTACTTCATCATTGGACTTAAATTTCTTTCCAGCAAGCATTCTCTTGAGATCTGAAAACAGGAAAAAGTCGCTGGGGGCTAAATCTGGAGAATATGGTGGGTGGGTAAGCAATTCAAAGCCCAATTCATTCAATTTTGCCATCGTTTTCATCGATCTGTGACACGGTGCATTATCTTGGTGAAACAACACATTTTTCTTTTGCAAATGTGGTCGTTTCTTTGCGATTTCAGCCTTCAATCGATCCAAAAGTTCACAGTAATAGTCACTGTTGATAGTGGTTCCTTTTTGGAGATAGTCGATGAATATTATTCCGTTCGTATCCCAAAATACAGACGCCATCACTTTACCGGCCGACTGTTGCGTCTTTGCTCGCTTTTGATTCGGTTCGTCGACTGCTGTCCACTCAGCTGACTGTCTTTTGGATTCTGGTGTGTAATTGTGAAGCCATGTCTCATCCATTGTCACATATCTACGATAGAATTCCCTTTTATTGCGGTTTAACAGTGCCAAAGACTCCTCCGAAGCATCGATTCGTTGTTGTTTTTGGTCGACTGTGAGCTCACGCGGCACCCAAATTGCACAGACCTTTCGCATACCCAAATGTTCATGTAAAATGGTAAAAACACTACCATCTGCTACCTTTACAATGTCAGCTATTTCGTGCACCTTCAATTTGCGATCGTTCATAACCAATTTGTGGATTTTTTTTATGTTTTCTGGAATAACAGCCTCATTTGGGCGTCCACTGCGCTCTGCATCTTTTGTGCTGGTACGACCACATTTAAATTCAGCCATCCACTTCTCCCCCATTTGTCTCGATGGAGCAGCGTTTGGATAATGTTTATCAAGCCATTGTTTGGTTTCCACTGTATTTTTTTTCATCAAAAAGCAATGCTTTATTAAAATTCGAAATTCACTTTTTTCCATTTTTTTTCAAAAACAAAAGTTGCTTCACACAAAATGCTATAACTCACGAATAAATAGTCAGATTGCTGTCAAATTTATACACGTATCGTTTGAAGGTTAGTACTAAATAAAAATCATATGGAAAAAATTCTAGTAACGCCATCTATGTGTCATCCTACGGACTTATTGAATGACCATATTACCTGAACTACTAACTTATGTTTTATTTACAACAAAACTTTTAATTAAATTTAAATTTTTTAAAAATCGCTTACTTCGAAAAGTGGCGTTGTATTCGAGATGGCGTTCTATTTGAAACAGCGTTCTATTCGAATAATTATATCACTTTTTAAAAAAGTCGAAAAATTGTTCACCCTCGAACACAACGCCTAGGCGTTGTTTTCGGGGGAAGACGGTAGTCTGGCTAACTGACAATTTCTAAATCATTGAATTAGTACTTGGACTGCCATCTATGACAAGATAGAATAAATAAACACTTTGTCCACGGAAGTGACTAAACTTCTTGAGACATTCTAGTTTCTACTGTAAAATTGAATTTGGTAATACATATATTCATTATATATAGGTTTGAGGTACAATAAGTAGATATATTTATTTATTTCATACAGTATATTTTTTATTTTCAATGAAATTATTATTTTGATTTTGGATCTTATTATTTTAAAACTTCAGTCTTGAGACAATCCACGGACGTGATTTGTCACGTTCCGTGGACATATTTTTCTATATAAAATTAAAGTAATTTGCTTCTTTTATACTGTTGATTAATTCTCTTAAAAACACGTTGCAATTTCCAATAGCATACACAGATTTTGTACAATTATTTAGATTAAAAAAATTGCTTGGACAGTTGAATGTACCCTTTTTGGAGAATCACCCATATTTACAGATGTAAAGGTAATATTACCCATGGTAAAATTACCGGTAAAATTGGTAATATTACGTAATATTACTTAGGCTTGGTAAAATTGGTAAAATTGCAATAAAATTTTATTAACCTTTGTTTAATAAAAATCAAAGTTTGTGCTTTTTTTGTGGAATTATAGAATATTTATTACAACATCAAGAATATTTATCACAACAAGATGCCTCTGAAAACCTAGATCTTAGTCCAAAATGCATATTGAACACTTTTTTAAACAGCTGTAGATTGAGGCCATTCAAGGTTATTGATTCCAGCAAATCATTTCATTTCAGATGATTTGCAGTTCGGTTCAGCAGTATGTCTTTGTCCAGTACCCACGAGCGAGCAATTGATACGAATGAAAGAGTAAATCTTATGCATTTTATCGGTATACTGTGGTGAACTGTTTTTCAATTGCAGTATGTGGTGTGACAGATCGAGTGAATTAAAAACATTCTGTTGGAAAACCATAATGCTTCATTTGGCTCTATTGCAGTTGTGGTATAGACGGATTTCTATATAAATTCTTCGCTTTAAATGTTAGATTGAATAATTTTGTGAAGTTTGTAGATGTCTTTATTGTTGGACGCAAGTATAGTTCGTTTTCTCACAAATCTTGATTCTTATATAGTAAGTTAGAATATTTGGAAATAATTGGAAAGTTATTTGGTTCGCGTTGCAATTTTACTTTAAACGAAGCAGCAACAGCAGCAGATCGATGGAATTCTCAAACGGTTAAGAACACACAACGCAACGAACCATTATCAGCCCTGTATTGTAAATTTTTGTTTCGAATTTAAGAAAAAAAATTACTAGCCATTTCCCTTTTATATTTTCCCCATGAATGAAACAATGCACGAATTAGATTTTGATTGTTCTCTGCGTAATTAATGTATCTATCCCATCGTCGGTTGTGGTATATGTGGAGTGGCATAGCATGTCACACGTTTAATGCCTTTGACAATCATAAATGCTGAAAAAACGTTGAACTGGGCTCATTTTCCAACCACATGCGATAAAAGTAGCATTTATCTAGATTGGTATGTAGCTCGCATATAGTTTGGCATCGTATATAGTTTGAACATATATTAAGTTTCAATGAATATGCTTGGTTTTCTGTAGACTCACTTTTAGAATTTGTGCCGTTCAAATGTTTTTATATTTTCATGCCATGTGTAATACTAATACGTAAACATTTTCGAATATACCATTGTCCTTACAAACGCATAACTTCGACATAACAGTGAAGACAGCAGTCATCGTTGTAGCCAATTGGTCCAGGATTTGTTCCTCTTTTGCAGATGTGCAAAGAACGTGTTGTCCTTTTTCAAGATGTAATGCTAAGTATAAACAACAGCCGACTTTCGTTCATTTTTTAGATTTAAAAGAATTTTCCAATGCTGATTATGTATATTCCTGTCTATAAATACTCTGCGAGTAAGTATATTTAACTCCATAAAAATATATTTGATTTGCATCTAATGTTTTTATAAACTATAGAAATGATTGTGATAGAGTCGTACATTTTGAATTAATTAAAAATGCAACCATAATCTAATTTTTTGATCCAGTTTATATTTTACCTATTTTACCAATTTTACCAATCTTACCGGTAATTTTACGGTAAAATTACCACAAAAATATTTTACCAGTAAATTTACATCTGTACCCATATTGCAAATATTAGCATGTATCAAACATCTTCCTTTCAGGTATCATTTCTACTCCATTTGGTCAGAAAACAGTCGACCATGACTAGAGATATTGTGGAGAAAATACCACATATTCAACGCCGTTACTATATTCCGGATAGGAATTCAATACTGTATATCCACAACTTTACCATGAACTGAAACAGTTTCTCTATTTTTTCGAAGATTGGCTTGGTCAGAACAAATTACATTATTCCCGTGGCTCCGAAACGCGGGTTGAGACGGCAATTACTTAATTTTTAAATTTTTGTTTATATTAATGATATATTATTGAGTTCTAAATTGAGGAAAACCATAAAGAACATGTTGTTTTTTAAAAACTTGTCAAATTTGATGTTAATATAAAAACATTAAAATGTATTTTCGACGTTTCTGCTCTTGACTTGAACAGCCACAAAATAACTTCTGAAGGAGTAGCACCGTTTCAAGAGAAAGTTGTAGCAAACACTCATTTTTTGGAACAAACATCTGTCACTAAAATTCTACGGTTCCTCGTTGTGATCAATTATCATCATATCGATTCATGCCATAGTTACCCAAAATCTTATCATCCATTCAAGCACGTTTGGAAACGCATCCTACTGCAGACTGCCAACTCCTTGCTATTTACCTTCCAATCAAACATTTTTCTTATTTTGTGTCATCAATTTACAGTTTACACTAATCACAAGATCTGATCGACTAGAGCGGTCATTACAAAAACTGATAGAAGTCATATCTCAATTTACAAACGATGTTCAGTATGTTAACGAACGGCAAAGATAATGTGGTTGCAGATTTCTTATCTCGCGTTAAAAACCAAAAAATTGTCAAAGTGTATAGAAAGCTCAAGTTGTATAGAAACTGAATTTTAAGAATTTCTTTCTAATGCAACTCGTTCTCTAAATTCTAAAATCAAACCGAAAAAATTTGAATTTACAAATTTGAGACTGTACTGTGAAACGTTCATTGGCACAAAGATACCATATGTTCCCGATGCAATGAAACCATGGTTGCATTGTAATGGAGTAAGAGCTTCACGAACACTTAATTCAGAAAGATATTTTTTGCCAAACCTTAACGAAAGTATATCACTACTGGGCTATATCTTGTCTTGCGTGTCAGAAATCAATGGTGCACCTACACACTTCCATGGGAGTTGCTCATTTTCCATTGCCATATATAAGATTTCAGCATACCGACAAGGATATAATCGAACTAGTGGTACTAAAGCTAAGACATTTCTGAATATAGTGCCATTATGGCTAAGCCATTTGTCGAGTAATTCCTTCATGATAACAACAAATCTTGGTAGTCAATTTAGGTCAAAATATCTTATTCGAACTCATAAAATTATGTGAGTCACATAGAATTCGTACAACTGCCTACCATCTACAAATCAATGGAATGGTTAAACGCTATCATAACTCTTTAAAAAGTTTGCTCAAAGCTCGCGGTGATACAATGTACTGGAGCGCTGAGCTTCCAGTTGTACTTTTTAGTTTAAGTTCAGTTTTAAAGAAGATTTTAAACGCACTATAGCTGAACAAATATACGGCCGAAACCTCAAACTATCAGCACAAATTTTAAAGTTTACCGCTCCTTCGGAAACTATGGATCAAAACTCGTTCCATAAACGATTGCTAATATTTTCTCATTTGCGTCAACCAGATACGACCAGCCCTTTTGCTTTCGTACCAAGGACCATTTAAAGTAATTTGCAGATCCAGCATAAATTTTTTTTGTAGATTTGAACGGCAAAAAAACAACGGTAATCATTGACCGCGTAAGGTAGGCTTTCGTTGTTCTGAGAACCTAGATAAATAATAAAAGATAATCAAGGATAAACCTAACTAATAAATGTTTAAACTTAGTTTTAAAGTTGTTTCAATTGAGAAATGAAGTCAGTAATACCATTGAGTAACTCAGCTGATGAAGATCTTCAATTTTTACAGAAAATGGTTCGTAAACCCAATAGGATTGACGTTAATATTCTTGTCCAGTTCATCTTATCCTAGGCCCTTATTGACGATTTAAGGAAGCGGGGTAAACGTTTGATGAGGCCTTTACATTTTGGATTGTAACTTGTAGTTCACCTACGTTCGAACCCGATAAGCTTAGAGAACTCACTAAAAGGATTGGATTTGAATTGGGAGCCCTCATCAGTAACGATTACTGAGAAACTCCGTAAAGAGCTATCCAATGGAAGTAGAGAGCTGAAGCTACCGTTTGAACAGGGATATCCGAGAGTAGAATGGCTAAAGGTCAGCGAGTATATCGGTCAATAATAGTGACACAATAGCGTTTGTCCTCAAAGGTAGGAAGTGGAACAATAAGGTCCATATAAATCTCAAAAAATCTTTGAGAAGTGAAGAGATAATTACCCAAAGTTGATTGAGTATGGCGAGAGACTTTTACTTTTTGGCCAGCCAGGCAATTCTGTTCCATTTGTTAATAAGTCAGTTTTACGTCCCTGCATGGAGTACTGTTCTCACATATGGGGTGGAGCATACTTGAGTAGTTTAAATTGCCTTGATTCTGTACAGCGAAATGCCCTCCCTTTTATGGTTTGATCGACAAGATGAAGAACTGTTGCTTTCCAGCGTAATTTTTTCAACAGAGTGTAGCATCTTTAAGATGTCCTTTCTGCGTAGGTTTTCCGTGACAATTTTAATCCTCAGGATTTGAAAATCAACGTTTATAAATTTCTCAAAGAAACTTAATTTAATCTCAAATCACAATTGGCATTGTATCTTCGGATATTCAGAGTCGTTTTTTATAATTTATTATAATTAACACTAAACATGTCTAACTTTCCATAAAAAAAATTGCTTTATCAGTTAGACGTTTCACAAAACTGTGGACTAGTGCCTGGGTGAGATAAATTATGAAAACTGTCAAAAGCAGCTTGGAGAAATTGGTTTAGAATGACCAAAAATTTCCTGTCGCCTAAAAGAATTTTGAAAGATTACCCTCCCGATACTGGCATTGAGCAGAATTTTAGCGTGGGACTAGTGTTCGCAAATTCTTTGAGTTCAAGATCATTGAACTGAGCCTCCGCAATTTCATGGTAGGGAATATTCTCTGGAATTTATATTTGCTCAACACGAAGGAGTCCGTCGTCAACCACATTATCGATTTCAGAGATGTGGCGAATATCAGTCGAGAATTGACTGATGAAATCTAAATGATGGAACAGGCGAGGACTTGCTTTGGCAGGATTTTACGGCAAATCGTAGATGAGTGGCATATAATCGGTAAAGTGCGTGAAGGTTCAACCTTCGAGGAAAAAGCGGAAATGTTTAATAGCAGTATAAGATACTAAAAGTTCGCGATATAGGCGCTGTATTATTTCTGTTGCGACTCGATAAGTCGTACAGAAAAACAACTGAGAGGTGTACAACAATCGTTATTTTTTTCTTGACAACGCTGTTAAGTGCCTTGTAGAAAGGTTGGATCATCACGGAATGTTAGGAGGAGTTCGAGAGATGGGCAAGAGTTGTCACCTCACTGAATAACGTCTTGAATTGCGTCTTCGGATCATTGAACGACGCGATTGTCATTCTGTTTTTAGAAAGTCGTTGATTGTGGCTTGATTACCATCGGCGTGTGGTATGAATCTGGGTAAAAATTGATCATACAAAGATAACGGTGGACTTGTTTAGCCGTGTCAGGGCATTCGTAGCGATTCGTGGCCACAACGCGTTCAAGCGTTGGCTTGAAGCCATTTGCATCAAGATGATGTTCAAGGAAGTTAACGTAGGTTTTAGCAAAGTTGCATTTATCAGCGTAGATAATGAGACCAGCATCAGAAATACGCTCAAACACAGCCCTATGATGTTTAAGGTGCTCTTTAAGGGTGTCCGAAGCAATCAGGAGGTCATATCTATTTATAGATGCAACACGAAAGTCATTAGAACGAATTCAAAGCGTCCAGAGGAGAGTTTGCTGTTTTAGCAATATTGCGTTCATCAATAGAAATCTGATGATATGCGCAGACGAGGACTATTGTGGAAAAAATTTTGCATCCATGGAGCGATTGGGAGAAATCCTGATTACGAGGAATCAGATATTTATCAGGCGTAGTTACGTCAATAAGAGAGCGGTACTCACCGCAAGGTCTCTACTCGCCATTCTTCTTTTTGACGTGGTAGAGAGCATATGCCTTGCGACAAAATAATGCCAAATTCTATCTTGGCGATGACCAATTTGTCAGAAGCTAATCGTCGGTACTTACAAGCGATGGGAGGACCGTGGATCTCAATATCGTGAGTCTCGTTGTGTTTGACCGGTTCAGCAAGAATAGTGAAACCCTTAAAATTATTAGGGATATCTCGAATTTTGATATCAAGCGTATCGTTATAAATGGTTGTTAGCGGGAGCTTTGGAGAAGTAGAGATTTAAGAAAGAATGAACAAGGAGGCTACTAGATCGATTAAGCGTCGATTTTAAGGTCTACTATGAGACCATACTTGCTCAGAAAATTAGCTCCAAAAATATGGATGGAAACATCGACGGTAACAAAGTTCTGACATAAAAAACGTCTGAGATCAATATTTTAAGTTATAGAAGTCTTGTACCATAAGTGCTAATAGGAGTAGCATTAGTAGCGCAAAGAGGGAAATCTGATTTCCAGGAGACTTTTTTGGACTTCGGGCACTGTGGCGATAGAATTGACATTCGGGGTCGCATTTGGTTGTGCTATCTCCGAAGCATATAGCCTCGAAAATTTTAATCTGCGACTTGGGTCGGGGTCGCGTGGGAGATCTAAGCCAAAATTGTTTGTAGTCATTTCAATCTTTGGATCTATCCCGTCTACGAGGGTTAGAATGGAGAAGAGGATTGGTGCTGTAAAGCATACAGCAGCTGTGCGTGTTGTACCTACAACTCATGATATCACAGAGCACATACCTTGTGCTCGCTGGAGAAGGAAGAAAAAAAAACGACATACCTATCAAAGGTGGGGACTTAGCATTGTGGCCAAATTCTTACCTTGAGATTCGGCAGTTAATTTCTTGAGAAATTAGTAGAGTATTTTGTTCCCATTTCAATCCCGTTTTATACCGTGGCGTACATTGCGCAAGGGATCTGAAGGGCTGCTTATTAGATGGACTAGAAGTGTTTCTTTAAGCCAATCATATGGGATGGTCGTGTCTGGATGGTACAAAATGTCTCTAACCAGTATAGCAAGGGACGGTTTTATTGCGCCAAATACATAACTGTACGTAACTTGACGGAACTTATTGTTGTCTAGGGAGGATTAGCCCTCAAGCATGATAAACCAGAGCTCTAGTTTACCAGAAAAAAGGGAAGAATTTAGGGGAAATGAAGTGAATTTGGGGTGCGGATACTGGCTCAGGTCTTGCTGAACTGAACTCTTGGGTGGCGGTTTTGAGGGGAGGTATAGATGGGGAAGTAAATGTTTGATGGAGTTGCATGCCGGAAAATGCAGCTTGCATCGGGGCGTCAAAAATCTTTTTAAGCTAGTCGTGAGTTACCGTTAAAGTATCGGCAGCTTAATTCTAAGGATGGGTCGCTTGCAGACACTACAGTTCATTTACAACCGCATCTGAATTGGGCAAGAAGGACGGAAGCAAGGCAGAAGAGTTTGGCGGCGTATTGGCGATCGTTTAAGAGCAGATTCCAAGGTTCTATTTGCAATAACAAGCAAAAACTATACTCCTGGTTTAGAAAAAAAAAAAAAGCAAAATTACCTGTGCGTTTTATCGGGGTCACCAATTTTAGTTTTTAGAGAGTTCTCCAGGCGATGATGCTTGGCGTTGTCCAGGCGATGATACTTGATGGAGTTGTTCAGGCGATGATACTTGATATAGTGATCGTAGTTTTTAAATATTATAGTCTTACGAATATATCGTTTTACCAAAATTTATTACAAATTTAGTAAATCTATCCACAACGCGTTCAAGCGTTGGCTTGAAGCCATTTGCATCAAGATGATGTTCAAGGAAGTTAACGTAGGTTTTAGCAAAGTTGCATTTATCAGCGTAGATAATGAGACCAGCATCAGAAATACGCTCAAACACAGCCCTATGATGTTTAAGGTGCTCTTTAAGGGTGTCCGAAGCAATCAGGAGGTCATATCTATTTATAGATGCAACACGAAAGTCATTAGAACGAATTCAAAGCGTCCAGAGGAGAGTTTGCTGTTTTAGCAATATTGCGTTCATCAATAGAAATCTGATGATATGCGCAGACGAGGACTATTGTGGAAAAAATTTTGCATCCATGGAGCGATTGGGAGAAATCCTGATTACGAGGAATCAGATATTTATCAGGCGTAGTTACGTCAATAAGAGAGCGGTACTCACCGCAAGGTCTCTACTCGCCATTCTTCTTTTTGACGTGGTAGAGAGCATATGCCTTGCGACAAAATAATGCCAAATTCTATCTTGGCGATGACCAATTTGTCAGAAGCTAATCGTCGGTACTTACAAGCGATGGGAGGACCGTGGATCTCAATATCGTGAGTCTCGTTGTGTTTGACCGGTTCAGCAAGAATAGTGAAACCCTTAAAATTATTAGGGATATCTCGAATTTTGATATCAAGCGTATCGTTATAAATGGTTGTTAGCGGGAGCTTTGGAGAAGTAGAGATTTAAGAAAGAATGAACAAGGAGGCTACTAGATCGATTAAGCGTCGATTTTAAGGTCTACTATGAGACCATACTTGCTCAGAAAATTAGCTCCAAAAATATGGATGGAAACATCGACGGTAACAAAGTTCTGACATAAAAAACGTCTGAGATCAATATTTTAAGTTATAGAAGTCTTGTACCATAAGTGCTAATAGGAGTAGCATTAGTAGCGCAAAGAGGGAAATCTGATTTCCAGGAGACTTTTTTGGACTTCGGGCACTGTGGCGATAGAATTGACATTCGGGGTCGCATTTGGTTGTGCTATCTCCGAAGCATATAGCCTCGAAAATTTTAATCTGCGACTTGGGTCGGGGTCGCGTGGGAGATCTAAGCCAAAATTGTTTGTAGTCATTTCAATCTTTGGATCTATCCCGTCTACGAGGGTTAGAATGGAGAAGAGGATTGGTGCTGTAAAGCATACAGCAGCTGTGCGTGTTGTACCTACAACTCATGATATCACAGAGCACATACCTTGTGCTCGCTGGAGAAGGAAGAAAAAAAAACGACATACCTATCAAAGGTGGGGACTTAGCATTGTGGCCAAATTCTTACCTTGAGATTCGGCAGTTAATTTCTTGAGAAATTAGTAGAGTATTTTGTTCCCATTTCAATCCCGTTTTATACCGTGGCGTACATTGCGCAAGGGATCTGAAGGGCTGCTTATTAGATGGACTAGAAGTGTTTCTTTAAGCCAATCATATGGGATGGTCGTGTCTGGATGGTACAAAATGTCTCTAACCAGTATAGCAAGGGACGGTTTTATTGCGCCAAATACATAACTGTACGTAACTTGACGGAACTTATTGTTGTCTAGGGAGGATTAGCCCTCAAGCATGATAAACCAGAGCTCTAGTTTACCAGAAAAAAGGGAAGAATTTAGGGGAAATGAAGTGAATTTGGGGTGCGGATACTGGCTCAGGTCTTGCTGAACTGAACTCTTGGGTGGCGGTTTTGAGGGGAGGTATAGATGGGGAAGTAAATGTTTGATGGAGTTGCATGCCGGAAAATGCAGCTTGCATCGGGGCGTCAAAAATCTTTTTAAGCTAGTCGTGAGTTACCGTTAAAGTATCGGCAGCTTAATTCTAAGGATGGGTCGCTTGCAGACACTACAGTTCATTTACAACCGCATCTGAATTGGGCAAGAAGGACGGAAGCAAGGCAGAAGAGTTTGGCGGCGTATTGGCGATCGTTTAAGAGCAGATTCCAAGGTTCTATTTGCAATAACAAGCAAAAACTATACTCCTGGTTTAGAAAAAAAAAAAAAAGCAAAATTACCTGTGCGTTTTATCGGGGTCACCAATTTTAGTTTTTAGAGAGTTCTCCAGGCGATGATGCTTGGCGTTGTCCAGGCGATGATACTTGATGGAGTTGTTCAGGCGATGATACTTGATATAGTGATCGTAGTTTTTAAATATTATAGTTTTACGAATATATCGTTTTACCAAAATTTATTACAAATTTAGTAAATCTATCATCAATTGTAATAATGTACTGTTCCTACTTTTAAAACCATATAACGAATTAATGATTGATTGAATTTATATTTATTTAATAGATATTAAAAAAAAATTAAATTAATTTGTTGATATTTCTGACAATATTTATTTTTAGTTCACTTTAAAAAACTTAAGAAAAAAACATTTTAAGAACAAAATTGCGTTTTTAAAAAAAAAATTTTTATAACGATTTCTGTCAAATTGATGACAAATGTCGTTTAAATTTGATATATGTATTACTGAGTGATAATTAATGAGGTGTTTGTTTATTTCTATTATTACCTTCCCGTTGTTGATTTCTTTACCTTATAATATTTAACCTAAATCTGTTTCCGTTTCTATTTTCAAATCTTAAAATAACTTCAGATATATTTTTTCAAAGAATTATTTTATGGTTTACAAAGTGTTTGCGAACAAAGATAATGTTGTTGCTTTTACCTTCTTAATAAAATGTGTTGATGTTTATCGAGTTATAAAAAAATTAATAAAAATTTACATTATGTTTGTTTTATTTAACATATTTTCAAGACAATTTTATTTTAATTAAAAAATAAAGTTAAACATAACAAGGAAAAATTATATAAGGTTGAGGATTAAATTTTATAAGAAACAAAAAGGAATAAATTAACTTTCGCTACAGTGGTTTTGTTTTTTTGTTCAATTGCTGATGCTACTACTCCTTCACCAAATATTACTATTGAAAGGTCAATCAAATATGAAAATATTTTTAAAAAATAGATAATAAAAGAACAATTTCTTTCGGTGATTGAGGTAACCATCAGCAAAACAAAATCATAAAAATATGGTAATTTCTTTCAACTAAAGATATAAAAACATGATTTTTATGTAAGGCTTTGTTCTGGTTTTCCTTTTACTTTTGACCAATAAATAAAATAACAAAACACTAAAAATGAAAATGTATTTTTATGTTATTGAAGGGATGTAGTTTTATTTGATCAAAATAAGTTTGAAACGTTGAAGTGAATATTTTATGCAAAATTTGTAAAAAAATATAAACATTTATTGCTCACTTTGATTTTGATAGGGTTGGTATAAATCAATGAATGTATCATCAATGTTTGCTGGAATTATAAAATGGTTTTTAGGAAGCTGCTTGGAGGAACAAGTAGAATGTTTTATACAAAACCATTTCAAAATCTCATAACAAAGAAAAGAAAAACAACACAAAACCACACAAAAACTACAACAATCACAAAGTAGGAGATAAGTTGTTACAATAAAATGCATCAATTGAATATATTAATTTCAAAATTTATAGTGCAAGTTTAAACTCAATATAGGAAACATGTTTTTGATGATATTAGAAATCTCCGTTCGAAAGATTTAGTAAAATAAGATATAGTACAAAATTAACTTTATATAGTGTTCTTCTTACAAGTTTTTGCAAATGCTTTAGGTTTTTGAATTCGGTTCGGTTTAACATCAAATAACTAACCCAAATAGCAACCTGAATTATATTTAAAACAATATTTTATCGTTATTTTATCTTTCTCGTTCCGAGCCTTATCTTATTAATTTTCGTATATCTTAAATTTTTAAAAGTAAAAAAATAATTTTTAAAAGTCCAAACAACGAAGTTCATATGGAAACACATAGACCACTGAAAATAAAAAAATTGGTGAAATTCACACAAAAAAAAATTTAAATTTCCACATGAGAATTACATTGAATTTTTTCCATTTTAATATAATTTTGTTTGTCTATTTCAGACATTGGAGTATGTTCGAGAATATTTTGCTTTGTGAATACAAATAAGTATATTTAATCTTTGTTGTTGGTTTAGTTGTTTCTTGTTTTCTAGTAGTTATTTGGTTCATGAAGGTAATCATAGACATATTATCAACACTTTTGATTTATTTAGGAAAAATACAACCATAAAAAAAATGGAGGTAACGTTATGAATGTGGTAAGGATGAATACAGTTGGGATATAAAAATGTGCTTTGTGCAACGTTGTCATGTACAAAAAATTGGTCAGGGATACGGCCCAAACTGGTGCGGCGTATAGCTTTTTCGGTGTTATAAAACCAGCCAGAATTTATATTTTCATATGCGATGGTCCACCGACGCATGACATTAGTCTAGATAGACAACTACATACTCCAGAACCGTTTTCTGCTAAATGTTGCTAGTTCTACTCCTGGGAAGGTAGTTCGATTCTTCCAGGTGATTATTTCGCCACTTAGTTTTATTGTTGGCTTGGTGAAATCTATTATATCCGTCACTAGCTCAGTTTCTGTTTCGTGGAATTCTATTTGCTAACCCTTTTGGTACAGCATCTTTTAGCCTTCTCCAGACAGTCCGTAACACAAATATGCAGTATGTCCAGATGAACAGATGAGCATATAACGATAACAGTATTAGCAAAGCCTACCAGCTTGGATTCTTCCAGAAAACTCATGTTTAACAGGTTGTCATATAACATGTTCTATAGAAAAGGACCAAGTTGGAACCGTACGGAACGCCACATGACATTGTTTGCTCTATTCTAAAACCATTACACTCGAAAGTCACGACTCGATCACTATAAAGTAGACTTTGACTATGTTTAAGAGATACTTTGGCATATTTTTGTTTCTCCAAGCTTTAATGATGTCTCTCCATCCAATCGAGTAGAAAACCTGTTTGACGTCTATTGATACCAGCGTGGTGGATCCCTTTCCTTCATGTTTTCCTTACTTTACTGCTTTTGACGGTTTCTCCTACCTACTGTGTGGGGATAGGTTTCCAGCGAAGTCATCCCTTGTTCCTGGAAATTGTTTTCCTGTCGTCGGTAAATGTATTAAAAATAAATCCCCACTCTACCAATGGGTAACCCAACCCAGTTACTTCATACCCAGTTTTTGCATTACGGTTCCCTAAGCAGCTCCCTACGTTACATATTTTCGACCTCTCTCAAAAGTGTCTCCCAGTATTGTTTTCTGCTCTGTTTTATTAACTTTTGTTGATATTTCTTTGCACTTTTATTTGAGCCTCCAGTACTTCGTTCTCCTGTAATCTAGCTAGACCATCTGCTTCTACTTGCGTTATATAGTGCTTATCGTTGTACTATTTCGCCTGTCCACAAGAACTGTCATGGAATCGATGTGTTGCAAGCTTCAGTCAACAGTTTCTTCATGTTTCAATGTTTCATCATATCCGCAATGATTTTGGCTTCTCTTATGTAGCTTACTTACCTGTTCTTATCCAGTTTCTTAGTGTTCCTCTTGTCCTTGACCTGCAATAATTTCTGAGTTTTATAGTTAAGATGAAATTCTATATAAATGTAATCGATCAGTGTTGCTACTAGTAATTTTCAATCTATGACCTTATGTCCTGTGGTTGGTGTGGCTTTCGTCAATTCAATTACGGAGATGCTATTTCCACGCCAAATTTGTGGCTCGTGCCCTTTGTTAAGCAATTTAAGGTCATTATAGCTGCCCCTCCATTCTTTAAGAAAACCCTCCCTTCCCTAAGCAGGTAAATTGCTGTTAAAGTTTCCAGTAATGAAGGCTTTTCTGTGATGCTTTTATGCTTATACTTTCAGAGCGTTTATATCCTTCTTCAATTTTTGCAATTTTATCGTTTTGGTGAAAAACAGTATTTGTAAGCTCTAAAGCTATTCACTTTTGCTAGTTCCGGGTTGCATATAGTAATACATGGCTTTGCCGGATAGATTTTTGTACAAAACGGTAAGCTTGTGTTGGCCGCCTTGATCCCTAAAAGCTTAAATTTCCTACTTCCTTTCCTTTGCTGCAACTGTGAGCAAATTTCCAGTAACTCCGGCTTTAGCCAAATTTACTTGAATAACATTTGATATTGTGTTTTTTACTTTTGTGAGTTCGGCTTGGAAGGTCAGCAGTCTTCTACATCCCCGAGTGTGGTAGCTTTTCTCATCTTTATCTACACAAACGTATAACGCATTTATATACATCCTTTCACGTTTTGGTAAAGTGGCCCTCAGTCCCACTTTATCAGCAGACACATTTACTTCAAAATTTAGTGCAGCTTTTTCTCTATGGCCGTAGGCGTTGTATTTCAAGCATCAAATGACTCTCTTTAACTTCTCAGTTTACCTACTAATCTTTATCTTCCCCTACTTTAGCATAACCAACTTAAAAACTAGTTTGATCTCTACTCTAAATTCTTCAGGTTTTCAAGTGTGGTTTGAATATTTTGCTTGGATAATTAATTAAACAGTAAACTTAGACATGTTTCAAATAAATTTTTATTTATTGTAAAAAATTAAATAAATAAAAAGGTATTTGTCATATTTTTTGTACCGATGATGAATATTTAATATTCGAAACGCGTCATAAATAAATATACTTACTAAAAAGATTGTTTGGTGATTCAATTTAACAATAATTTATTAATTTAAATTATTGATTTCATTTAGTAAACTTAGTACTGATTACAAGTTAACCCAATTGTCTGTGCAATTTATCCTTTAGCTAGAATAATAATGTTGTTGTTAAATAGTGGGTTACTCAATATTGATTTTATTTATTTCAAAAAATCTTATTTGAAATGGTAAAATTAACAATCAATTCCTTCAATATTACCAAAGGATCAAACCTGATATTATTTTCTTAATTAAAAGGATTATCATGTGATCGAGCTGTATCTCTAGATTGTAGCAAAATCTTTGTCTTCATTATGGGATCAAATTCTCATATTAGTTTAAACATGTGTTTGTGTATATATTAGCAACAACATTCTACATCTAAGAATTAAAATTTTTAAACTAAAAAGCGTACCTAAAACACCACCCAGGTATTCAAGAGAACTCAGAGATGAGCCGCCATGCCGCCATAATGATATAAACCGTATTACATCAATTCCCATATCCTCCCCAAGTGTTGAATTTTAATCTAAGTCTCGTCTCAATGTCCCAATCTATTCCACTTCCAATCCAGAACGAGAAACTCTTACTAAACTGTGCTAATTGCTTAATATTCTGGTTGGATTTTGACATGCATGATTAGTAAATCAACCACTAATATGATACCCAAGATAAATAATAATACCAACAAACTTTATTTCGTTTTATTTCTTGGCTCGTTTAATTGAATGACGTTGAAATTAGAATTGGCATATTCGTCTTAATAACTTCAACTCAACTCGACTGTGTTTCTTAAAAGTTTCTTAAATCTTAAGAAAATCCAACTTAAAATGTTGCTAAAGCAGTTCGAATTTTTGAACTTCAAAGTTTTGTTAAATTATTTCACACTATCAAATTAAAACTTTTATAACTTAATTCGGATTTTCAACCCAACCCATTTCAACCATTCCATAAAACCACGATATAAAATTCTAAAACTAACTAAATAAATTTTCAAACAAACTGGCTAAAGCTAACGCCTATAATTCTCATAAATTAAAACATTCATTCCACTCATAAACAAATTAACTTGTTGCAGTTTTCTTTTCATTATTTGTTTAACCTTCGTCGGACGGCATAGGTACAATTGTACCTTTTCCATTTTTAAATACTAATAACTTTTCTTGTAGAAGCCGGAAAGGTTTAAAGTTTTATGAGATCTCTAAATTTTCCTGCTGGATCATGCAGAATTAATTTTACAAAAATATCCCCAGCCTTTTCAGAGATAGGGGTTCGAGAGGTTTTCATTATCATGACGGGCGGTAAAGGTATACAATTGTACCTTCATACCTTTTATATGATATAATAACGGTATTATAGTTATTATATCATAGACATAATATAATAATATAAATATGGAGGGGCTGAAATCTCACAGCTCTGAGTTATCAAGACTTCGCTCTGGATTAAGGATTTTGATATAGTTTTCGCAAAAAACTTTTATGGGGACATGGTTTTTAGTATTGATCAGCGATGTATATCAAACATAACTCTTTGTTAAAGTACAAGCAATTTTTTATCTCTGTTTAGAAATTTATTACAAAACTAACACGAAACATCAATTCATTGCCGGAAAATTATAACAGATTATCAATTAACATAATTTAGTGAGAAGATGATACAATCAGCAAACTACTCAAAAACCTTCCATTTAGCGTTTCGAGAAAATATTACAAAATCACAAATTCATATTTCTTTCACAACTCCAAAAATATTCTAAAAATTATAACAAAATCAAAAATTTAAACTTGTTGTCATAATTTTTCATAACAAAATCAAAATCACAAACTTTTTTCAAAATTCCAAAAATTATAACAAAATAAACAACACTGATCTCTCCATTTGTACACTTTTGATTGGTTTTTAGGTTTTTGAAGATCATCTCATGGAATTTTCTTAATACAAATGAACAGTAAGAGGAATTTGACCCAAATTTGTATAAACTTAAAAATAATTAATAACTTGATATGGAACATACCGTCCGAAATGATTTCATTTGGCGATAAAACTCGACTTTCCAATTTGTTTAATCTTGTTCAGATAATTTGGAGGATTGAAATCATGCGGCATAAAATAGAATTAAGCTATACTCATGTCGACCAATCAAAAGAAAAAAAAAATATACATATAGAAGCAAGCTCATGAAATAAAAAATATTTGATATAATTTTCAGCATATCAAAATTTTAGTTTACAATTGGCAAGACCCTTATTTTTCTAAAATATTATGAACAAAAAATGTATGTCAATGAACTCGATGGAAAGAATAGAAGATTTTTCAACAAGTTGTGAAAACGTCAAGTTCAGGAACGCAAAAAGGTTTTTACCACGCGTAGAAAATGTTATTTTTTCTACTCTTGTAAATATAAATGATAATATTTACAAATTCCCCTACTAAAAACTTACAAGATGACATAGCTAATTTTGACAGTAGAAACCGTAGAAATTTAGACAGTAGAAGACAGTAGAAATAGGCACACTAGACACTAGAAATTTCTAGACAGTAGAAATTTATATATAATTTTTAACAGTGTAAAATATTGTTTTTATTGTCTGCCAGTGTTCGCCTACTGAGGGAAGACAATAGCAAATAGTTCGAACATATATATTTAATTTTGCAAACACATAACTTTGAGCTATCTTTTCAGTTTTGTTTTAAATGCACTGTTTATAATAAAATTAATTTGATTTAATTTTATTAGTTATTTAAATAAAACTTACTTTTTTAAATCTATAAATATATATAAATAACTTCACATCAAATTGTTAATTGTAATGTCAATATAATGTGTAATGTTATAAAAAATTTTTAGAATATTATTTTAAATATTTGGTTTTAACCACCATCTGTAGGCAAACACCGGAATACAATTTAAAACTTTTTACTCACTAATAAAAATGGAATACATAATTTCTATTAGCTGGCAATATTTTATAAAATTCCTATTTAAACATTTAAAATTTGTTCGTTTCCTTGTCAAGTGACGTTATTTATATAATCAATCATATAAATAACGTCACAAGGAAACGAACAAATTTTAAATGTTTAAATAGGAATTTTATAAAATATTGCCAGCCAATTATGTATGGTCAATTATTATTAGTGTGCAATAAGTTTTAAATTGTGTTCTGGAGTTCGCCTACAGGTGGAGGTTAAACCCAAATATTTAAAATAATATTTTAACAAATATTCATAATATTACACATTTTCTTACAATTAGACAATTTGATGAAGTATTGATGAGTATATTTTGCATAATATATAACATATTCTAATTTACCATGTAAAAACTACATGCAAATTGTTGGAAATAGTTATATAATTTTGTATTACAATTAATGATTTTGATGTTTTTATACGGTAAATTACAGTAACATATTATATATTATGTTTAATATATACGCGTTAGTACTTCATAAATACATGAAAATTGTCTAATTGTAGTAATATGTGAAATTCTGTAGATAACGTTTAAAATTATTATTTTTAAAAATATATTTGGTTTTAACAACCACCTGTAGGTGACCACCGAAATTTATTTATTTACACTCACTAGTGATAAAAATTTTCAGTCACTAGTTAGAAAAAGTTTCACTTTCACATAGATTTTATTCTATATTAAAATGGCATTTTCGTAGCTGGAAGTAGAAAAATACAATTTACTTATTTAAGAATAGTCCAGGAAAATTAGTCAAATAAGGGCAAGTATCTCGGAATGAGAGATAGTCGGCTATAAACTTGTATAAACCTTTATTTTGGCACCCTAAATCTTGTCTCAAAACCTACTTATCGTAGGGTGTCCGCGACTACAGAAATTCCAAGGTCAAAAGTCAAAAAATCAATTTTTTACACATTTATTGCAAATATCTCGTTTCCTATGGACTTTATGCTATTTGTATATAACTATTGTAGAGGATATATTATAACTATTGTAGAGGATTAAATTCTCTGCAACTTTTGTTTAAACATTTTTTTATTTATTGAGCTATTTTCGAGATAGAGGGCAGAGCGCGCGCAGTTTTTAACTATTTAGAGTTATTGAGGTGATTGATTTTTGAAACAGCTATTGCTATATATATGTATATACACGATATGAGATATAACGAAAACGACCGGCACTCTCACGGTCGCATTTGTTGAGGGAGATCAAAAAAATTTTCTGTACATGTGTGGTCTATTAATATCTCGGACGAGTTCGTGAATCAGCAAAATCCAACACGTGGTTAAGGAACTAGAGGCTTTTTTCTAAACAAAATTGATTTTTTAAAACCGTTATAACGGCCGTTTGGATACTAATATTTTAAAAAAATTAACGAATTTAAAATTTTTGGAATCTTTTCTATCAATTTGTTTTAAAAATAGACCTCTGCAGTTAGAGGTTCCTGACTTAGCGGCTCCAACAAAAAAGTGCAAAAAAAATTTTTTTCTTGAAACAACTGGCACTCTCACGGTCGTATTTGTAAGGCCAGATCAAAAAACCTGTTCTAAAAATGTGCGTTTTATTAATATCTTCGACAAATCAGCCAAATCCGTCACATGGTTAAGAAACTAGAGGCTTTATACTAGAAAAAAACTCTGTTGTTTAGATCCGTTATAACGGCCGTTTAGATTCTAATATTTTTAAAAACTTCATATACTTATTTAGAATCTTTAAAACCTTTTTAATCAGTTTCTTTAAAAAAAAGACCTCTGCAGTTGGAGGTTTCTGAGTGAGCGGCTCCAACAAAAAAGCTTGTAAAACACCAAATGCGTTTGAATCAACCGGCACTCTCACGGTCGCATTTGTGGAGCCAGATCAAAAAACCTTCCGTAAACATGTGTGTTTTATTAATATCTTGGACAAGTTCGTAAATCAGAAAAATCTGACACATGGTTAAATAACTAGGGGCTTTACACTAGAAAAAAAATTCGTTTTTTAATCCTATATAACGGCCGTTTAGATACTAATATTTTTAAAAACTTCATAAATTTAGAATCTGTGAAAACATTTCAATCCGTTTCTTATAAATATAAACTTCTGCAGTTCGAGGTTTTTGACTTGTTGGCTTCAACAAAAAAGTTTGCAAAAATCCATAACTACAATTTCCAAAAACCTTATAACAGTCAATGAAAAAAAAATAAAAAGGTTTGAATAGAAGAAATTAATTTTTTTTCTTAGAAATAAACTATTTTGATATTTTGCAGTAATTGGACGACATATGATATAGCGTAGGCTTGTGTCAGAAATTGTCACACACATGTTCTGTGGTAGATTTGATATTTTTTTGTTGCAAAATTGGATAGATATAGTTTTGTTTATATGTAGCTAATTTTCTTTTTAAAATTTGTTCGATATCTGTTTTAAGTTAGTTTGTGTTGTTTAAACTAATCTGATACATCAGATTCTGCTGGCACACAAAACTGTCTGATCTCGAAATCTACCTATTTCTAGCGGATATACGTGCCGTTTGCACTTTTTAAATAAAAATCGTTTTCAAACAGTAATTGTAGCGGTTTTCATAGTGTGCTCAATCCGAATTCGGTTTTTAAATCGTTTTGAATTCCTAATGAAAACGTGGTAAATAATTAGTCGTTATAAATTTATCATTCAATTCAATTCAATTATGATAAGATATATCGGATTAACGAATCACTTTTGTGTTTATTTTCTTTGTAGATTTTGAACAAATTTATTCTAATACTATACAGTTAAATCCACCTTTAAAAAACCAAAAGAAAGTCATCATACATATTATATATAAAAAAAATTGTTTACATTTAAATTGTTGATGTTTTCTTCTTCTTTTCTTGCTAATCACACACGATTGATAATATTTTTGGCTTTCGGTTTCTTTCCGATTTTTTATTTACGCTTTTTTTTCGACTTTTTTTATCAACAACGCATTTCATTCAAACCTAATGGCCGGACGCTATATAGATTGTCATCATATTAAAAGATTTTACATAAACATCAATTGATATTTTTAATAATTTACATTTTTAATAGAAAAATTTAAAATTGTTCTCTAATTAGCTTTGTTTTGAATTTTATTAATTTATTAAACGGATTCCACACCAAATAGCATAATCTAACGTATTCAGAGATCAGTTTTTCACGCATAGAAAAAACAATTTCTTCCGCTTGGAATGATCAGTTTTTGTTGATATATACATTTTCTTATGAATAAATTTACTTACTTACTAAATTTACTTACTTACTTAATAAATAAACTTACTGCTCAACAATGGCGATGATAATTCTTTAAAAACAAAATCGTTTTACGAAATTTTGTGGTTGGTTTTGTTCAAGGAGCATGAATGTCTGGATGTGGTTGTCTATGTTCTAAATTCTAACTCTAATTATGGTTTTATTCTGTGCGTATTGTTTGTGAAAATAAAAGGCGGTATATTATAGCTATTTATCCCAAATAACAAAACTAAATTGATGCCGTGAAAACAGGTATACTGAGAAGCGAAAAAGATGTAATTTCTTCCACCACTGTTATCTGGTATACCAGTTTTTTAAAATTAGGTTAGCACATTTACGCAACTTCAGAGAGGAATAAAATGCATGTTAAATTTAATCGAAAAAGTGGTTTTTCCAGGTGGACGAATTAAAATTCTTCAAACAGAAATTTGTTTATGCTAACAAAACAAATGGTTAACATTTTCCGTTTATTGTATTATTAATTTCAGAAAAACCAAAAAAAAAATCACTTTTTAATTGTGATACATTTATTATTTACGTTTTATCTCGTCGTCACAGCTTTGGCTGACTAAATAATGATATTTTGTATTTTAATTTATTTTTTATATGCAAACAGTATGAATATGTATATTATGTAGCTAAAGTGTGTAATTTTTGTTTAATTATTTAAAGGATATAATTAGAAATAGTATAAGCCCAGAAATTAAATTGCTTGAATTTGTTGAAGTTTGCACAATTTATAACGAGGTTGAATAGTTCATTCTAATCACGAAAAATCTTTAAAATGTGCTCTTTTACAAAAGTTTTCATAACCAAGCAAATACACAAATTAAAATATTTAAAAAAAAAATCAAACCAAAGAGAGTTACAGCATTCTAACAAAACAATCTCAATATAATATTTAGAGACTAAAGGTCAGGAGAAATAATTTTAAAAATTTGCTTTATGGATCTTGACTTTATGATAAACAATATAAACAAAGACATCAGTAAATCCTCAATCCTATAGTCTCTACAGTTACTTAATCCCTAGAAACAACAGTGACTGAGAAACCAGAGGTAAGGTATTAACATTTTTTTTAATTTTTTTAATAGAATGCATAATATTTTAAGAATATTGTGTCAACATTTCAAGTCAATTCAAGCAAAATTGACGAAGTTACGAGTATTTATAAATTTGCTTATGAACGTTTAATACCAGATGTTTTATTGTTCAAAACTTTAAAGCGTTTTCCCCACAACTCACGTTTTCAAAGGCGGTACCCCTCATAACTTCAAAACTACTGGACCTACTTTTGAAATTATGAAAACTATTTCTGTACATAATTTACAAGGTAATGCTGGAGAGTTTTTGCAAATTTTGTTAATAATTATTATTGTACAATAACAAATTAGCCAATTTTTTTCGCAAAAAATCGCGTTTTTCCCTTCAAAGTGTTCCAAAAAAGTGAAAAATTAAAATTACAAAAAACCCTTCCAGCGTTATCTGGAAAAAAAAACTATTATCTAACGAATGGACTTTGCTTTTTTGATTTCGGATGATCCAGCACTATGTTACGAGGGGCACCGCAATTCTACATTTTTTTCCGAGACACGTCCGAATAATTGCTGCCATTGCCGTGTTTTTTAATATTTCTTCTTGAAAATTGTATACATTATTTTTCAAATGTCATACTTTAATATTCTATTGGTTTCAATAAAGGAATTTTAACTGTGTCGTCACAAAAAATTCACAAAAACATGGCTTTTTTCGTACGAATTAACCTTACCCCCTTAATAGTATCTCCATTATTCCATCATAGAAATGATGATGAAAATTCTGCTTGCTGAAAAAATAACGAACAGTGGTGCACTTTTCGTTTATTTAACAGATATTCCCTGAAGATCATGAACCAGGTAGTCATGGTAGGTATAAGAGCTGAACTTGATTTCACATGGGATTTTATTATTGGATGACCTAAGGCAGCTCTGAAACTTGTACTGAACTCAAAAATAAACAGTTTACTATGCGGTTACGTTAAATATCCTATACCGGACGAAACAGCATAACTAATATATTGCACTAACACCAAAATATAGTGTTCTATTCAGGTTCTATACACAAGTTGCAGGTAGTATTTGATTGATCTCCAAAAGAACAATTCAATCGTTCCCTCAACCATTATCTATCCGTATAGTTTACTATTTAGTTCGTTTTAGCAAACATAAAACCGCAATATTCACATAACTACGATATCTAATTCAAGCCCAGCTAGCACAGATTTCAAATTGTAACAAAAATATCTCACAATAATATGTTGCAATGCTAAAACTTTCGATATGACGCACTTAAATGCCAAATTTGGAGGTGAGTAGTTTTGACCGAAGCTCTAATGCCAAGGAGAATGAATGGTATTTCTTTGCTCCAGTTTAGGGTATCTTCTTAAGCGTATAATAATGCTTATAAGGTACGGTGAAATATTTCCACTGTTAGCCTCTGGATGAAAAGTCGTCGTCCATATTCCTAGGATTTTGTTAAACTGAACCTAGGATTTTGTTAAACTCCTGAAAAAAATTGCTTTCACATGGCTTAATTAGTGGTGATCTCAAGTGGTACTCCAAATATCAAGATATAGTGGTTAACGAAGGCGTCCACAACCGTGACCGTTCGCATATCTACCAAAGGAATGGCTTCTGGTCAACGCCTAAACCGATCAATTATGGTCAGCAAGTACGTGTAACCATTTGACGGAGGTAGGGGCTCAACGAGATCGATATGTTTATACTGAATTCTGCAGAAGGGAATTCCAAAACGACACGCAATTTCTGGAACGCAATGCAAGTTTTGGACTAAAAGTTCATGTCCATGTTCATACTGGCCCAGAAATATGTTGATGATACTAATCTACGCGATGTCCGTACATCCGGCTGAGATAAGTCGTGAATCTGCCGGACTACTTCCAGACGTAGCTCTGTAGCAAAATGTAGTCTAGCTGGCGAGCCTGGTGAGGACTTCTTGCTGACCTTGATAGCATGGCAGTAGTCAACGGTTTGCGGTCAATAAATATGATAAAAGCCCTACCTTCTACAAAGAACCTGAAATGCTTTATATTTTCGTTCAAACGTGGAAAACTTGATTGTGCTGTTTGAATACGATCTCGAGTGCAGTATTGGAAACGTGAGTAGTTATTTGGAACTCTTCACGCTCAATAGGATGTGCTAAAAGTATTGCTTGAGTTAGAGCATGCTTGGTTTTATGCACAGTCAATATATTCCTTTTCTTCTTAATTTTCTGATGTTCAGAAAGTGACGCATGTATCGGAGTGAGCAGTTAGACTATGTGAGGAAGGAAGCGATGCTAATAATTTATCATCCGGATTAAACGCTGAACTTGCTGTCTATAAATGTAAGTTATGGAAAATCGTTTATGGCCACAATTCTCTCTGAAGATGGTCGAATTCTTTCCCTAGAGATCTCGTGACTGACAAAGTTTAACAAGCTTGCGCCGAAAACACACCTTGTAGGTCTCAAAATAAGTTCAAATCTTGTTAGGCATTGGAACAAAAGTTGAAGGTGTGCTACATGTTCGGACTCTGCTTGACTAGCCAACAAAATATCTGCAATATACGTGTACACAAATGCCAACCCGTCTGTGATCTTGTCCATGCAATGCTAGAAGGTCTGTGCTGCACTCCGTAGACCGTATGACATTTTCATGAAATCGCAAAGCCCAAAAGGAGTGGTTATTGCTGTTTTCTATTGTCTTTTGTTGCTACTGGTGTTTGGTGGTATTCTCGAATCAGATTTTTCTTCGAAAAAAATCGTGTTACCTTAGAAGTTTAGCGAAAAACTATGAATATAAGGAAGAAGGTACATATCTGTTACTGTCACATCGTTAAGTCCACGATAATTCCACAAGGTGGCCAGTCATTACTCGTTACTATCGCGCTTCGAACGAGATGTAAAGGGGAAGAAACGAATGTTGCTGACTGTCTTCACAAACCCAAAGAATTTATGTACTCAAATTAACTCTTCTTTATCTTGTGTTTTACGTCAAATAAAGCCATCTGCAAGAAAATGACAGCTGACCTTTTGTCATAATTTTATGAATAATATGGTGTTTAATCGTAGTTAGGTGCATGAATTAGGTTTGAAAAACGTCGAAGGAGATCTCTATATGGTCCGTTGAACACAAACAGTCTAACTGTCGGTAGTAGATACTTTAATTCCATAGTATTAACAGATAGTGATATATTGGAATCGACAAGCCGTTTATTTTTGCAAATTCCCAGCGATACCAGATTTTATCAGTAACTTAGCACCTTTAATAGGTCTGATGAAGCCGAATCCCATAGGATGTTATAGGTGTGCCAGTTGCCGCAAATATCTTGCGTATGGAAGGTATAGAGTTTACTTAAAAAACACATTAATTACTTGTAGTTAATTCGTTTTATAACTTTTCGGTAAAATTCTTTTGCCATTTTCAAAAAATAAAATATTTTAAGAAAACAAATACAATGAGTGTCCCAGTTGTTTGAATTGCGTCAGGAGAGTACTCAGATACTGTAAAAACGTTACAATAAGTATCACACCTCCCGATAGATATGGTTAAGTATTTTCCTGTGTCCAAATCTTTACATCCAATCGATTCAGGTGCAATGACTTCATATACTTAATTTTTTTCAGGGGTCACAAAACGATTACTGTCTATAGATGGAAGAGCGACAATCTAAATAATGATATTGCACGCTAGAGTGTTGACAAGTATCGGCAAAGTTTTTAGTGAATTTAATCGAAAAATACGTGGATCGACTGAAATTTCTCACTGGAAATGAACGAATATTTCGAAATCCGTAAAAGTTTGATAATATTTGATGCAGTGGTGATCAATATGTCACTGAATCGATGTTTCATGAGTATATCGTTAATTTTAAAGTTTTATATGGCATGGATCACTTTGTTAGCAATCTTCAAAATCTCGGCCACGTTGTAGAGGAAGTTTGGTTCATGGGACACATTTTCTGCGTGTCCTTTTGAACCCAAATTATTTGTAATTAAAAGCCTCCTTTGTCATGGAACACGCATATTAAGCCAAGTGAACAAGCAAATCTGTGAGCAAAAGATTGCATGCAACTTGAATAAAACTGCATCAAAGGTATATATCCCTTTTTCGACAATCAAACTGCATCATTTATTCAGGAGTTGAAGTGTCTGATTGCCAGTTGAAATGTAACCAGAACAACGACAGATGGGTTTTATCCAAATCATTTGAAATACTTTGTGTCAAGTTTATCATTAAACACCAGCTCAAACTCATATTAAGATGAAAAAACAAACAAACCGTTTTTAGAGACTTGATGATTATTTGACACCGTTTGACTTTGTGACAAATGTCGTAGTACTTCTGTGTAAACCTCAACGCAAAATAACGATTTTGATATGTTTTGCGAACAACATAAGGGTAAAATCGCCAGAGTTATAAGTTCTTTTGCAGCTACAAGAACTATTAAACCCATAATTGCATCAGGACAATATTCCTTTTTACCACTTAATTTCTCTCTCTCTCTCTCTGGCGTTTACATCCCATGAAGGGATTTTGCCGTCTGTGCCACCAGCTTCCAATCATCTCGTTCCATGACCAGTTGACCCCAGTTTCGACATCCTATATCACGAAGGTCTTGGATGATGTCATCACGCCAGCGTTGTCTAGGTCTTCCTCTTCGACGAACACCAGCTGGTTGTTGTTGGGACGCTTTTTTTATCATTCTTTCTAATGGAGCCCTTTCTACATGACCAAACCATCTGATCCGGTTAGATTTAATGAATCCGATTACATCGCAGCCTCCAAGAAGCTGTCTGATTTCGTGATTCATTCGGATTCTATACTGATTTTCAGCAACTTTACATGGACCATAAATTGTTCGTATGACCTTCCTCTCGAATGTTGATGAAATTCTACAATCGGAGGAAGTCAGTGTCCAGCTTTCACTTCCAAATGTAAGCACAGGTCGAATTAATGTTTTGTAAAGTGTGAGTTTACACGACCGCGAAAGATGTTTTGATCGCAGAAGTTTTGAGTATGCGTAGAAAACTCTGTATGCGGCAGAGACACGGGCTTTGATATCTGCCTGCATGTCATTTGACGATGTTATTACAGACCCGAGGTATTTGAAGTTTTCCACGCGTTCCACTTCGTAGTCGCCAGTATCCAGATTTCCGGGAGGTATGTTCTTAGATGTTGTTAGCACTTTAGTCTTGCCGGTGTTGATGCATAATCCAAGTCGTTTAGCATTTCTTTCAAGCTGAGAGAGACTATCTTTAATATCGCTCGTTCTACGTCCGAGAAGCACAATATCATCTGCGTAGCCAAGAACTTGACTAGATTTATTATATATGCAGTTTTGCGTCTCAATTCGGCTTTTTCTTATCGCGTACTCTAGCGCCAAATTAAACAGTACAGGCGCGAGTGCATCACCTTGTCGAACACCTGATGTTATATCGAAAGGATCAGAAACTGACCCTTCGATTACTATTCTACAATTTGATCCCGATGTTGTGAGTTTGCACAGAGAAACAAGTTTCTCTGGGATACCAAGGCATATGAGTGCGGACCAGAGGTTGTCGCGGATGATACTATCATATGCTTGCCTGAAATCAACGTAGAGCTGGTGAATGCTGATGTTGTACTCCCAACATTTTTCCAGAATCATCCTTAAGGTAAAACATTGATCTGTGGTTGAGCGGTTGGGACGAAAACCACACTGATAGTCACCGATGATAGATTCGGCGAACGGGATGAGTCGAGCAAGTACAACATTAGCTAGTATTTTATATGCAGTGTTCAACAGTGCGATGCCACGATAATTTTCACACTTTAGACGGTCACCTTTCTTATGTAGCGGAACAATGAGAGTTGTTTTCCATCCAGCAGGTAGTTCTTCTTGGTCCCAGATTGCAAGAATCAGATCGTATATACGTGAGACCAGAGCTGCTCCTCCATTTTTCAAAAGTTCAGCGGGAATTCCATCGAAACCTGGTGATTTGCCATTTTTCAGTTTTTTAATTGCAGCTTCCACTTCCTCTATTGCTGGGTAAGGGACAAAAATCTCCTCAGTTGATGGAGCAATTGCTCGAATAGGATGAACTTCATTCGTCCTATTCAATAGGTCTTGAAAGTGGGATCGCCACACTGCCAGCACATCACGTTCACTTGTTGTAAGTTCATTATTTTCATTTTTGATGGCTGTAGATCTTGGGTGGAAATCTTTTGTCAGATTCCTTGCATTGGCAAAGCACTCTTTTGAATTTCCGCTGGCCGCATGTTGGTTGATGTCTTCAATGCAGCTCTTCATGTGTTCGCGTTTCTTTTTACGTAGAAGTTTTGCTGAGACTTTCCTGGCGCATAGATAATCAGATTGGGAGCTTCGGGTGTTCCTTGTTAACCATTTTTCTCGCAGTTTTTGTTTATGTTCAACGGATTGGCGGCACTCGTCGTCGAACCATTCGTTGTGTGATTTCGGTGGCCGCTTTCCGATTGTAGTTTGTGCTGCGGCTATAATGGTTGATTGAAGCGTTTGCCATTCTTCTTGTATGTTAAATGGCATCTCAGAAGAGATGTCATGCTCTTCTATGCTTCGCGTTACAATTTCCTGATATCTGTTCAGCGTTTCCGGATGTTTAAATGCATCGACGTTCCAGCGCACGGTCTTTTTTGCTTGTCTATTAAATGTAGATGATAATTTGCACTTGTATTTAAAGATGACAAGCATATGATCAGTGTCCATATCAGCACCTCTGTATGATCGAACGTCAGTTACACTTGTGGAGTGTCTCTTAGAAATCATGACGTGATCGATTTGATTTTCCGTTCTTCCGTCATTTGATTTCCACGTTGCCTTGTGGATTCTCTTGTGGGGGAAGAAAGTGCTGGAAATTACTAGATCATACATCATAGCCAGCTCGGCTGCGCGAAAACCGTTATTGTTGCTGGTATGATGCAAGCTGTTAGGGCCGATATGTGTTTTAAGTTCTGCAATCCTACCGATTTGAGCATTAAAGTCACCTACCACGATTTTTATATCGTGCCGCGGGATTTTATTGATGACTTCTTCGAGTTCTAGGAAGAACAGGTCTTTAATATCATCTGCTTTATCTTCAGTAGGTGCATGAACATTGACGATCGTTACATTGAATTTTTGCGTGCGGATTCTCAGTGTGCATAACCGCATATTAATTGGGCAGAAGTCGATAACATGCTGATTCACGCGACGGTGTATAAGAAAGCCAACTCCAAATTCTCCTCCGTTTTGATGACCGCAATAATAAAGAGTGTATCCTTTCGCTGTTTCATGGATTCCACTACCTGGCCATCTTAGCTCTTGTAATGCCACTATATCTAGTGTGTAGCTCTCGACTTGTTGTGTGAGTTTTAGGAGATCTCCTGGTCTTCTGAGGCTTAGCACGTTCCAGGTTCCCATTTTTAAATCGTAGTCCGGGTACAGTTTCCGAGGTCGTTCCAATAATGATTCCGAGATATTCCGAGGCCTGTGTACAGAATTCATGACAATAATTTTTTTACGGAAATGGAATGTTAGCCCTTCGCCCAACCCAAATTTTCGTGAATGGGTTCGTTCTGCATCTTAAGGTCACCAGAAACAACCTTTTTACACGTTTATATAGCGAGCCGCTTGATCCAAGTCAGACGCCCGCTGCAAGCCGCCCCTAACATGGAGAACAGACGCTTTCTACACATTTATATAGCGAGCCGCTTGATCCAAGACAGACGCCCGCTCCAAGCCGCCCCTAACATGGAGAACAGACGCTTGAGTTGCATTGGTTTTATGGCGCCAATGACTCGCCATGGTGCAGAATCATTGAGTATAAGCAGTATTTACTCTGCCCCTCTCAACTACACCAACCTAATTCTGTTAGCGTTACCCAGGTAGCACGGCGTGGACGTAGAATTTCGGATTTTCGCTACCCTTAATTTCAATCCACCAAAATAAAATAATACTGCTTCAACCTTAAAAGTAAGAACTTTAAATTCGAACAAAAAAATTATAATTTAATTGAAATATAAACACTTGTTGTGACTATAGTAAAGTCTATAAAAATTATATGTTGCGGCCTTTTTTTTAAACGACAATTAAATATTTTAAATTTTTCAACACATAAGAAGCAAACAATATATACGCGACCGTGCTTTTGATTAAGATCGGTTGAATTTCATTCAAAATAATTCTGTAGTGTTAACCAGAAGTTAGACTAAACAATTAATTTAATTATGATTAATACTATGTAAAGTGAAACATTAAATTAGTTGCCTCTAAGATATTGTTTGAACAAAAACCATAAGATCAAATAAAGATTACGAACATAATAAGGCAACGACATAAAAAAATGGATAGAATATGGTAATATATTATTCAATTTATTTAACATATCATTATAAATTTTATGTTTATAAGTTTTATATGACTCACACAAAAATGCATACATTTAAACATTATCTCTAATTGTGAACATTAAGTTCTGTATATAACGCGAAATTTTTCGGGTTACTTATTCAGGTAAGTTCTCAAACACAATTTTTTTCTTTGGTGAAACCTTTTCCACAAAATGGAATACAACGAGCGATTAATGAACAATCAATTACATGATGGTATTACATCTAGAATTTGCATATACGATGGTGGTCCTATAGAACTTAATTTCCATCTTCGGATCTGATTCTTAATATATCTTTTAAAACTCGCAAAATTTTGAGCCGCAGTTGTAGATATATTATGAAGAAAAACGTGTTCTAGACCGAGTTGTGGAAACTTGACCATTTTTGTTTTTCCTGAAACTTGGCATACCTTGGTTATACCGATTCGATTCAACAAACTTTTTATGTGTTTGATAGCTTATGTGTTTGATTACATTTAGAAAAATAATGATAGGGTTTATTGTTTAGTTATTTAAAGTCTTTTAAAAAGAACTTAAAATAAAATTTTCGCTTATCAACACCTCATAATGCATGGAATTTATTTAGAGATTTTTAAGAGCTAATGCCGTAAAAGAGAGATTTTTATGTTAAGCAAGATCTAAAATAAATCAATTTGAAATCATTTTACTCGATACTGTATTCTATTTTTATCTGGAAATCCCAATTAACGACTTAGATAGATCAACCTTTTGGAGGGACAGTTCAAATACATTGAACCAGTTTCGTTTGCTTATACTTTTCTCTCATTAAATAAAGACTGTGAAAAAATTGCCCTAGCACGAAAATTCTATGGTCCATAACACCGTATCCGCGTTTGGTCTCATACATATTCCACAAACCTTTCCGTCTGGTTAGTGAAATTCCAAGACCGACTGTATTGGTGATAGTTTGATGATCCTGGCTTATACAGTGTTAGAGTCATAAATCTTAGCTCAGATACTAGAAAAGGCCGGGCATACACACAAAAAGTGCTCAGTGTCCATCTCTTCTACAATACAACATTCACAGGTAAAAAGGTGTTTATTTAGAAATCCATGTCCTATTAGGACACCGGCCACAGAAGGGAGAGTTTTCCTCTTCAGGCTTTAAAAAAAATTAACATTTTTTATCGGATATGCTAAAAAACATCTTACTTTCTCTCTTTGTTGGTGATGCATTCCACAAAACATTCATCTTAAGGTTCGTATCATCTTTTAATAAAAACAAAAAAAACTTTACGGATAAGCCGGGTTCTGGCCCAGTCATGACCGCCCCCGTCCTTGTATAGGTCATCCGCTTTTACGTTGCACTAAAATGCCACTATGACCTGGTACCCAACGCTGTGTGATACTATTAACTTGTGCTATCCTACAGATTTTTTTCTTACACTCATTTGAGTTTAAAAGTAGTTTTCGAGTTTACCAGTGCTTTAATAGCTGTTTGGCTATCTGAACAGATGAAAATTTGTTTTCCGTGTAGACGTGTTCAGTCATTCGGAGTAAAAGAACATATTACAATAATGTTTTTATGACAACCTACAAGTCTAAACCTTAACCTTAACCCATTCCTTTTTAAAAAAATTTATCTTAGCAAAGAACGTTTTACGCAGAATCCGAGGTAAATTTACATTTGATAATATTTTTGTAGACAAATCTTTATTAGCTAGTATCAGAATCAGCCTTTAAATTTATTTGTATTCTTTTGTCATAATATGCAGTTAAAGATCAAACTATAATGTTTTTATTTTTAAAAAAAAGTGTCTCAGCTTTTTACATTTACATTTTAAATAAATTTACAATAGATGGCTTGAATGAAAAAAATCGCTTAAATGAATAAATTTCATATTTTATTATTTTGTTTTTCCTCAAATTACCCCGTTTAATTGAATATAATTTTTATTATTAAATCTATATATTTCGGGCTAGGTCCATCTTCAGGATTATTAATAAAAATAATAAAAAATTATATCACAATAAGAAAAATAAGTCAATAATTTGACATGTTTATATAAAATTTAATTTTTGGTTAATATAATACAAAAAACGATATACAATTTAACATGAGTTACTATGTTATAATTAACTTAAAAAATGATAATCAAGTGAAAAGCTTAAAGTTACTTTAAATTTTAGAACAATCGGATTAAATTAAAATAATTATTCGAAAAATCCTTCTTATCACTTTTAAAATTACAAATTGTTTCCTCATTTTTTATGATTTGGCACACCTCGTGTATCTGTAATTTAGTTTTATTTCTTTCCTTAGCCAAAATTTGAACATCATCGAATTTAAATTCATGTTTATTTTCTATAGAATGTTTAGCAAGTGCAGAACAATTATTAGTAACTGAAGTTTTTTTAGAATCATATTTATGTTGATCCATACGAACACCTAATTTTTGAATTGTTTCACCAATATATGTTGTGTTACAGTTATTACAATCAACCTTATAAACAACACCACTATGTTGTTCTTTAGGTATTTTTGATTTTGAATTTGTAAAACTATAACTATTTTTATTTTTAGGCCTCATAGCCATTTTAATATTAGGAACAAACTGTGAACAAGAGCGAGAAAGTGTTTCGCTTAGACCAGGAACATAAGTTAATGATGCATATTTATTTAAATTTTCATTATTTGATACCATATTATTAGCTGTTTGATCAAGTCTATTATAACTATGACCCAATTGATTTTACTCTTACTCCTTAAAATTGATTTTACTCCACTTTTTTGGTATTCATATGTTGATGACCATATTACATCTATTCCTGAAAATAAAATACAAATGGTCCTTGATGCATTGCATTCGTATGATCCTAAAATCAGATTCACATATGAAGTTGAACAAAATAGCATATTAAATTATTTGGATTTAAGTATTCATCATTTGGATAATGGAAAGATTATAACTCAAGTAAGTGAGTTTAATTGATCTCAAAAATCTAAAACAAATTCAAATGTTTTTTTCTCTTCTTTGGAAGTAATTATGACGATACAAATTCATATTTATAAAAAGTTTGATGCATTAATTTCATATTTGCCGAAAAAAATAGTGTATTTAATTCGGAGTTAAAGTGACTTTTTGTGTTTCGTCTATAATTGTCGACCTCCCTGTGGTCGGCCCTCAAACTATAGACTCAACACAAAAAGTATCACTTTAGCTCCTAATTAAATAATGTACTATTTCCACTTTCTCTTCATTTAAAAAAAAGTTGTTTGGTATTATTGTCTGTTTCATTGCTTTTCAAGGTGGTATAGGTCGAGGCTTATTTTTAATAAATTTTACCGTTTTCCAATATCGTTCGGATTGGTATTCTAGTTTTCTCAATTTGTCTTGCCACTTAATGTTAACGATTTCGAAAATTTGTTGTCTAATTTGGTTATTTAAGTTGTTGACTTGATTGAGTTGATTTGAGTTGTTGTCATGAGGAGATCTATGTCTTATTCATCGTTTTCTCATTGTGATTCTCATACGTATTAAGTGTAAAATATTATTTGGTAGAACCAATTTGTCAATATAAGTGCAAGGCATTCGAGGAGTGCTTACATTTCTTGCTTCTTGAATGGTTTCTGTTAGGAATTGAATAGCACTATCTATTTCACTCTTATTAGAAATACTTTTATCAAATTGATTTATTTCAGTTATGATGTATTCCGAACAATGATTCAAATTGCGAATTTTGTAATTGTACATAAAATTATCATTCATGATTTGCGAACATTCAAAATCTATGGAGCAGAGAACGGAAAGATGGTCGTAGCTCAATGCATCAATAGTTTTAACGTTTTCGATATTATGATTAATGTTTGTTAAAAATATATCAAGGACACTAGGCGAGCTACTTGTTCTATAGAATGTTGGATCATCTGGCGATAACAATACACCATTGTCACTGTTAGTAGAAAAACTATTAAGTATTCTACTTTCTGCATTATTTCTCAAGCAATTCCAAGATGTATGAAAACAATTAAATTCGCCTCAGATACTCTTAGTACAATACGACCTCGTAAGGCGCCATATGTTGACGAAATACCAAATATTTTATTAAAAAACTTCCTTTCGAAGGGATTGCTTTTGTGCAAAATATTTTTAACCAATGTATAACATTAAGCTATTTTCCAACCGAATGGAAAGGCGCCAAAATAATTCCTATACTAAAACCAGGAAAAGACCCCACATTATCTTGCAGCTACCGCCCCATAAGTCTCTTAAATACACTTGGAAAGCTTTTTGAGTATCTAATCAAAAACAGATTACAATCCTTCATAGTAGATAATAATATTATTATCTTATTCGGATAATTTTATTCGAATGAGAATGCAGAAATTATTTTAAATCAATTGGAACTGTATCTTTTATTAGTGATATATTGGAATTTTTACAAAAATGGAAGCTGAAATTGAATCTTACGAAATGTGAAGCAATTTACTTTACTTTACTCACCCGTTGTAGAGCCCTGAGAAAAATACCAGAACGAAATATCATACTTCATTGGGTAGCACTTGTAACGCCAGTAACTCCATTTTTATTTTATACTCCGGTGGCTGTAAAGTAGCATTTGTTATTTGTTATTTTGTTATTATTTCAAACATATTGTATAACTATGACAACAATAAATTAGTTTATTCTCATTGGACAACAAAACATAACAAACATTTTCATTGGATAATGAAATTTGGAATTATTGTATAACTATGACAACAAAATAACAACTATTTCAATTGGATTATGAAATTTTGAAAAGGCTGCTTTGAAAACAATTTTTTTTCATACAAATTTAAATGTTTTTGGAATATTTATAAAAAATTTAAACGTTTGCCGAAAAAATAGTGTATTTAATTCGGAGCTAAAGTGGATTTTTGTGTATCGTCTATAATTGTCGGCCTCCCTATGGTCGGCCGTCAAACTATAGACTCAACACAAAAAGTATCAATTTAGCTCCTAATTAAATAATGTACTATTTATAAGCAAAACGAAAATAAAACGTTGAATTAAACTTTTGTGTTGGTTTATTTTTTTAACCCAGTTTGAATAATGAAATTCAAACTAAATTTCCACATACATGAAATTCAAATTGAATCTGACAATGTATGTGTTGTTGTCCCGTTTTTGTAAGCTTCTTGTTGATTTTTAATTCTTAATAATTTCTAAACAGAGTATTTTCTTATTCCACAGCGCAGATAATCTTCATTTTCGAAATTTGACATTGTACGTATGGCACTCGAAACAACATTTTGATTTTGAAAGGGAAGATATTATTTGTAACTTGATATTCAATGAAGACCTAGAGGAGCTTGAGGAAGAACTTCACCATGAAGATATTAATGAACTAAACAAATTCGGATTGGCACCATTACATGTGGCATGCAAATATGAAAGAATTCTTGTGATCGACTTTTTGTTGAAAAGGGGAGCGGATATCAATATAATGGATTTTCATATGCGAACACCCCTTCACTATATATGTGCAAACGAAAACAAAGAAATTACACAATATTTGCTTGATCGTGGTGCCGATATAACACTTGAGGATGAGGCACGCAACACAGCTATTTATTATTCAGGAAACGACTATCGGAATTATTTAAAATCAACACTTGACACGGATCAATTTCGGTTAGGCACAAACCACACAATCGATTTCCATGGTGATCTACGTGGATTAAATTTTGTTGATAAACGAGTTGGATATGGTTTGATCAATTTCATGAAAACGGAAACCGAAATTTTTCATCAAATCTTTGAGCCAGCTTATAAATTTCGAAAAGAAAAACATGTTGCTAAAGCACTGGAAAGCTCAATTTTATCACATGAAATCCTTTTTTTAACATTCAATCCGATGCATCATCTATTCTATATATTGTTGCATTATTTTGATCCAAAAGATGAGTTAAAAACTGAAATACTGATGGATATATTTGAGGCAGTTGTATATAAATCGAATATAAATGGCGCTATCGATGGATTATCGTTGGGTCAAATTGTTATTCGAGAATCGTTGGATGTCAAGTTCTTAGAGTTTATAAAAAAATCTCAATATATTGAATCGTACGTTGATTATTGTAACAACAGTTTGGAATATAATGATTTCCAGTTTGCGATTATCAATAACAAGCCAACATACATAAATTATTTTATGGATAATTTTGATTTCTTTCATAAGTATACCATAGTCGATGATAAGTTTGGGAATACAATTGTGCATTTAATATTGGAAAAATGCGACACAGATTACACATGCAATTTACTCGAGCAAATTCTATGCAAGAACTCGAGCTATCTTTTTGTGGAAAATATGCTTGGTAATGCACCTATTTCCATTTTAGAAAAAAATAAAATGAACTCATTACTAAAATTTAAAAATGATAGAAAGAGTGAATATTCAAACATAAGATTTAATCAGTTAACATCAATTCCATTGGAAAAGATGTTTCAATACTGTAAAAACAATAAAGCAGTAATTGATACAACAGTAATAAATGTTTTGGAAAATCAATTTGAACCGAAAAGTGTACAGCAACATATCGATATTTTAAAAAAACATTTTCAATTTCTTAAAAAGAACAAACTAATTCTATACAAAGAAACGCAATTCGAGATGCTACAGTTCATAACCAAAAAGAAATATGATTATAAAAATTATTTTTCGCTTTACGTTCATTACTTATTCGATGGAAATATGTTAGACGTGTTAGGAAATAATTTACTTCATATTATGTTGCTTGAAAAGTGTTTTCCTCCTCTGGATTGGTTAGAACTTTTGATAAAAAAAATTGATTTCCGATATCGTAACAATTTGAACCGTAGTCTCCTACATGAAGCCGCGATCGGATTTAGAAATGAACCAGGTATGGCTTCAATTCGGATGCAGTTTTATAAAATGATTTTTGATCTAGCAATTTATCCAAATTTTCAAGATGTAGAAAGTAAAAGAACGGCAATGCATTATGCAATCGAAAATAAAAGTGAAATGTTGGTTCGACTATTGATTGAATATCCTGAACATTATTATTACAAAATTACAAATGATGCTGGGGTTATTGACTACATTTTCATTGATTATGGTAGAGCATATTTCGAAAATATTTTTGAAGGAATAAGCCTACATAACACTGGAGAGCTAGTGATTTCCAGTTCGATAATTAATACTCTGGTTTATGTGAACTCTTCAGATATTCTGAACGATTTAGAACAAATAACATTACAACGATATGGAGTTAACTGTGTTGACAAAGATATTCGAATTCTTGTTGATTACAAACAATTAATTATAAATTTATTTCACATAAACGTTAAAAACGAAATATTAACAGTTATGATAGGAACCAATGCCAAGGAGAAAGATATTCCGCGTTATTACGAGCTTGAAATCGATTATAAAATTTTAATCAATTTTCTTCAAAATCCAAGACATAAATCATTTTGCATCATTATGGGTTTAGATACAGATTTTGCAAATCCATGCATACAACTTCCAGGTCAAGTTTTACTTTGTTTTGATCTCGAATCAATTTTTGGTTTATTAGAAATGGAAGATTCATTTTATGAACATTTTTACAAAATTGAAATATTGCAGAGTGGTTGTGATTTAGAACTACCCGACATTGAAGGAAATACTGCATTCCACTTGTATTTGGAAAATTTGCCTATAACCGTTGAGAAAGACTTTTTAGCACAATACTCTCGATTTTTTAAGAACAAAACTTCGATCGTTAAAACAAATAATAAGGGAGAGAGTCCCTTTAGCTTAGCCTGTAAATATGGGTACAAAATTATTGTGGAATATTTTTTGGATTCATATAAACCAAAGATTTCACCTTCAATGCTATACGATAACGCACAAATCCGTTCATTAGATTATAATCATCATATTGAGCTTGCAATACAAATAAAAGGACTGATAGAAGCTTTGCATTACCATCATAATGAAATCGTTGATGTTTTGGCAAATAGCATTGCGTATATACATAAATCAGACTATAAGAAGTTTGATAAATTTCTAGAAAATATAAAGGACTTACATCCTGGAATATATTTTGTAATCCATTTATTTGGAGAATCAATATTTTACGAATCCGGCATTCGTGTCAGTGATGTAGTTGATATAATAGAAAATACAGAAGGACAATTTGAAGATCGATACATAAAATACAATAAACACCTGTTATGTCCGAATTTCGAAGCAACGAAAGAACAGGAAGAATTTTATTTCGATTTTTTTAAAAGCTACGACATGTTCTTAAATCTTAACGTACCGATCCTTAAGTTAAGTGAATTCAAATTACAAACGTTGATTATGAATAGAAAAGAAATGAAAAATTCGGAAAATAATACTAATTCTTATGGAGCAGAATGGTTAATGATAGATCGGATTGCATTAATTAAAGTTAAGATTCAAAATTTGAACAAAACCAATTACAGTAAAGATTTTGAAGAATTTATATCTGATCTACTTACAATATTAAAAAATTTATTTCAACTAAGAAAACAAACAGTTTATTCAGAAAACTCAAATGTAAGGTTTGACAAATTATTTTTGTTTCCCTGGAACGAGTTAGAATTTTTAATCACCGCATTTATTGCTACGCATAAAAAATTAAATAATAATCATATCAACGACTCGTTTATATATAAATTAAAAATCAATAAAAATATTTTGTTAAACTATTTGAATCAAATCAACGACAACTTGCATACAACAATGGATGATCAAAGATATGAAGAGTTTAAAATTGAATTGAGAGATGAAAGTAAATTTCAACAAACAGATAATCTTAACAGGGAAGACATAATAAAAATTATAACGGATAACTCAAGTATTTTAACAACATTGTATGGTGACTACGATACATGCCGTACATTTTACAGTTTATCATTAATTTTAGAATATATCAACGAAGCAATAAATGTTAAAATTGATGAAATTGGAGTTCAGGTAATACAACGAACAATTCAAATATTTGGTGAATATATAAAGAATACAACTGATTCACCCAATTTTGGTGAAAATTATTACAACTATTTTGAGTTGCACACAAAGTATTTAAGGGATTGTTTGAAAAAAATGCGAAGTGATTTATCTCATTCGGAGTACACTAAAAGCACAATTGAACATGAGAAAAACTTTGAGACATTTAAAATTTTGCAACAAGATTTCATAAACATTCGTCCAATTATTGTGAACATCCTTTATTCGATCAAAAACGAGGAAATCAAAGATTATCTAAGAAAAATGTTTCAGTTTGAAAATTTGGATGAACTGAATGAATTTTTTTCTAACTTCAGTGAATCTGTCGAATACAATATTGGTGAAAAAATTTTTATAACTTTTGACAAAATTAAATTATTGATTAGAACAAAATCAAATTTATTTGATGAACTTTTCAATCGTATTGATTCTTTGATTGAACTTGCAATGCATCCCGATAACTCAGAAATTGAATTTAATTTTTTCGATCCGACTGCATTCTTACTGAACACAAATGATAGTAAAAGCTTCGATGAAAACAAACTTATGTTTCGATTGAATCCACTGTCGAAGAAAACGCCAGAACCCCTTCAAATTATCATATTTTATTTGCTAAAACTACAACAAAACTATGAAAATTTTGATCTAAATTTATCATATCAAAACTTAAAGCAATTAAAAAATATTTTCAACGAATTGTATAAAATATGTTTGATTGGTGTAAAACTGAAACTTGAGAATAAATTTAGTGATGAATTTAAAAAGAATTTGAGAATAAAATTACGAAATGAAATTACTAAAATTCTAGATGAAATATGTGGGAAAATTAAAACAAAAGCGCTACAACACGAATTTAATACCGAAAGGGATTCATTGGATCTAATTCAAGATATTCAATCAATTTTAAAATCAGATAGTGTGAACAAAATCGATGAAATCACTTTAATTATAACAAAAATACCAGGTCTTAGACATATCGAGGTTGACGAAATTTTTCTTACAGGAAAATCTAAAATCTACAACACTTATCGTCTGAGATCGAACTTATATCAAAAGCTTGTTGAAGAATCGATGAAAAAGAACTCAATCGATAAGATATCGTTACAAAAATTTTTAGATACATTCAAGTCGTTAAAAGATTCGTACAAGTTTGAAATGGATACTTATTACAAATATCGTCTTCGGCAATTGCAAAGTTTTATAAAAAGATATGAGTTCACAAACGATTCCATATTTCTAGACACTTATTTGAATAACAGACCATTACAATTTGCAACCGAAATGATTGTTCTGAGTTTACTAGAAATGAAGAATTTCAATAAAAAAAGTAAAAATAGTAAATCACAAAAATTTATGAAAGTTTTGGATTGCTATTGCCCAATGCTAGAGAGTCGACATATGCGGAATTATCTAGCACATGGTGAAACTGTTTTGGATGTTATGCCATTAGATATGGATTTGGTTGTACTTGTAAATGGACTGAATTTTATGAAAATAAATCAACCAGATCAAAAAGTCTCAATGTACCCTGTGAATAGTATAGAAGAAAAAAATAAGCCAATTGCTAAATTCCAAGATACATCAAGAATTTTCCGAAATCGATTTATTGATAATTTTCATGCTGAAGACATAGACACTGTTGTAACATTTTATCTGTCAAATTCTTTATTACAGTCAATAGACATAAATGGTTCTACAATCTTTAATCAAATATTTAATGTTGATCCTGTTAAAATCATAACATACTGCTTTCAAAAGCTTAATTCAACTTTTAACAAAATGAAAAATCTACATTCGTTAAAAATGTTGACAGAAAAATATAAACTTATTGAGCAGAAATATGAATATGATGAAACGTCGACGATCGAAAAAATTATCCAAAGCTTGGTAAATCAGTTAATAATGACACAGTACCCAACTCAAACTGGAATATTCATGCTACTTAAGCTCTGCATTTTGAGAAAATCGCTTAACCATTATATCGAAGAAATCTGTTTGTTTAATGACGGACTTTCTTTTGACATATCATTAAATTTAAAATATAACGAATTAATGAGTATCGCCGATCAATTCTATTATTGTGGGGAACATGTTTGTAAATATTCCAGAAAACATATTCCAGAATTCGATGATGAATACAGCTTACTTCATTTTGCATGCAATTTTGGACATTTAGAAGTAATAAAAAAATTAGCCAAAGAATTTAAAAATCCAATTGAATCATTTAACGAGATGGCAAATAACCGGAAAACTGCTTTGCATGTTGCCTGTCATAAAGGATATACAGATATTGTTGAATATTTGTATGCAAATAATGCTGATTTTAAATGCATGACAATTGATGGGCGGACAGCACTTCATTACGCGGCTCAAAATGGGCATTTGTCATGCGTGATTTATTTAATTGAGAAAAATGTTGATATAAATGCTTTATCTCTGAAACAAGAAACCGCTCTTTCATTAGCTGCACGGAATGGTTACATCGATGTGGTAAAATATCTACTTCAACGTGGCGCAGATTATAATGATATAACGATTGGATTAATATATATGAATTGCAGTAATCCACATCAGGTTTTGAAAGTAACATGGGTAATTGATAATGTTTAATGAAAATATGCAAAACACGCTTATACAATTAATAAATTTTTCATAAACAAAAAAATGAAATCTAGAATTTAATTTACAAAATAAAAAATTAAGTTACATCTGATCATACAGTCTCTTAGTTAAACAGAAATGAAATTTTGTTGTCAATGGCTTGTGCTTTGTTACACGCAATAAGCAGGTTTGCTACCCACGAAAGTATATTTTAATTGTAATAAATTAAACTGTATATATGTGATATTGTTAATGAAGATCCACAAAAAGTTCTTTTTGTTGAAAATATTGTAAAGTTAATCCAAACAAGTTGATAAAGATGAAAATGTGGTGTAATTGATCAGAAGATGAACTAGATTAGTGTAGAATGATGCATAGAACGATGTTATTCAGGCGAAATTTTGTGTTTGTTTTTTTTTTTTTTACGTTAATGCGAATCAGATTCGCGTGCCTTAAACAATATACAGATTCCATCAAAGGGTGCTATGCCTTTCCACAACCCTTCCTTAATTACAATTAATTTAATCCTTTATTTTAACGAACAACAATAAACCATTAAATTTAGAAAAAAATTGTAAGCATCATAACAATCCAAAAATATATGAACAAAAAAACTCCTTATCGATCACTGGCCGCTTCACTGCTCCTAGGTTTATTCGTCCTCTGGCTAAGTATTTCCTTGCTGCTATTTACCAGTAACAAAACCCTACCACTTTGTTCATATATTCGTTCAAATTCACTTCATCTTCGGGTTCCTCAAATAAAACTCTTTCGGTCTAGTTTGCCATTTAGTCTATTTTAAAACAATACTTGAAAGATTAGAATTTACTGTACTATCAAATAATCACCTGTTCGCAAAGGAATTTCAACTTAATTCAAATTCATTACACTACCTAGTGACTAGACATCTTTTTGACCGTTCAGATTCAACACACTAAGCCAAATTCTCCAACCCACTGCTCAAAAAATTCTCAAACTCATTGTCTGCAGAAAACCCAGCCCACTAACTAAATTTAAATTAAACATTAAAAAATTTAACAAAAGAAACAATTAACCGAAAAAATTCTTTTCAGTATCCCATAATTAGACAAAAAAAATTAAAAATTGACGTGACAACTGTTCTTGTAAGAAAAAAGTGTGCTGTACACAAAATGGGTTGAAAAATATCTGAAAATGTGTTTCGAACTAGATTATAGCATATTGTTACGTGTAGAGGGGACGGTAAGTTGAAGTACAGTTGCAACCGATTATAACTTACCCATTACAGGACGGAACAAAAGGAGGAGGTCAGACTAACTACATTTGACCTGAGAATCACAAAAACAACGAAATGGAAGTAAGCTTGAACTCAAACCCAGAGAAAAAGACTCTTGAGCTCTACCGAATGAGCTAGCCGTTCCAAACCAAAAATTGACAAAAATGAGAAAATATAAGGACAAACGCAAAAAATCTCCAAAACCAAAAAAATGCCGAGAAATAAAATGAAAAAAAGCCTGAGAAGGCAATGAGAAAACCCTTTTGGATAGGTGGTGATAGAATAATCGAGCTTAATCTTCGAAAAAATCGGAAAACAGAAAAAATCAGTTTAACTAGCACCCATAATAAATAAAAAGGGAGTTTTGCAAGAGTGCTTCGGTGAAATTGAAATATGACTAGAATCTAGAGAACAGAGGTGGTCTAACTAGGGCTCGCAAAAAGCTAGAAATTTCTTTCTTACTGTGCCATGGCAAGCTAAAGTCACTACTGGCACAGCATGTGTTGAGAAAAAAGAAGTTGATGCAGGAATAGAAACAACGTCAGTCACATCGGCCCGAACGCCAGGTGATCCTTTCCCTGTCATCGTTTACTGGTCTCTGATATTCCCATCCTCCAACTAGTTCAGTTAGACTGCTTGAGCGTAACACTTAGTGGTCATGACTTCATTGAAAACCCAAGAGCATGAGAAAATAATCATGGTGGGATGACCTACATGGTAAACAATCAAAGGTCAACAAAAATCAAGCATCAGTCAACAATTTCCGCCCAGCTAAGGTACGCCGCATCGTAGACCCTGTAAAGAATACGTCTTAAGGACTCAAAGATGGAAGGAAACTCAAATATACAAGCTGCCGATGAAAAACTCACAAATCAAAACACAAATGTGTTTGCTCGTCAGGACTTACAGGACGTCTTGCATTCTGCCCACAGAACAATACAAAAATTGAATCATATTCAAACCGCTCATTTTCTGAGCGCAAAAATTACACAATCCGCTGTGTAGGGGTATAAAATTAGGATACGGAGCCATAATGAAAGTGTCGAATGCAACGAATTAGGAAAAATTGAAAACCAAATTTGGAGAGAGAAAAAGAAATGCATATAAAAAAACAAATGCGATGGAGATAGGCATACATAATAGGAAAAGGATAAACTGCACTTGAATGAACTGGCGACAAAAACCAAAATCCAAAAACTGCTAAAATAAAACACCAAACTAAGTCGATTTGAAGGAAAGACAATTTAGAAAAAAAATACTTCAGAACCAAAAAAATTTCTAAAAATAATTTTAAATGTATTAGAATTAAATTTCGAAATAATAAAATTCTCAAAATATTATGAAAACTTTTCAATGAAATAATATGGTCTCAGAACTCAAATAAACTTCAACTGAATTCAAAAATTTTCCAAAACATAATTTCATAATTCTGATAAAAATATTTCAGAACTTTAAAAAAAATTAACAACAAAAAATAAAAACTTTTTTATCAAAGAAACATTTCAAAAAAAATTTTAACAAATATTAAATTTCCAAATTAATTATTTTAACAACTTATAACAATTTTAAAAATTAAAAAAAATTTCAAAAACTTTCAAGCATTTGAAAGTTACTACAAAAAATTTAATATAAGAAAAATACAGAAAATACTAGAAATTATGACACCAAAAATTCCACAATTCAAAAATTAGTAAAATTATTCACAACTAAAAATTTTCAAATATTAAAAACATAGATAAGGTAAAACATTAGAAATTAAAAATAAATACAAATTATACAAATTTGAAAATATATTTACATAAAATTTAAAAATCTACGAATTACATAAACTTTAATTAAGAATTTACAAAAAATTTCAAAATTAAAAATTCAAAAAATTTGTAATAACTAAAATTCCGGAAATTCAACAAAGGGACTGGATCAAGGTGTCACGCTCCCCGTGTCGATGATCTACTTGACTGGGGGCCCATTTATATAGCTCTAAGGGACTTCCAGGTGTATTTTTCCATGCCAAATTTACAGAGCTTTACCTTGGTCGACCTGCTTTCCCGTGAAACTCGTGGAAACAAAAAAGAACAATACAAAGTAAAACAGTAAGAACATAAGCAAACATAAAAGACAAGTGCAGTTGCGAGTCTCCCCGTCATGCAAACGATGTCAAGGCAAGTGACACTGTTATGACTGGCGGCAGAATAGTTTCGGTGCTGGCAGAAAATAACAGTGTGAGAAATAGAACAAGAAGCAGTATTAAAAGAGGTCTACCTCTACTACCTTAAGTCCAGCCTGGAGAGCTGGATAACTTATTGTGGTGGGAACTCAGTTATACTGGTACCAGGTGGCATCTTTGATTTCTCGGAGAGGGGATCTCACCAAAGGACTTAAAGAGAAAGACTAGAGTGGTAGTCCCCAAGCATCGGCGCAAAAAACGGAAACAGGCCCGAAAGACTTAACTACATCACCATCTAATTTAATTTAATTTAATCTAGTCAAAGAAAAAGGAGGCGCTCTTGTTTTTAGATGATTGCTAACAGGGAACAAAATTATAGTCATGTAATGAACGAAGCATTATCTCTAGAATTTTGTTCAAAGAAGTTTCATCGCATTATAGGTATGTACACGGTAGACCAGAGCTTTTTAACAAAACCGGGGATCGGGCCCCGTGGGCCGCAATATATTTTTGTGGGTCGTGCAAAATTACTAGAACATTATTTTTTTTAATATTAAATAATTTTTTAAATCAAAAAATGTTTAAAAATCTAAGTGAACGAAAGTGTACATTTATTTGCTTATTTTTAAATAAATTCATGCTCTAAATACTGACATTCTGCTTATCATTTTGGAATTATTGTATTTTGAATCTATGCAACGCATGCGAAGTGACAAAATGACAGTTCGGATACAGAAAAAAAAATAAAATTAAAGCGAAATAAATAACTTAAGGTAACCAATGATATATTTGTAACTGTCGTTTCAACGTCACAAATAAAACATTATGATGTTCATAGCCCATTTAGTTTCTATAACACAGATAAAACCAAAATTTTATAAGTTTTAATTTAGAAATAATTATATAAGTTTTAATTTCGGAAGCGTTACCAATGTTATCTGTGTCAGGCACTTTTAAACATAACCCGTGGAGCTATGATTATTTTCACACAGATTATTTTCACCTTTTAAAGAGCTCACCGAATTCGATAAAAAAATTTGTAATGTTGGATAGTTACAAACTTATTTGCAAACTTAAGAGTAGTGGGTTATTGAAAATTTTCACTATCATTTTACCCTTAAAAGTAGATATTTGCTGTTAACTATTTTTCGTATAGTCTTCACACAAAAAATTTTATGTTTAATTGATCATATTTTAGAGAACCATAAAATGTGGTCAATTATAATCAAAGTATGGTTTTGTATCTATAACAATAACCATAAAATTTGATTATCTATCACCATAGTATGGTTCTTTATATATAATAGCAACCATAAAATATAGTTAACATATCACCATAGTATGATTCTCTAAAAGTATGGGTTCTTTTTGATCAATTTAACCATAAAATTTTTTTGTGGACAATTGTCACAATTTTGTGCACAATTGTGCACAAGTTTTACATTTTTTTTAAATAAAAAATGTTGTGTTTACAATATGGTTTATGGTTTGGTTTACAATATGTGTCACAACAACATATAAATACCTTTTCAGACCTATGTCCCACAACAACTTGCGCTCTAAGGTGTTGATGGACGCTTTTTTTTAAACCCCTACGGATTGAAACCACCTGAGACTATGAATTCCGGCAAACTATTCCATTTGAGTGCAGTTCAGACAAAAAAGTCTTTCTGTGATCTGCCAGTATGACAGCGTAAGATTTCGACCGTTTGACTGGTTGCGCTAGCCGATTGCCGAGTGAAACGGGGGTAAGACAAAGTTTGAGGCAAGATGCTGCGGATTTCATCTGAGCACTGTTGATGACGATATTTCATATCGTCGATTGACGATATTTCATATTTGTTTATAAACATTGTTTGTTGTTAGTAAACGGTTTGTTGTTTTCCTCTACTGAAGTCAGGAACTTGTTTCGTGTGTTGAAATATACACATACAAAAATTATGATGTAGAGCAACTGTAGAATAATTTGCAAAGAGAAATGAAAATTATTACACATGACCAACATTCTAGCAAATAAAAGACTGGAGGAGTGCATTTCACCAACGTCAAAGAATGAGAAAGAAGACAAACTGCATAGCTGCAAAGTGCTGTTGTCACTCAGTATGAAGATAAAGGCCTAACAAGAAAAATTGGTTAACTTTGTAATCTGATATCAACCAGGTTAGCCAGCTGCAAAAACGTGCAGGAATTTTTAACTAAAGTTTTAAGTCTAATAAATACCCCCTACGTTTCGACGCTGATTGAGAGAAAAATTTGAAAAAATTAACAGAGACAGACAGTTTGGTAAGTTTTTAACAAAATTATAAAGAAGTTTCAAATAATTATATTCGGAGTTGGAAGGGGTGAAAAAAGCTTTTTTGACCCAAACAAGTGCAGCGCCATTTGAAAGAGCACCTACTTTAAGAAATGGTGAATTTTTTTAGAACTTTGCGATGTGCAGTTTTTGAATTATTGTAAAAAAAAGCAAATTTTAGAAATTTTTGGAATTCTACGTGTAAAAGGTAGAATTTTCCAGTCATTTCATGATCAAATCCATCCATATATTGCTTCCATCTGTTATGGAGCAGTTACCAACAGAACGCGTACAACTAACAACACCATTTACAAATGTCAGTATAGAATTTTGTAGGTCATTCATGGTTAGATATAAAATAAGATCAATGGTTGATTCAAAGGTCTACAAAGGCATGTATGTATGGTACATCTGCAATTACGAATTATTGACAAAAGCATTTGTAGCCAGCTTTCGTCTGTTGAAAACAAGGTGCAATAATATAAACTCTGATAATGCTACCAATTTTGTTAAAGCAAAACAAAAGCTAGCAGAATCGTAATGTCTGTTTTATAATCAATGCCAAGAGTACAAACTTAGCAGAATATTTCAATAAGCAGAACTATAAACATTACAAGCCTTTATAAGCAAATATCGACTCTTAATTCGTGCTCTAAAGTCGCCTGAAGTATAGTAATAAATTAATTAAAATGCATGCTGGGGTGTTGAAATATGGTATGTATTGGAGCATATTTCCAGATTAAAGACCGAGTTCCCCAACGATATTTTATTTAGTATGTGTGATGAACCAATAGGTGAATGTAAAAACATTCGTTTATTGGGTGTCACAGTTTCAAATGACCTACTCTGGAACGATCATGTAATGGCGATGGCAAAAAGCGCGTCTAAAAAACTCGGCCTCCTAAATAGATGCAAAAAATTTTTCACTCCATACCAATTGCTCCATGTTTATAAGTCCTATATTCGTCCCTGTATGGAGTACTGCTGTCAAGTTTGGGGTGCTGCCTCTGTTTCCATCTTGGCCCTCTTGGACTCTGTTCAAAAACGAGCTATACGAATTGTAGGTGATCGAACTTTGACATCAAAACTTGATTCCCTACAACATCGTCGCACTGTTGCTGACCTCGTTGTTTTTTACAAATATCGTCATCAGCAGTGCTCAGATGAAATCAGCGGCATCATGCCTCAAATTTATTCTTACCCCCGTTCCACTCGGCAATCGGCTGCCGCAACCAGTGAAACGGTAAAGATCCCGCGCTGTCATACTGGCAGATCGCAGAGAGACTTCTTTGTCCGAACTGCGTACAAATGGAATAGTTTGCCGGAACACTTGGTCTCGGGTGGCTTAAACCCACAGATGTTTAAAAAAAGCGTTAATCTACACCTTAGAACGCCAGTTGTTGTGGGACCCAGGTCTAGACCTGGGTCTTAAAAGGTATTTATGTGTTGTTGTGACACATATTCTAAACCCTATTACACAACACATTTTATTAAAAAAAAAAAAAAAAATATATCAGTGACAACAAGTTTATTTATGTCCGCCCATAATTTCAAAGTTGTAATTTTTCGTATTGATAAAGATAAGTTTGTATCGATAAAGTTGCCTCTAATCAAAATTAGTTGAATAAATAATTAAATTGCGATTACACTTACATTTAGTTATAGTGAACCTTAAATTAACTTGATGATATAAAATTTTATTTTGTATGATATTGTGGACCTTTATCAGTTAAAAATAACGACTTCCAGGAGAATATAAAAAACAAGTACTTCCGGAAAGGATACGATTTAAAATGGAGAGAATATGGTAATAATTGTGTCATATAATATTTATAATAGATATAATTGATATATGTGCAGAACAAATGTGTTTTGGGATTTCCTCTTTTATTGAAAATAAAGTGTTAGTACTTATATGTAATTTGTTAAGTGTGTCGTCACGAGATTATACAGTAAAACTATATTTTTAATCTACCTGTTGTAGATTAAAATGTATCAAAAACTGATCTATGTTTGAAGGAGGAGCAAAAATTATTGTGGATTTTTCTAACACACATGGAGATGTAACGTTAATATTTGTTGTGCTAAAACAAAAATTATTTTCAATTTGAAACAGTAAAACATTATTTATGTAGTGCTCCGTGAAAAAAAAATCAAATAAGATGAAATTCACTAGTAACAATATATTCACTTCTGTATATATTGTTAAAATCACAATTAAACGTTCTCAAAAACTCAAGCGCGGACAATTAATTGTTTCTTGATCGAACTGAGTATCTCAACAATATTTCTATTGTTTTCCCACAACACCTTAAACTTTCTGTTTAACTTATAAATGTATTTTGTAGTAGGAGGTCTGGTAGACCATGAAGGTCTGTTTATTTGTATTATAAAACCTTAATTAATTTAATGTAAAATTAAAAAAAGAATATGGGTCACGCTACCACTTTACTGTCACTCAATTAATATGTATTTTAGGAATTTCGTCTTCGAAACAGTCAAACAGCTCACTATGATTTTAAATCAATAGATATCAAAACGTTACGGTCTTCTTCGAGCCCGGATATTCATCAAAGTAAAACTAAATTTATGATAATAATAAAGTGAAAGAGCACAGTGATAACTGTTGTAATACAAATAAAAAAGATTTAAAAATAACGTTCGCCATTTTGAACCAAAAAATTAAAACGAAACACAAATAACAAAATTACTTTTACCGTTGTCGTTACCCGATCACGAACACAATTGCAACCGAAAAGTTTCGAGCTATATTCATCATAGCTATTGCATATTAATTTTTTGTCCAATGTCTAATACTAATGTACTGCTAAGAAAAGTATTTTGCACTCCACCTAACTGCTACCTGGTAAACACGCAGTTAGAGCACTTTATCCCTTCTGACATCGCTTGGGAGTTTCAGAATATGGAGAGGCTTCAATGTTGCAGGCCATACCCGATAATACGGAAAACTGCTAGATATCGTTCTCTTAAAAGTCAACGTTTCATTTTCTGAGAAGTTCAACTGATGTCTTTTCTTTCCTCCAATCTGCAAACATTCATTAATATCCTCCTCTTCAATACTTTTGTGATATTTTCTCAATTTACAGTGTCCTGATAGACCATCTCTTAGCTTTGTTAGGTTGTTCCCACCCAGCATATTTTTATTCTTTCTGCGTTGATCATTCCACATAAGTCCACAAAAAGATTTTGGGTTCGACGAAAGGCGTTGTTGCACTCTCTTGCTTTCTTTCTTACCTGAAAAACCTGTATAACCAGAGATAAAGCACACTGTAACATTGCATATAACTGTTACTTCAAAAACTGCAAATAAAATGCCTATAAAGTGCAAATAAAATGCAAACAATATGCAAAATATGCAAATAAAATATATTTTATTTGTATTGTTTTTGCATTTTACTTGTATTGATTTGCATTTTATTTGCACTTCATTTGCATTTAATATGCATTTAATTTGCAATTTTTCTGCATTTTATTTACATTTAATTTGAATTTTATCTTTTCTTTTATTTTATCTGCTTTTTATTTGCTAAATTATTCGCATTTTATCTGTATTTAATGTGCAATTTATTTGTACCTGATTTGCATTTAAATTGAACCAAATTTGCATTTTGATTGAATTTTATTTGCATTGTAATTGCATTTTATTTATATTTTTTTTGCACTCTATTTGCACTTTATTTGCATTTAATTTGCACTTTATTTGGATTTGATTTCCACTTTATTAGCAATAAAGTGCAAATAAAATGCAAATAAAGTGTAAGTAAAATACAAATAAGATGAAAAAGATAAATAAAGTGCAAACACAGTACAAATAAAATGCATATACAGTGCAAATTATTTGCAAATAACGTGCGAATAAAATGCAAATAAAATGCAAACAAATGCAAATCAAACGCATTTTTGTTGCCTTTTTTTGCATTTTATTTGCGTCTTTTTTGCATTTAAGTTGCATTCTATTTGCATTTAATTTGTATTATTATATATAATATAAAGTTATTATTCTTGCATTGACCTTACATCAAACATCGATTACTTCCCGTTTATTCACCAACGCCTTGGGAGCTATGTCAAAGTTTATGTCAATTCAAATGTTTAAAGTTTGATTTTATGAATATTAACTAAGCTCTTTGATACAAATTTTCTGCAAGAGTTTTTAACTGTATCTAAAATGTATAACGACAGGCATTTTTTGTTTTGTCTCATATCACTGTTCGGAATTAATACCAGTGGCGGGCGTTTGCAGTTATTGGTCCAATATTTTGAACACCATTACGTTGATTTTTGAAGTTGCTACAATTGTTCGTAAGAAACGTCGGAGTAGCGTAATGAAAAATAATTATTTTAACAAAATTATTCCACCCATCTAACCACCCACTAGAGCACAGACTATTTTCGCTGCATTTATAGCTCTGAAACCTCCCACTAGTACTCTTAATAGCTATTTTGCTTAAAATTTTATTTGCATTGTTTTTGCAATTTTTGCATTTCACTTCCATTTTATTTGCATTTTACCTGCAATTTAATTTATTTGCATTTTATTTCGACTCATTTTGCAATTTTTTGCATTTAATTTGCAATTTTTTTGCATTTCATTTGCATTTTATTCGCACTTTATTTGCATTTTCTTTGCATTTTCTTTGAATTTTATTTTCAATTTATCTGATTTTTTTGCATTTTATATGTATTTAATTTGTTCAATTTAATTTGCACTTTATTTGCATTTTATCTGATTTTTTTAAGCTTTATCTGCATTTTATTTGTATTATTTTTTATTGGATTTGCATTCGATTTGCGTTTTATTTGCATTTTATTTGCACATAATTTGCACTTTATTTACACTTTATTTGCATTTTATTTGTACTTCATGCTCATTTTATTTGCTTTTTATTAGCAATAAAGTGCGAATAACATGCAAATAAAATGCAAATAAAAGGCAAATAAAGTGTAAGCAAAATGCAAATAAACCCAAATAAAAGGTGGATATGAAATGCTAATAGTATGCAAATAAATGCAAACAAAGTACAAATAAAATTCTAATAGTTTTCAATTAAAGTGTAAATAAAGTGCAAACAAATTGCAAATAAAATGGCGTTTTTGTTGCCTTTATAAGTAGCATTTAAGTTTTATTTCAATTTAATTTGCAATTTATTTGCAATTTGTTTCCGTTTTATTTGCATTTTTTATTTCAATTTTTCATTATATAAAGCTTTTATTCTTGCATTGACTTTCCATTAAATATCGATAACTTCCCGTTTATTGGCCAACGCATTAAGGGTTATGACAAAGCTTACGTTTGAAGTTTGATTTTATGATTATTAATTAAGTTCTTCGATACAAATTTTATGAAAAAATTTTTTAACTGTATCTAAAATGTATAATGACAGGTATTTTTTTGTGGCTTATAACTCTTCGGAATTTATACCAGTTGCTGACGTTTGAATGTATTAATCCAATATTTTGCATATTTTACGTTGATTTTCGAAGTTGCGGCAAATGTTAGTAAGAACTGACACAGAAAAATATCTGTCGGAGTAGCGTAATTATTTTAACGTAAATACCATAGATGAAACAGCCTAGGAACTCTTTAAAAACTCACGTAGCTGCTATAATACCCTTTATTCTGGATAAAACTATCCAATTTTTATTACTCAGGTTATTTGGACCCTTGATCTTTAATATGTTTGTAAATGATGTTGTGGAAGAGCTGACATGCAATGTTTTACTTTATGCTGATGATCTTAAAATATACCACTGTATAAAGATCTATTGACTTAAAAATTCAAACTGATTTGAATAAACTTTATGATTGGTGTATTCTAAACGATATGGTATTAAATACTAATAAATGTTCTGTATTAAGAATTAAACTAAGAGCGCAATACTCTAATTTTACTTACCATATCAATCAGATTGCTCTCCCAACATCGGAATGTGTGAAAGACCTAGGAGTTATTGTAGATAGTAAGTTTAGCTTTAATCATCATATTCAGTCCATAACGAACAAGGCGTACAAAATGTTAGGGTTCTTAATAAGAGTGTGTAAACCTTTTTCTTCTATAGACTCACTTATATCTCTGTATAATGGTATTGTTAGAAGTAATATGGAATGCATTCCGACCATTTGGAGTCCACATTATAATGAATATATTAATCAACTTGAAAAAGTTCAAAGGAAATTCACAAGGTATTTAAACTTTAAATTCGAAATTCCCTATGAGTGTTATAATAATAGGTTGAAAAGGTACAAATTATCCACTCTCGAAGATAGAAGAAAAATTTTTGATGAGTTAACATTATTTAAAATGGTAAATGACATAATTGAAACTGACATAAACGCTAAACTACGTGAAAATGTGAGTGAACAATCTAAATATAGTTTGAGAAATGTATTTTGTTTTGAATTAGCTACATACCGGAACAATCTTAGATGTAACTCTCCGTTTGCTAGACTTAAAATTAATCACAATAATAATTTTAATGACCTTAGTTTGTTTGAATGCGGGTATGCGCATTTTCGTGGAGAGGTTTTCATACAAAGCTGCAATAATTGAAAGTTGTTGGTTTTTGAATTAATATTGAATCTTGTTTTATTTTGTTTTATATTCTTTTCTTTTGATTGTGTTTTTTTTGTTATATTTTCTTTTTTATATTATTATATGTTTGATTAGTTTAATCTTAAATTCATATGATGTATTGTTATTACAATATGTATATTTTAATTTAATGTAAGTCAACAAGTTATTGGAATTTTCTGTTTGTTGACGTGTCGAATAAATAAATAAATAAAATCTCGGTTCCATTCTCATTAATTTTTAAACAGAGTATTTTCTTATTCCACAGCGCAGATAATCTTCATTTTCGAAATTTGACATTGTACTTATGGTACTCGAAACAGCATTTTGATTTTGAAAAGGAAGATATTATTTGCAACTTAATATTCAATGAAGACCTAGAGGAGCTTGAGGAAAAACTTTGCAACGAAGATATTAATAAACGTAACAGATTTGGGTTGGCACCATTACATGTGGCATGCAAATATGAAAGAATTCTTGTGATCGACTTTTTGTTGGAAAAGGGAGCGGATATCAATATAATGGATTTTCATATGCGAACACCTCTTCACTATATTTGTGCAAACGAAAACAAGGAAATTACAGAACATTTGCTTAATCTGGGTGCCGATATAACACTTGAGGATGAAGCACACAACACAGCTATTTATTATTCAAGCAATAACTATCGACAAAATTACCTAAAAGCGAAACTCAGTTCTGAGCAATTTTTTTTAGGCTCAAACCAAACCATCAATTTTTATATGGAAGCGCAAGGTTTACATTATGTTGATAAGAAGGTTGGATACGGTTTAATCAATTTCATGAAAACGGAAACCGAAATTTTTCATCAAATCTTTGAGCCAGCTTATAAACGTCGAAAAGCACATTTTCCTAAACCATTAGAAAGTTCAATCTTATCACATGAAATACTTTTCTTAACATTCAATCCGATGCATCATCTATTTTATATATTGTTGCATTTTTTTGATCCAAAAGATAAGTTAAAAACTGAGATACTGATGGATATATTTGAGGCAGTTGTATATAAATCGAATATAAATGGCGCTATCGACGGATTATCATTGGGTCAAACTGTTATTCGAGAATCATTGGATGTCAAGTTCTTAGAGTTTATAAAAAAATCTCAACATATTGAATCGTACGTTGATTATTGTAACAACAGTTTGGAATATAATGATTTCCAGTTTGCGATTATCAATAACAAGCCAACATACATAAATTATTTTATGGATAATTTTGATTTCTTTCATAAGTATACCATAGTCGATGATAAGTTTGGGAATACAATTGTGCATTTAATATTGGAAAAATGCGACACAGATTACACATGCAATTTACTCGAGCAAATTCTATGCAAGAACTCGAGCTATCTTTTTGTGGAAAATATGATTGGAAATGCACCTATTTCCATTTTAGAAAAAAATAAAATGAACTCATTATTAAAATTTAAAAATGATAGGAAGAGTGAATATTCAAACATAAGATTTAATCAGTTAACATCAATTCCATTGGAGAATTTTTTCGAGCATTGTAAAAACTCAAAAGCAATTGACACAACAAGAATAAAAGTGTTGGAAAATCAATTTGAACGAAAAAGTGTACAACAACATATCCGTTTTTTAAAAAAACATTTTCAATTTCTTATGAAGCAAAAGCTAATTTTATACAAAGAAACGCAATTTGACCTTCTGAAATTCATAACCATGAACTTTAAAGATTACAAGAATTATTTTCCGTTCTATGTTCATTACTTATTCGATGGAAATACGTTGTACGAAAATGGAAACAATTTACTTCAAACTATGTTGGTTAAAAGGTGTTTTCCTTATCTGGATTGGTTAGAACTTTTGATAAAAAAAATTGATTTCCGATATCGTAACAATTTGAACCACAGTCTCCTACACGCAGCAGCAATTGGATCTAGAAATGAACCAGGGATGGCTTCATCTCGGATGCAGTTTTATAAAATGATTTTTGAACTAGCAATTTATCCAAATTTTCAAGATTTAGAAAGTAAAAGAACTGCAATACATTATGCAATCGAAAATAAAAGTGAAGGACTGGTGCGACTTTTGATTGATTATCCTGAACATTATTATTACAAAATTACAAATGATGCTGAGGTTATTGACTACATTTTCATTGATTATGGTAGAACATATTTCGAAAATATTTTTGATGGAATAAGCTTACATAACTCTGGAGAGCTGGTGATTTCTAGTTCGATAATTAATACTCTGGTTTATGTGAACTCTTCAGATATTCCAAACAATTTAGTACAATTAACATTACAACGATATGGAATTAAATGTTTAACTGAAGATATTCGAATTCTTGTTGATTACAAACAATTAATTATAAATTTATTTCACATATATGTTGCAAACAAAAGATTAACAATTATGATAGGAACCAATGCAAAGGAGGAAAATATTCCCCGTTATTGCAAGCTTCAAATCGATTATAAAATTTTAATCAATTTTCTTCAAAATCCAAGACATAAATCATTTTGCATCATTATGGGTTTAGATACAGATTTTGAAAATGCTTGCATGCAGCTTCCCGGTCAAGTTTTACTTTGTTTTGATCTCGAATTAATGTTTAGCTTATTAGAAACTGGCGATTCATTTCATAAACATTTTTACCAAATTGAAGTATTGAAGAGTGGTTGTGATTTAGAACTCCCGGACATTGATGGGAACACTGCATTCCACTTGTATTTGGAAAATTTTCCTATAGCCGATGAGAAAATTTTTTTAACACTTTACTCCCGATTTTTTAAGAACAAAAGTTCGATCGTTAAAACAAATAGTAGGGGAGAAAGTCCGTTTAGCTTGGCCTGTAAATATGGATACAAAATTATTGTGGAATATTTTTTGGATTCATATAAACCAAAGATTTCACCGTCAATGCTATACGACAACGCAAAAATCCGTTCATTAGATTATAATCATCATATTGAACTTGCAATACAAATAAAAGGACTGATAGAAGCTTTACGTTATCATCATAATGAAATCGTTTGTGTATTGGCAAATAGCATTGCGTATATACATAGATCAAACAAAAGCAAGTTTGATAAATTTCTAGAAAAAATAAAGGAACCACATCCTGGAATATATTTTGTTCTTAATTTATATGGGCAACGATTAGATTACAAATCCGGTATTCGTGTGAGTGATGTTGTTGATACAATAGAAAATACAGAGGAACAATTTGAAGATCGATACATAAAATACAATAAACACCTGTTATGTCCTGATTTTGAAGACATGGACCAAAATTATAGCTTTTATTTCGATTTTTTTAAAAGCTATGACATGTTCTTAAATCTCAATGTTCCGATTCTTAAGATGAACGAATTCAAACTACAAAAATTGATTTTGGATTATAGAAAAGAAGTAAGTACATCGCAAAACCTAGAATATTCGTATAAAACAGAATCTCTAATGGTTGATCGGATTGCATTAATTAAAGTTAAAATTCAAAATTTTAACAAAACCAATAAAGACTCTGAAGAATTTATATCTGATCTACTTACAATATTAAAAAATGTATTTCAACTAAGAAAACAAATAGTTTATTCAGAAAATTCAAGTGTAAGGTTTGACAAATTATTTTTGTTTCCCTGGAACGAGTTAGAATTTTTAATCACCGCATTTATTGCTACGCATAAAAAATTAAATAATAATCATATTAACGACACAATTATATATAAATTAATAATCAATAAAAATATGTTGATAATCTATTTGAATCAAATCAACGACAGCTTGTGTACAACAATGGATGATACAAAATATGTCGAATTTTACAATCAATTAAGGAATGTAAGTATATTTCGACAAACAGATAATCTTAACAGGGAAGATTTAAAAAAAAAAATAACGAACAATTCAAATATTTTTACAAGTTTGTATGCTGACTATGATACATGTCGTACATTTTACAGTTTATCGTTAATTTTAGAATATATCAACGAAGCAATAAATGTTAAAATTGATGAAATTGGAGTTCAGGTAATACAACGAACAATTCAAATATTTGGTGAATATATAAAGAATACAACAGATTCGCCCAATTTTGGTGAAAATTATTACAACTATTTCGAGTTACACACAAAGTATTTACGGGATTGCTTGAAAAAAATGCGAACTGATTTATCTCATTCGGAGTACACAAAAATTACTATTGAACATGAGAAAAATTTTGAGACATTTAAAATGTTGCAACAAGATTTCATAAATATTCGTCCAATTATTGTGAATATCCTTTATTCGATTAAAAACGAGGGAATCAAAGATTATCTAAGAAAAATGTTTCAGTTTGAAAATTTGGATGAACTGAATGAATTTTTTTCTAACTTCAGTGAATCTGTCGAATACAATATTGGTGAAAAAATGTTTATAACTTTTGACAAAATTAAATTATTGATTAGAACAAAATCAAATTTATTTGATGAACTTTTCAATCGTATTGATTCTTTGATTGAACTTGCATTGCATCCCGATAACTCAGAAATTGAATTTAATTTTTTCGATCCGACTGCATTCTTACTGAACACAAACGATAGTAAAAGCTTCGATGAAAACAAACTTATGTTTCGGTTGAATCCACTGTCGAAGAAAACGCCAGAACCTCTTCAAATTATCATATTTTATTTGCTTAAATTACAACAAAACTATGAAAATTTTGATCTAAATTTATCATATCAAAACATAAAGCAATTAAAAAGTATTTTCAACGAATTGTATAAAATATGTTTGATTGGTGTAAAACTGAAACTTGAGAATAAATTTAGTGATGAATTTAAAAAGAATTTGAGAATAAAATTACGAAATGAAATTACTAAAATTCTAGATGAAATATGTGGGAAAATTAAAACAAAAGCGTTACAACACGAATTTAATACCGAAAGGGATTCATTGGATCTAATTCAAGATATTCAATCAATTTTAAAATCAGATAGTATCAACAAAATCGATGAAATCACTTTAATTATAACAAAAATACCAGGTCTTAGACATATCGAGGTTGACGAAATTTTTCTTACAGGAAGAAACAAAACCTACAACACTTATCGTCTGAGATCGAACTTATATCAAAAGCTTGTTGAAGAATCGATGAAAAAGAACTCAATTGATAAAATATTGTTACAAAAATTTTTAGATACTTTCAAGTCATTAAAAGATTCGTACAAGTTTGAAATGGATATTTATTACAAATATCGTCTTCGTCAGTTCCAAGGTTTTATAAAAAATTATGAGTTCACAAACGATCCCGTATTTCTAGATACATATTTGAATAACAGACCATTACAATTTGCAACCGAAATGATTGTTTTGGGTTTATTGGAAATGAAGTATTCAAATAAAAAAATTAAAGATGATAAATCACAAAAGTTGATAAAAGTTTTGGACTGCTATTGCCCAATGCTAGATAGTAGAGATATGAGAAATTATCTTGCACATGGTGAAACTGTTATGGATGTTATGCCATTAGATATGGATTTGGTTGTACTTGTAAACGGACTAAAGTTTTTGAAAACAGATCAACCAGCTCCAAAAGATTCATTATACCCCAGGCATAGTAAAGTAGAAAAAAATAATGCTATTGCTGAATTCCAAGATACATCAAGAATTTTCCGAAATCGTTTTTTCCATAATTTTCAAGCTGAAGACATAGACACTGTTGTAACATTTTATCTGTCAAATTCTTTATTACAGTCAATAGACATTAATGGTTCTACAATCTTTAATCAAATATTTAATGTTGATCCTGTTAAAATTATAACATACTGCTTTCAAAAGCTTAATTCAACTTTTAACAAAATAAAAAATCAAGATTCATTAAAAATGTTGACAGAAAAATATAAACTTATTGAGCAGAAATATGAATATGATGAAACGTTGACAATCGAAAAAATTATCCAAAGTTTGGTAAATCAGCTAATAATGACACAGTACCCAACTCAAACTGGAATATTTATGCTACTTAAGCTCTGTATTTTGAGAAAATCGCTTAACCATTATATCGAAGAAATCTGTTTGTTTAATGACGGACTTTCTTTTGACATATCATTAAATTTAAAATATAACGAATTAATGAGTATCGCCGATCAATTCTATTATTGTGGTGAACATGTTTGTAAATACTGCAGAAAACATATTCCAGAATTTGATGATGAATATAGCTTACTTCATTTTGCATGTAATTTCGGACATTTAGAAGTAATAAAAAAATTATCCATAGAATTTAAAAATCCAATTGAATCATTTAACGAGATGGCAAATAACTGGAAAACTGCTTTGCATGTTGCCTGTCATAAAGGATATACAGATATTGTTGAATATTTTTATGCAAATAATGCTGATTTTAAATGCATGACACTTGATGGGCGAACACCACTTCATTACGCGGCTCAAAATGGGCATTTGTCATGCGTGATTTATTTAATTGAGAAAAATGTTGATATAAATGCTTTATCTCTGGGACAAGAAACCGCTCTTTCATTAGCTGCACGAAATGGTTACATCGACGTGATAAAATATCTGCTTCAACGTGGCGCCGTTTATAATGGTTTTACTATAGGATTAATATATATGAATGGTCCTGATGCAGATCAGATTTTAAAAGTTTCTTGTTTAATTAAAAGCTTTTAATAAAAATATGCCAATGAAATTGGCAATTGGAATTGTCACCTGCAATTAATCGTTAAAAACTGGCTACAAAGTTAACTTTATAATTTTATCGTGTAATTTGTAAAATAAATAAATGGTGCCGAAACATACTTCCCGATTCTGTAATTCTGTAATGAAACTGTTGAGGGAAGGAAACGGTTACTACTCGAGGGCCTCTAGCCCGAGGGTTAGTAAGTTTCACAAGGTAATTGACATCTAATAATTCACGTGATACATAAATAATTTTATGTTTTACTACCTAAAACATTTATTAAACTAAAACATTTATTTTTATCAAGTATTTGATAGCATGATTTTTCGCGTTACCGGCCCATTTAACTAAAGTAATTCAACTAAAAACAATTCGTCTAAAAATCAATTCTACTGAAACAATTCAACTAACTACAATTTGACTAAAACTCAATTCGACTAGAGCAATTTAACTAAAGTAATTCAACGTTTGAAACAAATTATTTTGGAACTCTTCGACCTGATTGGCTACGTAGAGATGCACTATTTGAAAGAGAATTGTGGAATTTTTACGAAGAGGCTCGAACCAAAGGACATAAAACAAACAATATTTCAGAGGGCTTCAATAATGCACTAAACAAAATTATAAAAATTAGTAATCCAGATATACATATGGCAACCAATCGTCGAAGGGCTTTAAAAAAACAGCGTGAAATGGAGTTCCAATAGGAACAACTTTTAAGCCAAAAAGAAACCGGGGTGCCTCAAAGAAAAAAAATTAAAAACGCATCTGAGTATTTATCTCGTTTAGTATCTAATTTTGATAAAATGGATCCTTTCAAATATATGAAACAAATTGCAATTGTAACTAAAATTGATTTTGTAAATTAAAATTTAAAATTTATGTCTTTTCTGTTATTTTCATATTGACGTGTTACTTTTTATGTTCTTTATATTAAATAAACCTATAATATTTTATTTGATTATATTTTTTACAATGATTATAGGTTAAATAAATTCAACGTTTGTAGAAGAATCTACTTGGGTAGCGGCAATTCAACGTTTGCGGCAAACCAATTAGATTCTTCTACAAACGTTGAATTGCTTTAGTTAAATTGCTCTAGCCGAATTGAGTTATAGTCAAATTGCAGTTAGTTGAATTGGCTTAGTAGAATTAAGTATTAGTCGAATTGTTTTTAGTTGAATTGCCTTAGTTGATTTTTCGTTTTAATTGATCAAGCTAGTTATTTTTCATTTCAAATTGTATTGCTGGGGTATTGTTTTTCGTTACTATGGCTTTATGTAAATAATGTTGTTTATAAATAAACAAAACAAAAATTTATACTGAAAACTAGGTCTATTATGAAGCCATAACTCCCTCTTATAATTCCCTTGGGAATTAAGAATGTCATTATTATTTCGGTAGCTAAGGTCTAAACGACTTATAATAAATCAGTAAAACATAAACTATATAAACCAAGCTTGAATGAAACTAGTATTCAAAGGTAAACTCAAAATCCATTTATTATGGAAGACAAGTTGTTTGATGAATTTGTTGTATATGATCTGATAAGTCACAAGCAGTAAATAATACCCAAAAAGCTCTGGCAAGCTAATGCAACAACTACAGTTAATTTTTTTTTTTTAAATAGTTAAATAGTTCCATCCTTACTCTAAAACATCTGAAATTTCCAAAGAGGCTGCTTGTCGTGTTCTTGATATACTTAATTTTAAAGATTTTAAGTACGACTAAAGTTCTAATTTTCCATTATTTTTTCGAACTTCAGTTGTTAAAAGTTTTGATAATGGAAATTGTTCGGAAACATTATGAAAAATTAGAATTTTATTCGCACTTAAACTCTTTAAAATTAGGGATCTCAAGAACGCGACAAGTAGCCACTTTGTAAATTTGAAATGTTTTGGATTAAAGATAGAACTATTTTTTTATAAAACAAAAAAGTTCAAATTCAATTGATCTTTGACCCTAGCGTCATCTTAAAAAAAATAATTTTAATTTCTTTGGGATTTTTGTTTTAAATTTTTAGATATTACGATGAATTCATACGATGAGAGAATATTTCGTCAACATACTAAGTCAACATTCTAATCAACATCCTAAGTCACGAGTGTAAAGTTATTATTGATTGTTGTCAATCAATGCGAAACTTAATATCTGACGCAAGGTCAATTTGTTGCCATTTTTTTGGTTAGGAAATACAGAAAATTTTAGGGGAATTTTTAATTTGGAGGGTTTTGTGTGAGCAGTTAAGCTTAAGTACATATTAGAAATCACTTGAATTTTACAATTCGAAATAATTTTTCATTTTCTCTAAAATTCCTTTAGAAAAAATTTTTTTGTGTTTCGTGCCAGGATTCGAACTCACATGAATCAGAGGCACATGTTCAAATCCCGTGTGTCTTACACACTAGCCACAGCGGCAATGACGAACAATATTTTAATTTTCATTTTCAGGTTCAGATAATTTCAAAATTGAAACTTCATCATTTTCCATATTTACTTAAGTTGAATCTTTCATCTATGATTACATATTGAAAATTTCATTTCTTTAGGGATTTTTGTATTAAATTTCTAGATATTACGATGTATGAATTCATAGGATTAGAGAATATTTAGTCAACATCTTAAGTCAACATTCTAATCAACATCCTAAATAACGAGTGTAGAGTCATTTTTAATTGTTGTCAATCAATGCGAAACTTAATATAATATCTTTATAATTACTTTACACTCATGACTCGTGATGTTGATTAGAATGGTGACTTAAGATGTTAACGAAATATTCTCTCATCCTATGAATTCATACATTGTAACATCTAGAAATTTAATACAAAAATCCCAAAGAAATGCAATTTTCAATATGTAATCATAGATGAAAGATTCAACTTAAGTAAATATGAAATATGATGAAGTTTCAATTTAGAAATTATCTGAACATGAAAATTAAAATATGGTTCGTCATCGCCGCTGTGGCTAAGTTGTGTAAGACACACGGGATTTGAACATGTGTCTCTGATGAATGTGAGTTCGAATCCTGGCACGAAACACATAAAAAAAATGTTCTAAAGGAATTTTAGAGAAAATGAAAAGCTATTTCGAATTGTAAAATTTAAGTGATTTCCAATATATACTTAAGCTTAATTGCTCACACAAAACCCTCCAATTTTTTTTAATATTTGGCTATTATTTTGAAAACGAACATCGAAAAAAAAAAAAAACTATTTTTTAAAAATCTGAAATTTTGATATTTTGTTGGTATTGACGAAAGGAAAAAAGCGATTTCTGCTTTTATTTTTTGTGTACTCTGAATCGGAGTTATGCGCGGTTGAATTTTCGAGGCTTTTTCACGTAGTTATGGTAATGGTGTCAATGTTTTGTGGCACAAATTTCATCCGACTTAAGTATATTTTTGCAAGTAAAAAGGAAAATAATTGAATAAGTGAAATAAGTAAGTTTAAAATTAATAGCTTTTCTCTTTTCCGCTAGGCGGCGCGTAAAACCTTGGTTTACTTCAAAGCTCATATCTCAAAAAGTCCCTTTTTTTGTTGTGCTTTTCACAAATTTTAAAGTAAACATATGCAGCTATGAAATTGAGAAATAAAAGGTCAGCAATTCAATATGGATTTTTTCTTACGATTTTTTAAAGTTTGGTATATGAAAAATTCACATGTGTTTTTTATTAAGTTAATAATCCTGTACTAAATGTGGATCTAATAAATTAAACATTTCATATTTTAACACCTGCAATAAATTTGAACCATTTTCTGTGCGGTTAAATGGTTAAAAACTTATTAAAAATTAATTTAAGTTAAGTGGTAAAATAAAGGAATTTAAATTATTAAAAGGGTCCGCAAAATGTTTATTCATTTTAAAAAATGTCTATTCAGCCCCTTTTTCCTAATTAAAATCTCATTAGAGACTCATAATTTTAACATTTAAAATTTCTAATGAAGCCCACAAACGGTTTTTGACCAAATTATGCTTGCATCCAATCAAAATATATTAAATTGTACCTACCTAATTTTACCTGATTCTACCTATGTCAAAACTATGTAAAGGGTATATATACATTGATGTGATTGCCTCATAGCAAGTATATTCAAAAATATTTAGAAGACATAACGTTTAGAAAAGATAATAATAGAAATGCCTTTCAAATTGTGCTGTAACTTGTACGGTCTCAAAAATCATAAGCGGACATCAAAAAATGTGAAACTGGTCACACCAGCTGTTATTCAAAAAGGTGCGACCCTAAATTTTACTTTGCGTCATGACCAGTTTATATGTGAAACATGTCGCACTTATATCTATAAAAATAAGGTAAATTTATTTATTTTATTAAAATGAATAAAATTTAAAGTCTTTTCTCGTTTCGTTCAAAGTATTATCATTTCGATATTAACATGAAATTAATTATTTCTTTGACAGGCAGCGCTAAAAATCATATAATAGTTGTTTTCGGATCAATATTTTCCATAATTTCAAATCTGTGAAATAAAATAATAGCGAAATCCGGTTTTCGCGGGTAACGAAATCCGAAATTCGACGTCCACGCCGTGCTGCTTGGGTAATGCTGACAGAATTAGCTGGTGTATTGGAGAAAAGCAGAGTAAAAACTGCTTAGTCAATGACGCTACATCACGGTGAATTGGCGCCTTACAACCAATGCGACTCAAGCGTCTGTTATCCATGTCAGGGGCGGCTTGGAGTGGGCGTCTGTCTTGAATCAAGTGGCTCGCTAAATAAACGTGTAAAAAGGTTGTTTCTGGTGACCTTAATATGCAGAACGGACACATTCACGACAATTTGGGTTGGGCCTAAGGTTAACACCCTAACCCCGGAAAAAAACTAATATGTTAAATTAGGTTATCAGAAAGAGATCAGACCCGGACACAAACACAGAATTTTACCTGGACGTGAAAAAGGACCAGACTACCGAATCGGAACGTGGAACGTGCGCAGCCTGAGCGCTCCTGATGCTCTTATAAGTCTAGAAACAGAGGCTGAGAGGTATAGGATGAATATTATTGCTCTACAAGAAATTAGACAGCCGATTATCAGAAAACAAGATCTGGATAGTCACTCTCTATACTGTAGTGGTCATCCTTCTCGAAGAGAATTTGGAACTGGCTTTCTTGTTGGTGCACGCATACAAGAAGCCGTGATGAAGTTCATCCCGGTCGGTGAGAAGATCTGCTACCTACGTGTACGTGGTACATATAACAATATTTCTCTTATTGCCATGCATGCACCTACTGAGGCTAAGACCGTCGACGAGAAGGATAATTTCTACATAGCACGAGGAAGAGGTTATGAAACAAATGCCCACACGCGACTTCATTATGGTTCTTGGTGACTTTAATGGACAGGTTGGAAGACATATCTCTTATGGAAATGTGGTGGGCCCCAACAGTCTGCATTTGAATTTAAATGATAATGGTGAGAGAATGACTGAGTTTGCATTATCAAATAATTTGAGAATTGCCAGTACGTTCTTTCCGCATCGATCGATTCATAAACAGACTTGGGTCTCACCGAATGGAAACACTCGAAATCAAATTGATCACTTTCTAGTAACAGCACGTTTCTTTTCGAGCGTTCGGGATGTGCGATCCTTTAGAGGTGCATACATTGGAAGTGACCACTTCCTTGTATGTGCAACGATAAGGTTCCACTTCCCAAATCCTGGCATTCCAAAATTCAATCAACGGAAACGTTTTAACATCTCATCATTAAAGAATTCTGAAACAGAAGAGAGATATTAAATCCATATTGCCGAAACATTGGAGAAATCAGAAACCATTAATGGAGACGTCGATAAGTCATGGTATTTGCTCAAAGATGCTGTTTTAAGCGCTGCTGAGGGAATACTTGGACGACCACAGAACCACTCCCAGAAGCCATGGATGGATCAAGCATGCCTTGAAGCTATTCAATACAAAAGAGATTGCAATCTGAAGTGTCTACAAGGACGCAACACCAGGTCCACGAAGGAGAACTATAAACTGGCAAGACAAGCCGTTACAAAGCTATGTAGACGAACGAAGAGAGAATGGTGGAAGAGACAGTGTGAGGAGATTGAAAGCTTCAATAAGGAACATCAATCGCTCAACTTTTTTCAACAGGTTAAAACCTTAAAGAAGGGCCCTCAAACTAGATCGACTGCTATTCAAAACGAAGACGGGGAGCTACAAGAACACCTTAAAAATATTTTAGATACTTGGGCCGCTTATTTTGAAAATCTTCTCAACTTAAGTGACTAGCAACAAGTCAGACGACGAGCAAAGCATATTCGTGCATCAAAGGTACATGTAGACGAATCAACCAAAGAGGAATTCGAAGCGGCGCTGTCAAAATTAAGACGCAATAAAGCACCTAGTATCGACGATATAACATCCGAAATGATTGTACATGGTGGCGAAACTCTATCCCTAAGATTGTTTGAACTTGTTCAAATGATCTGGAGGACTGAAACCATGCCACAGGACTGGAACACAGCTATGCTGATACCAATCCATAAAAAAGGTAATCGCCTACAATGTGCAAACTACAGAGGAATCGCCCTCCTCTGCACAGCATATAAGATCTTTTCCTACATTTTTCTATCCAAAATCAATCCTTTTGCTGAACAACTGTTTAAAGAATATCAGTGTGGTTTCCGGCGGGGCCGAGGTACCACGGATGCACTTTTCTCGATAAGGATGATTTTGGAAAAGTGTCGAGAGTTCAACATACCTGTGCACCAACTTGATTTCAGGCTGGCCTACGACTGTCTCGAACGAGAGACTGTATGGTCTGCTCTGGTGTCAATGGGAATTCCTGGTAAACTGGTATCACTATGCAAAATGACAGTACAGAGCTCTCAATGCTGTGTACGAGTAGAGAATGAGATATCAAAGTTTTTTAAAGTCGACTCCGGTTTAAGACAAGGTGATGCTATCTCTCCTATACTTTTTAATCTAGCCTTGGAATATGTGTGCCGTCAAAAGAAACTACCGACTAATAAAAATATTTTGTCAATAAACCCAGTACAGATGATTGCTTACGCTGATGATGTTGTCATCTTCGGCCGAAGTGAAGCTGTTATGAGTGAGACTTTCTAGTCGCTTGAGAGTGGTGCTAGGAAAATTGGTCTGCAAATTAACTATAATAAAACCCAACATATGAATATCAAGAGAAGCTGAGAAGAAAGATTTGATGTGCGGCGATGAACGAATTGAGGGAGTTGAATCTTTTAAATATTTGGGATCAATGCTTGACTCAAACAACAGCATACTTACAGATATAACAGCTCGAATTGCTGCAGGTAATCTTTCTACTCAATTAAACCTCTCCTTGGATCACTGTATGTATCAACTAACACCAAGCTCAAGTTATACAAGACATTGATTAGACCGGTTGTGATGTATGGGTCACAAACGTGGACCCTTACACAAAATGACGAATCCCATTTAGCGTAAGATCTTACGCTACATTTTTGGTCCACTTAAGACAGACGATGGGGAGTATAGAACCCGGTATAACTTTGAGATCAGAGACCTTCTTGAGGGTCCTGATATAATAGGTTATATCCGTTCTAATAGGATTGCTTGGTTTGGGCATGTTCTACGAGCCGATTCTCAGTCTGGAATGATTAGAAAAATGTACGTTAGTACCCCAGGGAGTTATCGACCGCGAGGTAGACCACGACTACAATGGGAGACTGACGTAATAAACGACCTTGAAAAAATCGGCTGCCACATTATGTCACTGTTGCGAATGACCGTGGTGAATATTCAAAGCTGATTAGCCTGGCAACGCTCCTACATGGAGCATGAACGCATTAAAAAAAAAAAAAAGAAATAAAATAATGATTAACAAAAACTACTATTTGCGTATTTCTCTTTCAATATGAGTTGACATCTGCATCACAAAATGAAAAGACCGATTTAAACACAGTAAAATAGTGTTACATCATTACGAAGTAAAATTTAGAGTACATTTAATTAACATTCAATTCAGGGGATTTTTACGACAACTGTAATATTTTCTTTTTATTTAAAGAAATGTTTCGTGGCAGTTTAGTTTTCTATAGTTATTGTGTTGTTTTCTTCTTTTTTCATTTTTTCTATTTTCCGTTGGTGATTGTTGTACCATGTGTTTATTTTTAAAGGAATTAATATGTTTTTTCTCCATATTTTTGTTTGATTTAGACCAGTGAAAATAGCTTTTGTGAAGTAAAAATTAGTAACAGCATGAAAACTATTGGATAGGGAAGAAAATATTTCGCAAATGATGGGAAACAGAAATTAAAGGTGATTTGAATTACGATGGTGAAATGGAGTGAGCTTTTAGGGGTAGAAAATGGTTTTTCACAATTTTCATTGCAATTAGACCTGCTATCGAAAAAAGTTTAAAATAAAGTTGTAGGTAATAAAAAGGTCTATAACTTTTATTTCCACCATTTTTTCACATAACCTAAAATTTGCCGTGAAAATAGAAAAAACCGAGAAAAAAAGGTCTTTCCGTTTTTAATTTTTATCTCCCACAAAATTTTTTTTTGTCAAAAACTTCTCTTCGGAAATCTTTTTTGAAAAAGGACTAAGTCTATTAAACAAGGGATTAAAATATGCACCCACCTCTAAGTTTGCTCCCAAGGAAGATATAATTGCTAACATGGAAACTTTCATAAAAAGAATGGAAACAATCGAAAAACAAAACATCAGGTTCAACACCAAAAACGTATTATCAAAACAGAATAAACTAAAAAACCACATCGATCCACTCAGAACAAGAAATAATTAAAAAACTGAAAGCTAAACCAGTAGTCTACATTAAAACCGACAAAGGGAACTCCCTAGTAATAATGGATCAAGAAAACTACGCGAAAAGAGTAAACCCAATGATAAATGAAGAAACAAACATTCAAAGTATTTACAACAATAGAAACACAAGGAATCCACTACCAAAAATGATTCACGAAGGTAGCGAAGAGTAACAAAAAAGATAGAAGAAGAACTTAAGATCCCATATTTACATCTGAAATTAAAAGTTAGTAACCTAGCTGAAAATTCCCTTTCCATTCCATTCTATGCACTGCCTAAAATTCATAAACCTGGTCAAAAGATGAGACCTATTGTATCAAATATCTCAACACCAACGGAGAAGATGGCATATTGGCTAATTGATGAACTTAACCATATATGTTCGGTAAAAACTCAAAAGAGCTCGTAACCCAAATAAAAGATATCGAGTTGAAGGAAAAAGATGTAATAGTTTCATTCGATGTAACAGCGTTGTACTCAAACGTTCCAGTGGATATAGCAATAAACTACCTAGAAGACCATCTGAAAACGCAAAATATGGCGGCAGCTAAAATAAGGATTATAAGAAAAGTAGCTGAGACATGCATGAATCAAAGCTATTTCCAATTCAGAGGAATTGAAAATTTATAAACAAAACAGAATTTTTAAACCATTCATCAGCAATGTTTTTCTTTCTCCTTTGGAAAAAGATCTTCAAGCTACATCATCGTTATTCCCAAGTCTGGAAGGATTAGTGGAAGGATATGTGGACGATTTTTTTGCTGTCATCAAACGAAAAGACATTACAGGTACATTAAACCTACTAAACAGCCGATAGGCGACAGTCAAGTTCACGATAGAAGAAGAAGAAAATGGAAGTATAACTTTTCTTGATATTAAAGTGATAAGGAATGGCAGCAAAGTAAAATTTGGAATTTAATGAAAACCAACAAACACCATGAGATTTATTACTTCGGATTCATTCCACAACGGTTGCCACAAGAAAGCAGCGTTTAACTCACTAGCCCACCGACTATACAATATTCCCATGGAATGGCAACTGTTACAAGATGAAGAGAAATATATGAAAGAAGCGACGAGAATGAATGGTTACAACGAAACATTTATCACCAACATCTTGGACAACCATAAAAAGAAGCAATAAGTACAAGCACTTACTACTTTAAGCCCCATTAAAGAGAATAAGAAAAGAATTTGTCTACCATTCTACCCGAGATTAACCAATAACATTAGCATACTACAAAAACATAAAATTCTAATGACAACAACACACCTAAGGCACAACTTTAGGCAGTATATTAGACAACTACAAAGATAAAACACCACCTACGGATAAGTCAGGAATTTATGTAATAATTTGTCAAGAATGCGACGATAAGTACGTGGGACAAACCTCGAGGAAATTCTCCACAAGATTAGAGGAACACCGGAAAGCCACCATCACAAAAAATATCAGCAAGTCAAGCATAGCACTACATATGCATGAAAATCCACAGCACAAAATAGACCGTATAAAAAAATTGGGAATTGGATGCATATGAGTCGTTGTATATAGAAAAGTATGAACCAAAGATTATTAATTGTGAGGAGAGGCAAGATATCAGAACATCGGAATTATTTAAATTAATTAAAAAACCATCCTAATTTGTCTATTAATATCTGTTATTTATGTTTGATGTTTTTTTTATCCTTTTGTTAATGTTAAATTTTACTATCCTTTCCCACCTTGCGTTACTCCTTACTTTTATCATCATTTAAAGTTTAATTTAAGAAAGCGATTACTTTTTATCCCCTTTAATAGTTTTTAGGTTTTTCCAAATTTTGTGTAATGAAGTTTCTTTTTAAGTAAATAATTATTGTAAGATCAGTTGCAAATTCCATCTCTCTGAAGATGAATTTTATTCGAAACATGATAGAGAAAATATTAATTAAAAAAGAAAAATTATTATAAATATAAAATATAAATAGTGTTTTTTTTTTAAATTGTAAAATCAACAGTAGAAATTTTGCCTCTAAGTAAAACAACATAAATATAGTGATTTTGCCGCACTTCGAAAACAAAATATAAATTTTATTTATAAATTTAATCACAAAATCAAAAAATATCTATACAAAACTTTTTGATTTCACCTGTATCCAAAATATTGATCGTCTTCAATTTTAAATTATTTACACTTAGGTTGATCGCCAAGAATAAAAAGTGAACTTAAAAAATTTGTACTAATCTAATTAATGTCATATTTCGCGGCAAAATGAATAACACTGAAGTGTAATAGATTTTAAAGAGTTCGGAATACAGGTAAATATAATTTTATATTTTTGTTTCGATATTTTAGTTAAAAAAAAAATTTCGACATTTAGGCGGAAACAAGAATCTACAGTCATAATTTAACCAACCTATGTACTACTCACTTAAATACTAAATCGACGTGAGTTACACAAATCTCTTGGATTTGACAGAAAGCCATAACTTTAACCCTGGGAAATTAAGATTCGGAAAAAAAAATTTTGTTTATCAACATTCATTAAATAACTCTAACGGCATGATAAAAAGTCGTCTTTTATAAACTCATTTTGTAAACCTTTACTATTATAACTAATGTATCATGCAGCATAATAATAAAAGTAAATATTCACATTACAAGAAAAAACACTACTATCAATTCTGCAGACATTTTTATTTCATGTTTCATTTTCCGTAAAAATGCTAAATCATCAATGTTCATGGTACATACACATAACTTTATTTTTATCATATTTTCATTTGATTTAGGAAAACATATAATTTTCCTAAACATTTTATAAAAACATAGTAAAGAATTTAACAATAAAACAACCTTGGCTGTTTTTACTTTAGTAGAAAAGTAATAAAAAATGTTAACTTGACGTGAGATTTGCTGTTTGAGAAAAAACTTGATTTTTTGTGAATTCAAACATTAATTTAAATGATTTACTCATTTTTAGAGCTTTCATGTTATTCATTATTGGACTTAAGTTTACTTTATCAAATTAGATATGCATGTAAAGTTTTACTTGGCTTACTAAAGCTTAATTGTGTGTACTCATATCTCTCCAAAACTTACAAATTGTCTCATATTAGAAAAAGTTCTAAAAGAAAATTGGCTTTTCACTTCTTTAGAATTTTGTTGACCTTTGAAAACAAAAGAGAAGAAAAGCTAAATAGTATTAAAAGGTAAATGGTATCATTTGACTTTATTAACGCAAGTAAATAAAATATATAAATGTTATATTTCCTTTTTTTAAGGAAAATGAATTTCCCTGTTTTGTCTATTTTGTTACTGAAAAGAATAATACCTTATGGAAGACACAAATGGTGATTTATTATTATCAGATCTTACGTGTATTAAACTTAGCAAAAAGATTTTTCTTTTAAGCAAACAATAATAATTACAATAAAGAAAACGAATACATTTTACTGTAATATCCTTTTATAAAGATGAACAAAAGAATATATTTTGATCCTTTTTTAGGTAGATTTCATATAAAAATCTACCAATTGCAATGGGCTTCATCTCGGAATTTCGGAAAAAATTTTGTGCCAAACGACTATATATGATAAGCGGAGACGAAAAAACAAAAAAAAAAAATTTATATATATATATATATATATATATATATATATATATATATATATATATATATATATATATATATATATATATATATATATATATATATATATATATATATATATATATATATATATATATATATATATATATATATATATATATATATATATATATATATATATATATATATATATATATATATATATATATATATATATATATATATATATATATATATATATATATATATATATATATATATATATATATATATATATATATATATATATATATATATATATATATATATATATATATATATATATATATATATATATATATATATATATATATATATATATATATATATATATATATATATATATATATATATATATATATATATATATATATATATATATATATATATATATATATATATATATATATATATATATATATATATATATATATATATATATATATATATATATATATATATATATATATATATATATATATATATATATATATATATATATATATATATATATATATATATATATATATATATATATATATATATATATATATATATATATATATATATATATATTAGACTGGTCGTTAAAAACTAAATTTTCCGAGACGCCCCCTAGAAAAATTCTTTGTGGTCAAAAAACCACAATGGCATTATTTTTTTTTTTTTAAATCAAAAGAACACGTGCCGCAAAATCGTCGAAGTTGAATTTTTGAAAAATTCGTAGATTTTTTCAAATATCTCATAAAATATGCAGATGTCAAAAAAAATCACATAATCATTTTTGTAGAAAATTTAATTCTCTACAAAAAAGGTGCATGTCATTTTTTCCCGAAAACGTATAGTTCTCAAGATATTTTGAAAATGAACTTGTAAGTTTTCGTAATTTTTAAAAAACATAAAAAATAAAGATGATGGAAAAGTCCTAATTTTTTTCTTATGCTATAGAATGAAATGTATAAAAAAATAATCGTGACAAAAAAAATTAAAATTAGTACTTTTTCGTCGAAATTTTCATCATTTGGTTTTACGAGTTTTGAAGAATTTCAAGTTTTATTTCAAAATATCATCAGAAATATAGGTTTTAGGAAAAAAATGACTTGAACCTTTTTTGTAGAGAATTACATTTCCTACAAAAAAGATTATGTGATTTTTTTTGACATCTGCATATTTTATGAGATATTAACAATTTTATCAAAAAATAAACTTCGATGATTTTGCGGCACGTGTTCTTTTGACTTAAAAAAAAAAAAATTAGTTCCGTTGTGGTTTTTTGACCACAAAGAATTTTTCTAGGGGGCGTCTCGGAAAATTTAGTTTTTAACGACCAGTCTAATATATATATATATATATATATATATATATATATATATATATATATATATATATATATATATATTTGTTGAGGTAGATCGGATTGTTGAGGTACTTGTCTGCTCTAATAATATCTTGGACAAGTTCGTGAATCAGCAAAATCCGACACGTGGTTAAGAAACTAGAGGCTTTTTTCTGAAAAAAATTGATTTTTTAAAACCGTTATAACGGCCGTTTGGATACTAATATTTCAAAAAATTTAACAAATTTAAAATCTTTGAAATGTTTTTTTTCAATTTGTTTTAAAAATAGACCTCTGCAGCTAGAGGTTCCTGAGTGAACGGCTCCAACAAAAAATTTTGCAAAAAAAAATTTTTTTTTGAAACAACCGGCACTCTCACGGTCGCATTTGTGAGGCCAGATCAAAAAACCTTTTCTAAAAATGTGCGTTTTATTAATATCTTAGACAAGATCGTAAATCAGCCCAATCCTCCAACACATAGTTAAGAAACTAGAAGCTTTATACTAGAAAAAAACTCTGTTGTTTAGATCCATTATAACGGCCGTTTGGATTCTAATATTTTTAAAAACTACATAAATTTAGAATCTTTGAAACCTTTTTAATCAGTTTCTTTCAAGAAAAAGACCTCTGCAGTTGGAAGTTTCTGAGTGAGCGGCTCCAACAAAAAAGCTTGTAAAACACAAAATGCGTTTGAATCAACCGGCGCTCTCACGGTTGCGTTTGTGGAGCCAGATCAAAAAACCTTTCTTAAAAATGTGTGTTTTATTAATATCTTGGACAAGTTCGTAAATCAGAAAAGTCTGACTCATGGTTAAGGAACTATAGGCTTTATACTAGAAAAAAAAGTGTTTTTTTTAATCCGTTATAACGGCCGTTTGGATACTAATATTTTTAAAATCTTCATAAACTTAGAATCTGTAAAAACATTTTAATCCGTTTCTTATAAATATAAAACTCTGCAGTTAGAGGTTTTTGACTTGTTGGCTTCAACAAAAAAGTTTGCAACAATCCCCAACTACAATTTCCAAAAACCTTATAACAGTCAATGTCAACCTTATAACAGTCAAACAAATAAAAGATTTGAATAGAAGAAATTAATTTTTTTTCTTAGAAATAAACTATTTTGATATTTTGCAGCAATTGCACGACATATGATACAGAGTAGGTTTGTGTAATAAATTGTCACACACATGTTCTGTGGTAGATTTGATATTTGTTTGTTGCAAAATTGGATAGATATAATTTTGCTTGTAGGTAGCTAATTTTCTTTTTAAAATTTGTTCGATATCTGTTTGAAATTAGTTTGTTTTGTTCAAACTAATCTGATACTTCAGATTCTACTGGCACACAAAACTGTCTGATCTTGAAATCTACCTATTTCTAGCGGATATACGTGCCGCTTGGACTTTTTTCCTCTTGTGGTGGTATAATTTCTGTGGCATAAAAGGAGAAATATGAACTGAAAGCTACGAATTCATTCGATCTGTTTTACTTTTTTTTGTCATCAATATTTTGGAAAACCAAAACAATTTTTTTTTACAAAGAAAAACTAAAAGGATATTTTTTCTTTTTATTTTGTCTGTATTATTTTTATGACAATGGAAAAAAATGATATACAAACAACCATAGCATGATGAAAGAACTTGCACTAAACGTGTTTGTAGCAAAGATTTAATCATTACCAACTGATGTATCATTTTTCTAATATCGTTATACAAAGCAAATTTGTCATTGCAGACATCGTTTAATATACGAAGGTTGTAGGTGCGAACAAATTGTCGTTGAATTTAATCGTATATTTGAATTCATTAGAGTTAAACAGGAGCTACAACGACCCTCACAACTTTGTTCAATTCCGTTTAAAATCTAATCAATTGTTAATCAAATAGAAAAGAATAATAAACCAAAATTTCATAAGAAACACAAAAAAAACCCTTCGGCTGCAGGTGAAGATAAAAAGATAAGCAAAAAATTAAAATTAAATTTAAAAATTGTAGCTAAGATGTAGAATTTTTGGAGCCCTACAGTGTCAGGAAAGAAGCTAGTTCTACAAATTGATTGTTTAAATTCTTAAAATATATTTTCTCACAAATGTTTTGCAGTCTATTCTTTTATTTTTCTATGTCATACATGTAAAACAATTCTGAAAAAAATGCCTGATACAAAATGTGCGCCATACCGTGCACATATCGTAGAACGCCTAAAGCCGCAATTAGACTATTGCAGAACTCTGCAATATTCGTGCAATATTCGTGCAATGGTAGTGTAAACGGTTCGCAATATTATTGTCGATGAGAAACAATGAGCATTGCAATATTCATTGCAGTCATTGCACGTTTTATTGCATTCCCAATGTAAACTCTTAGCAATGAAATATTGACAAAGATTCTGGCAATGAAAAATATTGCAAACAGGCTTACAATATTGTTGCTGTCATTGCATTTTGCCATTGCCATTTTGATGAAAATTGTTAAGTTTTGTTGTTGTGTCAATTACAAAATAATTGAGTGTCGCTCAACTAAAAATAATTCTATATAAAAATAGTTTTAAAATAATTGTATTTTGTAGGTATATTTTAATTTTATTATAAATATATTAGGAACATAGTGTATTTGTTATTAAAACAAATTAAGTCATATTAAATAACAATTAAAATATCGCACCCCAAATTAAATATTGCACCCCATTAAAATATCGCACCCCACATTTGCATTCTAATAGAAATAAATAAAATTTATTTTTTTGTAATTTTACTAGCAACTTTTGTTTTAATACCTACCCTGCCGAGTAATCTTGCAGGAAAATTATATAAAAATTATATAGGAGCTTACATGATCATTTCTTGTAGAGAATTAGGACAAGAAGTTTACAAGATCATACAAGATCATACAAGATTTACATAGGATCTTTTATAGTTCAAGTAAGATCCTAACAAAAATTCCTACAAGAATTTTTGCAAGGGTAGGAACTTACATGATCATGATCATTTCTTGTAGAGAATTGAAACAAGAAGTTTACAAGATCATACAAGATTCATATATGATCTTTTATAGTTCATGTAAGATCCTAACAAAAATTTCTACAAGAATTTTTGCCAGGGTAGTTAATTGAAGTTGTTTTATTTTAGGCTCTAATCCGAGTAACAAAGGAGGTACTTCGAATTATTTTAAAACGTTTAGTTTTACACTCGTTTCTACTAGACACAGGATATCACTCCTTCTTTTTTAGTGAGATAAGAGTATTGACTATTAAACTGTAAACTACACGATTTCACGAACTAACTTTTATATTTTTGTTGTTTTTTTAAAGAAAATGTCGTGATTTTGTATTTAATAGATAATTTTATATAAAATATTTGAAATTAGTTAAATTTATATTTTTTATAGTTTTAAATTTGAAAAAAAATTATACATATATACTTGAATAAAAATTGAAATAAATATTTACCTGCAAGTACTCGTCTTACAATTTTTCATAGATCGCATTGCATATTTCCTCAATTATATGCTGAATGGACGCTTTGGACATTTAAAAAGGGTACATGAGAGCAATGTATGAATCACCGGTGGCCAGAAAACGGAAGGTTACTGCCAATCTTTCCACAGCAGTAATTGCCTTTCGGAGTTGCGTGTCTTTTTTTTTCGATGAGTGGGCGAACCAAGTAGAGTAAATTATCAAAGTCGTCTGCACTCATTCGCAAAAAGTTGTTGAATAGCTCAGGGTCATTTTCCCGCAACATTGTGTCCAATTTCCAGAAAAAACTAGACCCTCTATCCGCATACAATTCACGAACCCATTTTGTTCTGTATTTTTTTGGTTTTTTTGGTTCCTCTTCGTCCATTAACAACAATTCATAACCACACGTAATAACAGCACAAGCTAAACAACACCCAATTGTATTTTCCATCACAATATTTCACCCAATAATTACAATTGTGAAAATGGCAAAAGAACAATTTATTGTTTTTGTAAACGCGTACAACCTTAATAATGACAGCACGACAACTGAACATATTTTTAATTTTTCTTGTTGAAAAAACAATACAGTTTACAGATATCCACCTATATGAAAACAATGACAACTGCAATGATATTTGCAATGAGTTTTTGACAAAAATATTGAAATAGTGTAAACAGAAGAAAATTCATTGCAGAAAAGTTTAGCAATGAAGACATTGCAAACCATTGCAATGAATTCGCAATGACATTGCCGCAATAATATTGTACTAAAATTCGTAAGGTGTAAACCATTGCATGTTTCATTGCTCATTGCAGTCATTGTTCATTGCACCATTCTGCAATAGTGTAAAGGCGGCTTAAGGCCATATACGCCAGTGGCGTCATTTCACCAAAATCTTGGGGGGGGCGAGAATTTAAATGACATAAAAAGATTTTTTTCGTAAAACATAACATACACATTTTTATACACACATATATTTAAAAGCATTTAAATGCATGGACTAAGAAATACAAATAAAATGATTTTGAGCTACCTCGGTTACTCTGCTAGATCTTTGTCTTCTGTTGTTGTTTCATTGAAGCGAATGTCGCAAAGTTCTGCAAAATCCCTTCATTTGTTAAAAATAATTTTAAATTTAGTATCATCTCTGCATTGTTTAAGCATCAAGAAAGTAGTTTTAATTAAAGCGTTTGTTCTAGAAATTATTATATCTTTGCTTTGTCACTGTTCAGAGAGTGAATTTGTAAACGACAGCAGATCGTGCAGCATAAAAAAAAGGATGGTTTTTCTATACGATCCCAGGCATCCCGGGATTTAAAATTTATGAGTCACGTAGTCCCAGGATCCATAAAACACCACGGGATTGCAATCCCTACGTGACTCCTCTTATGTCGAATCGTTTTTTTGTTTGTTTGTTTGTTTTCCTTTATTTGTCTCAGAGAGAAAGAGTTATGTCTACCCTAAACTGACCAGAGCCAAATCGTTAAAATTTGGGACAAAATGCAAACATTTTTCCAAATACTAGCTAATTAGAATTTCTATTGCGAGAAAGTGGGACGGTGAAAACGTGCTAACTAGATTGTGCATAAATTTACTATTTAATGCTTTCCTTTACTATTTGTTTACTATTTAATTCTACAAAAAATTCTTTTATTTTAATTGGACATTTTTCAACCGTTAGGAAACGTGTTTACAGTGGTTCGTACATTTTCAAAATTCTTTTTAGTGCTGGCATTACATCCAGTCAGCGAGTTTCACTGTATGTATCCAGTAAGTTGGTTATGTTTGACATTACTTTTGCCGCAGAACTCCTTCAACTTAAACCAGTAAAGACAGTAAAATATCCAAATTTTTTTAACCCTGCCATTTAAATCAGCAGCACTTCTTATTGCATTATTTAGAATACGGGCTGCGGATCCAATACCCAGTACATTCTGATTCAAATTCGCGTTTAGCTTGCTTTTATCTTTTCACCCCTTGACGTGACACCACTAAAATTGGTGTTCGTGTTATCAGCGCAAATTGCAACTAGTTTTTTGTCAATGTTAAATAACAACAAGAAAACAAAATAACAACAAAACTTGTTAATCTACTGGAGCTGGCGGCTTATAGCAACGCTTTTTTACGTTTATCTGTATCTATATGTCTTTTAATATCATAATGTCCACTGTTAATTTGCAAATTCACTCCGACTGGTAATACAATAAACTTTTGCGTCGTTATTTTTTGATTTTTTTTACAAAAGGATAGTCCAATTCAATATCGTATGAGAATTTACGTAAACGTTTTCTATCCGTCTTGATTTGCAGGAGAACTTTTTAAATATAATTTTAAAAATTAGTATAAATTTACCTTTTATAGTAGCTTAAAACTTCTGTTACACAAGTAAAGACTGCAAAACAATTGAAACAATTTATTTTAATTTTACTAAATAATTAATATCTTTTCTGTATTCTGTAAGTATAAGAGGTATATAGTATACCTCACGTTCTATCTTTTGCAAATCTATACCATTTATTAAGATTTTATGCTGTTTACTTTGTTTGTTCTTTATTGAGAAAAAAAATTAGAAATTAGAAAGTAATAATTTTACTTTTGAGCTACCTAGTTAAAGTGTGTTTAAACAGAGTTTGAAACGCTACTTATATCACTCCTTTACTTTGTTCTTTCAGAGTGCGTAACTTAAAAAAAATATAACACTCCCACACAGAGGAGTGAAAATAGTAAAATATCATTCTTGCTACTAAATTGAAAAAAAATATTTTCTTTCAAATACTCAAAATTTTTATTTTTGCTTCAAATTTGATGCTTTCCAACGTAAAATGCTTCGAATGATTCGTTCAATTATTCATGTATTGTTAGAAAAATGAATATAAAGGATAACTAATTTTGTTCTTTTGCAAATCGAATAAAAGAACAGGAAAATGTAATCTGTTCCAAAGGAGTAAAATCGAAAAAACAAAAATTTTACTTTTTCGAATAAAGTAAAATTGTAAACTCTGGTTTGAAAATTTAAATGTTTATGAATTTATACGGAAAACTGCGTCTTTCTAAGTAAAATATTTTGTATTTTATTTTTCATAATATACTTTCGATCTCTCGTATATACACCAGGGAGATGTTTCTATAAACAAAGAAACCTTTTCGCTGAGGTAGATGTGTTAGACATCAATAGATATTTGCAAAATAAAATGTAAATTATTGAAGTGAAAAAAACTGAGTTTAGTATTTCTAAGAAAATTATAGTTAAAACACTATTTAGTAAAAAAAATATTGCACTGGTTTGTTCTCTCAATATAGTTGAATCAACATATACATAAGATCATACAAACTGTAATAAAAAACTGTGAAGTCATTGCTTTGACTAAGATATTGCGCAAACTGTACGTAGGTAGATATAACGTTTTTTGATTATTTCGATAATGCGGGCAAATGTGGTGGAAATATTTGTTTCGTGGGACGCTTCGTGAGACAAATTTCTCCGTGGGACAACGCAACGAAATGTGGAACATTTCCACGCAGCGTGGGACGTCTGGGCAGTTTACTACCCATAAACGTGCGTAAATTTTTCATTTGATTCGAAATTGTACAATTATTGCGGACTTCTTTTAAATCTATAAGAAAAACCTACCACAAAAAAAAATAGTTTCTCCCTCCCTGTATAAAAAAATGAACAAAGATTGACGTTTAGGATACATTTTAAATTTTATTATAACCAACCAAACATATAATTTTGCTATTTTATGAATTAAAAATTATAGTCCATATAGCGAAATGAATTTGTCAGCAAGGTTTCATAACATATTTTGAAAATATTTACATAACTTAATTTGTTCGTGTTGTTAGAAAATATTGCTTGTCCATTATAAAACATTCACTATTATAAAATCACTGGAAATAACACAAAAAATTTAAATTATTCCCGTAATTATTTTCATTCATTTTATAAAAATTAGCACAACTATCAAGAAAACTTTAGATATGTTATAGGATTTTACATTTAGAATTGTTTTTAATTTATTGTTTTTAAAAAAGTTGTAAAGTTTGTACAATATGATATAGATAAAAAACAGGGCCAAACAGTCAGGGTTCTCAAAATAAGTGGGGTATGGAGGGATCAGTTTTTATTGTTTAAAATTTTTTTTTTTATTTTTGATCTACGGGTGTGACAAACCCGCGTACTCCAGTCCCTGCTATTGACATACGAGTTAACGTGAGATATCACATACCACTGGCAATAGCAGTGAGATATCACTAGCCAAGGTGACGTTTTAGGGGTGGTGGCGGATGAACTGTCTTCAGTCAACGGTAGCACTCTCAATCTTAGCTGTGAAATAATCCTTGATGATAAGACGCTATTGCTTCCTTGAAGAAACGAGCCTTCATATAACTATGTGTGGGCTTTAATCATTAAGAAAGATGGTGCGTCAAAGGATCAAGGAATAGGCAGCCGGCTAGATTATTGGCAACTACATTTTTGTTTTGTTTCAGCAAATTTTTGCCAAAATTTGCTATTTACTTTTTAATCTACTTTTATTTTCTTTATTCTATCATAAAATATTGGCCTATGTCATATTTTGTCAGTGATAGGATTTTTTGTTTAGTTATCCATTCTTTAACAAAAAATATAAAAAAATAAAACAAAGGAAGATTTACGTCCATCAACACCTTCGAACGTATGTTGTTGTGGGACCTTGGTCTTAAGAGGTTTTTAGGTGTTATTGTGACACATATTGTAATTCCTACTACACAACACATTTTATTAAAAAAAAAAATAATTAGGTTGTGTTCTCCTGCATGTACTTACTTTTAAGTTTATATAAATTACCAATGGCCAATAACGATTGAAATTTGAATGTTAAATACTGCACTATGAACTCTCGAGGAGCCCTATACTAATGAAATATTTTGTTTCCTCTGGCTCAGACACGAATATCTTCGAACAAAACACAATCGTTTTTTAAAAGCGGTAATGTCGCGCACCTTATAGTACGATAGAATTTTGTCAAAATACGCACCCACGGCGTTTTTGGAAGAACGATCGTGTTTTGTTTATAAAACTGATTTTATCAGAAGATTAGAAGCAATTCGACCGCCTTTCATATCGGCGGCGCTCTAGTCCTTGATACAAAGAACGATAACGGTTTGAATATTGCGATGAACTGTACTTTAGTCGGGCCAAAATAATATGTAACGTAATAATTATATTATCAGATATATTTCAATTAATAGTATGCGATAAAATTGGTATAGTAGTTAAGTAAATCTTCTAGAAATTAGACGAATTTACAAAATAACCGTGCATTGAAATTTTTATAGTGTATAATTCTACCACGATTGGATGGTTTTATTGAATCGATGTATTGAATTATTGATAGTATCAGATCCTTGGGGGGGCCAATGCCCCCCCCCCAGCCCTACCCAATTGACGCCCCTGATATACGCACACATATTTTAGACCCTAGTATTATGAATAATAGTGGTAATAATAATAAACAAAAAAAGAATGAATGGAAGAATAAAAACGCATGTTTACGTATTATGAAAAGGTTGGTTTCACTTATTTTTTTATGAAATAATACTTTCGTAATATTAAATTGATGAATTTGAATTTATTTTCATGTTAAATTATGTGGAAAAATTTTTTTTTGACGGTAGTGAAAACAAAGACAAAAAACAAACGGTACTTTGAATAATTAATTTTGGGAATTATAATATTAAAAGTTATAATATTTATAATATTAAAAAAATTATGAAAAATTAATATCATTATATGTAGCTCAAATATTGAATTTTTTGGATACCTGATTTTTTCCGTATAAATTGTATCATTAAAATAATGACGAAAAATAAACGCATCCTTTACAAGTACAACTGCAATTACACATAAAATTACTTTGAGGTTTGTAATTGTGGGTGTATAATTTTGTAAGTTGGTATAAGATCATCAACTAAATTAAGGATTATTGATGTGCCATTCGCCATTCCGAGCGCATTTTGTTATATATTTTGAATAATCTTCAATAATCACATCATTTTGTATATTTTGGTTTGGTTCACTACCAGGTTAATCAATGTCTTATACAATTTGCGTTTGATGCTAGTTAATGTATATGGTAGTCCAAGGAGGAGGTTAACTGAGCAGAAGTAGGTATGTTGTTGGTTGAGTCAAGCATTGATCCTAAATATTTAGAGGATTTAACAATTCAATTTTAAAAAGATTTAACACATTTCTTCGAATTAACATTTCTATTGATTCGATAAAAGTAATTGCCGAATCTCCTTCTGGATTTGATCGCTTATTAGTAGGCAAATATTTCTTTTAAATAATTCTGTGCTACCTGCGAAGTGTTTTTGAAATTGTGTTTTAGTGTTTTTGAAATTGGCTCCATCTGTTGATTGATGATACTACTAACTTATTTCTTATTTATTGACTGATATCCATACTCATGTGTTGCATCATAGCCATTAACTGCGCAAAATCGCAGTTTGCAGATGGTAATGAGGTTGTTGTTTTCGCAACAGATATTGATACTGAATCACTACTGTCTGTAACTAATCCAAACTAGTAACTTTTTACTTTCATGGAGCCGTCAATTTGCTTTTGTTGTCCGTTTGGTAGCAAATTAGTAAGCAAAAACACCATTTATTAAGTATTCAACACCGCTGCTGTTGCACAACAACAGAAAAACAATTCTGCAAACAATATTCCTTAAAAAAAATATTATTAATAGCTTCAAAAAACGGTTGATTGTAAAAATTTCCAGTATAAACAAAGCATCCAAACTATACATAAATATATTCACATCCCACTTAAATTGTTTAAACTATCGCAGTCTAACTTAAATTTCATTTCAATGAATGTCAATTTCATTGCAAAAAAAATTCGAAAAATTCTGAGAATAGTCGATGTCATGTGGAATTATTTTTTGTTTAATATTTTTATCTTTCTTCGACCACTCTTGGAAATTATAACAGATGTTTAGTTAAAATATTGTAAAGGGGAAAATTGAGGTCGAATACAATTTTGCTTAGTAGTTCGTTGCGTTCGTTGTTTTTAAGCCGATTTCTCTAGCACCACTGTCAATCGATTTTAAAGTCTCCTTCATTACAGCTTCACATCATTATCAGCGTTTGCGACCATCTGTACTGAGGGTATTGACAAGATTATTGTTGTTAGTCAGTAGTTTCTAATGTCGAAGTACATATTCAAAGCCCAAATTAAAAATTGTAGGATAAATAGGGTCACCTTGTACTACACTGAGGTTGATTTAAAAAAAACTTTCTTATTACGTTCTCTACTCAAATATTGCATTAAGAGTTTTGTGCTTTCATTTTGCATAGACAACAGTTTACCAGGGGAATCCCTTTAATCTCTTTATACCTCTTTATACCATTGATACCTGAGCAGTATATAGAGTCTCTTGTTCAAGAAAGTAATTCTGGGCCAGAGCAGGATACTGGAGTCTGAGCCAAATCAGGATACGAGCAGAACAGATGGAAAACCGTTTCCTCTTTCTCATCGTCATAAATGCTGTGACAGTCACAATTAAGATGATATCAGTTGAAAAGACCGGCAGCAGTTCAGTTCAAGCCAGATGAGCCTCATAATCACACATGTGGCACCCTCTGAACATTTTATATTTGTACGCATATCCGCCTCCTGTTGTAGTAGCAATTTGCACGAAGCAAGTGGTATTTCAACATCAGCCACAATTGGTGACCAAGGCAGGAAGTGCTTTACCTAGTGAGTTTGTCCGCCATTAAATTCCCCGATATACTGAAATGTCCTGGCACCCAGACAAGGTGGATGTTGGATGGTGGAGCTCATTATTAAATGTCAGACAATACCGGGATACTTTCGACGTGGTGAACTTCAACAATTAAATAGTCGTAGTAAATTAGCTCCCATCTTTGTCCTATAGCACCTTTGCAGAAGTAAGAGACTTTTGTAGCTTTATTCACTCTTCCAAGAATGTTGGGTTTTCAATTTAGTTTACTATCCAGAATAAGACCAAGTAATTAGACATCATCCACGTAAGCGGTTTCCCTGGAGCTATGTCCTTTCAGGCTTAGCAACAGGATATTATTAACCAAGTTTCAAATAGGGGGTGGCAATAATCCACCTTGCGGAGATCTTCGTCTTACTTGCGAGTAAAGCACTCCTGACAACCTTGCTCCTAAAAAGCAAGTCAATCCAACTGACTATTGATTCCTCTACTTCCAAATCCACAAGCGTATGGGTGATCGCCCAGAACTAACGTTGTTGACGGCTCTCACAATATCGCAGAAAGTAACCAAGGAATACTTATGACAGTCTAGAAATTTCTTAGTTTGACGTATGAGATAGTGCAAGGCTGTTTCAAAAGATTTGCCTTTGAAGTATGTATTCCCAGTGTATTCAAGAGAAAATATGAAAGACTAATAAGGTTAAGGTGTTTGAGATTACAATCAAATTGTTTGCTAGCCTTAGGTTAGAAGATTATATTTTCCTCGGTCCATTTGCTAGGAATGTGATATAGTACAAGGCTGCTCCAAAAAATCACTAAAAGCCATGCATTTTGAAAAGCATGTGTACACCATGCTGTTTTGCTTTTTGGTCTGCTGAGGCTTCAGTGAGAAAGAATCAGTTAGCGTATCTACCAATTTATCCAAGCGTCGAGTAGATTCAGGAATTTTTTAGACTACAACTGGGAGGGAATCACCGGAATAGTTCTCACAGTTTGTCCGTTTTCCTATTTCTATAGCTGGAATTTTGGAAGACTGGAAGTCCAATTCGAATTGCAGATAGCGATGATCAGCATAAACGTGTTCTTCCAACACTGCCCAGTTAAGTTCTTTGTTAGACATGAAGTCAGAGACAAATGTAACATAAAACACTTCTTCTCTGTTATAGGTAACAAAGGTTGCCCACAGCGCAATATTTAAGTTGAAAATGAAATTAAGACGTCACTTACCTTGTACATTTGTGTACACTGAAAGAAAAGAATATGCATATTTTACTTAAAATCGGGGTAAAATTTACATAAAACTAAGTTCAATTTCAGCTTACATAGCAATAAGCTAAATCAACCTAAATTCAGTAGTAAAATTAGCTATGCTAAGCTCTGTGCTTAAAACAACGGTAATTTTAACTAAGTGCTAAGCAAAAACAATGAGTTTTATTTAGTAAATTTTACTTAAATATTAAGCTAAATTGTATATGAAAGGCAACTTTAATTTATTCAAGCAACATGTAAAAACAACTGGTATATTTAGTAAATTTGAACTAATGGTTAGTTAAAATAAAACAACTGCAATATAAAGTTAATCAAAATTCGTTTTTAATAAATTATAGTTATGAATACACTGAAAAAAAAATAT